>OY754344.1:30106513-30706513 GCA_963572235.1 Caenorhabditis japonica
TTTGGTGCCGGTTCTGGTTCTGGTGCCGGTTCTGATACCGGTTCTAGTGCAGGTTCTGGTGCCGGTTCAGGTGCCGGTCCTGATACAGGCTCTAACACCGGTTCTAATACCTGTTCTGGCTCCGGTTCTAGCGGTTCTTCTTGATTATTCTGGAGGAAATCAGAAGCTTCCTGGAAAATATAAAGTTTTCGATTAAATTCAAAGAAAAAGCGTAAGCAAAAGAAGCAAAGAAACGGGAAGCAAAGTAAAAGAAAAATGACTTCACAAATAGCGTGGTGTCTGGTCCACTACAATTCCAATTCACAGCGGAGTAAATGTTCCATGTGTAAATTTGTGGCCTTGGATTTCTCAGTTTTTGACTATTTGGAAAAAAAAGGCAATTGTGTTTTCAATGGAGTTGCTACATCAAAACATGAAACCCCGCCCAATTTTTTTGAAGGAAATACCGTAAATACTGTAATATAAGCCCACCTGCATTAGAAGCCCACCTGTAATATAAGCCCACCATTGAGATCCCTTTGAAAAATAGAAGCGCACCCTGTAATAGAAGCCCACCCTTTAATAAAAGCCCATCTTTAAATTGTAGCCAACACTCAATGGGTCCCGGACCTTTGGTTTTCTCGCTCTTTTGGTACGTTTTTTTATGGTTACGGCTGCTCTTTGGGTACCAAATTTGCAAATAGTTGCCGTAACTAAAAAGCAATCGTACCCAAAGAGGCCGTACACAAATTTGGTACCGTAAGCAAGTTTGATCGAAAATCAATCGTGCCCAAAGAGTCTGGGACCCATTGATTATTGGCTTGGAATTGTGCGCGTTTCATCGCGATGTGTTCAATTTTGCATTACTTTCACCCGTTTTTAAACATTTCTGTTAATGGAAGCGGTCATCAAAGCCACCAGTGCTGGGCGTGAAATTTATTTTTTTTTTATTGTTTCCATATTGTGTTTTCAGTCGAGTTGCATCATCAAAACAAAAAATCCCGCTCACTTTTTCACGCGAATGTTAAACTTTTTCACAGTTCAGTAAATAAAATTGACTTTTGGCGGGCCGACAACACTAAAACCAGTAATAATATCAAAAATTATAATGAAAATGGCGAAAATAAAACAATGCTGCAATTTTTGGTTTAGTTTTGGTAGTTAACATCGAGAAAAACGTTGAGTTTTTTTTAAATCATCTTGAATGATTTCCGAATTTGGAAAATTTTTTCGTAAAATAAAAGCAGATAAAGCGACACACCATTGGTTTACGAAAATTATTATTTTTAAAGCTACAAACATCTATTTTATGTTGTTAGTGCTCTTGAATTAGAACTTCTGACTCGCAATCAGAATTTGATATTATGAAAATTGTTATTGGTTTTTTTGAAGTTTTTTTTGTTGTGGATAAAAAAGAGGGTTGAAAAATAGAAGCCCACCCTGTAATAGAAGCCCAACTGTAATATAAGCCTACCCTTGAGACCCCTTTGAAAAATAGAAGCCCATGGGCTTATAATACAGTATTTACGGTATTCGCGTAAAAACTGTAGGCGCTAGAACCTACGTATCGCATTCTCTGCGTCTCCGCAGTGGCGTTCTGCCAAGTTTAGCGAAACGCGTATCTCAAGAAGGTTTTTAAGAAAGGTACAGTACCGGACAAAAAGATATCATATTTTGGTTTTTGGAGTATAACTTTTGAATGGAGAGGGTTATGGTTCTGAAAATTTGCATGAATCTGTCCCGTAATGTTTTTGACAAGCTCCCAGAATGGATTTGGTCATTTTTTGGAAACTGCAGATTTTTCAAAAAATTTCAGATGCCAAAATTTTCGACACAAAAAATTTTTTTTTTTCAGATTTTTCAAGACTCGAAATATGTTTTTAAAATGAAGTTTCAAGATTAAAAGTATGATTTTAGTTGACTATGGGTCGATTGGACAATTTTCAGCTGACTTACAGCACTTTGAGTATCAGGGTCCACATGTGTAAGTCAACTATAAATTTTATTGAGAATCACAAAAACCAAACAAAATCAAATAAACTTTCTTTTTTAACAGTTTTTTTTAAATTTGTCCTAACTTTCTTTGGTTTTGGTGATTCTCAATAAAAGTTATAGTTGACTTACCCATTGGACCTTGATATCTTGACCTTGATAAAGTGCTGTAAGTCAGCTGAAAATTGTCCGATCGACCCATTGGAAACTAAAATCATACTTTTAGTTTTGAAACTTCATTTTAAAAATAAATTTCTAGTCTTGAAAAATCTGAAAAAAAAATTTTTTTTTGGGTCGAAAATTTTGGCATCTGAAATTTTTTTTTTTAATTTGCAGTTTTCAAAAATGACCAAATCCGTTTTAGAAGCTTGTCAAAAACCATCACGGGACAGATTTATGCAAATTTTCAGAGCCATAACCCTCTCCATTCAAAAGTTATGCCCGAAAAACCAAAAGTTTCCAACCTTTTGAACGGTACTGTAAATAAATAGTCAACAAAATATCGATTTTTGGGCCAAAACGTTGATTTTCTGAACCACAGACAAATCGGCAGAACTATTGTGTTTCTGGGAACTGGAAACTGGAAAATGGAAAACAAAATTAATAAACCACCGAACCGACCTCGATACTTCAAAGAATACCGTTTTTATGGTTTTAATAGCAACGGCAAATATCTACATAGTTATATTGGAAAAGGTAGTAAAACGAAAATTGGTCACTCCTGGCAAAACAAAGACAAAGCAGCGAAAAATAGTGAATAATGTACACACAAAAAGGGAGAAAGAGGCTGGCAACAGAAAGGACACAATGTGAAATTGAATACATGCGCCGCGGTGAGCTATAGATGGATGGATGTAGGGATGCGAGTGACAGGATTTTCGGATATCCAATTTTTCAGCGTATGTACATATAGTTTGATGGGTTAATTGAGTTGAATTAGAAAAAAAGAAGAGAAAAAATAAATTAAAACACGTAAATTTTTTATAGCCACTTACTCTTTCTCTCTGCCTCACTAACACGTTTTTTGTCGCGAATACTAATGCCTCGTGGATGCAGCAAAAACAACACGAGAATGTTCGGAGCGCGTAAATAGGACGGTTCTAGAACGGGCAGTAGAACGGTTACCAAAACCGCTAATAGAACCCGCGCTAGAAATGTTGCAAGTAGCAGTTCTAGTAACGATTCTTGTAACGGTTCTAATGTCGGTTTTAGTGCCCGTTCCACTACCAGTTCTACCATCGAAAGCGGCAAATAGGCAAATTGAGAACCGGCACTAGAACAGGTGCTGGAACTGGCACTAGAACCAGCATTGGAACTGTTGGTAGTAACAGTTCTAGTGTCGGTTCTAGTGACAGTTCTGGTAACGGTTTTGGTACCGGTTCTAGTACGAGTTCTAACAGCCAAAACGACTAATTCCCAAAGTTGACTATAGAAATTTTAACTGACCCCAAACTGGGGCGCTACGGCCACGGGGGTGGGACCAAAAAAAAAATTTTTTTTTTCGATTTTTTTTGTTTTTTTCGGGTTTTTTTTGGATGAGACAAAAATTTTTTTTGATATTTTTTTCGATGGTAAAAGTGAGACCAAAAAATGTGTTTTTTTTTTTTTTGATGATGCGCCGCAGGCAAACAAATTTTATTTTTTTGGAGACAAAAAAAGTTTTTTTTTTTCTTGGTAATTTTTTTGGGGAACAACAAAAAAATTTTTTTTTTTTGGTAACTTTTTTTGGGGGACAAACAAATTTTTTCTTTGGTAATTTTTTTGAGGACAAAAAAAAATTTTTTTTGTGGAAAATTTTTTTTTGTCCCACCCTGCTTCTAACGGCTAGCAGCCCAAATTTTCTAAAGAAACTACTCGAAAAAGGTGAACACCCAACTCCCATTAGGCGAAATGAGTACCGTCTGTCCTTGTCCGAATTTCTCCGCCTACTACTCAATTCATTCTTAATTCAAAAGAAACGAGGCGCGCGCCGGAAAGGTTTGAACTAGATAGGATACTCAAACAAGGATGGATTGGTTATTGGAATCAAATTAAAATAAAACACATCAAAATCGGTGTGTGCCGCGCGGAGGAGACGGGGAAAAGCGTCTAGGGGAGGAGCAAATTTAAACAAACAAAAAAAAATTTTCGCAGGAAATGTCAATAAATCAAGAGGAATAGTTAGAAGAGGGTTTTTTTTCGTCGCGTTGTTGTTCATTTCATCCTTACTTACTTTTGCCCCCCCCCCTTTCCATCACTAGTGGGAAGACGGGTGGACAAACAACAAGCCTGCTGGGAGGGGGGGGGGGTATAGGCTGAGAGGTATAGAGGGAGAGAGAGAGGGAGGGAAAGGGACGGGTCAATTAGTTAGCCCTTCACATTTCTAATAGATTTGGAACCTGTATATGACAGTTTTTGGCGGATACATGGCTAGTAGCCCTTAATCGATAATTGCTAGCGCATAGACCGGCGGGCAATAGGCTGCTAGGCTAGTTATACCATAGTCGAGTCCAACAATTTCAAATCAAATAACCGCTCCGTCACACATCCATATGTCACCTCTTCCCGTCACCCCTTATAAAGTGGTGCCGCCCGTCCGTCTGTCACTTGAATATGACAATAATGAGTCAAACGGATGAGACCCACTGCACAATTAGCATACACAGCGTGTTAAGCGAATACCTGAGCACATTATGCAATTCACACACAAGCAGCTATGTATGTATGCATACCAGTTCTGTGGGGGGCTCTAAATTTTGCGGAATGTGATCTTCTATTGGAAACTCGTGATGAGACGCCGAGGGGGAGGAGCATTCTGACTCCGGAACAATGACAGATGACATTCTGAAAAAGGGAAATTTGAATTTTTGATGTAATGACGAATGACACAATGATACGAATGAAAAAGTGGCAAAAAACGGGTCAAAAATGCGTTCAAAATGGCATTAGTAACGGTTCCAGTGACAGTTCTGGTAACGGTTCTAGTGGCGGTTCTGGTAACGGTTCTAGTGGCGGTTCTAATAACGGTTCTAGTGCCGGTTCTGGTGCCGGTTCTAGTGCCGGTTCTGGTACCAGTTCTGGTACCAGTTCTAGTGCCGGTTCTAGTGTCGGTTCTACATAATACCGGTTCTACTGCCAGTTCTGGTGCCGGTTCTACATAGAAACGGTTCTAGACGGCAGTTCTGGTGCCAGGTCTATAAACGGTTTTTGGCGGTTCTGGTGACAGTTCTATTAACGGTTCTACTGGCGGTTCTGGTACCAGTTCTAGTGCCGGTTCTAATGCCGGTTCTAGAGCCAATTCTAGTGACAGTTCTAGTGACGGTTCTAGTGACGGTTCTGGTACCAGTTCTAGTAACAGTTCTGGTACCAGTTCTAGTGCCGGTTCTAGTGCCGGTTCTAATAACGGTTCTAATAACGGTTCTAGTGCCGGATCTGGTGTTTTGGTACCAGTTCTAGTGCCGGTTCTACATAGTAATGGTTCTAGATACAGTTCTAGTCTGGGGTTTTGCACCGTCTGGTGTTTTGGTAACAGTTCTAGTGGCGGTTCTAGTGCCGGTTCTAGTGCCGGTTCTATTAACGGTTCTAGTGCTAGTTCTGATAACGGTTCTACATAGTAACGGTTCTAGGTTCAGTTCTAGTGACGACGCTTATAGCGGGTCTAGTGACGGTTCTAGTGACGGTTCTAGCACCGGTTCCAGTGCCAGGTCTATAAACGGTTTTTTGGCGGTTCTGGTGACGGTTCTACTGCCGCTTCTAGTAACAGTTCTCTGATTGAAAACGGCTAATAGCCGAAAATCGCAGACTTTCGAATTTTTACGATCAGATAGTTGCGAATAAAGAATAAATTGAGCAAGATTTTCGAGAGTGATTGTCAGGGCGTGTGTCTTTGATCAAACAACCACTTTTTTTCCTAGTATCACAGGTGATATGAGAAAGGGGTATACTCGATAATGTTTGCCAAGAATATTGATTTATGCGGCGTACAAAATGAAAAAGAAATCCCTAATTTCAGGGATTTTTTTTCTCAAAAACATATGTGATGGCGAAAACTAGGCGAAAAGCCTTGCATATAGAGATCTCGCCGTCTATTTTTTTTTTGCGAAAATAAAAAAAGCGTCTCACTCTCTCTCTCTCTCTCTCTCTCTGCCTGCTCTCACGCCAGAAGACGTGCTTATAAGATCACGGCTCTCTGCTGTGCATACGAGTGTGTGTGCTTCTTTCATTTTCATGTGCGGCCCAAGTCAGAGAGAGAGAAAGATGCAAAGTCGCCGGCAACACTAAAAATATGCATGCGGCGCACATAAGAGAGAGGAAAAGTCCTTAACGTGAAGGTTTTTAGTATAGGCGATTCTTGAGAGCTACTAGCCGTTCTCTTGTTGTCACAGGCGCAATACGGGGCACAAGCCTGATCTGGCGCCTATCTGCCCAGTGACAAAAAAAAGAGTTAAACGTGAAAACCGATTGAACTTGACCCTGACCCTTCAAAGCGAACAGACAGGCATAGTTGAAAAACATAAGAAATATAGTCATTCACCACAGCTAATAGCCATTTTATGTGGCTAATAGCTGAGCTAACCAATCCTAGAAAAGGTTTAGGAAAAATTTGAAATAGAAAAAATCAATTTTGTCTTTTCGCACCTTCACTTCAACCAAACAAACTCCTCGTACTAAAATATTCGTTTTGAAACACAAATGAGTGTGTGCTTCCTTCTTTATTGGCGTAGAAGAGGAAGAGGAAAAGTGCGTGTACGTACGTACGCAAACGCGGGACACGCCCTATTCACACTTCTTTTTACGGGCGGCGGCGGCGGCTTATAAAGAGAAATGTGTCAAATGTGGGTAGGAAAACTATACTGAGGTGACAAAATTAAAATAAACATTGTCACAGCGGGACGGGGTTTAGAAACGTATACTCTACTTGTCTTGGACGTTTTTTCATTAAATTTTTGTCTGCGTTTCGTTTTTTAGGTAATGTACCAAACGCGCGGGGAATAGCGTTAGAACCGCTGCCAAAACCGCCACTAGAACCGCGACTAAAACTGGCACCAGAACCGGCATTGGAACCGGTATTGGAATCGGCAATGGAACCGAAACTAGAACCGTCACCAGAACCGTTACTAGAACCGGAGCTAGAACCGTCACCAGGACCGCTATTAGAACCGGAGCCAGATCCGGCACTAAAACCGTCACCAGAACAAGAACTAGAACCGGCACTAGAACCGTCACTAGAACCGCTATTAGAACCTGAGCTAGAACCGTCACTAGAACCGCACCAGAACCGGCACTAGAACCGCACCAGAACCTTCACTAGATCCGCACCATAACCGGCAGTAGAACCGCTATTAGAACCGGAGCTAGAACCGTCACTAGAACCGTCACTAGAACCGGCACTAGAACCGTCACTGAACCGGCACTGGAACCGCACCAGAAACTTCACTAGAACCGCACCAGAACCGGTACCAGAACCGGCACTAGGACCGTCACTAGAACCTCCGCTAGAACCGGCACTAGAACCGTCACTAGAACCGCTATTAGAACCGGCACTAGAACCGTCACTAGAACCGACACTAGAACCGTCACTAGAACCGCCACTAGAACCTTCACTAGAACCGACACTAGAACCGTCACTAGAACCGTCACTAGAACCAGTACCAGAACCGGCACTAGAACCGTCACTAGAACCGGATCAAGAACCGTTGCTATTAACAGTTCTATTGCCGGTTCTACTGACAGTTCTGACAGTTCTAGAACCGGTAAAAAATGTTTTTAAAAAGAAGCGCAACTCCGTAAAAAAATGACAAGGGAGCTGTCTATAAAAAAGGCAGTGCTCATAATTTTTGCATGCCGTTTTTTGTCTGTCCAACAACCACCATTCTCATCCATTTCTAATTCAAGTTTTTTGCTCGTTTTACACGTACACATCACACTGGTGTCTTACAAGCCAATCTTATAGTTTTTCAAGGGGGTGTCACTCCAAAACATGGAAGAGATTGCATTTTCTAGACCACAAGTAACAGAAACAGTCAAAAGGGTTTATTAGAACTAAAAACACAATATCTATGCCGCATGTTCCGACGCCTGCTGGTCGTCGGGCATTTGCGGAGTTTTAAGAGCATCGGCCAACGTCTCCACTTGCGTTCTATCAAGCTTCTTCTCCTTCTGCGATCGTTTTGACGGTGTGTGGGTTTGGGTTTGTGTCTGCGTTTGAGTCTGGGTCGGCGCTTGAGTCTGCGTCTGCGTTTTCGCAGATCCCACTTTTTCTCGTTTTCGCGATGCCGCTTTCTTTTCCTTGCGCTCGTTTGCGTTCTCCGACAGGGGCATTTCAGAGGGGATCTGCACCAAAAAAAAAAAATGTAAAATCAAGTTCCGGCTACTTTTTGCTGCCCTACCTTACTTTCCTCCTGCTCATCTGACCCTGGACTGTCCACCGTGTCGCCGGGACCTTCATCTTTCGCTCTACACGCATCGTTACTTCGGACCAGATATACTAGGCCCTTATCGTGCCAGTGTACGTGGAAACTGAAAAAAAATGTCTTTATAGTGATCGATGGCCGTTTTTTCCAAAAGATATGCTTTTTTCAGGCAAACTTCCTAGACCGTTTGGAGACTTTCAAGCTAGCCACAACTTTACACAAATGCGACGCGCAAATTTTGCATTTTCAATCGACTTGCGACATGAGAACGGGAAGAAACCCCGCCCACTTTTTTGCGCGCGACCACGCGAACGCGAACCCAGTGATATTTGAAGAGACGCGGACAGAACTGTGAATGCAGACTTGACTTGCATTTTCATGTCGCAAGTCGATTGAAAACACCATATTTTTTAGTTGCCAAAAATTCGAACTCGCAACCTTCCGCACGACAATCATTCACAGGTGAAATGCGGGTTGGAAACTTTTGGTTTTTGGAGTATAACTTTTGAATGGAGAGAGTTACGATTCTGAAAATTTGCAAAAATCTGCCCTGTAATGTTTTTGACAAGCTCCAAAAATGAATTTAGTCATTTTTGAAAAAAATTTTCAAAAATTTCGACCCAAAAATAATTTTTTTTTCAGATTTTTCAGGACTCGATATTTATGTTCAAAATGAAGTTTCAAAACTAAAGTTATGATTTTAGTTAACTATGGGTTGATCGGACAATTTTCAGCTGACTTGCAGACCTTTGAGTATCAGGGTCCACATGGGTAAGTCAACTTTAACTTTTATTGAGAATCACCAAAACCGAAAAAAATCAATTAAACTTTGTTTTTTAACAGTTTTTTTAATCTAATTTGCCCTAATTTTCTTTGGTTTTGGCGATTCTCAAAAAAAGTTATAGTTGACTTACCCATTGGACCTTGATACGTTGACCTTAATAAAGTGATGTAAGTCAGCTGAAAATTGTCCGATAGTCAACTAAAATCATACTTTCAGTTTTAAAACTTTGTTTTAAAATTAAATTTCGAGTCTTGAAAAATCTGAAAAAAATTTTTTTTTGGGTCGAAAATTTTTTGAAAAATCCGCAGTTTTCAAAAATGATAAAGTCCATTTTTGGAGCTTGTCAAAAACATTACGGGGCAAATTCATGCAAATTTTCAGAACCATAACCCTCTCCATTAAAAAGTTAGGCCTAAAAAACCAAAAGTTTCCAACATATCGTGCATTTATGTAAATTAGGCTCTAGATATTTAATAAATTCGCGTAGTTTGATTAACGCTCACACATTTCACTAATTGAGCCACAAAAATCACGAAATTTGGAAAAGCAGAAGTACAAAAATCAGTGCAGTACTTGTAAGAAAAAAAAACTTGTAAGAAAATTGAAAAAAAAAATAGCAGGGGCAAAGTCGCCAAATGTCGCAGGCTCGTGTATATATATTCAATTTATTTATTTTGATGCAAAAAAAAAAAATAAATAGTTATTATATGGACCAATACGGACACTATATGCATACACCACATTTCACCTGTGTTCATACTAGCCACTCGGCGATAAAAAAGAGGTTCAGGAAACCGGGTTTCTAAATGTTCCAGAGCATTTGACCGTCTTGGCGGACCGACAATACATGCGTACAACAATGCACATGACCAAGCAGGTAAATTCAAACTCACTCCTTCCACTGCGCCAACCTCTCCTCCACACTCGGCTCTTTCAACTCTTTCCTATACATTTGCGGTGGATGCGGTGACAATCTATCCACCAATCTCTTCAATTCCTCGCCCTTCGTCGAATCAACAATCCTCAGCTTCTGAATCTCGAGCTCTGGAAAGTAAGAGTTGGTCTTGTGTCGATTTGCAGCCTCTTTGGCGGCATTCTCATCGTTACAGCCGCCGGGTAGAGTTGGTGTCAGGAGCCGAACGTTGGCCAGCGGGTCTTCTTGAAGCTCGACAGTCTGTTGCGTCTCGTCATAGTTCGGGTCGATTGTCTTGTCGTCGAGTATGGATTGCTTGGGTTTGGTGGTATGCGGTTTTCGGGCACAATTTGTGATTAGAATACTTATCTGGAAAGAAAGAAAGAAAGAAGTGCATACACCGCAAACACCGCCGTTCTCACCGTAAACAACAGCAGGTAGATGGGAGATAAAATTGTCACATTGTTGAAATCAACACACATGATAAAATTAGAAATGCCGCTGCGAAGGAGGATAATGACAACAGTTTTCTATTTGTTTGGTTGCGTGACCGTGACCGTAACCGGGACCGTAACCCGGTAACACGGGTCACCAAGAAAGCCCAAAGACAATCGATAATCAGTTTTAATAGGATTTCTTCCTCAAAGAACAACAAAAATTCAAAATGGTAATTAAATAAACAAATATTATGGATTCGTGACGTAGCGACACGTTGCTGCAAGTTTTGCGCCAGCAAAATGACACAAACTTGCAAAAAACCGTTTCCTCTCAGGCTGCCAAGAGCTGAGTCGTGGCGAGACGCAGCATTTGCTGACGCTGTCTCGCTACGTCACAAATCCATAATACGGCATTAGACATTTAACAATTTCTGGTTACAGCCTCCAAAGAAAGGTAATTTTCTTTTGCCAGTCGTGCCCACCAATGTCGGCGTTTGCACATTGACAATTTCATTCAGACTCTCCGATGTAAGCCTTGCTGCGCAAGAATATAATCATTATAAATAGTTTTTAGGATGAGTTCAAGCCCAGCGACAAGCCAAAAGCGGACCAAAGAAAAGGCGTGATGGTTGCCAAGGAGAATCGGGATCAAATCGAGTTGGGCATGGTAACTTTCATCTCGGAGGCGTCGTTTTACAATGGGCTCATGCTTGGTAAGTTTTAGAGTGGATATGGTGGATACTATTAGCCGTCTGATAACTATCAAAAGAAGGTCTAGATGAAGTCTAGAAAAAGTCTGGGCACGAGATAGTTCAGAGAAAGTCAAGAAAATCCTAATAGCCAAATGTCCCCTCAGTGTTTAACCTTCCTCATTTAAGGCGACAAGATTCAAAAAGTAAACGCCGAGACCAACTTTAACAATTTCGAGGCAGAAATCATGAAAACAGCAAAAGGCGGTCCGGCCCAAATCCAATTGCTCCGAAGAAACGAGGCGAAACCTGTCACGAAGCCAGAACAAACTAGAGGGCTCGCGTGGACGCCTGGCCATGCCATGTTTAATGTTACCATGCAAAGAGTAGGTGGCATCCTCTGACCGTAAATTCAATTCTTCTGTACCTATTACAGCCTGCAAGCATGACAACAACTTCTCCAGGCCTCAGACTTTTCATCAAGGCCAGATCGATCATTGTTACAAAGGTCGAAGAAAAAACAATGTCCTATGGTTTTTTGGGCCTTGGCGACACTGTTTTCGCCATCAACTCTAAACCTGTACCCACCAAGGCCGCAGACGTTGAGCAATACGTTCGTGACAGTCTTGCCGCGCTTTCCGCCGGTCAAAAGGTGGAATTTTTCGTGGTGAGAGCAATCGGCGGACCCACTGCCAGAGAAATGTCCAAATGGATTCATCTACTGTGCTCGGAGGATGTTGACACGGAAATGGCGGCGGACGCTATTGAGATTGGCAGGGAGGCAAGCAATATGCATTCGATTGTGCTCCGAAAACTGATCACGCCGAGTATTTTGTCGTCTGACGTCAAAAAGACGAAAAAGCAAATTAATAGGACTAGCGATGCTTGTGAGAGCAGTATTACTATTTCGGTGAGATTTTTGATGAATTTGTGTTAAGAAAAAATTATTTGAGACTCGCGGAACTCGAACTCTGGTCGTTCGCGGGCCGACCAAAACTATTAGCCACTCGGCCACACAGAGACAGTTTATGTGGGCGCGGGAGGGAAATGATAAATGTGACGGTCGCCGTTGTCGGGGTGGGGCGCGTCACTGATGACGATTTGGAGCGGTTTAGACTTTTTCGCCTCAAAAACTTTGATTTTTATGAGATATGAAGAAGGAGGTAGTGTGTCATTCATATATTCTTTCGCGCAAAAAATGCTGGTTGGCTTAATGGTTTTTTGTAGCATTGGATTTTTCGCTGTACCGTCTAGCTTTTCGATGCAAACGTGCTCCGCAAAAATGATTTTTCCCCCGCAAAACCCGAACCCTCGTGGTTTGCCCTCCAGCCAAAACTAATAGCCACTCGGCCACACAGGCCCACTTAGTGCAACCGGGTGGCGGTATTGATAAAGTAGCGCGGCGCGCGCCTTGTCATCGGTTGGGCGCCAATTAGCTTTCTGCATTTCTGCGACCCAACCACTTTCTATTGTTATATGTACTATCCCAGACCGCCTCCACCGAAATGAAAATCAACAGCGATGTGTCAGAGTCGGAAGAGCTGAAGCCGGTGACATCGAAGAGTCACGCAGTGTCTGCTCAGAATATGGACGTGGGTGCGTTCGATGATGAATAAGAAAAGGACACAAAAATCATTGAACCGAAAACAACACATTTTTGTCAAATAACAATGCTGGAAGATTTTATTTATTTGATATACATATTTATAACATAGCATAGTCAAGTTTTTGAGTCGAACGGCTAGCGAATAGGATCAGCCTTTTCCAATTGCCTGAAACACGAGAAGTATTTAACGCGCCTTTTTTGAAATCCACTCACTTATAAAGCCCATAAAATTGCGAGCGCTTTCCCACCATGCGGAATGGCGAAAAAAAGACTGACGGAACGTCCCCGCGGATATTCTAAAATATGTATAATCATCTACAGTAGTTTCTTCCCATCACTTACCCTATCAGGCAGCGCTTCTGGATAGTCGAACTCCACGCTTGCGGTGGCGGAGAAGAGTAGGAAAGCGGTGAATAGGACGATGAGCATTTTCTGGAAGAAAAAAGTGGTGACTTGAATGGGGAGCGGAAAATGTGGCGTTCCCTGCAGTAATCCGGTAGCCCAGGATTAGCAAGTGTGAAAACTGAATTTCTTTTTTTTTTTTTGGGTTTTTGGGTTGGGCGTTAAGAATACTTCAAATGTGAAGAGAAGGGTTCTCCAAAAAATTGAATCACAAAATAAAATTTTCCAGTCAGACAGCGAAAATGAAAAAAAAACGGATGCCTTTTTGTTACCTAATTAAGAATTCATGACACACGGGCGAATAACACAAAAACAGAAGAAGGGGGTCGAAAATATTCAATTTGTGGTGGGGATAGAAAGCGTAATTTTTCAATAGTGGCTCATTTTTACATGTTTCCAGAATTACTGAACAGGGGGTCTAAACCAGACCACAGATCGTCGCGGAACCGCCAAATTCCTATGAAATCGCTCCGCGCAATCGATTTCCCCCACTCGCTTACTGTAGCGAGTGCGAACTGCAAGCGTGGTCTTGTCACGCAGGTGTACGCACAAAGTGTGCGCGCACGCAACGCGCGCACTACTAATATTATTTAGGCCAGCGCGCTCTCTCTGCTTGGTGTGCTTCTACCACCACCGATTATCGATCGTTTCGAGGGAACTTGCTGCATTTTTTATCCTAATAAAAGCTATTTTATCGTTAAATCGTTGTTTTTTTCTTTTCTTGAATTTGACCCAACACAGTCTTTTTTAAATTCATTTTAAGCAGCTATTTACACTCTAACGTAAATCGCCGACACGAATTGGGAGCCGCTGCAAGTGCGCCCTATTGCAAACCTCAAATGCGCGCGAGATTCAAATTTTGAATATTATCGGCTTTGCAGATGTGAAGTCAATGCACAGAACGAAAAGTGTACCGAAGGAAAAAGAAAGATTTTCGACAAAATTTGCGATAAATTTATCCAGAAATCTGTCAACAAGCCTTTTTTAGCCAAAATGCTTTGTATATACGTCTTTTACATAAAATATGACAACCGGGACATTAAAAATTAAGCTCCATGTCTTGTTTTGTCGTTTTATTTTGAAAATTCATCGCTCAATTTTTCGCAAAAAATATTTAATAACTTGCCGCTATATTTTAGCTGGGTGAAAGCATGCATTGCGGATCGGAGGCCACTGATGTTTCGATTTTCCGAGACCGGATAACAGACAACAGACTCAAAGCATGCTTCCACCCAGCTCCCTCCGGTCGCCCATTTGATGGTGTCACATATGCTTCCGGCGCGTTGCCACTGAACCTTCCGGTTATGAATAAATACTTGGAAACGCAAATTCGAAGCGTCGAAGAGAAAAGGGCAAAAAAAAAACGAAAAGAAGAAAAATTCAGCGACTCCCAACCCGCATAACGCCAAAAAATTAATTAATTCATAAAATTCCCATAAATAAAAAAAATAATAAAGTTTCCTGCGGTTGTTCTCTTTTTTTTCGACTCTGATTCTCATTTTCATAGCCGAAATTTTTTAAAATTTGAATCTCGCGCGCATTTGAGGTGTGCAATAGGGCGCACTTGCAGCGGCTCCCAATTCGTGTCGGCGATTTACGTTAGAGTGCTATTTACGCGCATTTTACGTATATTTATTTTATTTTTCAATAAATTAACATAAATAAATAAATCAATGAATAATAATTGGAGAACAAGCGATAATTAAGATGGCGAAGAGGCTTCGGAAGCATCGGCTTCTGATTTCCGGCGGCAAATAAAATATTCGGGGACAATAATTGAAAGCTCTCGCCGTCGGAGCGCCTGAAAACATTTCTTAAAACCCTGAATCGGGAATTAGCTACGAGTGAATGTGTCGGTTAGTGAGTGAGCAGAGTGAGGTACATACATATAAGCTTTCTTGATGAGAAACCTGTAAATGTGAGACTTTTTTCACGGCTTTATGGCTATAGTAATATTCCGTGGGACTATTTAAGATCGTTTTTATTCGCACACTTTGTTTTCGTGGCTTTGGTTTATAGGATTGTTTTCATGTTTGCGTTTCGTTAGAGTAAAAGAGGAGTCTGTGAGCCTGGAGCGGGCGGGAGGGACTTCAAACTATACAATTTTAAATTTCCATCCAGGTAGGTAAATTTCTTATCTTTGTGTGATTCACTACTAGTCTTTAGAAATTATCGATTTATGTGCATTATAGCATATGTGCATAAGCGTGATTTACATCCAATTAAACATGCGAAGACAGTGATAAACGTCTCCGAACGCATTTTGGTGAGAAAGCCACTATAGTCCGCAGCAAGTTGCACGTGGTCGTAGGCGGTTCATTGCTCGATATCCTTGTGTCTTCCGCTGGTGCGGGACGAACGACGGCCACAGAGTGACGAGGCATGCGTGACATAGCTTTTGGGAATAGTACCTGAGTGAGGTCCTGCTTGGTTTCGACAGACTGGCCAGATGAGAGACCGGAGTCATCCGGCGATATAGAGTGGTCGTGGTGGATAGCCTGAAACGGATTTATTGGTACTTTATGTTTACATATACCTGTTAATTACCTGTTTATTAGCTTTTCGAATCGCACCCGTCGCGCTGTATCCAACTTTCATCCGATCGATAATAAACCTGAGCACCTCTCGCCACAGTATGATCGCCGAGTCAATTTCGGCGAACGGCATCTCATTGCGCTTCAGGAATCTGAAAAAGGATCGTCGACGCGCGGCCGCTGGTACCACATCGAACAACTTATTATTGGCTTTCATTGCTCTCCGGAAGTGAAATAGCACGCACTCTTTGAACACGGACCAGTAGTGAGCGCTGAGAGAAACTCGGATAGAAGTTGATGAGTTTTATCAAACCTGAATCCAAGTTGCTCTTCGTGTCTTGCGTGGATTTTTCCCAAGTTTAGAAAAACGGCGTCTAGTTGAGAAGGGTTTTCCAAGTGTGTCATTGTGGATTCGATGACTTGCAAAAAACGAACAGCGTGGAAGATGAACTCGTTGCTCTTTTTGTCCTCCCTAAAGCAACGTTTTACAGGGGTTTTGTTCGGTAAGAGTTGGGCCTATTCATGGCTCCTGATTGTTGCATTCTCGCTGCTGCGACACTCCGCCGACAGATTTCTTTGGCACTATAGGCATCGAGCCTAGTTTAGGCCCTCTCAACTACATGGCGGCCGTCGCCTCGCTCATCTCTTCTTCTCTTCTAACGTTGTGTTATCAAGGATTCCTATTTTTCCCCGCTACCTATGTATGCACCTTGATCATTAGCTGCCATTTCCTTTACCTATCCTGCCATTTACTTCCATGAGCCACCGGTGAAGACCGAAAGGCGTGGTCTGCTCTGTGATCCTGGCTCTCACTACGTGAACATTGAACGGATAGAGTAAGTAACTGAGAGAGTGAAACAAGTAAGTGACGTGGTGGGTAAGGAACAAGTTGGGTAATTGAAAAAGGTAGGTACTGAAATCTTAGGTAATGAGGAATTTCCCTATTTTTTGCGCAAATCATCCAGAGCTATGATCCATGAAACAGGAAAATGGGCTTGTCTTTTTCTCTGCGTCTTTCACCAGCATCCTATTCTCAGTACGGAGCGCTGCAAACTCGCTCCCTTTGCACAGTAGAAGACGCAGCCATGTTGGCGACGAGAGAGTGCAGAAAACTGAGAGAGCGTGGCCGATTTTTCGCTCTGACTTCTCTAAACCTCCCTCGAGTTTGCATTTTTATGCCGAGTATACAAAATCCATTAAATTCCAAGTTTCCATTTTCAGAAGACGGTTTTTCTTTAGTTTTCCAGTTTTATGGATCCGGCCTCAGATAATTTGGTCTATTGGGCATAACAAAAAAAATTCGTTTGAATTTTCAAAAGACCGGACCGTCATTTTCCTCATCGCACGATCTTATTTTTGGGCTACGTTTAGTGTGCGTTACCGGTAAAGATTTGACGATTTTACCGGTAAATTTTCGAATCACGTTTTACTGATAAATCTTCGGCAAAAGAGAAACCATTTCTAAATTTTTTTACCGGTAAATTTGGCAAATTTTGTCGATTCTTTACCGGTAAATTTTACCGATAAAAGTTTCGGCAAAAATTTTTATCGGTAATTTGCCGGTAAATTTACCGGTAAATTGACATTATTTATACATGAAGAAGTGGGACAGGTCACGTTACAATTCTAGTCTTGGTATCTTGGTCGGTCACGCTTTAATACAGATGAAATTTTAAAAAAATGTGAAAAAGACGTGATTGTGAAAGGACGAGGTTGCGCCACGTATCGTCTGCGTATCTTTCTTTTTCCCGATGTCTTGTTTTTCTGATACGTGAACTTGACCCCACGTTAAGTTTTGCCGAAAACCATTTTACCGGTAAAATTTTCGCGAAATTACCGGTAAATTTACCGATAAATTTGTCGAATTTACCGTGAACTTCGGTAAATTACCGATAAATTTACCGGTAAATTTTCGGCAAATTTACCGGTAAATTTACCGGTAAATTTGCCGAAAGATGATTTACCGGTAAAAAATTTTTCGGTAACGCACACTAGCTACGTTGTTTTACATGTTTCAAAATTTTCTGAACAAAATATCTAAACCAGCCCATAGAGCGTTGTTCGTTTCTTGCTCTACAATAACTAGCTGCTTAATTTTTTCGTAAATACATTC
Organism: Caenorhabditis japonica; assembly: GCA_963572235.1. Taxonomy (NCBI): domain Eukaryota; kingdom Metazoa; phylum Nematoda; class Chromadorea; order Rhabditida; family Rhabditidae; genus Caenorhabditis; species Caenorhabditis japonica. The sequence goes on from OY754344.1 coordinate 30,124,355, forward strand.
ATAGTAAATGTAGTTTTTGCATTTTGTAATTGTAATGCAAAACTAGTTTGGGCCCTGCAAAACTCGAACCCGAGTCATTTGGGCATCCACCAAAACTGTTAGCCACTCGGCCACAGAGCCAGCACTAGCAAGAATGCGCGAGGGAGGTCACAATGCGGCGGGTGCCTCCTCTCTCTTGGAAAACATTTATGAGATATCGGTAACGGTAATTCCTACGTGTTGCTGGCTTCTACTTGTACCCCCTCCACCCCTCGCTATCATACTACTATTAAAAAAAAAGAAACAAACTTATAATCCTTCATCATAAACGAGAACATGAGTTTGGCATCCGGAGCTTGCTCGAAAATCATTTGGAAAATGTTCACGGCTACTTGTTGCATGTCTCTGAAAATTAGTTTTTTTTTCATGTCATTTTCTTAAAAATTTCGTTACTTGGAAACAATCGCCCAGGACTTGTTAAGAATTTCACGATCTGTTGGTGTCAGGTGCTCCAATGACTCCATTGCTGTCTGTCAAGGAAAAAAGAAAGCGTTAGTGGGTAAAAAGTTAAATTAGTGGAAAAAGGGTGTAATGACACATAGATAGATGAGGAGTTTGCAAATGTTATGCAAATCTTTTGGCTCTTGCATAAATCAAGGAAGTTTCCTTTGAAAGTTTCTTACTGAGTTTGTTACAGATAAAACCAGCTACTTTTTGAGAACCTTGAAAAATGTTCGGGGAAAGCTTTAGGTTTTCCCAAAAAACACTTCAGAACACGCGGGAAGCAAAGAAAAGAGAAAAGGGAGAAAAAATAAATAAAAAATTGAAAAGTTTATTGGGCTTTTGACGATTCTCATGAGAATGTGAGCACTGTCAGTCAACTTTGAGTTAGTTTAACATAACAATAAGAAAACAAAAGGAATAGAATAATAGAAAAACGGTGTAATGGGCAATTTCGAGAAAAAAAACGAAGTAAATCTGCGCACTCATTCACGTTTTTCCTTCTGGTCTTCTTCTTCTCCTTTTTTCATTACCCGCATCTTTTTACCCATTCTTCCACTCCCCCTTGTTGTTCATTTGTCGTCTGGGATTAGATCCATGATTAAGTGCCAAATGAATTCCCCCCTCCCCTCCTTCTTCTTCCAATGAATATTTCTTTATTTCCACTTTTATTCTATGTATGTGAGACGGAATCAAAGTGGGGGAGGGGGTTCTGCGTTACAAAAAATATAAATAATAAATATATTTATTCACTAAAACAAGGTAATGACATGAATGAACAACCCGCTGTTCGAAATCGAAAGCAACAAAAGCCTGGACCAGGAATGTGGATTGTTGTAAAAAAAAAAAGTGCATAACTTCAAAAAAAAAAAAGACAAAGCACTTGAGGGTGGGGGTGCTAACAAAGGAGTATAAGGAAATAGAGTTAAATAGCCACAAAGGACAAAAAAACTATTTAATCAACTTAATTTATTCACCCAACACATCCAAAACCCGATTGAGTGTATCGAGCCCCAAAAGTGAACCGTCGTCGATTCCGGGGTACAAGTTGTCGGCGAGGAATCCGGAAAAAGTCGCATTTGCAAAGTCGACCACTTTTATACGGACCAGGTCGTTGATGGGTTGTTGGTTGCCTAGAAATTGAACGCGATTTTAAAAGCAAGGCTTAGGTCGTCCATGCCTAATTTTCGTCCCCTTTAAAACCCGGTTGTTATAAAAACCAATCGCCCAGGCTGGAGTAAAACTCTAAAACTCTAATAACCCTCTGCTTCTCTGCATCTCTCGCCACGTGTACAACAACACTCCAGACACACTTTGTTTAGCGAGACGGGCAGCGGTGCTTTTGACTATCGGTCAAAAGACCCGTCTTTTCTCTTATTTTTCTCTTTTTATTCCGTTTTTGTGCATATTTATCTGGTGCCCGGAGATCTTTCGGAAATAAATATATAGCTTCCTAGGTTTGCCGATACATAACACTTAATATGCTTGTCGAACACCAGTAGTAATATGCATGAACCTCGTCGGTTGGGTATGAGGTGTGTCGGCCTTTGTCAGAGAGTCGGTGGCTGACCAATCCGGCAATCATGACAAATACCCTCAAACTTCCGAAGAACTTCCGAATAAATGAAGAAACGAAGAAACCAACTGGTGGAGCCTGAAAAGCCCTTGACCAAGTCGGGCAAGCGAGGTTCATGAATACGATCTCAGAGGGCACCATCGGTTGCCGGTCAAAGGTTCGTCGACCCTTGCCCTGAGGACCTCAGACATTGTAAGATACTATGCATGTCACCAGACATGTCGAAAATCGGGCCGGCCCGGGCGGGCACGCGGGCCGGTAGATAATTTTCCCGGCCCGGCCCGATCAATTTTTATTTCGGTTTTTTTCGTAAGTTTTTCGTTTTTTTTTTTCAATTAAAAACGAATATTCGAAGTAATTTCGTCGTTATAATGGATTCGTGGCGAACCGGGCCGGGCCGACAAAATTTCACCATTGGCCCTGCCCGGCCCGCGACATGTCTGCATGTCACGTCAGGCCTATGTAAGCCTGTATGTCAGGGATCCTTAATGCTTTTGGCTTATTATTAGGGATTGCTAGTCCACAGTTCGCCGACCACCGACCGTCTCACGATAGCCGAAAATCCCCCTTCACCCGGAAAGCAAAACTCATGCTTACGTCCTCCGGGACCAACCTCAATTACCGGTCAAAAGGGTTTGTGGGCCCTTGCCAAGAGGACCTCATAGTCAAACATTCTCAGAATGTCGGTAGTTGACCACACCACTGCCGTTTAGCCCCTTGAATTATCCGGAAAACCAAATTGCGAAGCCCTGTGACAAACGAGATTTATGCCTACGGCCTCAGATGTCAGCCTCGATTGCCGGTCAAATATTTATCGGGCCTTGCCAGGGAGGAAGAACTCACAAGGGAAGTATTTTCACAAACCATATTGGAATTCTCTGAAACTTGTTGGGCTAATAGAACCTATCTCTGGCTACAGCGTCAAAAAAATTTAGCTGCCGAACTTCAAAAATAAGCTCAAAAAGTTGCTCCAAAGTTCCGGCTACCCCCTCTGTCACTTCTCTCGTTTTTATCACGACCCTCCAGAGGTGAAAAAATCAACGAAAGGGAGGCGCAGTGGTAGAGTGAGGGGCAGCAGGAGAAAGGTCGCGGGTTCGAACCCTCTTGTGGTAAAAATTTTTTTGAAATGGGAAACGGGGGTGGGACCAAACAAATATGTTTTTTTGGGTGAGACAAAAATTTTTACCTTTTTTTGATTTCTTTTTTGACAATGTGACGTAGGCAATACTTTTTTTGTTGTTTTTTTGTAGAGTCGCGGAGGCGAAGAAAGTTTTTGGACGGGGCTACCCCAAGGCAGAACGTTCCCGTATCAGAACTGTCCCGAAGCAGAACCGTGAAACAGACATTTTTTCTCACCTTCACCATCAAAAAATAAATTTTTTCTCACCCAAAAAAACATATTTGTTTGGTCCCACCCCCGTTTCCCATACTTATAAAAAATTTCAAAAAAAAATTTACCACAAGAGGGTTCGAACCCGGGACATTTCTCCTGCTGCCCCCCACTCTACCACTGCGCCTCCCTTTCGTTGATTTTTTCACCTCTGGAGGGTCGTGATAAAAACGAGAGAAGTGACGGAGGGTGGAGCCGGAACTTTGGAGCAACTTTTTGAGCTTATTTTTGAAGTTCGGCAGCTAAATTTTTTTGACGCTGTAGCCAGAGATAGGTTCTATTAGCCCACCAAGTTTCAGTGAATTCCAATATGGTTTGTGAAAAGACTTCCCTTGTCAGGCTTTGTTAGGAGATCTGAATGTGCTTGTTGTGATTGTTGGGTTTTCCCGCTTGCAGTATGCGGCCCTCTGACAAAGCGTTTCCACACTAACAAAAAACTATAACAATTTACTTACTTTCAAAATCTCCTTCAATCACAAAAAGAAGTGAACTTCCGAACAGCCTAACCCCATCCGCTTCGCACAATGTTTCTCGAATTCTTTTAAGCTTCCTTCGTGCCTCATCCAACACCTCTCTGTGCACATTGAAAAACCCACGAATCGCCGAGCAGAGCTCTTGCTCCCTCATAGCGCGACCTTCGTATTTACTAATTGAGTTGTTGTCGTACTTCATGCCGCACAATCGGATCCCGAGTGTCGCTGATGTGGTGGCCTGACATTTAGCGGTCATACACGCTGCTTTAGCGGCGGTTGCCTGGTCACCATGCTGGCGAGTGCCTAATTTGAGGTCCAGGATACGTGGTGATTTCATTCGATGCGTGAGGTCGGATAGGATTATGAAGTTTCTGCAAGACTGTACGTAAACGAATGTTTCCCCTTCTTCTTCCGCCTCACCTCGACAATTTTCTCTTATTCAAAATGGACGATCCCTCGATGCTTTCCGGAATAACAATGTTTTCCAACTGGTGTTCTGTGCAGTTGGTACAACAGTCCATCAGACTGCTCAGAGATGTTCCTTGGATAGTGCTACAACACAGCGGAGCTATGGACTTGAGCGATGATGGCATTTGTTGATAGAAGAATAGTTCACGCTCGTGGCACGGCTTGAGTAAGTGTCCGTTTGGTAGTGAAGTGAATGGTGTGTGTCCGCCAACCTGTATAATGGGAGTGTTAGGGGCATGACCTGTATAATGGGAGTAGTAGGGGTATTCTCTATTTTTACGAATTTCAGAAACGTGGCTTTGTGATTAAATGATTAACATATTTGATTTCTGCCAACGCAAAATGTGGATTGCGGTCCAGACAACAATAAACACGCGATAGCCGGAGTTCCTTGTGGCGCTTGCACATCAAACTTGCCGCCGCAACGATTCAAATAGGTTGAGTTCCCGCGATGGATGCGAGCGCGGTTTGGGGACTTGCTCAGTTTCTTTCTCTATTTGCTCTGTGTTTCACGAGCTCGGATCACAGCAGATCATACATGTTTCTCTTTACCGGTTCTTCAAGCTTGTAAGCGGCAGCAAGGTAATTTTCAAGGCGGGTGCTGGTGGCAGACACCAAAAACATGAGTTCCCAGAAAGTGGTGCCACGAAATGGAACTGCCAAGGAATAAAGACCATCACGCTGATGATGTGACACCTTGCGAAAAACAAGTCACCACGCTACGAAACGACGCTCCGATATTCCACTAGCCCTTATTTTAGCATATTGCGCGCACGTGAGTTTTTGAAAGATTGATTTTAGATTTATATTCTTTCGCTCGCTATCGTTAATGTAAAATCCGTGTTTTTTTTTCGTTTTTATTTACCTAAATAGAACCCAACGCCTATTTTCTAAATGAAATAATTAACAAACCTGATGAACAAACGGTTTAAGCACGTCCTGCACATTGAACGATGACCCGTCCAGTGAAGATGCTCTTTTGATGTTCAGCACCATTCTTTTCTGGAACAAGATGTTTATTTGGGATCTGTATACGTTTTTCGAAATAAAACGGTTTAAAAAAATGCTGGCACGGCGGAAAAAATTGAAAGATAAGAAACAGGTAGGGGTTTTTGTCTATTTGTCAGGTCAATGATGTCTTACTCACCCGCGAAAATGTAGTAGTAGTGTATGTTTGCTTAAAAGAGGTTCCAACTTTCTGGAGAAAGTGGTTTAAACTAAACTATTGGATGGGCGATTCACGAATATCACATTAAAATGGCTCTCTGACGTTTCGAAAGTGCGGCGTTTCGAAAGTGCGATATTTCGAAAGTTTTTCTGCATTTTTAAAAAATTTAAAAGGAAAATTCCTTAAAAAGCTTTGAAAAAAAGACTGTGTGCTAACAGCACGACGACAAAATGCAGAAAAAGTTTCGAAACGTCCGAGAGCCAAAAAAATTTAGCTGCCTTTTCTTCTAATTTTTTCCGTTTAATTTTGAAAACTAATGCAAAATCTCAGCAACCTAGGAAACCGGCATATTTGTGTACTCCACGCCAAAAATCAGAGAAATGTTTTGTGCGATTTTAATGTGATATTCGTGAATCCACCACCCAATAGTTTATTTACAGCCACCTGCTTCAATCTATATGTGAATATGTACATACAAAGAACAATTTTTTTATGACTCAGCATTGATTATCGAGAATGTTTAGGGCAATGTTGACGGGCAAACAAAGATGCGGCAAGCACCGAAATTGGAAGAAAAAAATGGTCGTCAAAGATAAGGAGAATTGTGAAATTAAATTAATATACCCGCCCTTGCAATTAATACATTCTCCATATAACAAAGATCAAAAGTATACTCGATCAAATGACTTAAGTTTTACAAAAACAAGTCAAGTAGTAGCTCAACCCAAGAAACGGCGCAACGTAATCGCGTGATGCGTAGACATATTGCCGCCGAGCAGATGTTTGCTCGACAAGCCTTCAAAAAAACTGAGCGGTGAGCGTAACATGTGCCGCCAGGAACATGAAAACAGACCTGGAGAATTCATCAGAAAAATCAATTACGCGTGATAATCAATAGATGATAATTTTTGAGGTGAGAAAAGAAAGACAAAAGAAGAAATAAAAAGCGAATTGATCTGCGAATTATGTATCAACGAAAAGCAAAAAGTTCATCGCTGTCTGTCGTGATCTTTATGCACTTTTGAACAGGTGCGTCATATGTGTGTGCACTCTCACTTTTGCTATTGCGCCCAACTGGTCGTTTCAGACCTGGTGAAAAGAAAAACCAGACAATGAAATGAAAAATCAAAGCGACGGAACGCCTGGTCAACCTTTTGATAAAATTGAACTAAATAGATCAATGGTATTCGCCTAAAAACAACAATAGATTCGAATAGACGGAACAACGACGATCCATATGGGTGAGAATAAGTGTGTGAGACGATGACGGCGACGAGGAAGGGGCTAGTTTTGCAATATTTCGCGATAAGAAAACCGCATGTGGTACGCATGTGAATCTTCGCAGGTTTTTGTACTACTTTTCGTAGTTTGAGCACCTGTTATCAATGACCTTCTTTCAGATTTGTTTGGGTTTAGAAGGGTGTCACCTCACTAGAATGAAAATGACATGACTTGATGCATAAGAGGATTAGAGCAGTTTTTGACATGTGTAGTATGCTCATTATCACCATCGAACAAGGCCCTCACGCCTCAACGTGTCGATTGCTTTTTTTTTTGAGCGGCCCATTTGGTTTCGCTCATGAAAAATAAGCCAATATGGACCGGATGGCAGATGGAGATCCCCAGAGAGGAGAAGCGACCTGTTGAAAGGCCACGAATGAGGCTGAGCGCCTCCTCACGAAAAGAAATTAGTTATCAATCGCCAAGGACCGAAAAGTTTTAAATGATGTGGTTCGCGCTCACACAACGTGATCGAGAAACGGTTCGGCGAAGTAACTAAATAAGTAAGTGATGTTTTAGTTATCTTCTTTTTGTATTTACCTTCCGTATTTGCCTATCTATTCTCAGGTAATTTTCGGCATGTGCATGGCACACGAGCAGCAAGGTGCCGTGAAAAACGGCAGGCTGCCGGGTAGGGGTAGCGTTACGCAAGGAAACGGCACACGAGCAGCAAGCTGCCCTGCAAAACGGCAAGCTGTCCCGCGAAACGGCAGGCTGCCGTGCAAAACGGCAGCGTGCCGTAGGAGTGCCGTGCCGTCGACAAAGGCGCCAGCATTCTTCTCTTGCGCAGACTGAGCGATGACGCAATTTTTTCTACATGAGTTTTACTTTCGAGTTCATTTTTACGATTATTTTCGTATTTTTCTTCAATTTTGTGTAAAAAGTAAGTGTTTATAATTATTTCATGTAGACTAAAATTGTTTTTAGAATTTTCCACGAGGCATTTGCTCAATTCTGCTGGCCACGATGGTTTCTACAGTGATCGATTTTGGAAAAGGAGTTTCCAGTTGGTTCCAGGTATATTTTTTATTATGCCGCGCCTAAGATTGCAAAAAAATTCTTAGAATCACTTGTTTTCAGTTAGAAGTTCCAGAAACAATCCCAGAAATAACAGGTGTTTACCATGATATTTTACCGCGCGATGATGGTATATAGTCGGTGAATACATCATCAACCTCGCTCTACTGCCAAAATTCCTGTAAAACAGTGTTTCCCTTGCAAGATTAACTCGAATTCTAGTGTTTACACTACTTTTCAACGAAAAATAACGTATCCACGACGAATTGCAGTCAAAATTTGATTTTTCGCTTCAAAAAAAGCGTACTTCTGAAAATGATAAGTGTTGCTCTTCATTTTTTCATTTATGGGGTTATTCTCGAAACCAGCAAAAAAGCAACAAATGGAAAAATCCAGCAAAAAATTCAGCGAAAATTCGGAGAATGCTCCGATCGGTCTGAAACTTTGAGAGATCATTAAAAAAATATGATCGAAAGTATCTTTTAAAAAAATTTCCCAAAGTTTCAGACCGAGCATTCTCCGAATTTTCGCTGAATTTTTTGCTGGATTTTCCTATTTTTTGTTTTTTTTGCTGGTTCCGAGAATAGCCCCATTATAAAGTTACGCAATCCCCATGTTCCATTTTTTGTTTTCACAATATTATGGATTCGTGAATGAGCGATAAAACGCGGTGAATTGTGGGGCAAAAGTTGGCTGGTCTCGCCACGATTTTGACCGACTACGGTTAGCGCGAAAAATATTTTTTCTTCTTTTGTTTTTAATAAAAACGCGATTTTTTGCCTTTTGACTAGCATTTTTTCACTATTAAAATTTTTTGTGTAACCTGGAATGGGTAATTTCGTTTCAGAAACACATTTTGTTGAGAAAAAAACTATGAAAATGAGTTTTAATTAAAAAAAATATTTTCGCGCTAACCGTAGTCTGTCAAAATCGTGGTGAGACCAGCCATCTTTTGCCCCACAATTCACCCGGTTTTATCGCCCATTCACGAATCCATAATACCGGTAAAAATATGTTATGGGATTATTCATAGCACGCAAAAAAAAATAATTAGTTGCGAATTTCGCTTTATGTATCTCTCATCAAAAAATACAAAATATTCGAATCGTTTGCAACTCCATATTTCCAAATCTGAATTTAGGCGACAAAATTGAGCGCCAATTGAAGAAAGATTCTCGAACGAGTGTTACAAACGATACCCCGATATTTTGCAGTATTCGCTGCGAGACCACAGTAAAAAACGTAGCGTTGTTTGTATCACTCGTTTGTGAGCATAATAGAACTGTAACGGCTTACTAGACAAGTTTCGAACTGTTCGACTTAGAATTGCCTGATATGGAACAGTTCCATTCCACGCAGTCCTGTAACGACCGTTTTTTTTAACGTTACAGTTCTGTTCCGCAATATCACCTTGACGAAATAGGGTTGCAAACAAAGATAATTGTTTTTAAAACAATGTGAATTGTTTGTTTTTTCTATGTGCGCAAAATAAGGCAAAGAATTGCAAACAATTATTTTTCAAAAAATGAATAACCCCATAAGTTATTTCTGGATTTTTTGTGGAACTTTAAACTACAAAAAAACATGGTTGGAGAAACTGTACTTATGAACAATTACTCTACGGAAATGTAAACAGTAAATGGTTTTCCGCGAAATTTCTAAAAGGGATTTCCGAGACCCTGAAAAATGCGGGTAAAACCCCGAAACCGGGTAAGTCAAAGCCAAGGAAGACTAAACCGGGGAAAAACTTCAGAAACATGAGAAAAATTTTCAAGTCTGTGGCACGATTTTCCTGCATTTTATAACAATTTCTGTACAAATCTCGTGCCTCTTGCATGTTCAATTTTTGCCGTTTTGTCTTGACTTCCCCGGTCTGGTGTTTTTTTCCTGTTTTGTCAGGATCTTGGATTTACGGACCGTTTATAGTACAAACTAGCCAATAAAATTTAAAAAATTAAATTAATCGTCAAGAAAACCATTTAGTGTTTTTATGTACCGTGCGGTAAACGTTCATGAATACAGACCCAGTAACTTTTTAAACTTTGAGCGGCAATACATCTTTAACTTTCTTTTTAATGAATAGCTTCAGTTTTGAAAGTTTTCTTGCAGTTGATCATCACTCGTCGATATGCGGAAATGGACCTTGACAAACGATACGATTCGATATTGACGGATCGTGTGGTGCTCCGTAAATATAATTACATTTTTCGCCATGATTTTTTTTTGTTACCTTTTAATGTTTTTTACTGTTTTTTTATTTAATAAATTTGATTAATTTCAACGAATAGAATCGATCAAATCAAAAATAAGCAGGGTTACGGCAGCTTGCCGTGCTTTATTTTGGCACGCTGCCGTGAAAAACGGCAGGCTGCCGCGCAAAACGGCAAGCTGCCGCTGGCAGGTGGCACCCCTGCCGATTCGCGCAGCAGCTTGCCGTTTTTCACAGCAGCGTGCCGTTTCGAGGGGCAGCTTGCCGAAAATTACCTGAGTTACTTCGAAACTGACCGTTCACCAAGCTACAACTGATTCGCACCAAACTAGGCAAAACGTGATGAAGCCGATGGGAATCACACTGGCAACGACTTGATCAAAAGAAGTTTAGCGTCGTTACTTACTACAACAGGTGCTCAAAGCGACGAGTGTCAACAAACTCCCATTGTTCACACCGCCCCGTACAATTGTCAACACGGGCAATATCGTGCGTACGTCTGTACTGGAAGGAGGTGTGATAGACAAGCAGAGAAAGCACGTGGGATATTCGACGCGGTCAGGTGAGAGTGAGATAGACTTGTCGCGCCACGAATGAAGAATGATCGGAAGTGGCTGGCGGATGAATGAATGATGGATAGTTGACGACAATTGCGCAGCGAGAGAATGATTTGATGTGACATGTAGGCCGATCAAAAAGCACACTGTTTTTGTTCCGGCTATGACAGGGTGCATACTCTTGATGTAGGATGGTCATATGGGAAAATAGATTCCCAGAAATGAGAAGAGCCCAGTTGGTTAGAAGACCACCAATGTAACGGTGTGACACCCAGCGCAAGAAGTTTACCTAGCCAAAAAACTTAACACCACTTGCACGGCACCCGGCAAGAACCCAAATACATGGTTTGCTGTGATCCGCCCTCCGACAGAAATGGCGATAATACGGGCACAGCACACATCAGTTCAGGCCATGTCGTTTTCTCCACCATTTCTATTTTGTGCATGAGCTCTCGAGATCACGTCGCTTCATATGGTTGCCTTAAAACTCTATGAAGCGTAGTGAATACGAGCTGACATCGACAAAAAAAGTATCAATTTACGAAGGCTAACAACTTAAGACATCTTGAAAATCAGTCGCCAAGGACCGAAAAACTTGGTACGTTGTGCTTCACGCTCAAACCACGTGATCGAAGAACGGATCGACTAATAATGGTACTGCTGCGGAATAGAACTGTAGCAAAATAGTGATGAAATTGGACTAAATGAACCGTCGTGTAACACGGAATACTTTTTCGAGCTGCTCTAGCTTTTCTGGCTCAGTGCAGCCCCATTTCCGGAAGTTTTATTTCGCAGTAGCACCCTAGGTCCTAACCTAACCGTCATCTCGTCTTGCGTGCCTCACATCAGTTTTACATGTGTTTAGGCGTGCACCTTTAAACTCTCGTGACGAGACACCGATTATCCTACAATGCAGGTTCCATTGGCGACCGATAAAACTGCCGGGAACGGATAATAGTTCGTGCGCATGGTACGTAGTGACAGAGATAGTTAAAGTTCTCCACTACCTTCGGCTGCGGAGAAATAGTTTTCCCCTGCTCCTATTGAGGCTAAAGGCCGAAAACACACTAAAAAAAAAAAAAATTTCTAATTTTACAGATTTATTGTCGGGTTTGGAGTTTCGAATTTGGACGTAACCATTAATCGAACCAGGTTCGAAATCGATGCGATCGGGCAATAAGGTGATAATGTGGTTAAGATAGGGGAGATGTTGTGTGACTCGTAGAGCTGAAAGAGGAGTTGGCAAGATGCAGCCGAAACCGATCGATGCGATCGGGCAATAAGATGGTATTGTGGTGAAAAGAGGGGAGGTGAAGTGAGACTCGTAGAGCGGAAAAGAAAAGAGCGGAAAAGGGCAAGATGCACGAGATAGGGTTCTAATGTTAATAAAACAACATGATTATTGTAACAATGTGTTGGGTCATTGAACATGATGATGAGTAATAAACGAAACAGTGGTAATTGATAAACAAAGACTGGTGAGTAACAATCAATTATAATTTATATGGTTCAGCTCTCTCTCTGGCGTTGCACCGGCCTCCTCTCGAGTTGCCAACTCGTTTCCGCTTTCCTCCGTAATCTCTTCCACGATCCCTTGTGCCGCTGGAGCGTCCGTAAGGTATCTGGATACGCCCCCCGCTGACCTCCATCGTCCTCTAGCTTTGATTTGTTCGAAAGTGAGCCCTTTTTCTTGAAGATGATTGGCGGCTCCTCTCCGTAATGCGTGATGAGTTGCGACCATGCCGACTGACGCCAGTTTTTCCTTGGATATTTCCGCGACGGCCCTAGCTGATAGTTTTGCGCCGTTTGTAAGGTTGGGAAAAACGAACTTGCTTTTTATCGGATTCATCGTTTCTTTTGCTTCCCATCTTTTTAGCAAGCAATCCAGCAGCGAGCCTTCTTTGCACTCTACGAATGTAGATCGACCAAGGGCTAGTTGGTCGTTCTTGGCTTGTCTGACGGTTACTTTGAGAGTGCCTCGATGTCCTCCGATATCCTGCCATTGCAAATTGGCCGCTTCCTCCGCTCTCAGCAGCGCATACCACGAAATGGCCACCAACAAGGTGTCCCTTTCCGACTTCCTCTCATCCGTCACCGATTCGATAATCTTCAGGACGACGTCTTCGGAAACTTTCTTTGGTTGTATTCTGTGGAATATTTCCGATTTCTTCCGAGATTTTATTATGTCCGACGAGAGTTGTGCTGCGAATGGTGAAAGTGTTCTGTTTGACAACTGGAATGCCGCCACCGCCTTTGCCAACGCGCTGCTTCCGACTTCCAGAGATCTCTCCGCCAGGAAGAGTAAAAATCTCTGCTCGCCTGTTCCTCCAACCAGCATTCTTTTCCCGTCACTCCACAACCATCTTCTGTTGCATTCGGATAGGTAGGCTTTGGCTGTGCTTATTGCTCGTGCTCTCATCGGTGCCCTTTCGAGGATATCCACCAGGTGGGGTATGCCTCCCTGTTCTGCCACTTGGGAGATTTTGTCCAAGAAGGCTCGCTTTTCTCCTTCTGTAAATGGAATCTTTTGAGCTTTCACTTCTTTTTTCTCTCTGGGATGGTGGGTGGGAGCTTCAGAAACTCGTAGAATGACGTAAAAAGGTCGCCCGTCTGCTCTCTCAGCTGTTCGTTGCGAGACCCGCGCACCGAAAACAGTATGCGCCTTTAATCGATTAATTTATCCGGGCCCTATGCGCGCGTGCTAACATTACCCGTTTGTCTCGGGGAAAACATATAATTCTCCACTACCTTCGGCTGCGGAGAAATAGTTTTCCCCTGCTCCTATTGAGGCTAAAGGCCGAAAACACACTAAAAAAAAAAAAAATTTCTAATTTTACAGATTTATTGTCGGGTTTGGAGTTTCGAATTTGTAGAACCCGCAAAACCCGGGGGCTACTGGGAGAAATCTATTAAGGCTAGCAGAAAAGGAGAACGGGAAAATTCCGAGGCCATTCGCTCGCTCCTAGCCGAGCCAACCCCTGGGACAATCATTTTTGTGTTGACCTTAAATACCTTCCAGTCTACCATGTTACTTATGAACTGACCGTGACGGTCGACAAGCGCCTGGTAAGACGGGTGCGCGTACCACATGGGCACTCCAAGTACCCCTTTTAATTTTTCTCTTTTTGCCACTTCCATTAATTTTGGAACCGCCTTAGGAGGAGGGACCCACCATGCCAATCCCAGTTCTTTCGCTTCGGCAACCCATTCGAACACGTCGGCACCAGCGGAACCAGGTTCTGCGAATCTGGAATAGAAATTTGCTGTTTTTGCGTTCTCTCTGTTTGCAAACCAATCGCAACCCAATTTACCCCATCTGTTTTGTGCCCACCTAAACACCCAGTCATGTACCGACCAATCGTCGTAGTCGAAATCTCGGCTAGCCTCATCCGCCTCTGTGTTCTCCGCTCTCGGAATCCACTTAAACTGCGCTGGGCCAATATTTCTTAGGTCTGACCACACTCTCTCCGCTATTTCTTGTAACTCTCGCTTCATGGACCCTTTTCTTAAAATGATAACTGCGGCTTGGCTATCGGAATGTATCAGGATACTTCCTGTTTTCCAACTCTTTATCTTTTTAACGGCCATTTCTATGGCTCTCAACTCTCTCTTCGCACTAGATTCGTTTTTAAATTTATCATCTCCTAGTGCTGATAACTTTAACACTACTCCACCTGATGGGTCTTTTAATACCGCTCCTAACCCTTCTGCCGATGCGTCAGTGAATAAAAACCAACTGGGCTCAAATCTTTCTTCCATCGTTCTTACTAGCGCTTTATTTTCTAAATTCCTGCTCCAAAATTCTAATTCTTCTTCCTCACCTGGCGACAAAGGGATCTGCTGGCGCTGCGTTTCACCCATCGATTGATGCTCGACCACTGTGATCGCCATCTCTCGTTGTCGACTGATCGAGTGCTCTGAAACGATTGTCATTGATGACAAATAACCGCATAATTTTTGCCGATCCAGGATCGTAGGAGTCTGACTCTCTTTCATTTTCTCTATTTGCCTTCTCAAAGAGCATTCTCTTTTCTCGGTCAAAGTGACCGTTCGCGCGTTTAGGTTGCCTTCTAATCCTAACCATGTAAACTGCGCGCTGGGCTCCCAGTTTGATTTTTCTTCTGCAACGCATACTCCGGCTGCGGCCAAGTCCTCTCTCACTATCTTCACTGCTCTTTCCGCCTCCTCTCTATCTTCTGCTAAAATTAGCCCATCATCTAAATAAAGGAAAATTTTTATTCCTTTTGCTCTCCACCGACCCACCAGGGGTCGAAAAAGTTTTGTGAACACCCATGGCGCTGTCGATAGACCAAATGGGAGCGCTTTAAATTTATAAAACGGTGGCGCCGGTGGACTCGCTAGCGAGAAAGCGAGCAGCTCTGAAGAGCCTTTTTCTATTTTTATGTGGTGGTAGCCACTACGAAAATCGAAAGTTGCAGCAACTCTCGCTCTATTCAAAAACGGCCAGACCGTTTTCCAATCCTCCTGACGGAAATGAGGGGGAGCCAGACTCCTATTTAACTTTGAAAGATCCAGGATCAAACGTTTTTTCTCACCATTTACTGCCACTTGCAGTGGTGAAACCACTCTTGGAGTCCTGCACTCCACAACCACTCCCGACTGTTGAAGTTTATTGACCTCTGAAATTACAAAATCAATATTATTTTGCGAAGTTTTTCTCATCCCCTCTGGCTGAGGAAGATTATCTATTGATTCTAGCGGAATCACATAACCTGACTCCACTATACTAATTATCCATGGATCGGACGTAACCGTTTTCCAGAAATTCAGGTGATCTGTAAGTCTTTCTGGATATACAATACCTTCTGAGCTGGGGACATTCGCTTGCGTAGTGGCCTTGTCTCTGACACGCGTAGCACCGGACAGGCATTTTTGCATGAAGTCGTTCAGGCTCATCTTCTCTTGACTCCGCTTGCCGCTTGAATCTTCTGGTGTCCGATCCGAAATCTCGATCACCGACTCGTTCGTAGCCATAGAAGTTGTTGTTGCGGACTCCACTCGGCCGATAAATGGAGCCCGCTCCTGGAAACCACCGGTTGCTTCTTGTTGGAGGCAGCCTCTTCTCCCTCGGCTTTTCTTCTTTCACGATTTGAGCGATTGCCAGCAGCTTTGAATCCAACGTGTCCGATGACGTTCCAGCCGCTTCCGCCACAGCCCTCATTTTCGACACCAGTTTCAGCGCTTCCGGATCCGTATCCAAAAGCTTCAACTCCTTGTTGCGCTCTTTCAACAATTCACTCGCCTTTTTTATCGTACCTGGCAAATCTCCGGTTTCCATTGCCGACTCCAGCATATTGATCAGCTTCGTATTCAGGTCGGCTTGCATTTGGAGCCCTTTTTGCGACAGGGTCGGTGGTTTTTCTTCTTCCCTCTGCTTCGCGAACATCTTTATTGCCGGCTTCAGCTTTTCCAGAATCTTTTCGGCAAAGGTATCCATTAATTCCGGCGAGTATTCTTCTCCATCCATCGTTTTCGCCACGAAAAAATTTTGAAATTGACCAGAATATCAGCAATCAACGTCCAACGTCTTCAGAAACTCGTAGAATGACGTAAAAAGGTCGCCCGTCTGCTCTCTCAGCTGTTCGTTGCGAGACCCGCGCACCGAAAACAGTATGCGCCTTTAATCGATTAATTTATCCGGGCCCTATGCGCGCGTGCTAACATTACCCGTTTGTCTCGGGGAAAACATATAATTAACTCAACAATGGTAGGAAGAATTTTCCACATTTTCACCGGTATACATCGCTTTATCTACACATTAGTTGTTCTTTGACATTGATTGAATAAATAAATCGTTACACAGAGCTTCAACAACAATCTTATTCGGTTCATCGGATAAGCAGCACGGTATAACTGGTTCCACATTTCCTCTTCAATTACGTCGCTTTTGATTTTTCATTTTCATATCGTTGATACATGACATGCAGGTCCTGTGGCGATGCGGATGATCAAATGGGCAACTCAACTTGTTGCACGATTCAAGATAACGACACATACTGTGCGAGTAAATGCACTTGGCGCCAGGGCATTGTGGAAAGTTTCTGAAAATTGAAAAACCAACTGTAAAGATGGATGCGTCACTCACTTGCATCTGACCGGCGGGCCATGAGGGCATGCTCCCACCCCTCGCAACGCTACTGATAACGAGCCGTTTGACTGTGCGACTCCGTGCCGATACATCCGTTTTTTTACTGCCTCCTGATAGTTGGAAAATGTATATATAAATAGCTCACATTTCAACAAGAAATAAAAAATAATAACTTTATAAACATGATCCCGAAATTCGTTCCAACCATCTTCGTCCATCTTCTCCGCACTTTTTCCAAACCGTTTACCACAGTAAAAACATGTTACGGTTTTAGTGGCATGTCGAAACTTCACATGTGCCGCTAGTCGTGTAACTGATATGGATTTCTGGAGGAAGAAAATATATAAAACGTGCAATAGAGATAAAGGGTTAGATGACTTTCATACCTTTTCACAAGACCCGCACCCAATTTCGTTATCATGAAGCCGTATTTCGTGCTCTGCAAGCTCGCGAATGCTTTTGAACCAGCGACGACAGACCCTACACTCAAATTGTTCGGGAGACCGGTCGCTAAAATAAGTTTGGATAAATCTATCGATAACAATATCGAAATAACGAGCAATGATATTGATAAAATATAAAATAAAAATCACTCTAGTCCTTCAAACGTTCCACAACTTGATGAGCGACTACGAGTTCTCAGTGCAGGGCTGAAAACTTTAAATTAAGAAAGATACGATAGCTTTAAAGTATGTACCTCCTTGAGCGTGAAGTGTCGCTTCCTGAGCGATAGCGGATAGAAGTTCTAAATTATGGTGGTTTTTCAATAGTAACGTTTGTCAAAAACATTACGGGACAGATTCATACAAATTTTCAGAATTCCAAAAATTAAAATATGATATCTTTTTGTCCGGTACTGTAGTTAATAACGCCTCGCCTTTTATGAACCCAAGTATACCAAAACTGATTAATCAACAAATTGATAAAAAAATGATGGAACACTAATATGAAGTTGCTATTTAATGTGCACACACCTTTTTCTGTTTTCGGAAGCACCTAATTTCTTCTCCATTGTCCTCTGGGAATAAAAGCGCGTGATTGGAAAAGAGAGGAGAGAGCTGTATAGTTGTCAAGAATAAGAGAAAAAAAAATTGGTTAACCGTGAATATCAGCAGGTGGAGCGCTAACGTTTGTTCCGTTGTTATGGCGACATGCGCGTAATTGGTAATTTGGCGAGATCGAGGTAAAATAAATTCATAACTGCAGTGAAAAAATATCCATTTGTTCAACAAAAAAAGATAAAACATATACAACAGATTTAGCAAGCGCGTTTCTTCTCTGCTAACAATGCACCGCAGTTGGGACAGAAATGTTTCACGTCTTTTGATCCTGTGCAGCAAAGACAGTATAGAATGGGCCAGCACGCAACAAAGACTCCAATGCATAGAATTATCCACCAGCAGGCACCGATGGTGTATTCTGTGCGAGTTGTGACATTGGCCTGAATACGATCAGTGGAAAGCTGTATCTTCTATTCTCAGTACGCATCGCTGTGAATTGGCTCCATTCTTAGTGGGTCAGAGTGCAGAAAATTGAGAGAGCTACAAATTCATGCGCAGTTCACTGTTCGATTGGAGCGAATTCGCAGCGCTTTATACCAAGTATTACTCATTCACACGTCACAGCTGCGATCGCGGCCGAGTAACGGTGCATGAACGACTTTTCTAAACAACACACCTGACATCTAGGGCAATATTCCGAATAACATGTATCATGCGGCACTCGTTTCACATTCACCGTGACAATGACAGTAGACGTTTGAACCACTTGCGGTTGAACCACATGCGTGCCTTGTCCAATGTAGGCTGGTTGAACGACAAACTGTTGAGCTGGTTGCATTTCAACCGCCACTGGTGCCGCCCCAACTCCCACAGTGTATGGTGGAGGAGGAGCGGAAGCCATTGTAACGGTGGATACTGGATAAACTGGAGTCGTTTCGGGAATGCCCATCGTTGTGAAGTTTCAGCAGTTGAAATATCGATGCAACGCGTATGAAAGTGTCGAGACCGAAATCGTTGATAAAACGGCGAGTTGGGAGTTTTCGTTATCAGTTGCAATACGCAAAAAAAAAACGTGATTCATCTTCGAAACGCCATATCATATCTTATCAGGCTAATTTTTGGACGGTACCGAAAACTACGAGCAATTGTCCTGATGAGTTATGTTGTAGCCCACTCTTCAGAACCAATTCGTCATCGTTCTTTTATTATGGGTTCAATATTCTTGCTGGCTACCATACGTGCTCCACCGCTCTATAAGGGAATATCCCTTTCAAACTGAAATATAAGAAGTTATCATCCTTATATATAAAATTCCGTTTGGGTTTGTAACTGAGGATCTGTGTGTGTCTGTGTCAAAGGCGCATGGCGGGGTCGAACTCACCACCCGCGGCCAAATAAAAGATCGACGGGCAAGCGTGCTACCGCCTGCGCCACACGCACGGTGATTCTTTTACTACCGAGCACACTATTCTCGTCCACCGATTTGTTTTTTCTGTCGCGATTTTCTAAATGACTTCGGATCGAGAAGTTTTTTGTCACATTACTTCCTCTCATTATGGCGCATATTTAAAACCGGAATTGGTCTGATTTTTCACGTACAATTTCAAACGCTACGTGATTCTTTTACTGCCGGCCACGCATTTCTAGTCCCCCGATTAGGTTTTTCCTGTCGCGATTTTGTAAATGACGTCTGATCAAAAAGTTGTCTGTCACGTTACTAGCTCTCATTAGGGCGCATATTTTAAACCGGAATTCGTTCGTTTTTATACGTACAATTTCAAATGAAACTGGTTTTCCGTGGTGGCCGAACTGATTTCCGCAAATTTTTTTGTCGCATTTTGCAAAAAGGGGAGGGAACTCCGCCCACTTCATGTGATGAGAGAGTGAGAGAGTGCAAGGGAAAGAGGGGAAATACTTGCGATCGGGGGACTAGAAATGTGTGGCCGGTAGTAAAAGAATCACCGTGACACGGGACACGTCGAATGAACGCTCTCGAAGAGTAGATTTGTTCGCCTCTGGGTAGAGGAAAAGGTCAAATAAAAAACAGTTTAGAGATGAGAAAAGATCAAAAATAGTTTTTGATTCAGCCAGGCTTGTTTATTGTTAGACAAACGAGACAATGGGAAAACAAAGACGCGCAGACATAACGAGACTTCACATCCGCTCACATTTTTGCATTGCGTACAGTTGAAAACCCTGAAGGGCGAAGTTCACATTTTTGCCCGACTGCTTACTGTAGCCAGCCAGAATGTTGAATTAATAAAGTACTTGTAAAATAATTGCTTGCACGTCAAAAAGTACGAAAGTCCCATTGATTGCAACGCTATTTCTCCAAATTTCAACTTTCGGCGCGATCAATGAGGATCAATGAGGAGGAGTTGGACACAAAGAAAGTCAAACAATTCGAATTTTTTGCAAGCGGATGAATAAAGGAATCTGATTGTATGACTTTCATATTGATAAATAAACTAGAAGATTCCCGACAGCATTAGTCTGTGCAACGGCGGATCTGTTGGTTTTAACAATATCCACCAAAGTTTCACCAAGTTTGGTGCACATCAGTCCGGGGCTCTTTTGAAATAGAAGTTTGACGAAATAGAAATGTCACGTAATGAAAATTGTGTGAAAATATAAATTAACGAAAAAAGATGTGACAAATCAGAAAAATAACAAAATTGAAACGCGTGAAAACAGAAGGGTAGCATAGCAGAAATGTTTCGAAATGGAAGTGAAGTGAAAAAAATCTCGCAAACGCGCTCCATGGCGACTTTACTTCCATTTCGACACATTTCTGCTCCGCTACGTTTCTGTTTTCCCGCGTTTCCATTTTGTTACATTTCTATTTTGTTCATTTCTATTTTCACCAAATTTCCATTACGTTACATTTCTATTTCGTCGAACTTCTAATTCGAAAGAGCCCCATCAGTCCAGTCGGAGCTGATGATGCGAACGCGAAATCTCCCACGCTCACTTAAAGACATCAACTTTCAAAAATAGTAAAGGTAAGACAAAAAAGAAAAATTTATAACTTTCACGAAAGTTCGCATCAACTACAATAGCATTTCAAGTATACATCCCACTACTTCTCAACAGCTTTTCAGCATCCGCAGAACCCGCTTGAAAGTACTGTTGCAATACGTCTCGAGTCGGCGGAAACAATGAATTTGAAAGTCTCTTGGCATTACTCAAAGTTAGCTAAAATTCATATTTTAGAACACTCTTATGGTTTCCACACATTTTTCTTACTTTCATGTTCTGATTGAAAAATGCAAACATTCTATCGTTAAAGAGCGCAGACTTCTCTGCTGGACAAACATCAGCATCACCAGCAAATGCGGTCACCGATACAGTTCTACAATCGAGAAACTCTGGGAGAATGTTTGAATATCCACCGTCAATGTATCGTTCGCCTTTGATGATTGGTGCTTTTCCGGATAATCCTTTCGAATACATGGGATGGTAGCAGCTAGCCATGAGACAGTCAATGAGATCTTTCTTGTTGTCAAATTTTGACATCAACACGTTTGACCAATCCTGAAATATTATATGTTTGCTTTGTGAGCTTGATGAGGAGATCAGCTATATATTTACTTTTAACTTTGTAGCCGATACAAAAAGTTTATCTTCGATAATAGAGATATCGTCTGGAATGAATTGTTCCACTATTGCGCGCAACTTGTCTCCTATAGTAAACCCAGGAGTCATTGCACCGAGAGGTGCTTCGTTCACTTTATCTGCCATTTTATATATCTCCTCGACGGCCACAGAGATTCTGAAAGGCAGAGCTGTAGAAAAAAACGACACTGCAGTACTCACTTTTCGGGGTTCAAAAAGAGTAATGTAGCAACTAGACTTCCTGATGAGCATCCCGCAAATCGAGTAACTCGCTTCATCAGCTCTTTTCCATGCTCGTGTATCATCTTGGCAGCCCCAAACTGGTAACTACCAAGGAAACCGCAGCCACCAAACGAGAGACACACCTTTTCTGCATCTACAGCGACATAATAATTATTATTGTGGTCACTGTGTAGGTTACCTTTCAAAGGAGTCCGATTTGCCGGATCTCTGGAAAGCCGCAGCGGAATCGGGATTTTTCCTATTCGTTTTTCCGACTCGGATTCTGACGAAGACGACGAAGACGATGTGTCTGGCGAAATATCGTGATCCACTCCAGCTGTGCATCGCTTGTGCTCCAAATTTGCAAATGTTATGAGAAGATTGTTGAGACTGTACCCAAAAAAATGGTTTAATTTACAATTGTATGGTCTTGCTTACTCCGAAAAATGAATTTTCATACCATTCGCCATTTTAGAAATATTTACGAATAGAGATTATGGAAATAAAAACGTGTGTAGTGTTTCGTGTTCCTTGTTCCAGTTCTCCACGCTAACAGATGCAAATGTTGATTTGACTCGTTCGTGGTGGCCACGTAATAATAAACGGAGGGAATTTCCGACGGTTTTTACTCATCCGAGAAGGTGAACTGACAAAAAAAATGGTTCACCGATTAATAATCATGATTAAAAGTACTTTATTCCAATCAGTAGACATGTTCGAGAGGGCGAAGTTGAGGCGGCGCTACTTGTGATTGTCGGTGAGATTCGGGGCAGCGCATAACTTGACGAACGAGGTTTTTATATCTCTTGAAAGCTCTCTAAACAGTCGACTTGCTCACATTCAGATTCAGTTCCTTTTTTGACATCGTTGCACAATTTCATCGAGTTGGATGCAGATCTCGAGATGGCACGTTGGGATCAAGTATCCAACTTCGGCTTCTAACTAGTCTTCTTGGAGTGTTTGGTTCCGTTAGAATTCAGGAGAAAAAATTCACACAGTCTTTGGAACAATTCAGATGACGGGAAACCTTTCGATTCGACCATCTCGCAGTTTTAAAAGCCCCAATTGAAGCTTTTTTTGGCATCCGATAGCAAAATACATCGTGGCATCGTACAGAAATGAATAAAGAAAAGGAAACAAAGTTAAAGTGGGTCATACTGTTAATTTAAAGACGAATAACTCATTTAAAGCCGATTGGTCTCGAATGGAAATAAAACTTTCGGTTTTTATTGAGGTGACCGTATAAATGTGAAACGCTTGCAAATTATTATTTTTCAGTCAAAGTGCCCTAGTTTGGACATTTTTCCAGATATCACCGTAAACTATATTTTGGGTATGTAATTTGATGCCCTGAATCCGATTTTTAAGTCACCGCGTACAAATTTTAAAAATACGTTCCCTCACCAGGGGTCCGGAGAACTATTGAGGCGCCTTCTCACATTGAAGAGGAAAACTTTATTACTGCCTAGTTACTACTTCAACATTTTCTACAACTGACAACAACAAATTTTACACCCTTCTGTGTAGGTATCAGAGATGAGCGGAAGTGGAATTTTGAGTTCCGGAAGATATATATTTATTTTAATTGAAAAGAAGGGCATGACCACTTATACTATCAATGTTTACAATAGAAATAGATTTACAATAGAAATAGAAGGTGTGTCAGTATGTATGACAATTGAGACGAAGATATTCATGAAATTTCAATAATTTGATATTGTTTTTAAAAGAATTAGTTGAAGGTTTGACAGGGAAAACATGAGAAGGGAGATCATTCCAACATTTAAGAACACGGTTAGAAAAGAATTGCTGTAGGGGTTTAGAGGAATTTTTGAGAGAGCACCGGAGAATGAAAGAGTGACGTCGGAGAGATCGTAAATTAGCAAAGGCAAGAGATGGGGACTCGTGTAGATGGGTGTCACCGGTAATAAAGATTTTATACAGTAAAGTGAGATCAAATAAAAGACGCCTGTATTCTAGCGAATCAAGTTTACAGTAAAATAGAGACTCAAAATATGATACATAAGTTAATTTAAATTTTTTAAAACAACGATAAATAAAAGTCTTTTGTACAGACTCTAGGAGAATAGTATGAGACATGAGAGTAGGCGAAAATATTTCACAACCATATTCAATCAAGGGGCGGATGTATACTGTAAAACACCGAATAAAGGAATCGAGAGGGGCGTACCGCAAAACGTTGAAAATAATGTTGATTCTTTTGTGACAATTGAGAACGGTTGATTCGATGTGATTGTCAAAGGAAAGGTTAGACTGAAAGTGTACACCCAAATCCCGGATCTTATCAGTGTAGGGCACTACTGTTCTTGAAATGGTGAATGTCGGTTTAGAACTGGGGACCAATCTTTTTGAAAAACGAAAACTGATGTGTTCACATTTATTTGGAGCCACATCCAACTGCCAAGTATGACACCAATTAGACAGAACATCAAGGTCATCCTGAACATCAGACGATAAATGAGAGAAAATTTTCAGATCATCTGCATAAAGCAGATAATTTGATTTGAAATTATCTCCAATATCGTTGATGTACAACAGAAACAACAAGGGCCCAAGCACAGAGCCTTGCGGGACTCCAGACAGGACCGAAGACCATGCAGAGAAGGTCCCATTAACACATACAACTTGATTACGGCCACTGAGAAAACTTTTAAGCCAACAGAGTAAACTCCCGCTAATCCCATAAGCCTGAAGCTTGATTTCAAGTTTTTTGAGAGAAACAGTGTCAAAGGCTTTTTTGAAGTCGACATATACACTATGGGTAACACGTTTTTTCATGCAATTACCAATAAGTGCTGACTGGAACGAGAGCAGCTGGGAGACGGTTCCTCGATGCGCCCGAAAACCATATTGTCGATCAATAATCAGTCTATTCACATTCAAGTATTTTGTAACCTCAGATCGGACAATTTTTTCAAGGACTTTACAGACAGAAGACGTTAAACTTATTGGCCGATAATTACTTGGATCACAACGTGGGCCTTTTTTGTGGAGAGGTTTGACAATTGCTGACTTCCAAAAAGAAGGAATAATACCATATTGTAACGAACTCTCATAAATTATGGACAACGGCAAGGCGATAGACGTACATGTGCGCTTCAAAAAAATAGAGGGAATTCCTTCCGGAGTTGTGTTGGTTTTGAGTGGAAGACGTGACAAGTGAAATTCGACAATATGAGGACTGACATTAACGGACGAAAGACACTGGGACGTGCGGGCCGAAAAACTGGGTGCACATCCGTCATCAGTGGTGTACACGGAGGAGAAAGTGTTCGAAAATAAAAGGGCTTTAGTAATGTCATCGGTTACATCTTCTTCCGCAGCACTGTCTCGAAGTATACCTATTTTCTCGTCACTCTTCCACCTAGAATTGACAAATTTATAAAAGGCATGTTGAGAGGAACCTTCGCACAGTAGATTTTCAGTAATTCGTTTTTCTTCCAGAGAAAGACGAGTTCGGAGAAGAAGAGCGAGAGCTCGGTAGTTTACCGAATTCCCTTCTGTCCTCCAGATATCGAGCTTTTTCTTTTGAAGTTTGCGAATAGAACTGGAATGCAACTTTGTGGAAGGTTTGAGAATTTTAACCGGAATGAATTTGTCAATTAATTATGGAATACGGAAGATGTATTTTACGGAACACGGAAGACGGGATAAATTTTACACAGAAGACAGAATTGCGCACACCTCGCACGGTATATGATTATTCAAGTAAATCACGCGCGGCCTCGGTCTGTCTCTCCCCATCAAAACGACCCTGTCCGGTCACCAGAAAATGGCGACTCCTCCAGACGTCAAGAAATTACTCATGGACCATCTATTTCAACATATCCAATTTAAAAACAACGAGGAAGGAAGCGTTACGAAATGCATCTGACTCATCGATAAGTATATCCTGCAGCTGTATTTCCACATTTATCTTCTATTTAAGATTCAATTACTAATTTTGCCGAAAAAGAGCATAGAACACAGCTGTCATGTTGTTTTTATTCCTTCGATAGTAATACTTTACTCACAACACTGCCTCATTTTGTTTACCCCTTTCAATTTTTAACGTCCTGTCTGCCTTCTCTGTTGTTCTTCTTTTTCATATCTCTCTCTTTTCGCTCTTCTGCATCGAGTCCAATCTACAGCGTGTTGTCTGCGTATTATTTTGACCCTCATTTCCTTGTTTCCCTTTTTTCAAATGTGTGTTTGAGGCGTTTTTCTTCACGTTTTTGTTCTATTTCAGATTATGGCAAACCATCCAAAGCTTGTCGATCATGAAATACACAGGATTCCAGTGGAAGGTGGGTAAATTTAATTTCAAAAAATTATCTTCTTTTTTTCAATATTTCCAATTGGAAATATTCGTCTCTTACGAGAGGCACTCTCTCATTCCTGATTTTTGCTCTTTTCAATTACTTCAAGTAGTGAAGTGAAGGAATGCGAATATGGAAGCGAATGTGGAAGAGAATGCGGCTTCCTAAATGAGTTACGCCGGCTTGAATAGTGTGTGGCCCACGGAGATATCAGACAAGCACACTGGCGCCGTGGCACAGCACTGCTCCTTGTCCCTAGTGTGCTCTGCACCACTTGTTTTCCCCTATTCACTCTTCTTCAGTAGATAAGATATCACTAAAACTGATAATTTCCATCGTATTTATTCACAACAAATTGTTACTGTCAAAATTTTCCCATTCATCGATTTTGGTGTTGACGCACCCATGTCGTCTACGTCTTCAGTGCGAAAAATAGTCGAGTACAAGAAAGTGACAACGTATGGACAGAGCACAGTTTCAGTCCATGAGACTACTGTAGAGCAACGAAAAGTTAATCGAACAAAGAAACCGTTAAATGGATCGGTTGCGGAGTTTGAGCATCACCATGATGAACCAAAGGATGCTGCTAATAAACTAGATATAAGTAGTAACAATACAAATAAAGGTTCACTTGACACTAAAATTTAGTTTAAAAATACCATCTAGTTGAAACAAAATTCGGTTTTTCAGATTTTGAACTCAACTATCAAGAGTACTTAAAAGATGATGATGACGACGAAAAACAACAAGTCAGCAAGGCTTCTAAAACCCGAGCCAATAATGGTCTTAGCTACCGTATGAAAGGTAAGCAATATTGCAGATGTGTTATCTCGTTTCAAATAAACAACTTCTGACACCACAACCGCCCAAATCCAAGATAGAACGAATCCGAACTGTGCGCTAATCCAAACCAGTCCGAATCTGAGCCATCTGAACCTGATCTGATACTAATCAGAATCAACCAAATCAGACGAATTCAAAAGTTTGAAAGTTTATTGTCAGTGGTAACTGCGGCACCGGGACATTTCGCAGCCAGAAGTTTTGCAGCCGGTAAACACGATTACACTATTCTCACTTCTCTCTCAGTGGTCGACTATACTCGGCGAATGTATCATCAGCCTCGCTCTACGGCACTTTTCAATTTTCAACAAGTAAGTAAGTAAGTGCGCTTTTTTTGAAGCGAAAAATCAAATTTGAACTGCAACTCTTCGTGGATACGTCATTTTCCGTTGAAAAAAACGAATACAACTAGAATTCGAGTTAATCTTGCAAGTGCAACACGGTATTACAAGAATTTTGCAATAGAGCGAGGTTGATGATGTATTCGCCGACTATACACAATTGGTAAACATGTGATTGATAAACAAGCATGGTCAGAGAAACGAGAAAGAAGGTCGGCTGCGAAATTTCCCGGAGCCGTAACTGCGACATTTCTCTGTTAGTCTGTTCTGATTCGTACCAGTTCTGTCTCATCTCAGTATTGGTCTGGTTTGCTTGGGTTCGAACGGTTCTGATTAGTAGTAGTTCAGATTAGAACTGGTACCGGAGAAGTACTTGTTTGGATTCGGGCGGTTAGGTTTCTTCGCAGCACCATCTCCATTCCCAAAGGCTCCAGACTGAGGCTACCCCGAATCAGAACTGTCCCAAATCAGAACTGTCCTGAATCAGAACCGTGTCCTGAATCAGAACTGTTCGTATCAGAACTGTCATAAATCAGAACTGCCCTGAATCAGAACTGTTCGAATCAGAACTGTCCTGTATAAGAACTGTCCTTTATCAGAACTGCCCCAAAGCAGAACTGTCCCGAATCAGAACTGTCCTAAATCAGAACTGCCCCGGTTCAGAACTGTTCGTATCAGAACTGTCCCGAATCAGAACTGTTCGTATCAGAACTGCCCCAAATCAGAACTATTCAATAAGCATTCTTACGGCCTAATATGTTGTTTTTTCATAATAAAACAAATTTTATTTAAAACTCATACAGGATAGTTCTGATTTGGGGCAGTTCTGATACGAACAGTTCTGATTCGGGACAGTTCTGATACGAACAGTTCTGCTTCGGGACAGTTCTGATTCGGGACAGTTCTGATACAGGACAGTTCTGATTCAGGGCAGTTCTGAAACGAACAGTTCTGCTTAGGGACAGTTCTGATTCCGGACAGTTCTGATTTATGACAGTTCTGATACGAACAGTTCTGATTCAGGACACGGTTCTGATTCGGGACAGTTCTGATTCGGGAACGTTCTGATTCGGGGTAGCCTCTCCAGACTATTTGCATTCAAAATGCAATCCAAGACACCAACACTTTCCTAACAACCGAGAGTTAGCTAAATAGTTTTTTCTACCTCTGAATAAAGTCATAACCAGGCTTTCTCGGAAATGAAAATTTCTCTTCCGAGTTCCGTCGAAACAAACGATTTTTTGTGCCAAACTTCGACAGAAAAACATGTTTTTTCCGACGTCGGAAAAATATTATTTCCGACGGAAACGGAAATATTTTCGGAAATCATTTTGTCTCGGAACGGAATCGGAAATTTTTTCGGAACTGAAACTGCCTCGGAGCCGGAATCGGAATTCCGACGGAATTCCGACTTTTCGGAAATTTCAGAGAAAGCCTGGTCATAACACAATTCCTTTTTTCCAGGCTTATTTGATGGCTTCGACGGAAAGGACCTGAAGAACGTTATACGTCACATTCGGCAGCGTAATCCCCGCAACGGGGAAGTGTTCACAAACTTTATGCTCTCCGGAAAAATGGAAAAAGTTGTAGACCAGCATGTGCGTGACTGCGTTCATCATTTTGCCAGAATTCATCCGGATACGGGAAGAATCCTGGGGGCGCTTCGTGGCAACGATTTTTTCAACTTTGGAGGTCTACACAATAACCTGGGAAACACTGGAAAAGTATATCTGGACAACTTGATTCGTGGAAAGTGTGGAAAGCGCAAGATTCACAAATTCAAGCCGGTTATCGACGAGCACAGTTATGGAAAGATCGGAGACGAGGGAAAGAAACCAGTAAAGCCGACTCCGGTCACACCGGTGACACCTGTCACCCCAGTGACACCAACCCCACCACCAGCAAAGCCTAGATCGCCAACCGAGCCATCGTACCCCGCCATCTCTGAGAAAGTCAGCGATTTCGGACTGGATTTCGAAATCGAGAGAGAAAAATGTCTCCGCAACAAAACGCTATTTGAGGATCCGGAATTTCCAGCAAACAACAAATCTCTGTATTATAGCAATCCACCGCGTGACAGAGTTATCTGGAAACGCCCAGGAGAAATCATCGCTAATCCGCAATTGATCACTCAGGGAGAGTCACGTTTCGATGTCAAGCAAGGAGCACTTGGTGACTGCTGGTTTTTGGCCGCACTTGCCAATATTACATTGTACGATGCTTTGTTCTACCGTGTGGTTCCGCCGAACCAGAGTTTCACGGAGAATTATGCAGGTATGTAAATATTTTTATACTTTTCTCGTACTTCAGTCGTAAAGAAAAAATAAATAAATAAATATTGTGAAAACAAAAAAATTGCGACGCTGTGTTTGCGTACTTTTGAAATTCAAACGGCAATAAGAGAAATAGCATGGCAAATGAAGAGATATGTTCCCCTTTTCATTTGAATTTTAAAAGTACGCAAACACCGCGTTGCAACTTTTTTGTTTTCACAATAAATATCGAAAAAAAACAACTTTTCACAATGAAAAAAAAAATAATATCTAAATCGCGCTCTACCACTTTATTGGTGTTCATTTTGTCGTTTTAACAAAACTGAGGAAAAGGTGGAAATCCCCGCTCGTCCTTTGCAAGACTGCGGCACCAACCAAATTTTGAAGAACCTCTACAGAATTTGTGCCACAGACTGTCAAAAGAGGGGATTCTTCCAAGGTGTTGTCTCGGTGTTATTACAGATACTACAACGCAAACCTGCTCTATTGAACACTTGTAAATAATTGCCGCCTTATTTTCAAATAAGCGAAAGAGAAATAGCGATAGTTTTAGTGATAGTAAATAATTATAAACATATAATGAAAAAAATAATTTAAAAAATAGGGGAAAAGGGTAATAATGCAATAAAAAAGCACACGCAAGCAACGCCACGCACGCGGATCAAAACACCCAACCGCATTATCCAGTTGCGACATGAAACTATGAAACCCCGCCCACTTTTGAAATTGGTCAAAAATAGCTATGTAGCCACTGGCGGGGGATTTAAAAGTAAGAACTTCACTTGCTTGCTTAGTCGATCCACGTTTCGATCACGAGGTGTCAGCACACAAGGCCACGCCATTCGAGCATTGAAACAACTAATTTCAAAAATCTGAACTCGTATTTTAACATCTCGTTTAAGGAATCTTCCACTTCCAATTCTGGCACTATGGAAAATGGGTCGATGTGGTCGTCGATGACCGTTTGCCAACCGTCAACAACCAACTCTACTACCTTCACTCCCAAGACAACACTGAATTCTGGAGCGCACTCGTCGAGAAAGCATACGCCAAGCTTCACGGAGGATACGAGAATCTAGATGGTGGCACCACTGCCGAAGCACTCGAAGACTTCACTGGAGGTCTCACCGAGTATTTCGATTTGAGAAGAAGCGATAAGGCAACCACACTGGCCGCTTTGGTGAAGGGAATGGAGATGGGATCTTTGTTCGGATGCTCTATCGATGCTGATGCTAACATAAAAGAGGCACAGCTGAGAAATGGTTTGGTGTGCGGACATGCTTACAGTATCACTGCTATTCACAATTTGAGCTTTCACGGAGAGGATCTCACTTTGATGCGATTGAGAAATCCTTGGGGGAATGAAAAGGTGAGTCACAACAAACTATTAGGCTGTCGAGAAAGTCTCGGTGTTCTCTCGTCTTACTATTAGGTTAAACTAGAAAAAGGCACGAACCTTGCAGAAACAAACCGCCCATTCCTCTCCCTTTCCGCAGGCTCCAACTAGCTATATAAAATACCCTTTCAATTTGCTTGCCGGGTACGATACCATACTCCAGCGCACAACCCCACTCAGATTTTTGCGTCGTGTTCAGTCGAAAAATATATAATCATAGAAGAATCCATGATACCAAGACTACCTAGATAACTAATTTAACCAATGAGGTTATTCAGAGCTATCAAAAAAGTTTTTGTTATCTCTGAATAACCCCACCCCCCCCCATACGTAAAAAAAACCACTTTAGGAATGGAACGGTGCCTGGAGCGACGGATCGTCCGAGTGGACCAAAATCGACGCAGCTACCAAGAAACAACTAGACGTCCAATTCGCCAGAGATGGCGAATTCTGGATCTCGTTCGACGACTTTTTCCAGAACTTCACTCAAATGGAGCTCTGTAATCTGACGGCAGAGATCTTCGATGAGATTGCCGAGATGACAGGTGTGAACCGAGCAACAGAGACTCACGATGAGCACCAGTGGCACGAAGTGATGGAGGATGGAAATTGGAATTCAAAAGAAGGAACTGCAGGTGGATGCAACAACAATCCAGCAACCTATCCAAACAATCCTCAATTTGCAACCTATTTTACTGCTCCGGAGACTTCTATCGAAAGCGATGGAAATGTGACAGTAATCGTGGCAGTGTTGCAAAAGTATCGACGAGAGTTGAGGACTCAACGAAAAGACCTTTTGCCAATCGGAGTTTCGATTTACCAAGCAAATGGTGCCCGGAAATCGTTGACTTCGCAGTTCTTCTCACAAACCCGCCCGATTGCGCGGACCTCTGTTTTTGTGAACACTCGTGAAGTTACTGTGCGGTTCCGTGTTCCGCCAGGGGAATACGTGATTGTTCCGTGCACGTTTGACGCGTACGATGACGCGGACTTTCTACTTCGCGTTTATGCCAATGGAACTTTGAGAACTAAGTGAGTACTCGTCTTGGTTTAGTAATTGAAGGAGGTTCAAACTTTTCGGGGAAACTGACTACACGGCGTGCTGGAGTCTACGTTTTTAAGATTATTTTTGGAAATGAAATTTCGGAAGTCTCTCAACTCTCTGCGTCTCTAGCTTCGCACGCACTCAGCTAAACTTGGCACAATGTCATTATCGAGACGCAGATAAATTCGACAGAGCGCGTTTGCCTTTACGTAGGTTCTAACACACCGTGTGACTAGTGGATTTTGAATTTTTGCGTGAAAAAAAGTGGGCGAGGATTTACGTTTTGATGTCGAAGCTCGATTGAAAACACAATAAGTATGTATACTTCAGCCCCCTCAGCTAACGGCATTTTTTCCATAGACCATCTTCTCGCGAGGGGTTGCTCAAAAGCACATCTCGGCCAGTTTTCAAAATTTCCCAATTCTTTTTTTTTAAGTTTCTAACTGCTGATTGTGAGATAAGCTAAATAATCGTTTGTCAGCTATCCTAAAACGATGTTTTGGTCGATAGACCATCCGCAGAAATCCTTGGACCATCCGCTGGGATACGCCATTTCCATTACGCTGAGGGGGCTGTGTATACTTCAAACAACTTTTCCCGAAAATTTAGAACCTCCTCTAATTAGTAATTCATTATCTACGTAGTAGATCAAAATAATTCCAGCCTACTGTAAACCGATATCTTCGATTCAACAACACTGCTAAATGCTTGCTTTCGCATATTCAACGTTATTTATATGCTTGCCTTTTTCTGTTTTCTCGTATTAACGAATAAAATGTAAAACACCGAAATACTTTATTCAGACAGCGAAAATACACAAATTTAAATATCGCACAACAATTAAATACCATTCCTTTTACTTGATAAATCGTCTGAGGGTCACAAAAGGCAGCAGTCCATTCTTATTAAGCACATCGGCAATTTCTGGTTTCATTTGCACAGCATACGCCAATTGTTCGGGAAAGAAGCAGTCGTCGCTAAACTTCTGGACCACACAAGTACGGCATTTTCCCATGTGCTCCTTTATTTCTCTTTCGATGGTTTTTAGGGGATTCTTTTGAAACTCGCGGTTTTCGCGGAGCTTTTGCGCCAGTTTATTCGTGCTGGTACCTCTTTCTTTCATCCGATCTGAAAAATTCCTTGCTTATGCGCAGTTTAAAGCAATTCTAGACTCGTCCAACAATCAGCTGGTAAGAGCTGTGGTCTAGAAAATGCAAACTCTTCCTCAAGTGAATTCCGCCACATCTGAAATGAGCATTTTCTAGGCCACGTCTCTCAGCAGCTGAGACGTGTACTCACTTTCCAGCTCATTTTCGTTGACTGCTGCGAATACGGGCGGCACATCGGCTCTGTTCCGCGCGAATTCAATTCGGTCTTCTGGATTTTCCTCAGCATCATCAAGTTCAGAATCAGCGACTTCAGCGACTGGCTAGAAAAGGGCCGAACGATTATACTGATGCGTTGAAATTCTTTGAAACTCACAACCGCCGTGTCATCAGGGTTCTCGCCAACCGGGCAAAGTGCAAATTTGGCGGGAGGGAGAAGGGCATCTCCAGGATGACAGTAGTTTAGGGTAACCCATGCGTCATTGTAGACTAACTGCTCCGGCATACGACGGATTCGGAACGCTTGTGGAGTGTGTAAAACTCCAAAAATTGGGTCTTTCATGAAGAATGGCAGGTCTTTGCATCCACGGGCATTCTGAACGTGGAATAGAATCTGGAAATAACTTGATGAACTGTAGTTGTCTTTGCTTCTCTTCTATGCTTTAACCTCGTTTACCGAGAAAAATTGCGTGGCTGACAGACATGAACCCGTCTGCTAACTTACCAAAGTGTCCTTCCGTGGCGAATGTACATTTTATAACACTGCAAAACTATAACTGTTTGTCGTTTTTTTTTCGTGAATGACTAGGAAAAAAAGCATCACATAAAAAAGATACATATTTACAAAACGAATAATACCAAAAAAGTTAAATAATACCGCTTTCGCGCAAATAGGCTGGAACACTGCATCTCCTTTGTCGCTGCGAGACCACAGAACCGCGGTCGAGAAAAAGCGCGTAGCCGGCTGACAATTGACCCAAAATCAAGCACATACCATTTCCTGATAGGTTATTTCATTTTTCCTGGTCACACAACGAATTGGCGCCACTTTTCTGTCAAGTTCAGCAGAGATTAGCTTCCAGCGTCTTTCCAAAACTGCTGAAACTCGAAGAACTGTTCCAGGTGGATATTTATGAATAAGGTCCTTGGTTAGGCTGAAAAGTTGCAAATAAATTTTAAAAATAAATATTTTACCTGATAACAGTTCTCGGAAGTCTTGGAAAGTGTAACTTTCCCCGAAAATCCACGACTACCGCCATCTCATCTTTCAATTTGATCTCCCCAGCTTCTCTCAGCGCCTGGATCTTGTTCGACTTTGCATCCGTGATTCCAGTGATCACGTATCTCGGATTACCCTTTTCTGACGGTTCTCCTGCGGTCACAGACACTTGCAGTGTGCTTTTAGAGTAACTTGAAAGCAGCCAACATTCGAGAACATTCTCCGGGTCATCAAAAAAGACTCCGAGTAGTTTGGAAAAGTAGAATCCGGGGAGGTCTTCGTTGGCACGAATTGTCACTTTTATCTGTAAGCTTACAAATGTATTAAAGCTTCAATTTGCAGCGCGTACCTGTCCATCCACTGTTACGGGAATCTTTTCGTTACTCGTAGAGAGTACCACATTGTTCAAGGCGTACAAACCCAAAAACTCAATCTTTTCCGAGTTGAATTTGACATGTGAGCCTGGGACATAATTAAGTTTTCACTGAACCAAAAGGTCGAGTATTTTTGACATTATTATCCAAGTTTTCAGGGCTTTCCCCATCCTCATTAGAAAGCTTTTTTTCCAAAAGTAGTACACTGGATATGATTGCTTGTCTAGAAAACTGTCGACCCGAAATTCAATTCAAACGTATTTTTTTGGTCTTCCTTGCAGTATTGAAAATGAAAATACGGTGTTATGGCTATTTTTGAACCATATTTTTTCTAAAAGTCGCGGCAAATAGTTTTCTAGGCCAGCAGTCACATCTCGTGTACTCCTTTTGGAAAAAAGTCTTCAATGTTTTGTTAAATTCACAAAAAATCAAAGGAAAAATATTGGTTTCCCCGTGCAATTGTTTCACATCGAATTTGTGATTATCAGCAACTTGAAAATTAAGAATATAAGCTAAAAACTATTTTAAAAAATAGCAAGAAAACGGCAAAAAATTCTCAAAAAATCGAAAATGAAGTTATTGTATATCGCGGCCGCTAGATTTCTAGGCCACTGGCCAAATCTTATGTCTTCGAATTTTCCGTTTTTGTAAAAAATTAATAAGAAAAAACCAAGAAAATAGTTGGCAAAAAAAAATAAATTTTTAAAAATCGGACAGCCGCGACCGCGCGGGATATCCAGGCCACTTTTAATGAAAAACTCGTGAAAAATCTCACCAACAGCCGGGAAATTATCGCCTTCATCATCTTTGACAACAATCCGATGGAAGCATAGGTCCCGATGCCGAGTATCCGTTGGTAACACCATCTTATTAGACATAACTATTCCATGCATTCCGGTGAGTGTATGGGATAGTTGTGGCGCATAGGTTTGGTCTAGTTCTCCTCTTTCTGCCGGGTCGTATAGGGTTGGAAGATTTCCGTCGTTACCACTGTTCCATTTCTAATAAGATTTGAAAATTGAATTATCACTTTAAGTTACGACGCTTCGATGTACTGTATTTTTTCTCTGCAAGACCACATGGCCGCGGCTGCCATCTTTTACCGCAAATTCATGGCACGGGCAACCCGACGTGGCCAAGGAAAAGCTTGTGCGACGCACAACTGCAGACTGTATGCCGCCACAAAGTTGTTTTGGGCTTTTTTGCGTTTCAAAGTTATTAATGGACCTATTGTCGGCCCGCCAAAATGGTCAAACGCGCCCCGCTGAACTCAACGCAATTCGATTTTCATTTTGGTCTCCAAATTATTTCATTTCACCTATTAATTTCAACGTGAAATGAAATAATTTGGAAACCAAAATGAAAATCGCATAACGTTGAGTTCAGCGGGGCGCGTTTGACCATTTTGGCGGGCCGACAATATTCACAAAACCGGAAAAAAATTGCGGGGAAAATTGGAGGATGCTCCGATTGACCTAAAATTTTGGGAAATATTGGAAAAAATTCTCCTTACAAAATTTTGGACCAAAATATCGATTTTTCTGAAAATTTTTAAAATCGATATTTTGGTCCAAAAATTTTTTGAGCGTGTACAGGAGAATTTTTCCAATATTTCCCAAAATTTCAGGTCAATCGGAGCATTCTCCGATTTTTTCCGCAATTTTTTTTTCCGTTTTTTCTTTTTTTTTCCGAAAAAAAAAAAAAATAAACATTAAAAATGTTTTTTTAAAACAACAGAAAAATGAAAGTCAATGATGAAATAAGATTCGAATAACAAGAAAACGATAAAAGGTATAATAGATTCGTGGCGGAGTGACAATTTTTTCACGTTTTTATTCGAAAAAATGAAGAAATTAATAGATTTTTCGTCTCCCAGCACGGCGTGCTAGACCCTACGTAAAGGAATTCGCGCCTTTTCACGTGTGTCTGTGTCTCGACAGTGGCATTCTGCCAAGTCTAGCAAAAAGTGTGCAAAAATGGAGATATAGAGATTTGAGAATTGGCGCTCGAAAATTTAATCTCAAAAAAGTTTTCTGAAACGTAGTCTCGAACACGCCGTTCCCAGTTTCACGTGAAATGACACTCCGCCACGAATCTATTATATCAGACTAGTCACAAAAAACAAGAAATGTTTAATAAAGTCAGAAAAGTTATTTTGTCATAAAAAGTAAGGAAATCATTTGAAGTATTGAGAA
Organism: Caenorhabditis japonica; assembly: GCA_963572235.1. Taxonomy (NCBI): domain Eukaryota; kingdom Metazoa; phylum Nematoda; class Chromadorea; order Rhabditida; family Rhabditidae; genus Caenorhabditis; species Caenorhabditis japonica. Next base: position 30,161,029 of record OY754344.1, read on the forward strand.
AAGAAAAAAGTTGCAACGCGATGTTTGCGTACTTTTGAAAATTCAAACAGCAATGAAAGAAATATCATGGCAAATGAAGAGATTTGTTCCCATTTTCATTTGAATTTCAAAAGTACGCAAACACCGCGTTGCAATTTTTTGTGTTTTCCTCATGCTGCGTCCAAAGTTCAAAAAATTCCTGAAATCAGGAGTTTTTTGCAGTCCAAAGTTCCACAAAAAATCCCAGAAAAAAACAGGCGGTGACAGTTGAAATCGGCGTAACCATAGTTCCTTCGCTGCGAGACCTTCTGTGTTTGAACTTGAATTTTCCCGCCAAAAAAGAAAAAATTGAGCAACTGTGGGAAAATTCAAGTTTAAACATAGGAGGTCTCACAGCGAAGCAACTACGGTAACACCGGTTTCAACTGTCACCGCCTGTTTTTTCTGGGAATTTTTTTGGAACTTTGGACCGCAAAAAACTCCTGATTTCAGGAATTTTTTGAACTTTCTACCTGATTGTTTTCGAGAAATTTTTTTAAACTCACTTCTTGTCTTGTCTGGCAGAGAACCAGCGTGAAATAAACTGAAAGAATTATGAAAACATTTAAACATTTCTTCAAAAAACAAAAAGAAAGAAAACGGGAAAAATAGCAAAAACGAAGAAAAGTCGGCCACGCGCAGTTTCTCGGCCGCAGCCACGTGGTCTCGTAGCGATAGAAGAACGTCAAATAATACCGCTTTCGCGCAAGTATGCTGAAACGAGTCGGCGGGGCTGTCAAACGAATGTAGCTCGTATTTCAGCGACTGGTTCGGCAGAATTTGAAGTGTCACCCACGCGTTGACGGCCACGTTTGGATGGCTTTGCTGCCGCAGGCGATAGGCTGAAAATTTCCTGGACAGCGTGCCAATTCTCGCAAACTCACGAATCTCCAAATCCGGCCAAATATCCAACATCCATAGCACTTTTCGATCTTTCGACATAATTCCTTGCAGGAGGAGCTGCGTTTCGCCATTACAGATTCTCGACTCGAAAACTTTTGGCGCTTTGGTGTACTCGTTGACAATTTCAACACGCCGTCTATTTGAATCCACAGGTGACCAGCTAATGGTTTCGCCATAGATTAGGGTGTCTTCAATCCAGCGTTCTCGTTTTACTATGCTTCGCTCCCTAAAAAATTGAAACGGGTAACAGACTAGTTTGCCCGTCAATCAATACTTACTCAAACTCTCTCGCATTAACTTCTACCAGTTTCGCGTGCCGGGTATTTATGGGTATGAGTTTGAAATCGCGGACAAACTGGAAATTCGGTTCTCGAGTTTAAAAAAAAACCAAAATTTTACTCACCGAGTACGACTCCTCGAAAACCAAGGCCATTGGAAACACGAGTCCTTCGCCTGGCAGGCCATTCGTTAGTACGATTCCTCGCGTCATCTGGGCTTCTTTGATGGCGAATTTGCAATGGGCGCAAAAAAATACCGAAAAAGTTGACTGGTGACAATAAGATAAAACGGTAAGTGGAGAACAAGTAATAATTTATTTTTTTAAACAAACAATAAAGTCACATGGTATTAAAGGCGCTCTTATCGGACAAATAAATAAAAAAAAGAAGATATGTTCAGTTTCTTTTCCTGGAACTTTTTGAATCTCCCCTATCGTACTTTTTAGAAGATTTACGGTATTCATAGTCCGTGCTGGGTGAGCTGAAAAATCAGGAGATGATCAAAGGCGGGTGAAAGCGGGGAACAAGCCCCGCCCCGTTTGCAAGTCTGCGGCACTGTTTTACCAGGGTCTCAAATAGGCTAATTTTAGCGCTGACAAGTTTGGATAATATAAACAGCTTCTTGGCTATTAGCCAGACCCACAGCTCTTATCGATAAATTTGTCGCCTTTATTGCAGGAAAAAAAATTTCGATAAGGGACACTGGTCGGCGCATAAGAGGAAGATAATAACATTTTCTGGTGAAACGAAAAATCTTTTTATTTTTTGCAGAGCCGCGGAGGCGCAAAAAGTGCGTGTTTTTTAACAAAAAATTTACAAGTATATTGTCCATCCGTGACGAAAGCAAGTGCGCTCCACGGAACTTAATACTTCGTGATTTTCATTTTCGTCGCCAAATTATTTTTTCTTGTTTTTTCCTTGTAAAAATGAAACAAAAATTGTAATATTTCGTAAAAAATTTCAAAATTATGCTCAATTTTCGTCAAAAATCGATATTTTTTCAAATCGTGACACTACGAAAAATTTTTAACGCGTTTGTTTTAAACATTTATTTTTCAAATACATATTACTAGGAAAGTACTTTTTGGTACAGGTAAAAATGTGCTCGAAATAGATAGAAAAAGTTTGACGGCTCATAAAAACTTTTCTGAAAACATTTTGCGGATGTTTAATATCTTAAAAATTCACCAAAAAATCTAGTATCACTCCGATTTTTTTCAGAATTTTCCAAAATGCACCAAAAAGGACTTTCCTAGTAAAATGTATTTGGAAAATAAATGTTTAAAACAAAGGCGTTTAGAATTTTTCAAAATGTCACGATTTGGAAAAATATCGATTTTTGGCGAAAATTGAGCATAACGCGGAAAACTTTTACAAAATATAACAAAATTTGTTCAAATCAATCATTTTTACAAGGAAAAAACAAGAAAAAACGAATAATTTATGCAAAAAAAAAAATCAAAGAAAATAGAAAAATAATTTGGTGACGAAAATGAAAAGTTCCGTGGAGCGCACTTGATACGTTCCGAATTGATTTTGTGATTTTTAACGAAAATTTCCTTGCAGAAATACGCTTTCTGGAATTTTTTGTCACACCCCACGCCCCAAAACGAACGGCTAATAGCCTGGAAATCAAAAACTTACCGCGTTCGCGACCTCTTCCGCTCTTTTTTCTCGCTTTTCCTACTTTTCCGAACCGGACTTTCAGATTTCCGATCCACCGGTGACCATGTCAACGAACGAGATCTTTGACGACGTGGAGGAGAAGCGTCTTGGAATTGGCGACTATTACGTCCTCTAGAACGATCATCTCTGTAATTCGATCTGCAAAAAACAGAAAAATAATTTCATATCATTTTGCAACTCGCCAACCCACCTATTCCACGGTCTCCTAGCCGGTTCTGGTATATATCTCTCCCCTCGCTCCTTTTCCTTATTCGGCTTATTAGGACGATCTGCTGGGATAACCAGCGCGGTCTGAGCCGACGGCGTCGGACTCTTCGCTTTTTTATCAACCTTCTTTTTCAAAAACGATAGCTGTTGTTGGAGCAAGTTGACTTCTTTGCTCGCCTGTGCCGGTTTCTGGGAAGCCAGTTTTGCAGCCTGTGGATATTGATAATATTCTTGATAAGATTGTTGATACTGAAAAGCATGTTGTTGGTAGAACTGTTCGTCAACTAAAGTGGCACGTTGCGTGCCCGGTGGATCTCCACCGTATTGCGCCAGCATCATCATTTTGTGCTGGTATTCGTGTTGGAACAGAATTTCACCGTCGTGCACTTCTATTGCGTGTTCGCCATTGTTAAAGGGTAGGATGGGCACGCCTAAAATGTGTTAATTGTCTTTTGCTTCTTGAAGGAACTCGAACTATTGTGCTTCCAATCGACTTGCGACATGAAAATGCAAGTCAAGTCTGCATTCATCGTTCTGTCTGCGTCTCTTCAAATATCACTGTGTTCGCGTGGTCGCGCACAAAAAAGTGGGCGGAGTTTCGCGTTCTCATGTCGCAAGTCGATATAGGCTATATAGTTTTAAAATCGTGCAAAATTCTAATTTCTAATTTTGGTAACAAAAAAAAAAACTTAAATCCGCTGCCCTAGAAAACCGGCGGTCGTGATTTCAATTAAAAAAAAAAAACATTTTTCGATATTTTTGGGGAAAATGGAATTTTCTGGAAGACTTTCTAGGCACACTGTATCCCCTAATAGAGACCCTGGCTGTCACAATTTTCGTTATAGTTCTATATAGTAGCATCTATTCTACGCAGTTCTATTTAGTCGTACCCTAATCTCTCACGTATTATGGGGTTATTCACAAAAAAATGGCGCGAAAACTCGGAAAATGCTCCGATTAACCTGAAATTTTGGGAAATAATGTTAAAAAATACTCCTGGATTTGCTCAACAATTTTTGGACCGAAATATAGATTTTTAAAAATATTGAATTTTTCTGAACATTTTAAAAATCGTTATTTCGGTGCAAATATTTCTGAACATATTCAGGAGTATTTTTGTTTGTCCTTATGTCCCAAAATTTCAGGTTAATCGGATAATTTTCCGAGCTTTCGCGCAGTTTTTTTTGCCATTTTCTGCTATTTCGTGATAAAACTCATAATACATAAGATATTGGGGTACTACGAAATAGAACTGCTCGGAATAGTCAGAGTAGTTCGGCCTCACAAGAGATTCCGCAGAAAACTGCGCGAAAAATGCACCAATTTATCTGAAATTTCAGGAAATAAAGGAAAAAATTCTGCCGGACATTATCCCAAAATTTCAGACAGAAATATCGATTTTTAAGAAATATTGATTTTTTTTTTCTGAAAATGCTTAAAATCGATATTTTGGTTCAAATTTTTTTCAGCGTGTACAGGAGAATTTTTCCAATATTTCCCAAAATTTCAGTTCAATCGGAGCATTTTTCGAGTTTTCGCACAGTTTTTTGCCATTTCGTGAATAAACCCATTATGAATTCAATCTTCTTGCCGGCTACCACAAGAGTTCATTGTAACCGGCAAGAAAATTGAATCGAAAATAGTGTAAATTCGCGATAAAAACTTTGATATTTTATTGCAACAAAAAATAAAATAATATTTCTGTTTAAAATGAAATTTTCTAGACGTCGCGGCGACATCTCGTGTACTTTTTTTGGAGAAAGTCTTCTCAAGTTCAACATTCTTCTGTAAATTTATGAATATTTGATCATACAAATAAAGCAAACGAAATTAAAGAGAAAAACGGCGAAAAAATGAACTCGAAACATTTAAAACAAAAAATCCAATGTAAAAAGGCTTCCACTGAGCTTAAATTGAGGGCTGCACCGGTTTTCTAGGCCACAGATTGTGTTCTACTCTCAGAAAAAAAATAAATTATGAAAATAGCCAATTTTCTCACGAAATATCTGGAAGCGGAGCGCATTTTTCGACACAGTTGAAATGAGTGCAACCGTAACCAAAAAAAAAAATGTAAACAAGTATTTAAAAAGTTGGCTAAATTACCTTGATCTGAACAATAAACCGCTCGTTTCCTAGACCCATCCTCCAAAATAATAAAAGGCATAAGCGCATTGCCTTCCTCGTCTCTTGGATAAATCGGCTCTCCTTTTTCGTCCAGTGGCAGCACCACTCTACCTAAAATTGCAATTTCAGAAATCGGAAAATCAAAATTTCTACCGCCAATTCATGAAAACCCCGCGATCAATACCGGCGTCAGTGCTCGTTTTTTTCTCGCGTGGAAAAACGTATATCATAAACAGTCTAAAAATTTACAACAATTTCTTGGTTAAACATGGATTTTGCTTTTAAATAGTGTCCATAGGATTGAGCAACTAACCGGTTACATCACATGGTACATATGCTCCAAATTCTTCGGGGATGCGTGGAAAAACATGTTTCCCATCGTCACCAAGTGGAACACATACTGCTCCTGAATCATTCACTGGGAAAAGCGGGAAATGTTCATAATGCGGGAAGATCTGCAAGATTCTTTGGTTTTCGGCGTGGCTATAAGTATGGCTATTAGCCGTTGAACTAACAGTTTTTCCTTTGTCATCCTTTGGTAAAATTGGCTGCCCATCATCGTTCATCGGAAATACGGCCTGATGGAGATAGTTAAAGCCCACAAAACTTGGCGGCTGAGGTGGCAGGCTCATTCTTGTGTAGTCTTGAATAAAAATATGTTTTTATGGGAATATTCAATTAAAGGAAACAGTAGCTCAAATTTACCTGAAATTTTGGAAAAAAAAAATCACCTGTACACGCTCAAAAAAATTTGGACCAAAATATCGATTTTAAAAATTTTCAGAAAAAAAATCGATAATTTTTAAAATCCATATTTTGGTCCAAAATTTTTTGAGCGTGTACAGGAGAATTTTTTCCAATATTTCCCAAAATTTCAGATCAATCGGAGCATTCTCCGATTTTTCCCGCAATTTTTTTTCCGGTTTTGTGACTAGGTCCATAATGTTCCGTAGCCATGGTGCTCCTTCCAAACACTTTCTTCCGCCAAAGACAACTCGGCGAGCATCGTGGCCGAGCCAGCTTTTTAGTAGATAATGTCTTGTACTTCAGCAGGCTTAATAGGATTTTGGCTATGGATTTTGGCTACTGTGCCTAACATTGATGTCCAATTTCCCCAGAGCACGGAGCATTCTCCCAGCTTTCACACAATTTCCGGACCCTGACAAAACCGTTGAAAATTTTGCAATTTATCACAATTCCACTGCAAGTGGCGGAGCTTCTTCCTCGGGTTTTGAAGCGTTGTTTCCCAGTTTCGTCAAGGTCTAGTTTTTTTTGTTGCTATTTCGTGATTAAAGAATAATCCAACTCACCAGTCGTATCTTTAAATCCTTCGAACAAAAACTCGAAGCACCTTGTAGAATTATTCAAGCGATAAAAATAACCAGACAAATCTTTCGCAAAAACTGATGTACCATTAATACAGTAAAAGCTGTACCCATTATTAGCAACTTCGAAAGAATTCGCCACTTCTTTTCTCCAAAAAACCTCTTTGCACTGTTCTTCTGGTATTTTTTCAAGATTTGGGTAATCTGCACCAGCTGGAAGACCGATTCCTGGACAGCTTTTTGATTTTTTCTGGATTTCTACTTCTGGAGGCCGTTGTTCGATTTCCGTCTCCGTCATCGCGACCAGCACCTGGTTTAAAGAAATTTTAGTTGCACTAAATATTATCGGCCCACCAAGATGGTCGAACGCGCTCTGCTGAACTCGACGCTATGCGATTTTCATTTTGGTTTCCAAATTATTTCATTTCACGTATAAATTCAACTTGAAATGAAATATTTTGGAAACCAAAATGAAAAACGCATAGCGTTGAGTTCAGCGGAGCACGTTTGATCATTTTGGCGAGCCGACAATACGAATAAAAAAGAAAATCGAGCGATTGATTTTCTGCGTCTCCTGGGGGGCCACGAGGCCTGGGCCGTGGCCGCGAAACTGCGCGTGGCCGACTGACAGCTTTTCATGAACGTGTAATGGCTAATCGTTATTGGATAAAAAATAATTTTTCTGCAGCCCAGTTATTTAGAAGAAAACATCGTGAAAAATACCTATTTTCCAGATACTTTAGGTGTAAATTTAAACTCCAAAATACCAGATTCCAGGATTTTTCTACCTTAGACAGACGAGACATAAAAACCGTATTTTTTTTCCAAAATTCTAAATATTTATGGTTATTAAAAACCCCATTTTTCGTCAGCCGACGCAGGGCTGCACGGCAGGCTTGGTAATACAAACAAAAATATTGAATTTTCTCTATGCCGCGTCCAAAGTCAAAAAAATTCCTGAAATCACGTTTTTTCTGCAGTCCAAAGTTGCAAAAAAAATCACAGAAATAACAGGTGTTTACCACTGAATTTTTCGGCGTGAAAGTTGTAAATAAAGAAACACGCGAAAATTCAGTGGTAAACACCTGTTATTTCTGTGATTTTTTTTGCAACTTTTGACTGCAGAAAAAACGTGATTTCAGGAATTTTTTTGACTTTGGACGCGGCACTATAAAAAGCGTTAAAACGAAAATTTTGCGACGCAAAAACGTCATGGGGACGCAAAAATAAAAGAAGTGTGTTGGCAAACACGCGCACCGTCGCAAGGTCTGCGTCTCTCATCTCTAGGGCGTGCAGGTGGAGCGCGATTGCATCGGTGCGTCAGCAGAAGAAGGTAAACAAGAGACCCTGACAAAACCGAGGAAGACAAAAATGGGGGAAAACATTTTTAAAAAACCGAAGATGGAGTTCCGCCGTTCGCAATTTTTCGGCATGAGTTTTGTACAGAAACTGTTATAGAATACAGGAAAAACCATGCCCCACACTGGGGTATGAGGAGAGAGTGAGTAAGCGCGCCCGGACGCACACACGCAGCGCATCCAAATGAGGCCCAAAAAATAAAAAAATCGCGCGAAAAATTTCGCATTATCGAAGAGAAAAATCAACGCGCGCGAAATAATTTTGCATAGGATTTCGTAATTTTCACGATTTTTCGTTGGTTTTTCTCTCCGATAATGCGAAATTTTTCGCGCGCTTTTTTATTTTTTGGGCCTCATTTGGATGCGTTGCGTGTGTGCGTCCGGGCGCGTTTACTCACTCCTTCCTCAGACCCCAGTGCCCCAGACTTGCAAATTTTCCGCGGTTTTGTGGTTTTTCCCGGTTTTGTCAGGGTCTTAAAATATTCATTTTTGCTAGAGAAGCGTGAGCAGAACGAGAGAACGCAGACACCTAGTTAAAGGCGCCTATTGTGAAAACAAAAAAATTGCAACGCGGTGTTTGCGTATTTTGAAATTCAAATGAAAATGGGAATATATCTCTTCATTTGCCATGCTATTTCTTTCATTGCTTTTTGAATTTCAAAAGTACGCAAACACGGCGTTGCAATTTTTTTGTTTTCACAACACGGTGATTCTTTTGCTACCGAGCACACTATTCTCGTCCACCGATTTGTTTTTTCTGTCGCGATTTTCTAAATGACTTCGGATCGAGAAATTTTTTGTCACTTTACTTCCTTTTATTATGGCGCATATTTAAAACCGGAATTGGTCTGATTTTTTTTTATTTTTTACAGTTTAATATTTGAGCTATTCATCAAAAAGGTGCTACCTCGGAATAGAACTGAAGTGTAATAGAACTGCAGCGATATAGAACTTGCTTCGCAATAGAATCATTCGGAATAGAACTGTTCGGTAAAGAACTGTAGCAAAATAAAACTGTTTTGGAATAAAACTGTTCGGAATAAAACTGTAGCGTTTTGGAACTAAATTAGCAATGGAGCGCGATTGCATTGCTTGGCCGTCAAGGCGGGCCGAGAAAAAAAATGATAAAAGTTTATTCAAAAAAACAACAAAACAAACAATTTTTGATAAATAGCTCAAATATAAAACTGCTGAAAAAAGCACTCGCATGAGAAATTCCAATATTTGAATGAGCAAGCAATGCAATCGCGCTCCATTGCTAATTTAGTTCCAAAACGCTACAGTTTTATTCCGAACAGTTTTATTTCAAAACAGTTTTATTTCGATCAGTTTTATTCCGAACAGTTTTATTTCGCCACAGTTCCATTTCGCTACAGTTCTATTACGAAGCGAGTTCAATTTCGCTACAGTTCTATTGCGCTTCAGTTCTATTCCGAGGTAGCACCAGGCTGTGTACGTACAATTTCAAATGCACGGCGATTCTTTTACTGCCGGCCACGCATTTCTAGTCCCCCGATCAGGTTTTTCCTGTCGCGATTTTGTAAATGACGTCTGATCAAAAAGTTGTCTGTCACCTTCTCAGGTAACGAGTCAAACTTTTCTAAGCCGTTCGAAAACTTTTTTAAACTTTTTAGGGTGACAAATAAGCGTCGCTTGGAAAAGTTTGCATTATTCTTGAAACATATTGAAAATATCTTTAAAAAGATTGTGGATGTCTTATAAAAGATTGAAAAAGTTTTATTTTTTCTTGAAATTTATTAATTTTTCTTTTTTTGGTGATAATTACGCTGGAACGTAACATATTTATTAAAAATTCAGTACAAAAAGTTAACAAAATGACAGAAAATTGAACATATAAAATAAAAACAGCGTATTTGATCAATTAAACGCCGGGTTATTATTGTTTTAAAAAATTTGTCACCTGGCGAGAGGCGCGAATTCAAAAAATAGGCTCCGCCTCCTCGCCGAAATATTTCTGCAACTCTGCGCGCGCCAATTTGCAATCGCGGTGCGCGCGATTTAATGTGTTGAATTTTCGTTCCTTCATAACAAATATCGATTTAAGACAATTAAAAACTCACTTTAAATCAATAGTTGCCGAATTCGCTTCAAAATAACGCTTTTTATGAAGGTTTCCAGGAGAAATTGAAAGGCACTGGACAAAAATTCGACACAGAAAATCGCGCGCACCGCGATTGCAAATTGGTGCGCGCGGAATGGCATAAAAAGGCGGAGCCTTATTTTCAAATTCGCGCCTCTCGCTAGGTGACACATTTTTAAAAACAATAATAGCTCCATCGCCGCCTCCTTGGAGTGCTTCCTTCGAATTGGTCCCCTTCTTCGCCGCCGAAGATGCATTCTTGCTGAAAAATAGACATGGGAGCTTTTTAAAAAAAAATAGTCTTACAAAATTGATGCCATCGCATCATGTTGGGTACCAAAAAAAGGCAATCGATCGTAGTCGAAATTCGCTTCTCCGGGTTTGCTTAGAATTTGAACAACACTGGCTAAGTATCCTGCAAACTAGGTTGTTTGATTTATGTTACAGTTTAACTGCTAAAATTAATTGAATGATCCACCCGAAAGCACTGCGATTTGTTCGTCCGGAAATTTTATCTTTTTTGATGGATTGAATGAAGTGGAGTAATTGTGGCGGTGTGACTTGGGGATAACCTAAACTTGAATAAGTTGTTATGCGATAGAGAAGATTGTTACAGACGTGGTCAACCCATCTGATTGTGCACTGAATAAAGTAAAGCGCGTTGTATTTTAGATGGGTTTATTTGGTAGGGGGGATTGGGCAGGAATAGTTCCTGCCCCGTGCCCCAATAAGGTCAAATAACAAAAGAACTTAACAAAGGCCAAAAACACAAAATCAGAGAGAGATCCTGGTATCAGGAAGGTGTCGCCCTTTTATCTGCTCCGGTGGAATGTCTCGGCGTGGGTGTCTCTGGAATGAAGAAAGTTAGAGAGTATATACAGTCCGTGAGGCGCAGGAAAATCCCATTAGCCGTGGGGCTGAAAGCGCTGGGAGCTCTCTGGCTGAGTCACGCGGAATGTGGTGACGTCTCATGGTGCTCAAAGTACAAAGTCATACTGTATCTCTAAGGGATAAGAGATCCCTTACACCTCCCCCCTTTTGATAAGGACCGACCCTGGTCCTTGCAAAAAAAAATTTGACCTTCAGATTAAGAAATGTTTCCTCCCGTATGGGCTGCCTTGGAGGCTGCCCCGTTTGGGTTTGAGAAAAAAAAATAAAGGGGGAACACACCTTTTCTATAATCCCAGCCTTTGTAGAACTTCATCCTGGTGATGCCTGGCGGCCGGGTCGACTCTCTGCATCAGGTCGGACCACAACCTCTATTCCCACGCTGCGGATCTGTTGACCATCAGTAGACAGAGGTGTCGAGTGCGCGACAATGCCACATTGAGGCGATGGTCGGCCTCGAAGAAGGGCGAGTTGCGGAAGGATCGAGTCCGAGTGGTGAGCACAATCACTACGTCAAATTCCTGTCCCTGAGCGCCGTCAATGGTGGTAGCGATGAACGGGTCCGTATCCAAAAGAGAGGATAGGAGGCCGGCCTGGCTGCGGTAGTAGCAGAGCAGCGCGATGGAGGTGGTGCCGAGAGTTCCTCTCAGGTCCCTAGCAATTTGCAGAGCGGCTTGAGCTTCCGATCTGGAGAACGCCGAAGTGCCGGAGACCGTCTCTTCACCTGTGGTGTAGATCAGGTGGAGCGGGTACCGGTCCGGGAGTAGCTTGCGGAAGAAAAGTTTTCGGTTGACCCTCCCCCAATTGAGTTGGAAAGCCCAAAGAGCTCCGACTCCGTATATTGAGTGAAGATCTCGATATCCAAAGTTTTTGGTGCCAGGTTGTCATATGTCTTTACCTTCTTGAATTCCGGGTCGTACTCCGTGTCGTCGTTTTCAGCGGTCACTGGATCAGGAGTACTGCATGAGCTGATCTGGTCCATTCTCCGTAATTACTTCCGTAGCTGAGGCGGCCTTGGTGTTGGTGTACAGTATTTTAGGCTCGTTGGTTGGGTTTGTTACGAGTAGGTTTACGAAATTCGCCGAAAATACCGCCGGAGCCACCACCAAGTCTTGACTTGATAAGGTATTTGTTTGAGACAACAGGACTAAATCTGCCGTCTGAGCCACGCCTGGAACGATACATCTCACAAAGGACTCAGATCTGGCCGGGATGACCGTATCTTTCATGACGTGTACCGCATGCCTGCTTGGAAAAATTGAAGCGTTACGCTGTTGGCCTAAGGGGAGTTTATCCTCGCCAATTTCAAAGACTCCTTTAGTGTGATCCAAATAAAACTTAGGTAATCTCTGGAGAAGGTCATTTCCCAAGATAAGTTCATAACTTTGGGGACCTGATGGTACGCACTTTCCTTTAGTGAAGTGAGTATCTTGGAACAACATGAATGATCCAATCTGAAAGTTAACGGTTGAATTTTACTTCATTATTTCCTAGACCTACAGCTGTGTGGGAGGTCGGCTCCAGGAGCTGACCAATTCCCAACAGACAGCACCTATCTTCGCTTGCTACTGTAAAACTAGCGCCAGTGTCTACTAGTGCCCAACAATGTATTCCATTGGCTTTTATCGGAATTTGAGCGGTGAAAAATTCTCGAGAGGAGGTTTCGAGAGCGTTTATCCTTGGAGTAGCTAATCTATTTCTAATTGCTTCGTACTCATCGAGAGTAGAGCGAGGAGTTACTACTCGCTCAAGCTCATGCTTCGGCATGGATCGTGAAAAGGGAAGATAAGCCGAGAGAAACCCGGTGGCAAAATACATTTTTTTTTAAAAGAGCTAAGATTACCCCAGTGACCAACGTGTCGACAATCAGAGTCCACACAGTGAAGATCACTCCCCCTAACCACTTAGCCTTATCCCAAAAGGAAATAATTTGTTCCAACTTACCTCCTGCAATTGATCCTGAAGCTGGGTCACTGTTTCTTAAGATAATCTTTGTGATTGCCTCTGGTGATCCTTGCAATGCTGCCCAAATCTCGTTGTAATGGTTCTCATGGATTTCCTCTGAAATTGAACCAATTACCATATTGTGAAAAATCAGGGGTTCTTGGAGGGCTTGACTAATAAGGGAGTTACTAGAATGTAAGTCGTTTTCTGCGTGGAAGTTCTTGGTCTCTTTGAGCTCTAAGGTAAATGGATTAAGACTTGCTAGAGTGTCATTGACGATAAACTGAAAATTAGTTGTTAAACTACATTCTACTGGGTGTGCTCTATTGGTGATCTCATTGGTAGCTAAATCAAGAAACGTTGTGATTGTGTTACCTTCAGGGAGGACTACCTCAATAGCTGGTTTGGAGTAGCACAAATTTTTAAAAGCAACAAACCTGTAGGAATCTGGGGCAAGAGCAGAACAAGTCTGAACTGCCAGGTATCCTTTACTCACAAACCTTGCATGCACATTTTCTTTCCTGAGCATTTGTCTAGCTGCCAATGTTGGATTGCTTGCCGCTGCTGCCAATGTGGATGCCGTGAATGAATTGAGGTTGTGGCACCAATCCAGGAAGTTCCTCGCAAACCAATTAACTGATGAATCCAAGACGGCCTTTTCCAATGCCAAAAGCTGTGCCGCTACCTGATTTGACGTAATTAACCTTGCCGTCTACTGACCACTCTTTGTTGGCAGTGTTTTCAGTGGATCTTTTTGTTCTCTCAGCTAGATTGACACCATATCCTTGATCCGTTACGATTAGTTTCACTCCACATGTCCTGGAGCTGCTGTCATTGAATGTGAGAGCCACCTCAAGATCCTTGATCAGCCAAATGTCTTGAAACATACTCACATTGGGCGCTTGGGGTCCGATCCCAAGCAGATGCCCCTCCATCACGAGTTGTGCAAAAGCCATCCGAATATCTGCATCCGTCCATTGAACCAGCAGGCGACTCCGGTACGTCCTTTCCGAATCGGGTGGCGACGTAAGTTCTCACCATGAAGCAGTTCGTTGTCTCAGCGGTTTGTGTCCCTTTGAAGATTGAAAAGGGTGCTGACGGCCAATCGATGATGAGAGGGTTTTCCGTTTTCCAAACTCCATTGATAGCCATGAGGTGGTCGAAACTTCATCGTTGATGCTTCTTCATCTTTGAGCATTCCTCTGCTGTCACCGTGAGTTGCTTCGACGTCGTCTTCTCCGTTCTATAGCCCAGGAGATCCACAGAATACTGAGTAGTAGTCCGGATTATTTTGCTTAGGCGACCCTGAGAAAATCGGAACGGAGGAAGCCAATTTTACGCCTTATACTAAAATGCGGCCTGTTCTAGCATTCGAAATTTCCCCCTCAAACGCCGCTTCATTCTTATTTACTATTTCGCTCTGATTTACAGTAGTCTCTATAGAAACGCCAGTTTCTTGCAGAGTCTCCGTAACTATTTTCGGAAAGTTGCCAGCTCTTGGGGATGTAGAGTTAGAGTGACTTCCACCAGTGTTTGTGTCTTCATGCGAGCGGGTGATCAGAACCTGCTCAAGCAATCCGACTTTCTTCTCGCACTCCGTAGCTCGTTTCTCGACGGCCTCCAGCCGGCTCAAAGCAAAACTAGCCACTTCCTGTCGGAACGTGGTAAAAAAAAAAAAAAAAAACCTTATGAAAGCAAGAGGTGACATGAAAGATAGATAAAAAAAATAGAAAACAAGAGAGAAGAAAAAAAAAATTGAGAGATATTTTGTTTTGATTTAAGAACATTGTAGAATGAATGGATAAAACATATTTGCGTGAAAATGTCAAGCCGCGTACTATTACAATGAAAAATTTTAATCTACGTCTAGGCATACGGTCACTGTGACTCACTGTTTGCAGAAGCCGAGCACTCTGGCTTTCCTGCACCATCGCGACCTCGTCGCGCCCGATCTTTTCTCTCTTTTTGCTCACTAAAAAAACCTATTACTGTTGGCGGTGCACACTCAAAACCCAATCCCCTAATGGGATACTGTAACTTCTCGGTTACCGCGCAAGGAAAAGAAAATGATTGGGGGGCCCTTCCCATGCATTACCTCCTTACGCCCCTGCACCTCTCTCATGCGAGCTAGCTAGGCCCGGCTTAAAAATGTAGACGCTATCTTCCTATAGCTCTCACTGCTAGCAGAATTTTCCCTCCTGTCGGCGCACCCTAGCGCCGACCCCAACAGTACCTAAACATGGTGCCTATTGTTTCACTATTGCTACTTACCTCATTGTCAGACACACTTCCTAACTAATAACCTATCAAAATACGGTGGATCGTAAGAATTAGCGTGGGAACAAGTAAAAAAAAAAGAAAAAAAAATTAGTCTTCTTACTTTTCCTCAGTCGCTAATCACTCGCTGCTACCAGTAAAGCGCGTTGTATTTTAGATGGGTTTATTTGGTAGGGGGGATTGGGCAGGAATAGTTCCTGCCCCGTGCCCCAATAAGGTCAAATAACAAAAGAACTTAACAAAGGCCAAAAACACAAAATCAGAGAGAGATCCTGGTATCAGGAAGGTGTCGCCCTTTTATCTGCTCCGGTGGAATGCCTCGGCGTGGGTGTCTCTGGAATGAAGAAAGTTAGAGAGTATATACAGTCCGTGAGGCGCAGGAAAATCCCATTAGCCGTGGGGCTGAAAGCGCTGGGAGCTCTCTGGCTGAGTCACGCGGAATGTGGTGACGTCTCATGGTGCTCAAAGTACAAAGTCATACTGTATCTCTAAGGGATAAGAGATCCCTTACAATAATAATGGAACTCAAAGTTCCAGTTAACGTCCCAAAATTGACGTAGAAGTTATGGACGTTTATATACTCGTTGGAGCCTGAAGAATGGCAACTATTAAACTACGTAAAATGAAAGATTTACCATTGTCGTAGAGTGGTGATACGAAAACGTCTGGGCCATAATAGAGAGCTGGGTTCAAGAAAGCAATGCGGTTTCTCTCTTTTCTTGAGTTGCACGAAGTTCCAGCGTCGCAGAGCTTAGTTATTTCCGCTCTCTTCATTTACCATGGGATCGTCACCGATTCCATCGCACTCATCCGGATTTGTCTCATCTGAAAAATAAACATAATTTGTGATAAACACGTACCCCACTTACCATCAGGAAACCACAATTCACAGACTTTTCGGCAAGATAAACGGAGCCGCTTGGGTCGAGATGACATTTCTCGCGAGTCTTCCTGAAAATTGAGAAAAAAAAATGTAGTTTAGCTCCCGAAACATTTGTTTCAACAGATAAACTTTTGAAAAAGCGTAAAAATAAAAAAAAATCGCAAGATAATGCGGAAAAATATGGAAGAAAAAAAATAAATTCGAAGGTTCAAACATTTTCGAAAACAAAGTTTTAAAAAGTTTGAAAAGGTTTGAAAAAGTTTAAAAAAAGTTTGAAAATGTTTTTAAAAGTTTAAAAAAGTTTACAACAATTTCGACGACAAAAAGATTGAAAACGGCTCAGAAAAGTTTAAAATTCCCCTTTTTTCTTCAAAAGGTTTAAAAAAGTTTGAAAGTCGCCCAGCAAAGTTTGACTCGTTACCTGAGTTACTATTATGTGTTCACGAACGAGGTTTGCAAACGACGCTCCGATGTTCCGCAGTTTATCACTGCGGTCTCGCAGCGAATACTGCGGAACAGTGGAAAAATTGCGCACGGAGTAATGGCGAGTGACCTGGTGCAAACGTGCTCCATTGATAACACGCGCACGCGCACGCGCCGCATTCGACGGCAAAATTTTTGGGCACTGTGCCAATTCAAACATTTAGAAAAGAGAAGAGACGGAGAAGACGAGCGAAAAAAGAGACGAGACGGAGAAGACGAGAGCGTCGCGCGTGTTCCCGCGCCAAAAAAAGTAGTTTGAAAAAAAGGCAGTCGCCATTACTCCGTGATTGCGGAACATCGGAGCGTCGTTTGCAAACCTCGTTCGTGAACACATAATAGCTCTCATTAGGGCGCATATTTAAAACCTGAATTCGTTCGTTTTTATACGTACAATTTCAAATAAAACTGGTTTTTCGTGGTGGCCGAACTGATTTCCGCAAATGTTTTTGCCGCATTTTGCAAAAAGGGGAGGTAACTCCGCCCACTCCATGTGATAGAGAGTGAGAGAGTGCGAGAGGGAGAGGGTAAATACTCGCGATCGGGGGACTAGAAATGCGTGGCCGGTAGTAAAAGAATCACCGTGCACAATAACAAAAAAAACGGTGGGTCTCGCAACGACATACTCCTACGCGGAGCACAAGGCAAAAATTATCGTCATTTTTTCAAAGAACGTGGTTTTTCGAATGTTTTTGCATATAAAAAGCCTGAGAATTTTGGCAACTATGTCGTATTTTTTCTTTATTTTTTCTTCCTTACTAATTTTTTCCTAGTGCCGAAAATCGAAAATCATTTTTTCGCCCTAGATTCAGCAAGCATTTTGTCAAGGGCATTTTATGAAGGCTCCTTTATTTTATGAAGACGACTGTTTTCCAGTGTCATCTATTAATTTCCTTTTCCTATTTTCGTTTGCAAAATTAAAAAAAAAACGATATGACTGATCCGGCGACTTTCTGCGCGCCCATCGAACTGTAAGAAGTTATTGTGTTTTCAATCGAGTACATCAAAACGTGAAACTTCGCCCACTTTTTTTCACGAGAAAATTCAAAATGCACTAAAATGAAGAGAACGGTGTACATGTAATGATAGACGATGTGGATCCAGAAGATGTGTCCCGGAATCCTAGAATGGTATTTGCAGTTTGGTGCTACCTAGACCTGTCCGTTCGATTTAAAAAGCGGATACCATCATTCAGCTTACAATTAAATACAACAAGAAATGTGTTGAGCGGTGAGAAGTGAGGAGATATTCGTAAGACGCAGGCGGAAGACGTCGAATTGTCTGTGAACGTAACATGCCCCGTTAGATTCAAAAGCCAGGCACTGAAATGGATGCAGTTTGAATTTTCTTTTTGTTACTAGACCACAGCTCTCAGCAGCGGTAACACTGCCGTGCCGCCAATTCAACTACAGTACTCGACTTGTTTATAGGCATTGTAAAGCATATTTTCACCACTTTATGTACATATAACAAAAAATTATCTCGACACAAAAAATCGTATAGTAGCGAACAACGACTCGCCGATCTCGAGATAGCCGTGAGAGCCTACTGACGACTAAGATTTGTTTGTTTTATTTTATTAAAATCATCTCAAGTTTTCAATTTCATTTTTTTTATATTTTTATGTCAAGTTTTGTTCTGCCTCACCATTCATTCGATTCGAGCGAACACGACAAAAACTAGGTATTTTATTTATTTCTTTCCATCCATTTCCCTTTTTAGACTCGTCTATATGTATACATATTCGTATGTAGTCCAAGTTTCATAATTTAATTCGCCATTTTTATGTGCCAATTTATTCGCACGCCAGCGAATTTTGTCGAACGAAAAGGAAAAAACGGAGGAGAGAAAAACGAATTTCGAGGAAAAAAGAAAACTGGAAATGAAATAAAATAAAATAAAACACCATGATTGTATGTACCATGAAGGTGCGAACCTTTTATTGAGCGCATTTGAGAAACAGAAACATTTCGCTTTACGTTCATTTTCATTTTCATTTTCATTTCCCCTTAAAGACGCCGCCATGCAAAAGTTAATCTCTGCTTTGGAAGCAAAAGTTTCCCAGACTAAAACACAATAATTCCAAAATAGACGTCTGTCAGTCAGTCAGCTTGCGGGAAGATGAGACAACAACAATAAAGTGTATTATTCTTAGCGCCGTGCTTTTTTTTTTGGAGTTTTCGAAGCGTTTGCTCTCTGATCTTATCTCTTATCGCATCGCAGACTTGAGCGGAATCCGGATGAGGAAGGAGGTGCACTCCGAAACCTCTTGACAGGTTCGTCTTTCCCGCCATTCGCGGCGCAACGCGCTCGCTCGCAATTTTTACTTTTTCATTGTTTTTTATCGAGTTTCTAGATCAAAACATGAAGTGCCGCCCGCCCGTAAATTGATGGCTAATAGCCATCGAACTAGGGGCATGTGCCAAATGCATTTGGCGCACGCCCCCAACTCTATGGCTATTAGCTTTACCCGCCATATACGAGCAAAACAATTCCAGAAAATTATAATGTCCAGAATTTGAAAAGAATAGCCATTGAATCGGGACGTGCGCCAAATGTATATGACACACGGTCCCGAGTTCGATGGCTGTTAGCCGTTCTCAATGGCTATTAGCTACAAATCTCCTGAGAATATTGCCCAAAAAAGAGCAATGACCACACCCCTTTTTTGCAAGCTCCGCGCACTAGTTTTTTTCTTGTTAATTTTCATCCAAAGTTTGCCTTTTTCTTGTGATTCTTGTTAGCTTGGCTATTCTTCTGGGCTTCCCACGGGGTGTTGAGAGGTACATGAAAATTAAAATTTGAACTTCGCGCGAAAGTTGCCACGTCACTCGAGAAAAAAGCGCGCGAAATGGCGTGTTCAAAACGTCATTACTTCGGCGCCGCAGCAATTTTTTATATATTTTTTTCTTGTGGGTTCATATCTTTTGCATGATTCTAAATATTTAAACAATATTTACCCATTTATTTTATGCAGAAAACGTATTCCGCCAGCGCCTCGTTTTTGAAAATTCAAACTGTTTCAAATCTGTAACAACCGCGTTTCCTCAAATCTATGTGACCAGTGGAGCGCATTTTTACGATGTACTTTTCAACACGCCGTGGCTTCCCTCCATCTCTCTATTTCTCTTTATTAAATATAAGCGAACTTGTGTAATTTTATACACCGTGGAAATTACAATTTTCCCATTATCCGCTAGTCCCGCTCATCACTTTTCTCGCAAATTTCTTTCCCTCATTGTTAATCTCCTCGGTCAATTGAGAACCAAAAAAAAAACTATTTTAAATAATTGAGTTATTACGTATTCGCCGTGAAGTGACTGACACTGACACTTTTCGCTAATAGTAAGCTAAAACAGGGGTTTTTCTGTTTTCCAAAGCGAAAATGTTCAGCCAAAATCGTGGCGAGACCAGAAATATTTTACGTCAATAAAATATTCTCAGTACGGAGCGCTGCAAACGTGCTCCCTTCGCACAGTGGAGGACGCGGCCACGTTGGCGACCGGAGAGTGCTGAAAATTAAGAGACCGTGGCCGATGTTTGGCTCTGATTTCTCTAAACCTCACTCCAAAGACATGTGAAATTTTTCGTTCGATTGGAGTGAGTTTTCAGCGTTTTATACAGAGTATATAATTCCGTTGAAAACCTTAAAAAAAAGCCAAAATTTGCCCACCAGGAAAAAGCTAGACCCTAAAAATGAATTCCTCTTCCACGGCCGAATTTTTTTTGCACATTTTTTGACATAAACCGTCTCTCATCGGCCTTATAGTCAAGATATTTTTCATCTTGGTTTTGTTTAAAAATGGCCGTGGAAAACTCTTCCATAAAATGAATGTCATTATTTTATTCTTCTTTATTTTTAATTAATTGGAATTTTTTGAACCCTGATTTCAAGATATCAAGCTAAATAGAACACCCATAAAACAGTCCAATTAAAAACTGCTCCGAAAAACAAAGATATTTCGCATAAACAGGAAACTTTGCAAAAAACAAAACAAAACAAAAAAGAGCCTAGCTTTTTCTCGTATTTCTGAATTCTCCTCAGAGACACAGAATAATTCCTCGCTTTTCGCGTTCGCGATAAAAAATTTATGTCGTTTCTTCTTCCCTTCCATGTGTTTTTTTTTGTTCGCTGTTTTGTTACGTCATAAAAATTCGTGCCTGAGGTTTTTTTGTTCTGCGCCCAGGTTTTCCCGTTTTCTCTTGCTTTATTTTACTTTAAAAATTGCGAAAAACTCTGGATTTTTGACATTATTCCCCAAAGTTTTCTTACGTTTGTTCCGCGGTTTAAAAAGCTGAAAAAAACAAAGTTTTACCTTCTCCCTCTCCTCCTCCCAGCTAACAAAATGTTCACCCGAGCCGTGAGTGAGGTTGATAAACAAGCGTACTCACCGCTCCCCCCGAATGTTTTGTGTGGGCACAAAAGAGCGTTCCTACTTTCTTTTTTTCTTGCTCAGACGATATGTAAATTCTCTGCTTGTGGCCCTAAGCATTATTAAACATTTTTTGGCCAACTTTTTTTTCCACATCCTAGACCAATGCATTGTTCGAGCTTCTTTGCTCAGCTTTTCCATTTCATTTTCGTTTTTTACGCCAATCTCATTTTATTGTACAAATTTCTGTTTTTTCTTTTCTAGCTAGCAACCTGCTCAAATCCATTATTGTTAAAAATCGCATACCCTGATTTCTTGTTAGCCATAAAAAATATATGTCAGATTTGTCACAATTCCCCCTCCAAAACACTATAGTAAAACGTGAAATGCACTTTAGGAAGGGAGAGAGGGGGAGAAAGGACAAATTGGATGAATGAATGATCGTATCCTACTTGTTTTCTCTCAATATCTTTCTATTCTATGTATGTACACTCAAAAGTTTCTCAAAAAACATTTATCTCATTGTCAGCCTGGTGATTTCAGCCAAATAGATCCGTATTGGTTCACTTTTTTTATTTAATTTTGTAGAAAAATTGTTCTATTGTTTGATAATGACGTTGCGAGCAATAGCAAATAAAACGCTGGCATTTTCCCGTAAAACAAGCAAAAAAAGGTCTTGCAAAACTTCTTCCACGACCGTATGCATGAACCTCGTTTGCCGGGCAAAGGGCTTTGTCTGTTTGAAGGTGTTTTTCGTGATTTTCGAGTTTTGAAACCTAAGTCTTATGAGACCCTGACAAAGGCCGAAAAACCCTTTTGCCCGTCAAACAGTATTTGGCAAACTTTATGTCCCAATTTCCATTTGAAAGCTCGACGACCTACAGACAAAGACCTATGAGTCACTGACAAAGGCCGACAAACCCTTTTGCCCGGCAAAATGAAACTGCGCGGGATAGAAATCGTGTGAAATAAAAGAAGATTCGGATTTTTCGTAAATATTCCGTTTTCAAATGTTTTCCATTCTTTGGTTTGTTTCATCGTGAAATTCAATATAAATATGGTGATTTTTGTTAATTTAAGCACTCGATAATTTTTTTTTTCAAAATTATCTAATTTTTTTATTAAACACGGTGTCCAGGATTTGAAATGTGGGCGGAGCCTAATTTGCTGGCGTGTCAGCAAACTCTAATGGCGCACTTTCGGTGCTTGCGCAGTTTGCGACTCTCGAATTTTTTTTATTGATTTTATTATTTTTCTTTCAATAAAACCTGTTTTTCTTTGTAAAATGTATGTATTGTATCTTTTAATACCATAAAATTGTCCAAACTTCAATTTTCGTAAAGATTTATCCTGCAAAAACCAAAAAACTCAAAATGAATATTTTGAAATGTTGGCTGAACCAAATTCGACGTTCTTAGGCTTAAAAAATTTCTAAAAACCTCAGCTATAATTCCGTTGGAGCACATGTGGGAAAAATAAGAATTTATGCTTTTTCTTTCCCGAAAAACATAAAAAATGCGTCAAAATTTGAATTTCGCGCGAAAAAATCCAGTGGGGCGAGTTTGCTCGACTCCGCCCACTTTTCAAATCCTGGACACCGTGTTAAAGAATACATTATTTGCTCGGAAATCACCATCGATATTGTGATACTCGATCGAGGGCAACGAGGAAAAAGGGAGCCAGGCAGTTGCTTAATCGCAGGCCGCACCTTGCAGACTCCGCCCCTTCTCAAAAAGTCAAGAGAGATTCAGTACTAAAAAATCGCGACTTTAAAGGGCTGTAACTCGGGAACTAGCGAGAATTTTGCGATGCAAATTTGGGAATGTACTAATATTGAGACGTAGAATACAATGAAATCAGTAATTTTCCGGGATTCGAATGTTTTTCAAACATGCTGCGGTACCTACCCATACATTTACCTCATTTTCTACCCTATAATGTACCACCCATTTTTATCTGCTCTATTTTGTTTTCATTCGAGTTGCATCATGAAAAAAGGAAACACCGCCAGTTTTCACGATGCAACTCGTTTGAAAACCTAGAAAAATGTGATTTCAGACCAAAAACTCCACTCAAAAAATGTATAGACGAATATAGATGGATTCAAGTTCTCTCTGCTTGCCCGAAGCGCAACTTCGGCTTTCTGGCTCGACTCTCGAATCGTTTTTGTATACCGTACTCTTCCCACCGATTTGTCTATTTGGAATTGTCGGAAATGCGCTTACAATATTGGTGCTTGTTAATAACGACTTCATGTCAAGGTTTGTATTTTAGTTCCTAGAGAGTTTGATAATTATCTACCACCTACAATACATTTCAGAGCCAACATATTCCTAACATGCCTAGCAGTTTGCGACGTCTCATTCCTAGTTCTAATAATCCCTCACTCGCTTGCAAATTTTGACAGATTCTCTTTAAATTATACCTTCCGATATTTATACCTCCCTTCCAAAATGCACTTGATCGCATTTGCCAACTGGACTTCTGCAGTTGCAATATGGTATGTACATATAGCCGCCTAGAGAGAACGTTTTAACCAAAAAAGTTTACAGGCTAGTAGTGGGTGTGTGCTTCGAGAGAGTGGCCGGTGTTAGATCTCCTTTACACCGCCTGAATACGCCGTCACGTGGAAAACTAATCACTGGACTTGTCACACTGCTATCTTCGGGTGCTGCGCTAACCTTTTACAATCATGTGTCACATCATTGTTTTATTAAGTCGTTTTGCAATGCAACTCAGATCATGGCAGTTTGTTTGGATGTCAATTTAGATGTGTGAGTTAGATGTTTGGACGTTAAACCTAAAACGCTAAAAAGCTTTCTCTCAGATGGCCTAACAATCGCACCAATATTTCCCCTCCTGCTTTACGTACATACGTGGCAGCCACTAGAGCAGCAAACGCGGTTCTCGTCGTGTTTCTCCCAATGATCCTACTAGTAGTGCTCAACTTGATGCTACTGTATTATGTCAAAAAACGGTCGTTCTTTGTGTATGCCACTTTGGGAAAAGTGTCAGCTAGAGTGAGGAAAGCAGGAGAAGTTGCCCTGCCGTTTGTGAACACACTTTTTCGAAGACACTCAGATCAGGTTTGTGGAGCAGATAGTTAAAGTTATATTTTTCTTAAAGATTCTTCAACAAAAAACAGAGCACAGAGTGGCGGTTACCGTATGCGCCGTGGTGACTTCTTTCACAATAACACAAGTAGGTTCCTTATAATTTTCTAGGCATGAAAAAACCGCGGGCCTTAATTTTGCCTTTTTAGGCCCCATCAGCAGTAGTGTTAAGCATCAACTCACTTCTAAAGGAACGCTTGGATAGCCACTGGCAAGTTTTCGCATCTTAAGATTATGTAGAAAAAAGCGTATTACAGGTACCATATGACCACAATAACCTCGTTTTTAGTCGTAATCGGAAAATCGTTGAATTTCGTAGTATTTTGTCTCTCGTCGAGCAGTTTTCGACGTCGTCTGATCAACACGTTGAGATCGAAATACGGGACACGCGACGAAAAGTTCGTGCATTTTTTTTACTACAGTAATATGGGCGATGTGCGACTATCGTAAACAACTTTCGGTGATAGACTATAGTGTGGGGCTATTATTGTTTTTTCGAAAACTTTAATTGGGCAATATTTATTTTCTTACAATTTTTCTCAGCGGAGGCCAAAAACACTATTTCTCATTCCCCAAAAATGTAGAAAAACCGTGCGGCACTTTTGCAGACAAACTGTGCCCATTTTCCCCCCTTTTCGTTCCTGCGTTTCAACACTTTCCCCCCTTTTCATGGGGTCTCGAAACACTGTGGCACGCGTGTTAACAGAACATTCCCTCGCGGCGTTGCGCGGAACGTACGCAGTTTTCGCGGAACGTACGCAGCGACATGAACCCGCGAAAAAATCGAATTTCATAAAATCAGACTGAAACGTAGGTGCCAGCATGCCGTGGACGAGAGAGTGTGTCCCTCTCAGAAATCAAAGCAGACCTATGGACAAATGATTAGGATAATTATAACAATTTCGTAGTCGAAGCACAGTCAAAATGAGTGTAACCGTAACCTATTCAAAAATTTTAACAAGAGAGTGAGTAAAAACAAGAGCCTACTGTTTTATTTATTTTTTGGGGTTTCTGTTAAAATGTTTTATAGTCGGCGAATACATCATCAACCTCGCTCTACTGCAAAATTCTTGTAAAACCGTGTGGCACTTGCAATATTAACTCGAATTCTAGTATTTATACTTCTTTTCAACAGAAAATGAGGTACCCGCAACGAGTTGCAGTTAAAATTTGATTTTTCGCTTAAAAAAAGGTGCACTACACTGTTGAAAATTGAAAAGTGCCGTAGAGCGAGGCTGATGATGCATTCGCCGACTATAATTAAAGGAGGTGCCAACTTTTTGGGGAAGCTGCTTTAAAATACTCTGAATAAAGCGCTGCAAATTCGTTTCAATCGCACAGTAAATTTCGCATGCATTTGGAGTGAGAATCAGAGAAATTATCTTCATTCTCTCGTCGGAAACGTGTCCTAGTGCGAGTAGAGCGAATTTGCATCGTTTCGTACTGAGAATATACAGTCCGTTCCATAAGTATAGCGCCCCCCTCGAAGTATTATGTCTTGGCACGCCCGGGCAAAATTGCAACATGAAACCTAAAAAAACAGATTCAGCATGCAAAAGTACCCCGGAAATAACTTTTGTGCCTGAAGACATCCATGAAGCAGATAGATGTATGAAAAAATGTCTCCAGCAACCGTAACATAAGTATAGCGCCCCCCTCGGAAATTTCCAAAAAATCAAGATTTATAATAAAATTAATACTTTATTGACGTTCATTAGACGTAACCAGATTGTAAACACAATTTGGCATACAATTAATAGGCTTTGGGATATACTTGATGATCTTGTTCACGAATTCATGCTCTTTTTGCTTCCACTCGCACAAAGGTCCAGTTTTCATAAAATTGACAAGGTTGTATTGCCTACTCTGGGCAGGAAATCTTTGCACAAGTTTTCTCCATAAGATTCAAGACGTGTGCACGCCTAGAACATAGAAAAACGTCGACATTTTTAGATTTAAACCAGTCCAAAGTTTAGATACTCACATGGATTGCAGCATTTTTCGCTGAAAAACAAAACAATACCGGTTGAAAAGACGTCGGAATAGTAATAGGTGGTTCTTGATGACTTCCTCATACTCGGAAAAGATCACCCGAGTGGAGACAAACGTTAGGTCCAACTATCAAGCAAGTGAAAATACTCCTTCTATCAGGAATAATGAACATAGGTACTGTAACAATCCGAACGGTCTCCATTTAAGCTTTTAACCCCAGAAAAGATTATCTAAGTTTCTGATTCGAGTTTTGTAGCAACTAGCTAGCAACATTTAGCTCATTCAAGTTTTTAGAAAAACTTTTACGCGTGAACTCAAAATCACGGACCTTGAAAGGATCGGTATGACGTGGAGCGGGCTTCATAACTTACTGGACAGGGTTTAGATCCATGTCATTGGCTCTCCAGATGCTCTGTTTGAAAGCATCGTGGTTCAGCTTTCGTTTCATAGCAATGCAAGTCTTTATTGAGTTCAAAGCATGCCGTATGATGTTTCACCTTGTCTCTTTGGTGGTGCTCCAGACTTCGTAGACTGCTTATAACGGCTCGGATTCTTAATAAAATTGTTGATTCACTTCTTTGAACACTTCGAGTGTTGTGTAATTACTCAAATTGACCTCCCGGCTGTTTTGCAGGCGTCAGATTGGAGTTGTTCGGCGCCAGAAAAGTGTTTTCCACGAAACATGGTTGAATTATTCACAATATAGACAAAAATATGAGAACTATAACCACATGTTATTTAAAAGCGCATAAAGCATAAAATTGAAACAATTCAGGCACAGATTTCCTCATTAATAGGGATTTTAAAGAAATTTCCAAGGGGGGGGCGCTATACTTATGTTACGGTTGCAGGAGCCATTTTTTCATACATCTATCTGCTTCACGGATGTTTTCAGGCACAATACCACAAAACGGACATTTCCGGGGTAGTTTTGCATGCTGAATCCGTTTTTTAATGTCCCATGTTGCAGTTTTGCCCGGGAGTGCCAAGACAGACTACTTCGAGGGGGGCGCTATACTTATGGAACGGACTGTAGTATTGAGTGGGAGATTAACGAATATAACATCGAAATCGCAGTAAAAAAATGTAGATTATTTTTTGTACACGAAGTTGAGGTTTCCTTCGTGTACTCCCCGTCTTCTATTTTTTTTTTTTTTGTAAAACAACAGCGATTTCGATGTTTTTCGTGATTCCCCGGCTCAATACTACATTTCAAACCACTTTCCCCAGAAAGTTGGCGCCTCCTACAGTTCTATTTAGACACCAACAATTTTCAGACGTTCCCACTCGATTAACACGACGTACACTCGGTGTGATTCTCGTGACTCACGAATACTATCCCAGAAAAAGTCTTTTCAGAGCATTTGAACTAATTTTATCACTTTTCCCCTATTTGATAATGGGTATTATCCTAGTCCGTCCGTTTGTCTGATCTCTAGTCGAGTTTTTTTTTCCACAATCAAAATTTTATTTATGAAATATTTAAATAAATAAATAAAGCAGTGTCATTCGAGTAAATCACATTATTTATTAGCTGCAATCTGGTTGAGTTTCTGTCTGAGTTCTGAAGTCTTAACCAATTGCACTGGCGTCTTTTCCTCGCTGTTGGTGATCCCAATATCAGCGCCAGACTGTGCCAGAAAAATCGCCACGTCTACACGGTCTTCGTCACATGCCAAATGTCTGAAATTTGACTGTTTTAACACAATTTTCTGTTTCGAAACCCACAGCGCAGTGTTTCCCTCACTATCCTGTTTGTTCAGGCTACATTTTCCAGACGAGAGCAGCGTCCTCACTACCGCATCATTGCCCCGACTGGCCGCACGATGTAAAGCGGTCGCTCCAAACTTGTCCGTAATGTTGACACATCCGGGGTCAGCCTCGATGAGAAGCTTGACGATCTGATAATGAGGGAAAATCAATAATTTCTGAATATCGTTTTTCTTTGTAATGCAAATACCTCAATGTGATTTTTGCTGCACGCGTAGTGAAGTGCAGACTGTTTGTTGCTGTTGGTTTGGTTTACGTTTACATGTGGCAGAGTTAGGAGAAATCTGACAACTTCCACGCGTCCAGCCGAGCTGGCGATTATGAGCGGTGTCCATCCGAGCTGAAAAATTACATGAATCTGTTATTTAACGTTCAGAGCTGGGATCCATGAAACAGGAAAACCGGAACATTGGTTTTTTTTTCATCACCATAATTCAAAATCCATCAATTTTCAAAAATTTGCCTGTCGTTTTCCAGTTTCATGGATCAGGCATCAGGTATTCTATACGGAAATACAGGTAAAAACAAAAAAAAATACGGCGAAAAAATCTATTACGCGGTCGTCACCCTGGGCAACACTGACAACCGAGGATTAAGCTCCGCCCCTTCGCAAGATTGCAGCGCAGTACAACGCGCCGCGGCTGCGTCGCGCGTGAATACGGTTATGTTTGCAAGCTGCTCAGTCTTTCACGCAAAGCTCGACTTGAAAAAGGGGCGGAGCTTGTTCCTAGGTTTGGCCGGGTTTCGGAACTTTTGAAAATTGAAAAAAAAAAAACGTAATTTCCGCGGAAATTCTATTTTTGCGAAATTTCTAGGCTGCTTGGAAATAGGAAAAGGGGGCGGAGCCTATAGCAAGTGTGTGCGAGCAAAATCCAGTTACGACACTCCAATGTTCCGCAGTCCTCGCAGCGAAAAGGTGCACGGTGTTTATTGTATTACTGCGTCGCGAAAACCTGTCAGAGCAGAGCGCGCGACGCTGCGAGACCACAGCCGAGTTCCGCTCTGCCAGGTTTTCGCGACGCGTTAATAAATAAATTAAACTTTTTTACATCAATTTTCAACGATATTTTCCTTTTCCGAAAAAAACATAGATTTCAGGAAAAACTCACAAAAAAAAATCAATGAAATATCAACGAATTTTCACTGAAAACGCTGGTTTTCAAGGAAATTGTTTTATGAAAACCTGCGGAACATCGGAGCGTCGTAACTGAATTTCGCTAGTGACTTCAATAAAAAAACAGCTAAATGCGTAATTTCGAAGCGCGATTTACCGTATTTCCTCTAATTTAAGCGCATGCGCCTCTATTTTTCCACCTCTACTCCAAATGGGCTTCTATTAGAGGCTGCGCTTCTATTTTCTAAATTCACAAGCTTGCAGCTTGTGGCGACTAAGTCGCCTTCGTTAAATATTTATTTTTACTGTTTTGTTTTTTTAATAGAAATGGCAATCATTTGTTTTCCCTATTTCTTTCACGTTCTCGTGACCCTTGTGGTATAGTGGTTAGCGCGTTTGAACGTCAATCTATAGGTCGCTGGATCGAGTTTTGTCGACTGCAAACTCGTGTGTGAGACACACAAACAAACACACAGACTAATCTAAAATTTTCTATATAAGAAAGATTTTATTCTTAAATTCATTTGTGTAATTGCTTTTTCCCTTTTTTTGGCGATTCTTCAACATCTGAAACATCACGACCAGGGGTGGGACCAAAAAAAAAATTTTTTTCGATTTTTTTTTTGTTTTTTCGGGTTTTTTTGGATGAGACAAAAAATTTTTTGATTTTTTTTCGATGGTAAGAGTGAGACCAAAAAATTTTTTTAGAGTTACGTTTTTACAATTATTTTTGGAAATGAATTCTCGGAGGTCATCTCTCTAAAGTCTCTGTGTCTCTCGTTTTGCACGTACTTTGTTAAACTTGGCAGCAGACCACTAGCGAAACGCAGAAAAATTCGACAGAGCGCGTTTGCCTTTACGTAGGTTCTAACACGCCGTGTAGAGCCACGGAGGCGAAAAAAAGTTCCGGTTTTTGGGCAAACACTACAAAAACCTCTAATTATCAACAAAAACTTGGAAAATTTCTTTTTAACTGGCAGAAATACGTACTTTTTGTTTTTGTTTTTTTGGTAAATTTTTTGAGGACAAAATTTTTTTTTTGTTTTTTTGGTAAATTTTTTGAGGACAAAAATTTTTTTCTTGTTTTTTTTTGAGTGGACAAAAAAAGTTTTTTTTTTTCTTCGGAATTTTTTTTTGGAGACAAAAAAAATATTTTTTTTTGGTAATTTTTTTGAGGACAAAAAATTTTTTTTTTTTTTGGAAAATTTTTTTTGTCCCACCCCTGATCACGACGTTCAGCTCCTCGTCTTCTTTTCTTTTTCTCTTCGATCGTCACTGAGTATTGAAAAAGAAAACAAGAAAAGTAAAATATTTAATGGATCTATTCATAGGAGAAAAAAAACAAAAAAAAATGTTTTTTTTTCCTATTCATAGATGTCAAAAAATGTCAAAAAACGAATCCTCTGAATACGTCCATAAGAACAACTGCAAAAAAAAATCGAAAAAAGAAAAAGAAAGTCGCAAAAACAGAGACAAGAAAATAAACATCCAGGTGCGCTTCAATTAGAGGTGTGCTTATATTAGAGAAAATACGGTAAAATTTACCTCATCCTCCTCATTCGCCAACTCTGGATTGTCAATTATCGAGAATTGGAGCAACGGAAGGCTTCCGCCGACCGCCGCGAAATGAACCGTGGATCTGCCAGAGTCGTCTTTGAAATGAGTGAGAGCTGGGACACGGGTTAGGAGGCGTTTTGCTTCCTGAAAAAATTGTTTAAAGGTTTTTAAATCTATGAAAACTCCTCACATCCTCTTTCCGCTCTCTTAGCAGCTCGGCGAGCTCGTGCGCCATTTCCACCATGTTGATCTCTTTGATTTCCGTCATCTAAATAAGTGGTTTATGCCGAAAAAGCTAAAAAAAAAAAAAAAAAAAAAAAGACAATAAACGTTTGAATTTGACATAACCTTTTGTCGATCGATCGATAATTATTCATTAAAAAAAAAGTTATTTATTGCTGACAGAATAGATACATTTTTACAGACAATTAGACAAACCATGACCAGATAAACAGCGCGTGGCCGACTTTTCTCCCATTCGCCCTAGAACCAAAAAAAAAGCATTCCTTAAAAAATCCAAAACCGCAAGAGAACTCGTTTTTGAAGAATGTAATAGACCACTCCGAAATAGAAGAGAAAGAAGAAGACGAGCAAAATTTTCTCCGTAAATTCGCGTTGCTCGTATTTC
The DNA here is from genome assembly GCA_963572235.1 of Caenorhabditis japonica. Lineage (NCBI taxonomy): Eukaryota > Metazoa > Nematoda > Chromadorea > Rhabditida > Rhabditidae > Caenorhabditis > Caenorhabditis japonica. Next base: position 30,192,048 of record OY754344.1, read on the forward strand.
GACAAAAGTTTTCCGCCAGTCTGAAATAGATCAAATTGGAACTGGATTTTTTTTCTTATAAAAGATCAAAAAAAATCTCTTGGACGTTTTGAAAGTTTTTCTGCATTTTGTCGTCGTGGTGTTTGCACAAAATCATTTTTAACAGCTTTTAAACGAAAATTCCATTAAAAAAGCTTTTAAAAATTGATTGTGTGACGACGACAAAATGCAGAAAAACTTTCAAAAAGTCCAAATTATTGCCGCACCTGGGCCTAGAAAATGCGCTCCACCGCACTAATACTTCAATTTTTCATTTTCATCACCCACACTTTTTTTCGCACAAAAATCGTTTAAATCGCTATTGTCGGCCCGGCAAAATGGTCAAACGCGCTCCGCTGAACTCAATACTACGTGGATTTTATTTTGGTTTCCAAATTTTTTCATTTCACGTGTAAATTCAACGTGAAATAAAATAATTTGGAAACCAAAATGAAATCCACGTAGTATTGAGTTCAGCGGAGCGCGTTTGACGTGGCGGACCGATAATAAAATGTATCATTTTTATTCACATCTCATGTCAGTGATTTTTTTTTTCATTTTTTCCGTCATTTCAACACAGAGAAGCGGTGCTACCTCGGAATAGAACTGACGTGTAATAGAACTGTAGCGAAGTTGAACTGTAGCGAAATAAAACTGTTCGGAATAAAACTGATTGGAATAAAACTGTTTTGGAATAAAACTGTTCGGAATAAAACTGTAGCGTTTTGGAACTAAATTAGCAATGGAGCGCGATTGCATTGCTTGCTCATTCAAATATTGGAATTTCTCATGCGCGTGCTTTTTTCAACAGTTTTATATTTGAGCTATTCATCAAAAATTGTTTGTTTTGTTGTTTTTTTGAATACAATTTTATCATTTTTTTCTCGGCTCGCCTTGACGACCAATCAATGCAATCGCGCTCCATTGCTAATTTAGTTCCAAAACGCTACAGTTTTATTCCGAACAGTTTTATTCCAAAACAGTTTTATTTTGCTACAGTTCTTTACCGAACAGTTCTATTCCGAACGGTTCTATTGCGAAGCAAGTTTTATATCGCTGCAGTTCTATTACACTTCCGTTCTATTCCGAGGTAGCACCAGAGAAGCAGTATATCACTGAATTCTCTCAAAAATGTAATTTCAATTTCGAAAAATGCAAGTTTTTGGTTCAAAAAAGGACCGATTTTATGGGGTTATTCACAAAACCGGAAAAAAAGGAAGAAAACGGAAAAAAAACTTCGGGAAAAATCGGAGAATGCTCCGATTGACCTGAAATTTCGGGAAAAATTGGAAAAAATTCTCCTGTACACGCTCACAAAATTTTGGACCGAAATATCGATTTTAAAAATTATCGATTTTTTTTCTGAAAATTTTTAAAATCGATATTTCGGTCCAAAATTTTGTGAGCGTGTACAGGAGAATTTTTTCCAATTTTTCCCGAAATTTCAGGTCAATCGGATCATTCTCCGATTTTTCCCGAAGTTTTTTTCCGTTTTCTTCCTTTTTTTCCGGTTTTGTGAATAACCCCATTAGAGTTTTAACGATTTTTGAGAGAAAATGTGTAAAAATTAGTGATTGTTAATGATTTTCTGCGCGATTTTTTGAAAAAAAAACCTGTAAACAAAAATAGATTTAACGATGAAAATTAAATATGTGAAGAGTGCGACGGAGCGCATTTGCTTATCCAGCGGGTAAGCCATAATTGCTTTTCAAGAACAAGCTCCGCCCCTTCTGCAAGTCTCTGACACAAGAGAAAGTTCTAGAGACACTGACAAAACCGGGAAAAAATGCCAAAAAAAGACGGGGAATAAGCCGCCCCTTTAATGGAGAAAACAGTGCCGCAGACCAGAATTGAAGGTGCTACCTCGGAATAGAACTGACGCGTAATAGAACTGTAGCGAAATTGAACTCGCTTTGGAATAGAACTGTAGTGAAATTGAACTGTAGCGAAATAAAACTGTTCGGAATAAAACTGATCGGAATAAAACTGTTTTGGAATAAAACTGTTCGGAATAAAACTGTAGCGTTTTGGAACTAAATTAGCAATGGAGCGCGATTTCATTGCTTGCTCATTCAAATATTGGAATTTCTCATGCGCGTGCTTTTTTCAACAGTTTTATATTTGAGCTATTCATAAAAAATTGTTTGTTTTGTTGTTTTTTTGAATAAACTTTTATCATTTTTTTCTCGGCCCGTCTTGACGGCCAAGCAATGCAATCGCGCTCTATTGCTAATTTAGTTCCAAAACGCTACAGTTTTATTCCGAACAGTTTTATTCCAAAACAGTTTTATTTTGCTACATTTTTTTTACCGAACAGTTCTATTCCGAACGGTTCTATTGCGAAGCAAGTTTTATATCGCTGCAGTTCTATTACACTTCAGTTCTATTCCGAGGTAGCACCGAATTGAATTGCAAAAGGGGCGGAGCTTGTTGTCCGGAAAAAAAAAGAAAAGGGAAAAAAATTGCAGGAAAAATCGGAGAATGCTCCGATTGACCTGAAATTTTGGGAAATATTGGAAATTTCTCCTGTACACGCTCAAAAAATTTTGGACCAAAATATCGATTTTAAAAAATTTCAGAAAAATCGATATTTTGGTCCAAAATTTTTTGAGCGTGTACAGGAGAATTTTTTCCAACATTTCCCGAAATTTCAGGTCAATCGGAGCATTCTCCGATTTTTCCCGCAATTTTTTTCCGTTTTCTTCCTTTTTTTCCGGTTTTGTGAATAGGTTCATAATAGTGGTGAGACCAGCCAACTTTTTTACGCACTATTCAGCGCAGTTATTTTTCGGCGTAAAGTGTCAAAAACCACAATTTTCGTGGTGTGGAAAGTACTGCGGAGCGCACTTACTCACCGAAATGTGTCCTTTCTGATTGTCGTACTCGTTCTGCGTGTGTCCGAGCACTGAAGACGAGTGCACCAACGAGCTCATCGCCTGCTCTCCACTGTCAACTTGCCGGGACATTTTTGCGACCAAGTCTTGGAGGCGGTTGGCTCTCTGAAACCATTTTCAGTGGTTAAAAACTAAACTGTTTTTTTGTGGTCGCGGCCTTTCGATTTTAATTGGTTTTTTTAATGCATTTTTCGCACCGCTCTGGTGCGTCCATAGAGGTTTTTCCCCCGCATAGCGCGTTTTCCTCTGAATAAATATATTTGCTATACATATGAGCTTTCCACCGCACATGATATTGGTACCGGCGCTTCATCCCAGCGTTCACAATAACCCCATACATTTTATTTAGTTACCTCTTCGTGAGCAGCAACTTTCACAGACCCAGTGGCAAGTTTTCCGTCCTTTGTGAGCAACAGGGCTCGGCGATCTTCTGCGGCTAAAAGTTTCAGTTTCACATTTGTGCCTCAAAAATTCGAGAAAAAGTTACCAATCTCCTTGCCAACATCATCTGACGCTTCTTTCAACTTTCTCTGCAACAGATTAATCTGCTTTTCGTGGCTCTGCACGTTCACCTCTACTTCTTTTCGCTCAGAAAGCACTGGGATCTGAACGTCTCTTCTCCTCTATCAAAATTTATTCAAATTATTACAATTACCTCTTTCGCCAAACTTTTCAACGAATTATTCTTCGCTTGCATCGAGCGCAGAAGACGTTGGGCTTCTTTTACGTGGTTCGCCAGCTGCTTCGAGTCAATCGAGCTGGATCTGAAACAATGATATTATATATTCGCCATAGGGTGACATTTCGCAGTAAACTGTGAATAATAATAAAGACTCACCCCAGCCGCACCGCCTCTATTTTCTCCTTTGCAATCTCGTAGAGCCGGTTTAGCTCCACGTGTGCACTGCCAGCTTCTTCCGATTTGGCGGCCGCATTTTTGCGCTCCATAAAAATCTAGGTTCTCGGGGTTTTGAAATTTTTATTTTTCATTTTGGCAGGAATACTTTTACCAGGTTCTGAACCTTTTAATTTTAAAACGCAGTACTAATTTTTTGAAAATAAAAAAATTTATTTTTACATCATGTATTCGCGGCGAACACGTAACAAAACGTAACAACGAATTAAAGCTACCTAAGGTTAAAAAAAACAGTTTTTGGAGACTCAAATGTTGAATCCGGCGGCTCGCATGCACGCTTTATGAGCTTCAATCAGTTTTCCGCAATTTTCTTCGCCATTTTCGATTATACACGCGTCTCGGACCTGGAAATTGAAGAGTTTTGGCCGAATAATTCAACAATAAATTCGGCTCTGGGACGTTTCGAAACGTTCCAGAGCCATTAATTAAATACTCTATTACAAGGGCACCATTTTTTTTTTCGCAATTTTCTAATTTCCAATAGTTTTTAGCTATCGATTTCGGGGCGTGTGGCATGACAAATGCAGGTGGCACATTTTCCTGGCTAATAGCCATGAATCCGCCATTTTTTCCCCAATTTTATCAAAAACCCAGGGAAAAATTTGTTTTTTGATTTTTCTTCGCCGTGAGAAAATAAAACATGGCTATTAGCCGTTTTCGCCGGCTTTTGCGCTTCTTGCCGCAAAAATAAGGCCAGATACGCGCTAAAATGGTCCCAAACTCGCATCGAATATTAACAAATCGGCTAATAGCCATTTTCACCGGCTATTAGCCGTTTGACTGCCCACGTTCGTTGTGGACCTAATCACAAAACTGGAAAAAAATTGCGAGAAAATTCGGAGAATGCTCCGATTGACCTGAAATTTTGGGAAATATTGGAAAAAATTATCATGTACACTAAAAAATTTTGGACCAAAATATCGATTTTTTTGAAAAATTTTAAAATCGATATTTTGGTCCAAAATTTTTTGAGCGTGTACAGGAGAATTTTTTCCAATATTTCCCAAAATTTCAGATCGATCGGAGCATTCTCCGATTTTTCCCGCAATTTTTTTCCGGTTTTGTGAATAGGTCCATAAGTGAAAAATGTGTTTTAATGAGAAATTTGCTTCGAAAAATGAAAGAATATGCCGTTCTAATAAAATAAAACTAGGCTAATATCCAAAAATTGTTAATTTCCCCGGCTAAAAGCCATGTAGCTGCCTACATTCACGCTGATTTTCTATTTTTTTTTTGCCGAAAACGGGTGAATCTGCTTTGAAAATATCCAATTGAAAGAGTAAAACACGGCTATTAGCCGTTTCCAAGACCTTGCCACCAAACTCGTGCCGATAATGGCAGAGCCGGCTATTAGCCATGTTGCAGCCACCAACTTCCGTTAAATAAATACTCACTTTTTTGGTTTCGGGACATGCGCAACAGGCTTTCAGCTTCTTTTCTGGGGGATTCTGACCATCAGAGTGCTGGAAAACCAACAAAATTATTTTTTCCTCTCTCTAACGGGGTTATTCAGGGTCGGAAAAAATAGTTTTTTTTTCCTTTTTTTCTTTATTCAAACGGCGGAAAAAATCCCTGGCCGCGAGAGTTTTTTTCCGTTGCTTTTCAAGGCCATCGCAAAAGTTTTTTAGGCCCCCCTTCGTCATTTGAATAAGGAAAAAAACTATTTTTTTCCGACCCTGAATAACCCCATAAATTTCAAAAATCACCTTTTGCTCATTTTCCCGTGGTGACGGCATGGCGGTCTGAAATCGAATTAATGAATACGCTGACAGCTGTATAAATTGGATATAAAAACGATATGAAACAGAACGTTTTGGTGAGATTTAAAAAAAAACAAATTTAGAAACTCCGCAAACGTGTTTTCAGGGTACTCTGGGTAGATGAATGAATGAATGAACAATCGATTTCTTGTCTTGAAATTTGGAAAAAAAAAGAAAGAAAGAAAAAGAAAACAAAGTCATTGCTGACGCTAAAATTTGGCAATAATTAATTAAACATTTTTAGATTCAATAGAGAAAATAGATGAAAATGAATGAATTACCAGTTGACAAGGGGGTGTGGGGTGTGGGGTGTGGGGGCTGGAAGTTAGCGAGAATAAGAGATTGAAGAACATTTCCAGTAGTCTTCTGAGATGTGTTTAAATTAGACAAAAAAAAGAAGCATTCTGTTGCAATAAAAAGGGAGAGAGCGTCAAAATTTCAAAAAATTTACGAGAAAATGTACACCGTGGCGCGGTTAATGTCCCAATTGTTGCAGCTCAGCACGCTGATAGCCTCCTCCTCGCGAACTCCCATGTCTTTCAGCTTGTCGACGCGAGTCTGGTACTCTTTGTTCACGTCCAAGTGGCCTTTTGCAAATTTTACGGTCCAGAATTCGGCGGTGGCCTGAAACGGTTGGGTACTGTACACTATTTTAAAAAAAAGATATCTAGGCTACCTTAAAAACCGCCGGTTTGTCCATATATTGTTTCGCGACCACCGCATCTTGTGGATCTTTCGGCTCTGGCGTGCACATCAATGCCTGGATCGAGAGAAGGACGGTTCTCAGGGTGAGCGAAGCGGCCCTGGAAAATTTAAAAAACCATAGGCATTCGGTGTTTGCGTACTGGAGTTGGTTATGGATTTACGAAACAGCCCTGCTCAAAAAATTTTGGTCCAAAATATCGATTTTAAAAATTTTCAGAAAAAAACGATATTTTGGTTCAAAATTTTTTGAGCGTGTACAGGAGAATTTTTCCAATATTTCCCAAAATTTCAGTTCAATCGGAGCATTCTCCGAATTTTCCCTGAATTTTTTGCTGTTTTCTTCCTTTTTTTCCGGTTTTGTGAATAGGTCCATAAATGCCGTATTCGAATGAAAACTTAGCCACGACAAGAAAATTCGAGAAGAGGAAAATGCCTGATGATGCAAAATCGTAAAAATTCTTCCATCTTCGCCGTGGGCGGAGCTTCGTAAATCCGTGTCAATTAAAAAAAATTACGATATTGTGGGGCCCTCCTTTTAATCATAATCACACTAATTGTATTCCTGGTCAAAAATTGGCTGAGCGTAAAATGGCTCCAAAACTCCGAAAATTGCAATTAAAAAATTTTCGGTGAATCTTTTCACTGAAATTCCGTAAAATTCAAGTCTGGATTCCGCATTTTTCACAACTTTTTTTTTTCGAAAATTTTGGATTTTTAATTTGGTTATTCATTTTGTCTAATTCATGCAGAATATGACATTTTATGCATTTTTTCAACAGAAAATGTCGTTTTCCGCATGGAATGAATAAGACAAAATGAATACCCCATAAAAAATCCAACATTTTCGAAAAGAAACAATTGTGAAAAATCGGAATCCAGACTTGAATTTTACGGAATTCGGTGAAAAAAGTCACCGAAAAATTGTTTAATTGCAATTTTTGGATTTTTTGAGCCATATCCTATTCTTGACCATGGACGTATTTTTCATAATATATGAGTAAATTTATAGAAAACACGGTGTCCAGGATTGGAAATGTGGGCGGAGCCTAATTTGCTGGCGCGCCAACAAACTTGCATGGCGCACTTTCGGTGCTTGCGCATTTTTCGACTCTCGCATTATTTTAAAATTGATTTTCTTATTTTTCTTTCAGTAAAACCTGTTTTTCTTTGTAAAATGTATACATTGTATCTCTTAATACCATAAAATTGCCCAAACTTTGATTTTCGTAAAGATGTATCCTGCAAAAACACCAAAAACTCACTTTTTTAGCTCCGCAATGCTAAAAACGATTATTTCAAAATAGTGGCTGAACCAAATTCGAAGTTCTTAGGCTTAAAAATTTCTAAAGACCTCAGCTACAATTCCGTTGGAGCACATTTGGGAAAAAATCAAGAAGTTATGCTTTTTTCCCCGAAAAACATAAAAAATGCATCAAAATTTGAATTTCGCGCGAAAAAATCCAGTGGAGCGCATTTGCTCGGCTCCGCCAATTTTTCAAATCCTGGACACCGTGAAAAGGTAAAAATGCCACAAAAAAAATTGGTATAAAATTCGAAGAATGCTCCGATTGGCCCGAAATTTCGGGAAATATTATAAAAATACTACTGGACAAAAATTGCGGACCGAAATATCGATTTTCAAGAGTTTTCAAAATCAATATTTTAGTGCAAAATTTTCTGATCATATCCGGGAGTATTTTGGCCATTATTTATCAAAATTTCAAGTCAATTGGAGCATTTTCCGGGTTTCCGCAGATTTTTCCTACCCCACGGAGTCCAGGATTTGAAAAGTGTGCGGAGCCGAGCAAACGCGCCCCACTGGAATTTTTCGCGCGAAATTCCAATTTTGAGGCATTTTTTTTATGTTTTTCGGGAAAAAAAGCATAAATTCTTCATTTTTCCCAAATTTGCTCCAACGGAATTATAGCTGAGGTCTTTAGAAATTTTTTAAGCCTAAGAACTTCGAATTTGGTTCAGCCACCATTTCGGAAAAATCGTTTTTAGCATTGCGGACCTAAAAAGTGAGTTTTTGGTGTTTTTGCAGGATACATCTTTACGGAAATCGAAGTTTGTTTTACATAGATTTTACAAAGAAAAACAGGTTTTACTGAAATAAAAATGCGCAAGCACCGAAAGTGCGCCATGCAAGTTTGCTGGCGCGCCAGCAAATTAGGCTCCGCCCACATTTCCAATCCTGGACACCGTGTCCCCATAAAAATATTCACTGAAATTTTTTAAAATCAATATTTTCCTGGCGGATTTTTTCATAATTTATCAATTTTTGAAAAAAAAAATTATTGGACTCTGATTTCAGGCATTTTTGCAGTTCAAATTTCCCAGAAAACAACAGCTGAAACTTGTTTGAACTCGCGGAAAATTCGTAGAAGGTCTTGCAGCGAACTGTTCGTGCCATTTACTTTTGGGATGTTTTCTGGAAGAATTTCGGACCTCAAAAAGGCCTGATTACGAGAATATTTTTCGCAAAAATTTGAAAAATTAATGGGTTTATTCTAAAAATCTGAAAATTTTTACAATCAATTTTTTTTTCTTTTTGCCCCTAAATTTTCTGAGCATGTCCGGGAGTTTTTTAACATCATTACCCAGACATTTTTTTTTTACTAGGTCAATCGAAGAATTTTTTTACTGAAAACACTCGAAAAAATATAAAAATGTCATGAGAAAACTGCTGAATTAAAAAAAAATTGCGGCGTCCAAAGTACAAAAAATTCCTAGAATCCGGTATTTTTTACAGCCCAAGTTCCACAAAAATTACCGGAAAAAAACTGACGCGCATCGCTGAACCCGACATGATTTTTTGTCGCGTTCCTTTTGGGGAATTCTTGTAGAAAAAATGGCTCTGGGACGATCTAAAAGCTGCCATTTCGTAATTTTTAGAAATGAGGGTACACGTTTTTCGAACTGCTACAAATAGAACAGTAACGAAACTAGAACAATGCGAAATAGAACTGCCTGGAATGGATAAACTTACCACTGATCCTTCAGAATATCAAGACAGATGACGCCAGTCTGCGAGCTGACGTTTGGATGCCAAATCTTGGTGCAGAACTTGACCTGAAAAACATTTAACTGTCGAGTCAAAACTTTTTTTTTTGTTGTTGTTGAAATAACCCACGTTTGGCGGCGAAAACGGGTATTGCTCCGGAATTTTAATGTCCAAGTCGAACATGCCGCCGGCGTACGGGGTGTCTGGCGGTCCTCGGATGTGACCCTTGATCTCGGTGAGATTCTCGTTCAGAATCTCGATCATGATACCCGTTTCGCTGATTTCCGAGTTGGTCACCACTTCCTTGCACTCGCGTTGGAGTCGGTTAAGTGCAATATTAGACATGTTCTGAAAAGAAGAAGAAGATTTCATCATTTTTCAGCTTTGAGCTGAATGGCGGATAAATGAGGGTTGTGAGGCGAGTGGAAGTGATTAATAAGCAGGAAATCGATGAAATTAATTCAAAAAAAGGGCGAAAAGGGGTGAAATAGAGCCACCGGAGGCAAGCCGGCATGCGCCCCCAAATCATCCAAAAACGCGTGATCAATGCTAAACAACGAGCGGTGTCATTTCGGAGTGTCGTTCGCGTTCAGTCGGCGGGGTCAGGCGCGTGGACTGTCTTGTTTTCTTGTTTTTTTTTTGTTGGAAAATTATCGATTTTTTCAATCTTTTAATATATTTTTCGACCATGTTCTCTTGTGTATAGGGACCAGCTCAATGACAAATAGCCGACAAATTTGACGCCTGTGTCACATAAATTTGACTTTCGCCCCGAAATGAACGAGTAGTGCGCAGAAATGAAATCGGGCTTAATTATAAATATTTAAAAAAAGAGAGTATTTAAATGAGCGTAAATTATTAATTTGGCCATAAATTGAAGGCGCATTTCATTTCTGAAAACTCAGGTATCGCGAGTCAAACTTTTCTGATCCCTTTTCAAACTTTTTCAAACCTTTTCATGTAACAAATAAGCAATGCTTCAAAAGGATTAAGTATGGCTTGAAAAAGTTTGATGACGGCATGAAAAGGGTTGAAAAAGTTTAAAAGTTTGAAATTTTAAAATTGTTCCGATTTTGTTTCTCAAAAAGCCTGCTGCGCAGGCTAATGATCGCTGCTGAATCAGCATTATTGATTGACCCCTTTCACTGTATTTCTAACTTTATTTCGGTAACAAAAATATATACATATAAAGGCAGTAATATATGAGACAAAAAAAAATCGCAAAGTAATTTCGCCGGATGTTGCCTGACGCTTCCTTGTGCTCGGTTGTTGTTTTTTTCCGTTGAAGAAGACGCCACCAGCCGATGTTGTGGAGCCCTGTAAATAATACTTTTTTTTTCTCCAATTTTTATGCTACGTACAAAGTTTTTAAACAATTTCTAAAATCAGAATTTTTATACAGTCCAAGGTTCCAACAAGAAAAATCAAGAAGTTTACCACTACTAGCAGGTTCTCGGCGGCTTTCGCTGCTACAATGATGGAAACACTATAAGTTCTAACAGTATGCTACATTTGAAACTTATCCGGTCTCAGAAAACGATTTACACAGCAAATCTCACAGGGATGCAGATCAACTCTTAATAAAAGTAACGCTACTATTACGCGCAATTGTGTTAAAAAATGTACTTCGTGGCAAACCACTTTTTTGGGCGCTACCTCGAAATAGAACCTTTTCGAAATAGAAATGTTCCGAAATGGAACCGCGTGAAATAGAACTGTTCGAAAATAGAACCACGTGAAATAGAACTGTACTCCGTTTTAAAGCGTTTTAGCGCAATTCGGTGAAGACTATTGAATAAATGGCCAAACAGAAAAAGTTCCACTCAGTGGCGTGACCTGTAACAACCGTGGCACTGCGTTGGATTTCAGTGGAGGAGCGTTTTCTATTTATTGACTGGGTTCTATTTCACGCGGTTATATTTCGGTACAGTTCTATTTCACGTAATTCTAATTCGGGACAGTTCTAATTCAGAACAGTTCTATTTCATGCGGTTCTATTTCGCGTCACGTTCTATTTCGGCACATTTCTATTTCGAAAAGGTTCTATTTCGAGGTAGCGCCACTTTTTTGCTATGATATTGTGAAAATATTCCATGTTTTTTTATTTGGAAACGGAATTACAGTTTGAAAATTACCTTATCAGTTTTTTTCTACAAATAAATTACTTTTTAGAGCAATAAAGGGAGTAAAAAATCAAAATATTATTTTTTCAATAGAAAAAATTAAGTAAATTTCAATTTTAAAATGATTATGGGCCTATGCAGATGAACTTTCCTGTCATTTCTTCCTGCAAACCTACTTTTCAACGCAGGAAAATTCAGTTTAAGTAATTTATTTCTAGTGAAAAACTGTTGCGGGAAACATGTTTTTGTGACGAACTGGCGTTTGTGCACTTTTTGTTTTTTTTTTCATTTAATGCTGGAAAAAATACTCACTTTTAAACTTTTCACCTCCACTGTTAACGCGATTTCGAGATGCCCGGCTTCGAGAAGTCTGGTTTCGAGATGTCGCGGAGCCTTAAAAACGCTAAGTTCATTTAGTATTGTGTTTTCAATCGAGTTTCAGCATGAAAACATGAAACGCAGCCCACCTTTTTCGCGCAAATATTAAATTTTAGAACATTTTGAATTTTTGCGTGAAAAAAAAGTGTGCGAGGTTTCACGTTTTGATGTCGCAACTCGATTACAAGGACAATAATTACTTATAGTGGACTCGTGGCGGAATGACAATTTTTCACCTTTTTATTCGAAAAATGAAGAAATAAAGAGATTTTTCGTATCCCAGTTTCACGTGAAATTTCACTCCGTCACGAATCCATTATACAAGCATCAACGCTTAATAATAGTAAAGAGAAAGATGAGAAAAATGAAAGACTCTCAAAATTGAAACAAAAAGAAACAGCAATTATGGGCGTAGCCTAAAATAGCCCAAAGATCGGACATTTCAAGTTACGATAGCACATCACTGTATTTTTCCATCGAAACAAAAATTATGAGATGAGAAAATAGAAAAAAAAACACGTAAACAGAAAAAAAATTGCACAAAATAACTTTCGAAAATATGAAAACGCGCGCACGCGTTAAAAGAGTCTGCACTCTCTTACTTTTGCACACTCTCATTTAGTACGCAGTTCCCAAACTGCGGAACTGACGACAATTGGTAAACCGTATACGGCCGCAAGCGAGGTTTGAAAAGGTTTGAAAATGTTTGAAAAAGTTTTAAAAAGATTTCCAACTTGTGCCGGCAACAAAAGTTTGAAAAAGTTTGAATAGCGCTCAGAAAAGTTTGACGAGCGACTTTTGTCTTGAAAAGGTTTGAAAAGGTTTGAAATGCGATCAGAAAAGTTTGACTCGATACCTGAGAAAGTTCATGTTCAAGGTGTCGCACGGATAATTTTTTTAATTGTTCGGCATTTTCTAACCGTTTTCTGCTTTTAATTCTATGCAAAGGTTCGGGAAAACAAAAACATACGGAGTGCTGGCGATTGCCCTGACGAAAGTGCGCTCTGTTAATAAAATCTTGGCAGTGTGCCCATTCATGCGAATTCTAATTTTTTGAAATGAATTTTGAAGCAGAAAGCGTATAATCGACGAGACGCAGAGAAACCCAGCTTTGCCACGTGTCACGACCAGGCTTTCACGGAAATGAACATTTCTCTTCCGAGTTCCGTCGGAAATTTCCGATTTTGTAATTTTCTCTTCCGATGTTCCGACGGAATTCCGAGTTTTTCATTTTCATTTCCGAATTTCCGTCGGAATTCCGAAATTTCAAATTCTCGTTCCGATTTCCGTCGGAATTCCGACTTCCGACTTCCGATCGGAAAAATCGGAAATGAACCTGAATAGGTCCATAAAATCTTAAATTATCCACAAAAAAGTTTTAAAAATTGAGGAAAGATACGTAGACTCGTGTTTTAAATAGAAAAATTGTGTCCCGGACATGGTTTAATTTTTTCCAAAAAAAAAAACACGATTTTTCATACCAAATTTCGAGAGAAAAACATGTTTTTTTTCGATGTCGGAAAAAAATTACTTCCGACGGAAACGGAATTATTTTCGGAAATAATTTTGTCTCGGAACGGAATCGGAAATTTTTTCGGAAGTCAAACTGCCTCGGAACCGGAATCGGAAATTTCCGACTTTTCGGAAATTTCCGAGAAAGCCTGGTCACGACCTCAGCGCGTTGGATTTTGGGCTCTGGGACGTTTCGAAACCTGCCATTTCGAAACTGGGACGTTTCGAAACTTTTTTTTTCCTTTTTTTGCGTATGTCTTTTCGCCAATTGACACCAAAGCAGGGGGACATTTGGTAATTATTTTTCGTTTTTTCAGTTATTTTTATTTTTTTTGGGAATTTGAATTCACTAGTATGCCGTAAAATTTCAAAAAAGTTTCGAAACGTGCCAGTTTCGAAACGTCCCAGAGCCGGATTTGGACGTGAAAAAAGGCAGTCACCATAACTCCGTGATGGGGGCATGCAAACTGCATTTTTTTTCACGGAAAAAAACACGGCTTGTTGGACGGAACGTTGGAAAATATATTTTAAACTGCGCGGGCTTTTTTCCCAAGAAAAAATTCTGGCCTACACGGCACCCCAGCCTTCCAAAATTGTTTCTACCTGGCGTATTTTTAAAACCCTAAAGCTCGGTCATTTTCTGACAAAAAACCTTGTTTTTGGATTAAAATAATTTTGTCATCCTAAATAATCGGCTCTGGGACGTTTCGAAACCTGCTATTTCGAAACTGGGACGTTTCGAAACTTTTGGGCATTTTTGCGGCGTACTATTGTGTTTTCAATCGAGTTGCGACGTCAAGAGGTCAAACTCCTCCCACATTTTTTCACGTAAAAATTCAAAATGCACTAAAATATAATGTTCGCGTGAAAAAAAGTGGGCGGAGTTTCACGTCTTGATGTCGCAAGTCGATTGAAAACACAATAGTGTATTTAAATTTTCATAAAAATAAAAACCAAATGAGCGTGCGTTTTGGTGTCAGTTGGCAAAAAACGCTACGCAAAACTGCAAAAAAGTTTCGAAACGTCCCAAAGCCGAATAATCAGATAATGATAAGTAAATTTGCGAGTGAAAAAAGAATGCCATTACCCGACGAACTTGGTGGCGCATTGGACGACGGGGGAGGCGTGGCCTATTGTGAAAACATAAAATTGCAACGCGGTGTTCGCGTACTTTTGAAATTCAAACAGCAATGAAAGAAAAAAATGAAGAGATCAGCGGAGCGCGATTCCAATAACGTTCCGGGCAGCACGCCGTGAAAAAACTTATGTTGAAAAACTCGGAGAATGCTTTGATTGACCTAAAACTGGAAAATACTCCTGACGAAAGTTTTTGATATTATTTCACAAAGTTTCAGGTCAATCGTTTCTTCTAAACAACCAAAAAAATGGTGGTTATTGTGTTTTCAATAGACTTGCGACATGAGAACGCGAGACTCCGCCCACTTATTTGGGCGCGACCACGCGAACACAGTGATATTTGAAGAGACGCAGACAGGTAGCGCACAAATAAGTGGGCGGTGTCTCGCGTTCTCATGTCGCAAGTCGATTGAAAACACAATACAAAAAGGGGTATTCATTGCTCACCCTTATTTGGGTTACGGTCGGTTTAGTTTCTGCGCTGATAGCCGGTTATGTGCTAATTGTGCGTCAGTGATGCCTCTTCTATTTTCGATGACCAACAATAAGAGCCATTTTCCACGGCTAATAGCCAAAAATGCGCGCCCGGTCTTATACACGAGAAAATATGGTAAATATTTGTGTTTTTTTCTCCACAAGTAAAATTATTTTAATTACGGTAGACTGGTTTTAGCTGTGAGATTTGCGGAGCGTCATAACTGAGTTTCGCTCAATTTCACTTTAAAAACAATTTCAGTACTCCCCCAGAACATAATGTCACGAACCCGCTCGGCTGCCAGTTCATCGACAAAAGAAGAATCGATGGATATCATGTCTCCGGAAGGCTCATCCGGCTCTCCTTCAGCACCAAATACTCCCGGAAACGGAGTTTACCCAAATGACCGCAAAAAGGCGACACATTTGCGTTGTGAACGGCAGCGGCGGGAAGCTATTAATGTTAGTTCTTGAGAAAACAGCCGAATTGAGCATTCTCTGGGTGTCCCAAAATGAGTCATTTACCCTGTTCCAGAGTGGCTACAATGATCTGAAAGACCTGATTCCGCAAACGACAACATCGCTAGGTTGCAAGACTACAAATGCGGCTATTCTTTTCAGGTATTGGCCAATAATTTTGTTCCAGCACTAATACGAATATTTCCTTTCAAGAGCCTGCGACTTCATGAACCAACTCAAAACGGACATTGTGGATGCTGACAAAGAGCTTGCGCAGCTCAACGCTCAGGCTGCTGCGCTGGAAATGATCGCCTCGGAGTACGAGCAGATGGCTTCCTCGGTGCCAGTTGCTCAGCAATCCACTGTGCAAGTTAGAATGGTAATGGTAATGCGAGAAATTTTCAGCTCTGCAACTTAATTTCCAGCTCCAATTACTCCTTGACGACTGTTTTTCCTCATTCTCCGAGCAAGTCGATTTTTCCACTTACGCCACGATCACCAGAACTCTTCTCTCGTGGGTCGAATCGCTGGCGGCGAATAATGAGCCGTTCAAAACGACTGCCGGAAGGATGGTGACATTGCCGTTCACTTCGCCGTAAATTTTGTGTTCAGATTTTATGTACACTTTTATGGGGAACTTATACATAAATACGTGATATATATTTAGAATCATTTGAATTCGTAGACGGCGCTGTTTTATTGGACTTCGCAAAGTGGAAGGGCTCCAAAGTTTGGACAACTCTTACCCCACGATTTGACTAATCAGCAAAAAAAAGCATCAGATGTGACTTGACGCTGAGTTTGTTTTCCCGTAAACGGAACTTCGATTGGATCGGGAAAATCGTTAACCATAATCGAAACAGCGTAAAGCCAATGAAAAACCCGAAATTCACGAGAAAAGGTGATGGTGTCGATTTGGTGGGATCAACGGAATCATCTATCGCCAACTACTTCCGGGCAATACCACCATTAATGGGGTTATTCAGGGTCGGAAAAAAATATTTTTTTTTCCTTTTTTTCCTTATTCAAATGACGGAAAAAAAAAAAAGAAAAAACTCCGTGGCCGCGAGAGTTTTTTCCGTTGCTTTTCTACGCCATCGCAAGAGGCCCTCCGCTGTGAGAAAAAAATTTTTCAAAAATTATTCGCCCGTAAATCGATATTTCGCAGGTCTCACAGCGGAGGGCCTAAAAAACTTCTGCGATGGCCTAGAAAAGCAACGGAAAAAACTCTCGCGGCCACGGATTTTTTTCTTTTTTTTCCGTCATTTGAATAAGGAAAAAAAACTATTTTTTTCCGACCCTGAATAACCCCATAATGCCGATGTATTGTGTTTTCAATCGACTTGCGACATAAGAACGCGAAACTCCGCCCACTTATCTGTGCGCGACCACGCGAACACAATGATATTTGAAGAGACGCAGACAGAACGGTGAATGCAGACTTGTCTTGCGTTTTCATGTCGCAAGTCGATTAAAATACTCGTTTTTAAGATTCACTAATGTAAGCTAAAATCGGTTGGTTTGATATGGCCACTGAACCAAAATTTTCGTTTTTGGACTTAAAAAATTTCTAACAAGCTCATCCACTTGAGGCACATTTTGGATAAACAAACGACATTTTTATAATTTTTCCCCCGAAAACATGAAAAAAACGCGTCAAAATTTAAATTTCGTGTAAAATCCACAGGAGCGCGTTTTCTTTGGCAGAAAACAAAATTATCAACCAAAAAAAAAACGTCAAATTAAATAAATATTTAAATAATTACAAAAATTCATTCAAACTAGAAAATCCAGGCAGCCAATCGAGTTTCTCGCAAAATTTCTCGAAAAGTTCCTCTTCCGGCCAATCGCGAATAATCTCTTCCGTATGAATGATTATGGGAACCTGAATAATTTAATATTTACGTAACAGACGCCACGTCTACTCACAAATCTAGGAATAGGATGCGCGTCGACCCAAATTTCCTCCTCAAAAACCACGAGAAGAGGCCGACTTAACGATTTTCGATCCCTGTTGTATTGAACCGTCGATTGGTTTAGTTGCAAACTTGTTGTGCTCTGTTCTGCGCCATCCGTGCTAGAATCTAGATCCAAGTTCCATAAAAGCCTGTCTTGCTCTGATTCTGTCAAATTTTCATCTAGCGTCTCTACGCCCTTCGTTGTTTTTGTTTGCCATCTCAAAGTACCGTAATTCACGCTTGTACAGTACTTATTACCGCCATGTAGGTAGTGTCCAACCGAGAATGGAGAGACTGCCGTCAAATTGGCACTAAACTTCTTTAGCTCACTGAGAAACTTCTCGTTTGAGACGACGGCCACGTAGCGAGTAGACCACCAGAATGAGCTGAGAGGACCGTAAGTGAGAAATAGGAAATCAAGGAATTGTCGGAGGTTGGAGTATCTGCGGATTTTTGATTTTTTTTTTTGGTTTTGGTTTTGGTTTTACGCATCAGCATTGAACGTTACTTGATAACATCATCAAAATGGCCACGGAATGTTGTGTCCGGTCGATCTCCTGGCAGGGCCACCAAATTTGGGATTTCTTCGGCGGTTGAAACGCTGAGTTTCAAGCCGGGAATTGTGGTGTAGTCGAAGGGTTTTGGCTGTAAGAAAATGCGGATTTTTTCGAGCTGTTCTGTGTAGAATTAATTCGTGCTCTACTGAGCTTGTCTGTTTCTCTGTTTCACATTTCGTTTTCTGGAAAACGGGTTTCCTCTCGTTTTCCAGATTCATGGATCCGGCCTCTGCTTAAGTGGGCTTGTTTCGGGGAATACCGTAAATTTTCTAATAGAACGGCCCCTCTCATATAGGAATGAATTTATCACTTTTTTCAATAATTTGGTTAGATTTTTCCAATTGTTACTTATTGACCGGTTTCTGAATTTGTCTTGCCATACATTTGTGTCGTTTTTATGGAAAATCCTCAAGATTTAATACAAATTTAAAGACATTGAAAAGTAAACCTAACCCTATAATATAACGGCCCACGCCTCCCCCGTCTTCCAATGCGCCACCAAGTTCGTCGGATAGTGAAATTATTTTTTCACTCGAAAATTTACTTTTTTGAGAAATTCGAATCATGATATGATTATTCAGGATGACGGTGCTACCTCGGAATAGAACTGAAGCGAAATAAAACTGCAGCGAAATAAAACTCGCTTCGCAATAGAACCGTTCGGAATAAAAATGTTCGGAAAAGAACTGTAGCAAAATAAAACTGTTTTGAAATAAAACTGTTCGGAATAAAACTGTAGCGTTTTGGAACTAAATTAGCAATGGAGCGCGATTGCATTGCTTGGCCGTCAAGGCGGGCCGAGAAAAAAATGATAAAAGTTTATTCAAAAAAACAACAAAACAAACAAATTTTAATGAACAGCTCAAATATAAAACTGTTGAAAAAAGCATGCGCATGAGAAATTCCAATTTTTGAATGAGCAAACAATGCAATCGCGCTCCATTGCTAATTTAGTTCCAAAACGCTACAGTTTTATTCCGAACAGTTTTATTTAAAAACAGTTTTATTTCGATCAGTTTCATTCCGAACAGTTTTATTTCGCTACAGTTCAATTTCACTACAGTTTTATTCCAAAGCGAGTTCAATTTCGCTACAGTTTTATTCCGCTTCAGTTCTATTCCGAGGTAGCACCAGGATGACACCATCATTTTAATTCAAAAACGAAATGTTTTTGTCAGAAAATGACCGATCCTTAGGGTTTTAAAAATGCCACAGGTAGAAACAATTTTGGAAGGCTGGGGTACCGTGCGGCCCCCCTAGGACGGTAGTGAAAAATAGAACGACCGGCCGTTCTATTAGAGAATTTACGGTATATAACATTTTTTTTAAAGTTTGAAAAATCAGAGGCTAGGGACCGGATCCATGAAACTGGAAAAGAAGAGGAAAACAGTTTTCTGGAAAGCGAAATTTGGAAGGTGATAAATTTTTTGGATCGGAGTAAGAGACGCAGAGAAACAGGCAAGCCCATTTCCCGGAAAATTTCGTTTTCTGTTTCATTTATCCTTGCCCAGCACGGTGTGTTGAAGAGGGTACAACAGAATAGAAATAGGCGAACTAGAAATGCTACAAAATAGAATTGCTACAAAAAAGAACTGGAAAAAAATAGAACTGTGCGAAATAGAAATGCTACAAAATAGAAATTTTTGGGCGATGGAGCGCGTTTGCATCATTTTTTCAATTTCTCAGTTTTTCGCCGATTTTCCATTTTTTTCTGAAACTGCATTGATTTTATACCTTTCTTCATTTTCGATGTTTTTAAGTGCGTAAAATATCTGAAAAGTACTGAAAAATCCTATAATAATCGGAAAATTCGAAAAATAATGCAAACGCGCTCCATCGCACCGATTTCTATTTTGTAGCCGTTCTATTTTTTCCAGTTCTTTTTTGTAGCAATTCTATTTTGTAGCATTTCTATTTCGCCTATTTCTATTCTGTCGTACCCTCGTGTTGAACGATGCACCGCAGCAAACGCGCTCCCTCGCACTCATTGAAAAAAGTTTTATGGTTACGGTGGGGCTACTACGGTATAGAACTCGCACGGAGTAGAACCGCTATGGAATAGAACTGGATATGCAATAGAACTGCGCGGAATAGAACTGTGCGGAATAGAACTGCTACGGAATAGAACTGCACGGGATAGAACTGCTACGGAATAGAACTGCGCGGAATAGAACTGCTACGAAATAGAACTGCTATGGAATAGAACTGCACGGAATAGAACTGTGCGGAATAGAACTGCTACGGAATAGAACTGCACGGAATAGAACTGCTACGAAATAGAACTGCTACGGAATAGAACTCGTACGAAATAGAACTCGTACGAAATAGAACTCGTACGAAATAGAACTGGTACGATTAAATTAATCGACGAAAAATATCGCTAAACAACACGCGGTTCGTAATTTCGGAGCGTCGATATGGTTTTTTCAAATTGAAGAATTCAAATGATAGCGATCGCGGACCCGTGATTTGTCGGTACAAGAAACTAAGTATAGCCGGTCGCGTTCTCCAAGAGGGCAGCTACCAGACAGCTACCTGCAGCTATTTGGCGGCTATTTGGCAGCTATTTGGCAGCTATTTGGCAGCTATTTGGCAGCTATTTGGCCGCTATTTGGCCGCTATTTGGCCGCTATTTGGCCGCTATTTGGCCGCTATTTGGCCGCTATTTGGCCGCTATTTGGCCGCTATTTGGCCGCTATTTGGCCGCTATTTGGCCGCTATTTGGCCGCTATTTGGCCGCTATTTGGCCGCTATTTGGCCGCTATTTGGCCGCTATTTGGCAGCTATTTGGCAGCTATTTGGCGGCTATTTGGCAGCTATTTGGCGGCTATTTGGCAGCTATTTGGCAGCTATTTGGCAGCTATTTGGCAGCTATTTGGCCGCTATTTGGCCGCTATTTGGCCGCTATTTGGCCGCTATTTGGCCGCTATTTGGCCGCTATTTGGCCGCTATTTGGCCGCTATTTGGCCGCTATTTGGCCGCTATTTGGCCGCTATTTGGCCGCTATTTGGCCGCTATTTGGCCGCTATTTGGCAGCTATTTGGCAGCTATTTGGCGGCTATTTGGCAGCTATTTGGCCGCTATTTGGCCGCTATTTGGCCGCTATTTGGCCGCTATTTGGCCGCTATTTGGCCGCTATTTGGCCGCTATTTGGCCGCTATTTGGCCGCTATTTGGCCGCTATTTGGCAGCTATTTGGCAGCTATTTGGCGGCTATTTGGCAGCTATTTGGCAGCTATTTGGCAGCTATTTGGCAGCTATTTGGCCGCTATTTGGCCGCTATTTGGCCGCTATTTGGCCGCTATTTGGCAGCTATTTGGCAGCTATTTGGCAGCTACCTGGCGGCTAGTTGGCGGCTATTTGGCGGCTATTTGGCAGCTGTCTGGCAGCTATTTGGCAGCTATTTGGCAGCTACCTGGCGGCTAGTTGGCGGCTATTTGGCGGCTATTTGGCAGCTGTCTGGCAGCTATCTGGTTCTATTTCTTACCAGTTCTATTTCTTACCAGTTCTATTTCGTACGAGTTCTATTTTGTACGAGTTCTATTTTGTACGAGTTCTATTTTGTACGAGTTCTGGCAGCTATCTGGTTCTATTTCGTACGAGTTCTATTTCGTACGAGTTCTATTTTGTACGAGTTCTATTTCGTACGAGTTCTATTTCGTACGAGTTCTATTTCGTACGAAGTCTATTCCGTATAAGTTCTATTCCGTACGAGTTCTATTCCGTATGAGTTCTATTCCGTACGAGTTCTATTCCGTAGCAGTTCTATTCCGTGCAGTTCTATTCCGTAGCAGTTCTATTCCGTGCAGTTCTATTCCGTAGCAGTTCTATTCCGTATCAGTTCTATTCCGTGCAGTTCTATTCCGCGCAGTTCTATTCCGTAGCAGTTCTATTCCGTGCAGTTCTATTCCGTAGCAGTTCTATTCCGTGCAGTTCTATTCCGTAGCAGTTCTATTCCGTGCGAGTTCTATTGCATATCCAGTTATATTCCATAGCGGTTCTACTCCGTGCGAGTTCTATACCGTAGTAGCCCCGTTACGGTCACTGTTTTTAAATATCGCATTAATCAATAAATGGACGTGATTTTCTTAATTTTTTTTTGTTATTTTCCGCTTAAAGAAAAATTTATGAGTCGATTAGAAGCACTTTTCGTTGAATTAACATAATTGTTTCATGCGTTTTCAATGAAAATTTTTTTTAATTGTCGTAAGTTTCGGCGCATGCACAGAAACCTGTAACGTTATAATTTGAAAGCGCATGTGACGGCAACTTGTGTACTTTTTATTATTTTTGAAAAAATGTACGCTTCAACACACCGTGCCCAGGTTTCCTTAAATTATTCGATTCGCTTTCGGCGACAGAAAAACAATAATTCATTTACGATAAACACAGTGCCTGCGGAACATTGGAGCGTGGTAGCTGAATTTCGCTCGAGAAAAAAGTACATATAATATACATAAATAGATTTATATTGTGTTTTCAAACGAGTTGCAGCATGAAAAATGAGTCTGCTATCCCTTTTTTGTCTGCGTCTCTTTAAATAACCCTGTGTTTGCGTGGCCGCGAACAAATAAGTGGGCGGAGTTTCGCGTTCTCATGTCGCAACTCGATTGAAAACACAATAACTGAAGGAGCAGCTCCATTTCAATCAGTTATACTTCGTGTTAAGTACCACCGATTATGGATGACCAGTCAGAAACGAAACGACGCTCCAAAATACCACCCTTGTCGAGTATTTAATTCATCGAAACACTCACTTTTGGTATCCAATTCCATATAGCCAGGAAAACAAAAAATCCGGCAAAGTTTAAAACAAAGTACAGAAGAACGTCGAACATAATACGAATTAATCGATCTTCTCGGCAGGCACTGATAACGCACTACTTCTAGTTAAACTGATAACAGGTTGGGAGAGAAAAGGGTGATATAACATGGATTTTGTAGTGTCCAATTGGGTAGAAAAATACACGAAATCAGGAATTTTTTTGTTGTTGTTGTTCTTACAATTAGTCGATAATTGAACGCGCTTTCGAAAGCTCATAATCCGGGCGGGTCGTATTGGGAGGCCTCCAGCGAAACAAAGTACGGTGACCGTGAATTCATTCGTACAAGATCGCTAGCTTTGAATTTTTGAATCCAACCATTCCTTTTTCTAGACCACATCAAGCGTCAGCTCAGACGTTTCCGTGTTTTTCCTAGAAGAACTCTGAACTATGAAAAATTCGTGAATTTTTCAAAACTTTAGATGCGAGATTATAAATATTCCTAACATAAGAGAGTAACATTGCTGTAAATGTTTTTCTCTGATCTACACATCTACTCTCAAAAATATCATGACAAGAGAGTGAGAAGGAGAACGAAACTCAATTCAGTGAAAACTAATCACAGGAAGCACTCCACAAAAGAATCTCGTCAACGTTTTTTTTTTTTGCCTTTTTCTTTCGTTTTTTTATTCTACTTTTGACTAACTTTTCCTATCCCTTTCCAGTTTCATTCGCCAAAACAAGAGGAAGAGTGCTCACCGCGTGATTTTTTTCTTTACCAATTTTCCAGCTCCGTCCGTCGCCGCCCGGTTGTTATGTCTCGGTTTAGTTTAGTTTCCAACTATCTTTATACTCGAGTTGCTATGTTTTTCGTCTCACTTTGACAATAAAATGTGTTCATCTATAATAATTTTAGAACTCTATTTCCTGTTGTTGTGTGTTCCAGATGCTCTTCTCTAATGTTAATCGGATTTGGTATGAGAACACGCAGACATTTCCGTTCTGTCAATATTAATAACAGGGGTACGCATATTCATTGCTGTTTAAAAATGCGCAGAAAGAATAACTAAAAATAACAGTGCAGAATTTTTTAGTAAATCTTCCTTTTGAGTTGTTCTTTGCGAAGTGCATGTATGTATTTGTTTGTCTGTTTCTAAAATATTTAATTTTCTAACTCCTGATAGTTTTTTTCTTTAAAAATCCTGGAAAACTATCGCTGATGGCCATTCAGGCACAAGAGATGCATATTGGCTATTACCCATATTCGTGTTCGACAAACTGTCATCAAAAATTTTTTTTTTAAACAGATTCGGTTAAGTTTTAGAGGTAGAATACTCAATGCACCGCGAATGCCATCAAGAATCTTTTAGATTAACAAAACTTTCGTCTGTTTGAGCGACGTGTACATCAATTCTAAACCCCTCTTCTTCGCGCAAACACCATGTGCTTCTTTTTTCGTTTCGCTTTAGGTACTTGGGCACGTTGAACCTTCAAAAGTTGACATGTGGAAAAAGTCGGTCACGTTTCTGCTAGCTTCATTGTCCAAACTTGTGCAAAAATGTGCATTAGAGCGCACTCTTCGTATGATAAATCTTCTGCATACAAGCGTGTTTGTTTTTTCTCCAAGACAGACGCTGCATCGTGCCTAGTCTCTAGTTCACAGGAAATAGGTCCATTTTCATGTTTGTGCGTACCGAGTATATCACGAAGTACATATAAGTGTTGCATGGAAGGATGATTTGCGAATTTGGAATACGGAATTAAATGGTTTTAACGGAATCTGGAATTCGAAATTCGGAATAAAATATTAATAAAAAATCGTATTATTTCAAATTACGGGCTCCAAATTCCGTCAAAAATAATTTCAATCCGTATTCCGAATTGCAAAATCTTCCTTCCGTGCAACACTGGTACATATAACTTCGACGGAATAGAACTGTTATACCACATCAACCCTCGCTCTCACGCCACCTGTGTAATATGTAGTTTTATTCTGTCCCAGTGGTACCACCTGCTGATTTCTACGTTTGCAAAAACTGGCTTTGTACACAGTAAGCTTTCCACGGCGGGCGTTTTTGGCCGGTCCGACCCGTTCGGGTAAAGGGCCGTACAATGCCCGGGCAAAAAAAAAAACGCCCGCGTGAAATGTTTTTTATTTCTTCAAAGTATTAATAAAAATGGTAATTAGAAAAATGTTTATTAGTGAAACAAATTCGGAGTCAGCAATTCGATTGAAACTTGTTTTCCACTCGATCTTAAAAGGAATCTTGAATTTTTTATTGTTTTATTTTCCGCAAACCTCTTTATATTCGTGATCTTCTATTTTTTTTTTGAATCCTCGCAACTTTTTCATTCCGCGAAACGCTGGAAAATGGCAATATTGATTTTCCTTTTTTCCAATGGTTCCTCAATATTATTATCCTCGCTACTTGACGAACAGCTTCTCTCCATTTTAATCATTTTCGACTTCCTTAAAAATATTTTGATAGTTGAAATTACGAAAAAAAAAACAATAAAAATCATGTTTAATACAATTGGGAATTAATTAAAAAAATCGAAAATTGAAATACGTGCAACGTACCGTGACGGTGTGTCCAAACACCGTCACGTAAAATCGCAGACCGGGCAATGCGGACACGGTGATTCTTTTACTACCGGCCACGCATTTCTAGTCCCCCGGTCCCAAGTATTTCCCCTCTCCACCTCGCACTCTCTCACTCTCTCATCACATGAAGTGGGCGGAGTTCCCTCCCATTTTTGCAAAATGCGGCGAAAAAATTTGCGGAATGAGTTCGGCCACCACGGAAAACCAGTTTCATTTGAAATTGTACGTATAAAAACGAACGAATTCCGGTTTAAAATATGCGCCCTAATGAGATCTAGTAACGTGACAGACAACTTTTTGATCAGACTTCATTTACAAAATCGCGACAGGAAAAACCTAACCGGGGGACTAGAAATGCGTGGCCGGCAGTAAAAGAATCGCCGTGCATTTGAAATTGTACGTAAAAAATCAGACCAATTCCGGTTTTAAATATGCGCCATAATGAGAGGAAGTAATGTGACAAAAAAATTCTCGATCCGAAGTCATTTAGAAAATCGCGACAGAAAAAACAAATCGGTGGACGAGAATAGTGTGCTCGGTAGTAAAAGAATCACCGTGGCGGACGGGCATCGGGTGCCCGAAGCTTAGTAGACAGACGGGTGGGTTTTTAAAAAAGAAACATCACATTCAGTATGTTGATGTGCATATGTCAAAGCCTTGAATTTCCAATTCTAATCCTCTTGCTTATGGTTTTCGATCACTTCAAACTTGCGTCATCTCGTGTCAGCTGTGTCTGAGATCCTTATGAATCAGTCAGATTGGCTCAAATCGTAAATATATAGTTGCGGTAAATTTAAAGCTGATCCGAGAGATTGGTATTTGTTTGTAAGTTGTAAGACGATGGGCTAAACCATCTGGAATCGTTTAATCATCGCGTCTGGCCGAGATCTTCACATTCACCTATCTAACGCAAAGAACACAGTATCAAAACGCGTCCATTATTTCCACCGCACTCTTTGATATTATTAAGCGTGTGCCTGTTTTCGTGTCCGCAGCTCTTTCACAGCTTTTTAATAACCGATTAGCATTAAACTTCGCAAAATATTTTGAAAACCAAGGACTACGTTTTCTGTTAGGCTGTTCTTCTTGTTGCTTCGGCGGATATGGATTCTTCTAGTATTGGAGTGGACTATGCATAAAATTAACAGCCTGCCTTCTCCCTTCCCATCATCTAACTTATCTTTTTGGCTAGATCTTCATTCTTCGGCATTCTGATCCTCTTTCTGCCATTTTCAATCCTCCATGCTAATGAAACAACGTACTAATTCAGGAATGAACAAAAATGACGTGATTGCATGGGCACAGGTGATAAATACGTTCGCCTATATCGTCACAATTTTGGTCGGAGTCGGAGGAAACCTATGGGTTTCTTGGAAAGTGAGTTTTAAACGGAATCTCACTGTCCCTAGTTTAATTTCATAGTGTCACTGTTTTTAAAGGATTGCTGTCTGCTATTTTCCATCGCTCAAAGTTCCACAGGGGACCCATTAGAACTTAGGCTATAGAAAACTAGTCCAAAGCCGAAAGACGTGAAAAATTGAGAGACACCGGTCAGCAGGGGTGTGCGGAATGGAATTCGGAATTTCGAAAATTCCGATCGGAATTATTTCGGAATGAAATTCCGAAAAAAATATATCGGAATGAAATTCAGAGCTAGGATCCTTGAAATCGGAAAAAAGGATTTTCTAGAAAATGGGCTTGTATGTTTCTTTAAGTCTCGCACCACCATCTCACAAAATTCATCAATTTCCGAGTTTCGTTTGCCGAAAAACGGTTTCATTTCGTTTTCCAGTTTCACGGATTCGGCTCTGATGTAGAGGATTATGGTACAGTACCGTTCAAAAGGTTGGAAACTTTTGGTTTTTCGGGAATAACTTTTGAATGGAGAGTGTTATGGTTCTGAAAATTCGCATGAATTTGCCCTGTAATGTTTTTGACAAGCTCCGAAAATGGACTTGGTCATTTTTGAAAACTGCTGATTTTTCAAAAAATTTCATATGCCAAAATTTTCGACCCAAAAATAATGTTTTTTTTTCAGATTTTTCAGGGCTCGATATTTATGTTCAAAATGAAGTTTCAAAACTTAAAGTATGATTTTAGTTGACTATGGGTTGATCGGACAATTTTCAGCTGACTCACAGCACTTTATCAAGGTCAAGGTTTCAAGGTCCACATGGGTAAGTCAACTATAACTTTTATTGAGAATCACCAAAACCGAATAAAATCAAATAAACTTTGATTTTTGACAGTTTTTATCTATTTTGCCCTGATTTTATTTGATTTGACGATTCTCAATAAAAGTTATAGTTGACTTACCCATGTGGACCTTGAAACCTTGACCTTGATAAAGTGCTGTGAGTCAGCTGAAAATTGTCCGATCAACCCATAGTCAACTGAAATCATACTTTTAGTTTTGAAACTTCATTTTGAACATAAATATCAAGTCCTAAAAAATCTGAAAAAAAAATTATTTTTGGGTCGAAAATTTTGGCATCTGAAATTTTTTGAAAAATCGGCAGTTTTCAAAAATGACCAAATCCATTCTTGGAGCTTGTCAAAAACATTACGGGGCAGATTCATGCAAATTTTCAGAACCATAACCCTCTCCATTCAAAAGTTATACTCCAAAAACCAAAAGTGTCCAACCTTTTGAAAGGTACTGTATATCTAATAGCGCGGCCATAAATGAAAAAAAGGTGGTCATAAATGCAGAAATTTCCTCCCTTTTTTTCTAAATCGCACGGTTGAATTTAGAAAAAAGTGTGATTTCTGCATTTATGGCCACCTTTTTTTCATTTATGGCCGCGACATAACGAAAGTTCGGCATATTCCGACATTCCGAAATTCCGAAATAAAAAATTCGGAAGACTCCGATATTCCGAAATTCCCATTCCGCACACCCCTGCCGCTCAGTCCGCAGTGCAAGTTTAGGGATTGATAATATTTAGCATGTCCTTTTCAAAAGTGAAACCTTCCCAAACTTTTCTTTCAGGTAGGCATAGTGTTCCTGTTCGGAAAAACGTCACCCGTCCCACGCAATATCATCATCCTGATCCTTCTTATCTGCATAGCTGATATTATGGTGCTTATTCATCTAATTCTCTACGT
This sequence comes from Caenorhabditis japonica, assembly GCA_963572235.1. NCBI lineage: Eukaryota > Metazoa > Nematoda > Chromadorea > Rhabditida > Rhabditidae > Caenorhabditis > Caenorhabditis japonica. The sequence goes on from OY754344.1 coordinate 30,220,418, forward strand.
CCATTTTCGATTGCATCAACAATGGATCTTTGGCTTCGCGATATGCAAGGTAGTCGTTAGAAATCAACATTTACACAGTAACACCTTACAGTCATTCTACTGCATTGAAGTGATTAACAAGCTATTTATTCCATTAGCTCTTGTTCAAATCAGTCGAGAATCCTACGAGTCGGTTCGAATGACTTCCCACAAATGTGCAAAGGGCAATTCGAATAAATGGATCGCTCTCTTTTATGCGTACTCTGTGCTCGCCTTTCTGGCAGTTATCGCGTTAATAGTTAATTTGTCTTTCCACGAACTGGTTTAAAATATAAGATTTTCAGATATCGGTTCTAATTTTCGCAGACACCCGAACATATGACATTCCAAGAAGAGGAGTTTTGACACAAGTTACGGTATGTAGCTTTCACCCACCCTCGCCATATGGTAAGATTTTCTTCGCGAATCTTGTATTACTATAAGTTTAGATATGGCATTCAATATACTGGCATTTGTTTTCGGGTACATATTCACAAGTGCAGCCTATGTGTACTTCTATCTTCGAGTTCCAATGATTCTCAAAAGAAGATATTCTTCAATAAAAAATGCATCAAGTTGGTGAAAGTCTTGATTTTTGATTTCCAATGAATTTCCAGGCTGCAAAAATCGATTAAACTGCGGTTCAATTCTACGAATCCGTCGAACAGTCACTGCGTTTGTTATCGTTTACCTAACATGTTGGACGCCTTACTGGGTGCTCTTCTGGGTTCTTTTCTTCTTTCCGATTGTGTCCAGCTGGATGGTCGTAGCGTCTACTTTCACGCATCTGCTGCCGTATATTTCATGCACTGCTTATCCTGTGATTTTAACGGCTATCAACAAGAGAATTCGTAGCGCTCATACAACGATCGTTAGTAATCAGAAGAAGAAACTGAACACGATTCGGGAAGGAGCTTTCCAGGTAAGTATCAATTTTTATTTGTTGTAAAATGTCTTTTTTTAATTTTGATATGTATATGTACATAGGTAAAAGTTTGTAATACCCTAAACTCGTGTATACAGTACCGGACAAAAAGATATCATATTTTGGTTTTTGGAGTATAACTTTTAAATGGAGAGGGTTATGGTTCTGAAAATTTGCATGAATCTGCCCCGTAATGTTTTTGACAAGCTCCAAAAATGGATTTGGTCATTTTTAAAAACTGCAGATTTTTCAAAAAATTTCAGATGCCAAATTTTCGACTCAAAAATAATTTTTTTTCAGATTTTTCAAAACTCGAAATTTATTTTTAAAATGAAGTTTCAAAACTAAAAGTATGATTTTAGTTGACTATGGGTTGATCGGACAATTTTCAGCTGACTTACAGCACTTTGAGTACCAGGGTCCACATGGGTAAGTCAAATTTCACTTTTATTGAGAATCACCAAAACCGAATAAAATCAAATAAACTTTGCTTTTTAACAGTTGTTATCTAATTTGCCCTTATTTTCTTTGATTTTGGTGATTCTCAATAAAAGTTATAGTTGACTTACCCATGTGGACCTTGATACATTGACCTTGATAAACTGCTGTAAGCCAGCTGAAAATTGTCTGCTCGACCCATAGTCAACTAAAATCATACTTTCAATTTTGAAGCTTCATTTTGAACATAAATATCGGGTCCTGAAAAATCTGGAAAAAAAAAATTATTTTTGGTTCGAAAATTTTGGCATCTGAAATTTTTTGAAAAGGAGCTTGTCAAAAACATTACGAGGCAAATTCATGCAAATTTTCAGAACCATAACCCTCTCCATTCAAAAGTTATGCCCGAAAAACCAAAAGTTTCCAACCTTTTGAACGGTACTGTAGGTCAGTCAATGCATAGGGCCGTCCTCCCTTGAGGCGCACTCTTTCCGTTCTCTGACTGCATGTTGCGAACAAAACATGTGGGCAAGGAAACGACTGTCTACACGAGTTTAGGATACAATGTATCCGATACATAGATTCTCAATTGAATGCACGTGTGGACTCTTTCACCAGAGCGTTTATTGTTTTTGCCGAGTCAATTCCTTTGTCCTAGGTTCGGTTTTCAGCCATCGTTTGTTTTTAACGTTTATAAATGCGTTCACGGCACTTGTGATTATCAATCTCTGAAAGTTCCACCGTGGGCTAACCGGAACCTAGGCCATGCAGTTCTACATGAGACATTGAGAGATGTGAGATGAAATGCGGGAAAGTCCGCAGTTCACGTTGCGGTGAAACTCACAGAGATGGATCAAAATTGAGCTCCCACCTGGAGTTTCTGAATAGTTCAAATTGGAATGTCGTAAGGCTCGCTTGTCATGGATATATCCAAGAAAATCAAAATTAGGTTGACGTTGTGTTTACCAAACCAGGATATTCCATTCTCACGTGTGAATCCCTCTTGTTGCTGTACCAGTCTGGTAGCAGGGTCATGAGCAGTTCATATCGAGTCTGCCGGATTTAGTTAGAGTTGCAGATGTGCTGGGTGACATGTTTATTACACTGAACTTTTATAGTTTCACACACTAGTCGGTCTCGGTCTTGCTGTGAAGCCCATGATTTGGCGTTTTTCAATTGCTTTTTCAGCTAAGGTCATCTGCTCTGATTGCTGCTCGACTGGAACCATCTTCATTGAGACACATTTTTCTACGTTTGCTGGAGACCGATAATGGAAATTTGTCGTCAGCTTACTCTCAAGCCGCTAGACTTAATTAATCATAGGCAAATTCATAGCAAAGGATTTTGTTGAAAAGGGTGAACCATTTGTCGTCAAGGACGTATAGGACGTATTGATTTGTCGTCACATTGAAATACGGAAATACCGTTAAACGATTATTAAAGGACCAATTATGTTGTGCTTGTAAACATGCCGCGAAACAATTGATCACGTATAGGTAGAGACCGCAACGCGGGTGGGCGGGGCGAGTGAAATTTTTCTCACTAGATTCGCTTCGCCACCTTTACCGTCCTGTACTGCGGCTCCTGGCTATTGGATCGATAAAAATTTTATATGTTCTTATGTAATCAACTGCGTAGAACACAATGGTAATATTCATTTTTCTTCAAATAATTCAGTTTTTGAGAAAAATACGGGAAACGGTCGGAATTTTCGAAGCGATTCGAGAAAAACGGAAAATATGGTGTTACGCAGGTCCGTAGCGCACGTTTTTATGAATGATATTGATAGATCTTGACACGCTGAATCGTTTTTAAAAAAAAAATAAAAAATTCGTTCTTGCAAACATCCTGAAATTTTCAGTCAAAGTAGCACAAAATTTTGTGAAAATTTTTCAGCGATGAGCTATGTTTTTTATTATTTAATTGCATAATACACTTCATTTTATGTTTGTAATAAAAATTTCAGACACTTTCTGCGATTCTAAGTTAGTTTTTTTCTCATCCAAAAGCCCAAGTCTCAACGAATTTGGTAGTTTTTCCGCTTTTTCGGTATTACGCAAGGCCGTAGCGCAGGAGTTCTCATTACCATCGAATTCTACGCAAAATTTGGCATCGATACTCAAAAAAAATCGAAAATCGCTACTTGCAAACATATTTTTTTAATCGGTTTTGTATCATTTCAAAAGGAGTTTTTATGGAAATTTGTGAAAAAATCTTGTTAAAAACATGACAAAACAATTTGATAGACTGCTGCGTAGTGTACGACTAAAGGGGTTCAGTTGGGAAGGCTCTGCGTGGTGTAGTGGTTAGAGTGGATGCTTTGCAAACATTTTGGCCCGGGTTCGATTTTTGTGCAGTTTGAAAATTTTTTGCGCAGGAATTTTTCGAAGTTTAATGATGAATTCTCATTGTAAAATGGTTTTTTTGTTCATTGGATGTTATTTTGCGTATTTTTAGAACAAATTTACGTTTATTTCTTTCATTTTTTCTTCAAATTGAAAGAAAAAGGTGAAATTTCCTGTATTTAAATAAATTTTGTCTGAAAGTTGAGAATAAAGTGACAAAAAGTATTGAGAACAATTAAAAAGTGATATTTACAAAAAAGATAAGCCCAATTTTGCAAAATAATAAACTTCCATCGTGAAAATCTCATTTTTTTTCAAAGCCTCTAGAAATCGATTTCTTACACTTTAAATCGACAAATTTATGATAATTAAGTGATAATTAAATATAAGAACGATATGTTTTCCCATTCTTCTCATTTTAGATCTTTTTCGCAACATTATTCACCCTTTGAAGCCGAGCAAATAGAGTGGGAATCAAAGTGCGCCGAAAGAATGCAGCGAAAACCCCGCCCACCTTTTCGCGCCGCGGCAACTCGCTGTGAGAAAATCAGTAGTAATAAGGAGCGCACAAAAATGGCTGTAACTCGGCTCATACTGAATTTTTTTCGGAAAAAATTTGGGAACGTATTTTTATCAAGTGTTGGAACATATTCCAATCGCCAGTTCGTCAAAATTTGGACTTTTGTCAAACACGTTGCGGTCCCTACGTATAGGTATTTGTCGTCGATTTCTGTACTTTCCGATCTCGTGAAGAGCGTCTTTGAAACATTCAACAAAACTGTAGATGTGTCATGAGGCCATATGCAAGAAACTGGAAAACAAAAAGAAACCCGTGTTCCGGAAAACGCCATTTTCCAGTCTCTTGCATACGACCTCTGCTATCTTGCTCTTCAAAAGTCCTCACGCACCGAATTTTGGTCGAGTTGAGATCCGCAGTGGCAGTAGACAACAAATCCCTGCCGAAGGATTCAGGAAGTGAGCGTTTAGCGACACTTTCTCTGCATGAAACGCTGCCCATTGTAAAATAAACAGGCGACCAGAAAAGTGCTGAATGAACCAGGGAAACAGAAGTTTTTAACCCAGTCGTTTGGCACGTTGATTTAGCCATTCCTTAGCGAGTGGGTTTTAAGAGTGGAAGTTTCATTAGCTCAAACCATAAAATCGTTCGGAAAGAGTAGGTTAGACGTCAGCCGGGGGTACAACGGTATATAACCAACACGGACTAGAACTGTCTGATGCGAAATAGAGCTGTTCAAGATGTTCTGTGTCAGAACAGGTCAATTTCGGTTGTACCCCAGGTCAGCCAGGACATGTTGTCATCTTTACTAAGCACCAGTCTCTGATTTTGACAGTGAGGAAGACGTTCAATCGTGACTCTTCTCATCACTCTAGATAGCAGGGTGGACCAAAAGTAAAGAACGTTTTGTTTGAGTTTTGCTAGCACCGTTTACAACAAACAAACAAAGATTACAAAGTCAATCCGTTCTTCAAGTATCGAAGGTACTGCAGATCACGGTTTTCTGCGTATGCGGATAACTGGTGGTGTACCATTCAGATCCAGACATTATTTAAGTCGGTTCCTGGCGAGGGAAGTGACCGAGCAATCTTCGTAGATTTCTCTACTACCCAATTAGAGGCTGGGTGAACCCCGGGTGAGGGCGGAGTCGTACCTGTGGCTCCTCGGACGGCGGCGGTGACCACTACCCCTTAAAAACCTGGCTGTAGGCAAGGAGGTTATCGAAGTAACTTCTACTTTCATCTCCATTTTTGTGATTAGATATGAGATGTGATAGTCGATATTGTGAAAACAAAAAAATTGCAACGCGGTGTTTGCGTACTTTTGAAATTCAAACGACAATAATAGAAATAGCATGGGAAATGAAGAGATTTGTTCCTCTTTTCATTTGAATTTTAAAAGTACGCAAACACCGCGTTGCAACTTTTTTGTTTTCACAATACCCATGCTATTAGACCACGGTGTACATGATAAAATATAAAATATACCGTAAAACCTGAATTAGACTTGCATGCAAGTTCCAGTTTCAAAACCTCGCCAGAGTGCAAGTTTATTAGACAGACAAGTCTATTAGAGGGTGCAAGTCTCTTGTTTAAAAGCCTGGACCGGGTGCAAGTCTATTAGAGGGGCAAATTCACGGCATGCTGGCACCTACCTCAGTGCAAACGCGCCCCAATCACACTAAACGCTTGATGGAACGCTGTGACCCGTGTGTTAAGAGAGCATTCCTTCGCGGCGTTGCCAACGCTGCTGCTGTATCAAATGTTTTTAAAATATAAGGGTGAACTGCGGGAAAAAAACATGTTTTTGTTTTTGTTTTCGCGGAACGTACGCAGCGAATTGAACGCGCGAAAAAATCGAATTTCATAAAATGCGACTGAAACGTAGATGCCAGCATGCCGTGAAATTATCTGGTTTACGCCACTTTTGCCACTGTTAATGAGTTTGGTTAGGGGGGCAAGTCTAATACAGGTTTTACGGTAGCTCCTTCAAGTTTTTTAACAGAAAAAAAACACCAAAAAGTTAATAAAAACGAATATAAAAGGAGAAAACAAAAACGATGCAGCTGCAAGCGTGTCTGTGAACAGAAATATGATATCCTCGGGCCAAAAATATGGGTTTCGCGCTCTACAGGTTTTTAAAATTCTTTGAATGCGCCCGGGGCAATGGCGACTGCCTTTTTTTCAAACGATTTTTTTTGGCGCGAGAACACTCGCGACGCTCTCGTCTTCTCCGTCTCGTCTCTTTTTTTTTCGTCTTCTCCGTCTCGTCTCTTTTCTAATGGTACGTCCAAAGTAAAAAAAAGCGCAAAAAAAGACGAAAAAAGGCGTCCGAAGTAACTTTGTTGTTGCGTCTTTTTCTCTACAGTATACCGCAGAACCTGCAGATCAAAAAAAAAACAACTAAAAACATGTTTCAAACAATCAAAAATGTAAACAAACATGTGAAATTCAAATTATTTGCTTCGCGCGTCGCTAAGATGTGCAGGTTTGGCGGGATACTGTAGAGAAAAAAGACGCAAAAACAAAGTTATGGGGTTATTCAGGGTCGGAAAAAATAGTTTTTTTTTTCCTTTTTTTCCTTATTCAAATGACGGAAAAAAAGAAAAAAATCCGTGGCCGCGAGAGTTTTTTTCCGTTCCTTTTCTAGGCCATCGCAAGAGTTTTTTATGCCCTCCGCTGTGAGAAAATTTTTTTCAAAAATTATTCGCCCGTAAATCGATATTTCGCAGGTATCACAGCGGAGGGCCTAAAAAACTTTTGCGATGGCCTAGAAAATCAACGGAAAAAAAACTCTCGCGGCCACGGATTTTTTTCTTTTTTTTTCCGTCGTTTGAATAAGGAAAAAAAGGAAAAAAACCTATTTTTTTTTCGACCCTGAATAACCCCATTACTTTGGACGCCTTTTTTTTACTTTGGAAGTACCATAAATGTTTGCATTGGCACAGTGCCCAAAATTTTTGTCGTCGAATGCGGCGCGTGCGGCGTGCGCGTGTTATCAATGGAGCACGTTTTCAGCAGGTCACTCGCCATTACTCCGTGAATGCGTAGCGTCATTCTAAGTACTAAATTTTCAAAATACTGTTTCCTCGAAAACCCGGAAATAAATATGTACGCTTCGCGCCACTGGTAGCGCGCGAAATCAAATTTTCGGTCCGACAATATTTTGAAATGCATTTTCCCGTATGACAGAGATCTCAAAATTTCAGATGATTCAAACACAACTCGGATTTGTGCAGACTTGGCTCCACGACGAAACTCAATCTAATTTTTTCCAACCAAGATGGAGCACTACGCTTAACGGAGGTCTTTCCAAAGGAGAAGAAATAGAAGAAACAACAACGCGAACAATTTGATGATGACTAGTTTTAGAGAACTTCGATTGGCTGTTCCGGGCGACACTTTACAAGTTACGGATTAAATAGAAAAATTGTGAATTCGGATTAGACATCCCTTTTGCAAATGATGGATTTTGCCGCGGACTGGACAGAACAGCCGGTGCAATTTTGGAAGATAATAAAATGATTTTAAATTCTCTCTGTTTGTTACTTATTTTAGACATTTCTGAGGTTCGGCCTCAGTCCGATCCAAGCCGCGCCAAGTTGTTTGCTATTGTGTTTTTAATTGACTTGCGACATGAAAACGCAAGTCAAGTCTGCATTCACCGTTCTGTCTGCGTCTCTTCAAATATCACTGTGTTCGCGTGATCGCTCACAGATAAGTGGGCGGAGTTTCGCGTTCTCATGTCGCAAGTCGATTAAAAACACAATATGTTTCGAGTACGCCAATTATTTTCCGGCCGATCACGAAGTTGGTCCAATGATGCAATCGGACTATTTTATCGCAGGACGTGATGTTGCTCATTCTGACACGGTCTAGCGCAAAACTTAGCCACGGTATCATGATGTCATCCAGAACGTTCTGATAATCCATAGACTTCATTCTGCACGTAACTAACTTGAGAGCGATTTTGTTAAGGCTGCAAAGTGATCCCAGACTTCCGCCAGCGAAGTTTTTCTTTGAGAAATTGACAGGATTTTTGAGAAAACCCCTCCAATATGAGAGTCGAAAAATGCGCAAGCACCGAAAGTGGGCCATGCAACTTTGCGTGACTGTGTCTCACTTCCCCGGTTTTGTCACGCTCTCGCGATTTTTTAAATTTATTTTATTATTTTTCTTTCAGTAAAACCTGTTTTTCTTTGTGAAATGTATTGTGAAAACAAAAAATTGCAACGCGGTGTTTGCGTACTTTTGAAATTCAAATGAAAATGGGAACAAATCTCTTCATTTCCCATGCTATTTCTTTAATTGCCGTTTGAATTTCAAAAGTACGCAAACACCGCGTTGCAATTTTTTTGTTTTCACAATATGTATTGTATCTTTTAATACCATAAAATTGCCCAAACTTCGCGTTTTGTAATGGGGTTATTCATGAAAAGAAAAAAAGGTTTTTTTCCGTTTTTTTCCTTATTCAGGAGAGGAAAAAAATGGAAAAAAACCGTGGCCTCCAGGAGTTTTTTTCCGCTCGTTTCCTAGGCCACCACGGCCCTCCGCAGCGGGACCCATCGGCTGAAGAAAATGCACGCGCCTTTAAACTCAACGCATTTCTTCGGGTTTTTTTGCATTAATTTTCAATTTTAATCTGTTTCCCTTTACTTTTCATCATTTTTTTCTAATTTTTTGTTAAAACAATTAGTTTACCACCTTTTTTTTAATCAATTTCCCTTATTCCGTGTGTAGTCACCCAAGTTTTCTCGTCAAAAACGATTTTTCCTGAATTTTCTGATTTTATAAAAATTAATTATAACAATGTTTTATTCTTCTTTCTTTCATCATCTCATTTTTTAGATTCTAAAAAATGTTCTCTATTCTCTTTTCGGCATAAAATTTGTTTATATTTCAGAATGTCCAGTTCAGACGCAGAGCAAAATTACGAAGTGGCAGGAGAAGAAGTTTATCCATACACGGCTGAAGTTTATCCATACACGGCTCCCAAAAATACTGGTGGGAGAAAGAGTAAGCTAAAAAAAGAGGATGGATATGATTCGGTAACCGTTTTTATATGTTAAAAAATTATTAAAAATACTATTTCAGTACAAGTTCGAAGACATGGTGGAGTTAATTCAACTTGTGGAACTTCAACCTGCACTGTGGGACCCGGCTGATCCAAACTACCATCGGGACGAATTCTGCTTCAAAATGTGGGACCGCATCGAGCTACAGTGCAAAAACTTCATGCCGCGCGGAAAAAAAAACGGTAAATTTTTTGTACTGGATTGCTTTGTAAAAAATTCGAATTTATAGGCACTGTTGCGAAGACGAGGTTCAATGAGATAAAAGGCAAATACTCTGATTTCGTGAAAAGAGTGCAAAGAGCACCGTCAGGCTCTGGAGCGGAAAATGCGTGTTTTCCGTTTGCTCGATACCTGAAATTTCTCGACACCGCCTCGGAGAAGCGGTCGGTTCAAAAGTAAGTATTCTCTTTAATTCAGCAGGAAATCTATATTTTTGCAGCGCGTTTATTTTTGGAACTCCCGGGATAACGCGCAGAGAAACCAGCGATGAAGTTTTGGAGGCCCCAAAAAAACGAAGAAAGGGCTCCGCCGAGCAGAACGACATCACCGACCGGATTCTCATGATGATGGAGCGTAATGAGAAGAGGATGGAGAGATTCGAAAATCAACAAATCGCAGAAGGGACAACGGAAGGATATCGAATCGGAATGGTTTTCGACGACCATACCCGAGGATGGGGACAAATGGACAAAATCAAGTCGGAGTCTGCCGTCGTCACCTTCATCCAAAAGTTAAGGCCGGCGTCGTCTTCAGGCCGTTTCCCACCACTCAATACTTCTCTGTTCTCCCCACCCCCTTCATCTCCTGATTATTCTGTTCCTTCAACTAGTCATAATTATGATTTTTATTGATGTATTATGTTTTCAATCGAGTTGCGACATCAACACGTGGAATCCCGCCCACTTTTTTCACGCGAACATTACATTTTAGCTTATTTTGAATTCGTGCGTGAAAAAAGATGGGCGTCGTTCCACGTTTTGATGTCGCAACTCGATTGAAAACAATTTGGTTTTTAAATTTTCCTCATTGTTCGCTTCTTTTTTCTTGGCGTTTTCTATTTTTTTTTATCTGATTAAAAAAATAAATTATTGTTGCTTTAAAGCTTTTCTATCTGAAAATATTTTTTTAGAAACAAATTAGCGTACTCTGCGAAATGGCTCCGTCCAACAGCCGCATGTGTCAACGAAAAAGACGCGAAATCGTGAGGAAAAATTCATATCGGTCCCTTAAAATTGTTATTCAGATGATTTGTCTATTGCATCAACAAAATTTAGCTCTCCAGTTATGCTATAAATTTCTTTCCACTCCGGAAGAAGACGAACTCGTTGTCCTTAAGCGCGACAGTTTCAACTTCTTCAAGTCAAAGGTTACCAGTTTGTGGGAAAATGGTAACATTGAAGTAGGAATTTGTTTTTTCTTTGTATAATTATTTTAAAATTTTCTTCAGTATCTTGTGGGAGTTGGAACAGAAACTTTTTCGCAACTTCTCGAGATTTGCCGTCATTCTGGGCTGAAATTTTGCAAAATCGTCCGAATCGCCATTTTTCTGAAATTTGCCAGAGAAGGTTTTAGAGATTATATAGAAAAAATAAAGAAAATTATTCAGGACAATCACAAAACATCTTGTCCCGAGAAATTGGTTTATCCCAGTCGACGATTTCCCGCATAATCTCTGAGGTCATTTGGGATTTTGTTGAAGTCGCGGATAGATACATTAGGTTTCCCACGAAACCTAATGAAATTCGAGCGATGCAGCACGCATTTTATGAAAAATGTGATCGTTTCGGAAACCAGCGCCGCATTCCGTGTTTTGGTATAGTGGACGGAAAACACTGGGCCTGCGAGCATCCACCAAAATCCGGCTCACTGAATTACAATTACAAGGCGTTTTTCAGTTTCAACAGCCTCTTTGTCTGCGATGCCGAAATGCGGATTATTTATGTGCAAATTTGTACACATGGTGTGAACTCTGATGCCCAGATGTTCCAAAATGGTCCATTGCCGGAACTTCTCAAGAATGCAGCTGGACTCGTTGGCTTACAGATTCTACCGGACGGCAAAACGGTGATGCCTGCGTTCATTTTGGCCGACAACGGATTTGGTCAATCAAAACAAGTGATGCAGCCCTATCGTCAAGCTCGCCTCACCACCGAGAACATCCGGTTCAACGAGCATATATCGGCAACGCGGGTGAAAATCGAGAACTTGTTCGGTGTGATGACCTCAAAATTTCAAGTTTTCGGTCGAGCTCTCCGTCTCAGCCCAAACAACTCACGAGCACTTATCGTTGCGTGTAGCGTTGTGCACAATATCACTGTTGGACCGCTCGTTGTGGCCGATGATGACATGGACTATCCGATAGTCATCGATCCATACAAAACCGCCGAAGAGCAGCGTACAGCACTCAAAAACTTTGTTCTGAACCCCTAGTGTTTAAAAGAAGAATAAAACATTGTTATAATTAATTTTTATAAAATCAGAAAATTCAGGAAAAATCGTTTTTGACGAGAAAACTTGGGTGACTACACACGGAATAAGGGAAATTGATTTAAAAAAAGATGGTAAACTAATTGTTTTAACAAAAAATTAGAAAAAAATGATGAAAAGTAAAGGGAAACAGATTAAAATTGAAAATTAATGCAAAAAAACCCGAAGAAATGCGTTGAGTTTAAAGGCGCGTGCATTTTCTTCAGCCGATGGGTCCCGCTGCGGAGGGCCGTGGTGGCCTAGGAAACGAGCGGAAAAAAACTCCTGGAGGCCACGGTTTTTTTCCATTTTTTTCCTCTCCTGAATAAGGAAAAAAACGGAAAAAAACCTTTTTTTCTTTTCATGAATAACCCCATAAAGGTTTATCCTGCAAAAACACCAAAAAACTCAAAACGATTATTTCGAAATGGTGGCTGAACCAAATTCGACGTTCTTAGGCTTAAAAAATTTCGAAAGACCACAGCTATAATTCCGTTGGAACACACGTGGGAAAAAATTAAGAAGCAATTTTCATCTTTAAAAAAAGTTAATAAATTAAATATCCAAGTTTATGTATATATCAAAGCTACAAATTGTGTTTAATTAAACCGCATTTGTCGAGTTTTCATCGCTCTAAAATGCGATTTTTCCATATCACTATCGTTAAGATGGATTTCCTTTACCTGAAATTTAACAATTTTGTGGAAAATTGCCCATCCAACCAAAACTCTTACTTTCTCAACGATAAATTCCTCGTCAGTCAGCTCCGGAGGCAGATTTCGTAGTCGTGTCACAATAGCTGGCATGTCCGGGTGTTGTCGTATTTGTGAAGGCGTTCCCAAGCCATGCTTTAACAGTACCAATGCCACTTTGAACAAAACTTTGACGCCTTCACACAGGAACATGTCCCAGACGCGTAGCACTGTTGGCCAAGGCAGTGTTCGGCAGAATACGCACATGAACCATTCAATCATGTACAGCGCAGGGTCGACGCCGTTTTGTTTCTAAACATAATTTTGCTTTTATTTTCACGATACCCGTTCGTGTTACTCACAAAGTGTCTGTACGTCAATTTCGCTCGATCTTTCAAAAGCTTGGTTAAAATGTCGCCATCAATCTGAACTGCTTCTAGGCCAGAACTATAGTATCCTAGTAGGTATTTGTGGCAGATTTGAACAAAGCAATAAAAGGCGTCTCGTACTGGCATGTGCATCAGGAGAACTGCTGCTATGGGAGCTTGGCCTTGACAGTACCCTTCTTCGGGGTGGAGAACTGTCCACGCTTTTAGCAGTTCGAATAAGTCGTTTTTTCTGAAAAAAAAACTTGATTCATTTCCGAAGCGCTGGGGATTGTGCCAAATGAACGTGGCACAGGGTCCGAAGTCGGTGGCTATTAGCCGCTTTCTTGCTAAACTTGGGCCGAGCTCGTGCTGGTCGCCGATTAGGTGCCAACAAAGCGCCAGTAATAGCTAATAGCCATATCCAGGCTTTTGTCCGGGGCAGTAATTTTTTTTTTGTTGTGTATTTTTTTAGAAAGTTTGAGACCAAAGTTTACCTTTATTGTCCGTGGGTTTTCCCCTATTCAGGTTGCTTTCCAGAAAATGTAATGCTCCTTTAATTTTGGGGGTACGACAGAATAGAAATAGGCGAAATAGAAATGCTACAAAATAGAATTGCTACAAAAAAGAACTGGAAAAAATAGAACGGCTACAAAATAGAAATGAGCGAAATAGAAATGCTACAAAATATAAATTTTTGGGCGATGGAGCGCGTTTGCATCATTTTTTCAATTGCTCAGTTTTTCGCCGATTTTCCATTTTTTTTTCTGAAACTGCATTGATTTTATACCTTTCTTCATTTTCGATGTTGTTAAGGGCGTAAAATATCTGAAAATTACTGAAAAATCCTATAATAATCGGAAAATTCGAAGAATAATGCAAACGCGCTCCATCGCACCGATTTCTATTTCGCCCATTTCTATTTTGTCACATTTCTATTTCGCGCTGTTCTATTCCGCTCATTTCTATTTTGTAGCCGTTCTATTTTTTCCAGTTCTTTTTTGTAGAATTTCTATTTCGCCTATTTCTATTCTGTCGTACCCCCTCAATTTTCAATGGGAATTTGACCGAAATTTAAAGGCGCATCGAATTATTTCATCGGCCGGTCTCGACACGACAAGTTTTTTACGTCAAGAAACCTCCGACTACTGTAGTTTTTTGTCGTTTTTCCTCACTTCTGCGTAGTGAAAAAACTCACGAAAAAACTGTGTTTTTCCTTTGATTAATAGTTCCATAATTCTCGCGAAACAGGAAAACGACACTTTCCGGAAAATGGGATTGTCTGTTTCTCTGCGTCTATCATCATACAAAATTCGTCATTTCCGAATCCGCTTTTCCGGAAAACGGTTTTCATGTCCTTTTCTAGTTTCATTGATCCGGCCTCAGGAAAGATAATTTTTATTTTCTTTTTTTTATTCAAAAACTTCGTTTTCATATTCTCAGTACGGAGCGCTGCAAACGCGCTCCCTTCTCACAGTGATTGACGCGGCCACGTTGGCGACGAGAGAGTGCAGAAAATTGAGAGAGCCGTGGCCGATGTTTTGCTCTGATTTCTCTAAACCTCACTCCAAATGAATGCGAAATTTTTTGATCGATTGGAGCGAGTTATCAGCGTTTTATACCGAGTATATTTCCTATTATGCCTTTGTTATGCCGCGTCCAAAGTTCAAAAAATTCCTGAAATCAGGAGTTTTTTGCAGTCCAAAGTTGCACAAAAAATACCAGAAAAAACAGGCGGTGACAGTTGAAACCGGTGTTACCGTAGTTGCTTCGCTGCGAGACCTTCTGTGTTTGAACTCGAATTTTCCCGCAAAAAAGAAAAAATTGAGCAAATGTGGGAAAATTCAAGTTTAAACATAGAAGGTCTCGCAGCGAAGCAACTACGGTAACACCGGTTTCAACTGTCACCGCCTGTTTTTTCTGGGATTTTTTGTGCAGCTTTGGACTGCAAAAACTCCTGATTTCAGGAATTTTTTTTAACTTTGGACGCGGCATTACGGAGTGACACGTTTGTCACTTCGTGGCGAGTACGTAATACTTGTTTTTAATATAAAAATTGAAATCTCACCCATTATCGCCGAAATTGCCTCGCCTGGAAAACATCTCGTGATCGGGAAACTGTCGGCTCAGATCTTTTTGGATATCTTCGTTCCATTTCGGATCGCCTTCTTGTTTCACGCAGTACTATTGAAAAAAAAAAAGTATTTTTGACATTGTTTAACAAAGTTTCAGACCAATTACAAGTTTCCTAAATACTTACATCAAACACGAATCGATTCGAAGAGACCTCCATTTGAAACGTGGCTCCGCTCAAATACTTCCACGCCCTGCCTCGTAAACTAGGCGGAATCCCTTTCCGACATCGATTTCGCACCAATTCGAACTTTTCGTCCATAAAATATCGCCAATTGTCCAGCATTTGTATCCACTTTTTCTCTCGTCGGCGAAGCCGTTTAGCGTCTATATGGCTGGTTCCGCTGCAAGTTTGTATGTTTAAATGAAACGTTTCAAAAGTGAAAGTGACTATTGTCGGCCCACCAAAATGGTCAAACGCGCTCCGTTGAACTCAATGTTATGCGATTTTCTTTTTGGTTTTCAAATTTTTTAATTTCACGTTGAATTTATATTACGTTAAATTAAATAATTTGGAGACCAAAATGAAAATCGCATAGCGTTGAGTTCAGTGGAGCGCGTTTGACCATTTTGGCGAGCCGACAATACAATAAACAAAGATTACAAAGTCGATCCGTTCTTCAAGTACCGTAGGTACTGCGGATCACGTTTTTCTGCGTACTCGGACGACTGGTGGTGTACCGTTCAGAGCCAGACATTATTTAAGTCAATTCCTGGCTAGGGAAATGACCGACCCCCAAAGTGGAAAATAGATCTGTTTTGAGTATTTTTTCTCTCTCTACAGTTCTATTCCGAAATATTTAGCACTGACTGATAGTGAATGATCACTAACTTATTAGAATTATTCATCAGGAAAAACCCGAATCGATCAGTCAGAGGCTGTTCCTGGTTATCATCATTTCCACTCAAGTCATGGCCACCATTTTTCCATTTGTACTGATCTCGAGCTTCTTCTGCTTGATCTTCCTCGTCTTCTTCATCTGCCGAATAGCATGATCCGGTTTTACTGCCATGGCGTGAGGATGTCTGAAGCACTTAATATTTATAGTTTAAAAGGCAAACTTACTTCTCCAGATCTTTCGGGTCGTTCAATTACGAATGATAGCTCTTTTTTCACATCTTGAATGGGGTCTGTTACTAAAGAATTTTGGTTAGCAGTGTTTCTTGCTTTTAGCTATTTGAATTCGCACTTCGCGGTAAATTGTTGGTTAAAAAGTTAGCTGGCCTCGTCACGATTTTGATAAGCTCTTTTTAACCAACAACTGACGAATATATACGTAATAACAAATTGGATCGACCTACCATTTTCCCTAAAAACGTCAGTTTCTGGAGGGCAAGAGGCAGTCACCCGTTCGTCGTAGACGGTTGTGGCCGTTGAAATTTCCATTAGTCGACTTAACAATATCCAAAATAATAACTGAAAATTTTCAGTTTTTAGAATGGAAATAATTAGACAGGTACGAAACAGAGAGAAAATTCAGAAAATGCTTCTAAAACTTTGGAAATTATTTGATGTTGAAAATGTACCCTGCCATGTCCGGGATCACTGGGGTATGAGGGGGGAGTGAGTAAACACACGCAACGCATCAAAATGAGGCCCAAAAAAAAAATAAATAAAGCGCGCGAAAAATTTCACAATATCGGAGAGAAAAACCACAGCAAAATCGTGAAAATTACGAAACTCTAAATATTCACAATTATTTCGCGCATGTTTTTTTTTCTCTGATATAATAGATTCGTGGAGGAGTGACAATTTTTTTCACGTTTTTATTGGAAAAAAAATGAAGAAATAACTGAGGAAACGAAGAGATTTTTCGTCTCCCAGTTTCTCGTGAAATGTCACTCCACCACGAATCTATTATAATGCGAAATTTTTCGCGCGCTTTTCTATTTTTTGGACCTCATTTGGATGCGTTGCGTGTGTGCGTCCGGGCGCGTTTACTTACTCCCTCCTCATACCCCAGTGCGGGATCATTTTTGGGCTTAATTTACAAAGTTTTAGGCCATTATTGTAAATACAAAAAAATTTGCAACGCGGTGTTTGCGTACTTTTAAAATTAATACGAAAAAAGAAACGTTTCTCTTCAGTTGCTATGTTATTTTTTATTATTATGTGTTCACGAACGACTGGTTCTGTTGACGATCCGATGTTCCGCAGTTTTGAACAGTGAAAAACTGCGGGATATAGGAGCGTCGTCCGCACCAGTCGTTCGTGAACACATATTACCGTTTGAACTTTCAAAAGTACGCAAACACCGCGTTGCAATTTTTTCCCCAATATGAGAGTTGTAACTTGAGTTTCAATAAAACCATGGGATTATTCATTTAAAAAAGACAGACTATTCGCAAAAAAAAAATAGAGAATGTGCCGACTAGCCTGAAATTTTGGGAAACAATTTCAAAAAAAAAACGCAGGGAAATTCTCTAAAATTACTAGACTAAAATATTGCTTTTACAGTTATTGGAAAAAATTTCAATTTTCTTACTTTACACATGTTCAAGAAAATTTCTAAAACCAATTTTAAGGCAAATATTTCAGTCCAATAACTTTTGAGCCAATTTATTGTGAAAACAAAAAAATTGCAACGCGGTGTTTGCGTACTTTTGAAATTCAAACGAAAATGGGAACAAATCTCTTCATTTCCCATGCTATATCTTTCATTGCCGTTTGAATTTCAAAAGTACGCCGCGTTACAATATTTTTGTTGTCACAATATCCCGGTGTATTTTTTACATTATTTCGCAAATTTTAGATCAGTAATTCTATCCCGCAATTTTCGGCCATGGTGCACTTGCAATAAAACTGCCCAAAACTCCCAGGTTTTATTGAAACCGAAGCTTTACTGCTATTTACAACGCTCTTTTTTCGACATTTCCATTAAATTAATTTATTCAAAACCAACAAAACCCCTAATAAAAGAAAAGAAAAATAACAACACTGACAAAGCCGATAGTAAATACACTGGCAAAAAGATAGTGAAATAGAGAGAGAGGGAGGGATAGCTGTAAAAGAGAGGGTTGAGAGAAAGAGCGGAGGCCAGTGGTGAGAGAAAATGAAAACGTTCTATTCGGACCAACGTTGCGTAGATTTCCGTTTGCATCTTTTCTATTGTCCGGGCGGGTCGTTTTCTGGAATTTATAGGATGGAAAAACGAGCAAAAAACAGTTTAAAAAACGCGATAAAAATATTTAAAAATAACGAATGGAAGAGGAAATGAAATATTTAAATGATGCGCCTTTTCGTAAAATAAGGCACGGCTAATAGCCATATACCCGCCATATTCGCCCATAATTTTATCAAGTTTCACAACTTCTCTTAAAAATCGAAAATTTTAAATCACCATGATTATTTCTCAGAGGCTAGATATAAATAACACTGAACAATGAAACCGACAAAAAAAAATAGAAAAATTATGAACAATGTGTGCAAAAGTAATACAAAACGTCTAATTTTGAAGAAGAAAAAATGATCTGGAAGCAACCCGACTGTAACGACCGTTAAAACTTGTACATGAATTGAAAAAAAAAGATCAACTGAATTGAGAAAAGAAGTACCTATTGTAGGGGAAAAATAAAAATGCGATTTCAATATTTACCGTAGGATACACAAATTATCGGCTAGTTTTTGCACCGCGTTGACACGAAAACACAGCGCATTATTATTATTATTATTTTAGGGAATTTAAATCCACTAGTATGCCGCAAAAATTCACAAAAGTTTCAAAACGTCCCAGAGCTGTTTTTTATGGACCTATTCAAGAGAGAAAAAAAAAGAAAAAAAAAGAAGTTTTTTCCGATGCAGGAACGGCAAAAAAAGAAAAAAAAGGAGGAGAAAAATCAATTTCCTTCCTTTTTTCTCTTCCTTTTTTTTCTTTTTTTGCCGTTCCTGAATCGGAAAAAACCTCTTTTTTTTCCTTTTTTCTCTCTCTTGAATAGGTTCATTAAAGGCGCATCGGTATATTTGAATGGGTCTCGCCACGTATGACTACTTTATCATCGGCAGAAAATGAATTTTTCTCTTCCTTTTTTTTCTTTTTTTGCCGTTCCTGCATCAGAAAAAACTTCTTTTTTTTCTTTTTTTTTCTCTCTTGAATAGGTCCATTAGGCTCCGGGGCGTTTCACAGCCAGACGATTCGCAGCTGAGACGTTTCGCAGCCGGTAAACACTATAACACGAATCTCGATTCTCTCTCTGCGAAAAGTCTGGCTGCGAAATGTCTCAGCTGCGAAACGTCCCGGAGCCGTTTTTTACCCTGTGCAGAATTGAAATGCGGAAAAACTTTAGGAAAAAGTACCGTTCCCAGACATTTCGCATAGGGTTAAAAACAGTTTCCCCACACACGGTGGCCAGGATTGGAAATGTGGGCGGAGCGTAATTTGCTAGCGCGCCAGCAAATTAACATGGCGCACTTTCGGTGCTGGCGCATTTTTCGATTATTATTTTTCTTTCAGTAAAACGTGTTTTTCTTTGTAAAATGTATGTATTGTATCTTGTAATACCATAAAATTGCCCAAACTTCGATTTTCGTAATGATTTATCCTGCAAAAACACCAAAAAACTCAAAACGATTATTTCGAAATGGTGGCTGAACCAAATTCGACGTTCTTAGGCTTAAAAATTTTCTAAATACCTCAGCTATAATTCCGTTGGAGCACATTTGGGAAAAAATTAAGAATGTATGCTTTTTTTCCCGAAAAACACAAAAAATGCCCCAAATTCGAATTTCGCGCGAAAAAATCCAGTGGGGCGCGTTTGCTCGGCTCCGCCCACTTTTCAAATCCTGGACACCGTGCCATACTAAATATTTACGTACATAAATACCATAGGATAATCGAAAAAATTGCCACACGGCGATTGCGTACTTTTGAAAATAAAACAGAAAATGACGATAATTTTTTGCATTTTCCAAAGTACCCAATCATCGTGCCGCAATTATTTTGTTTGCACTATATGTTTCGAAACAAGACGTTCCGAAACTAGGAAGATTCAAAACTGGCACTTTTCTCAACTTTAGCGCTATTTTTCGTCGTCGTGTTCGCAATATTCCCAAATCCCGCCAAGGATTAAATAGTTGTCGAATCAGTTTTTCAAAATTTACCGCTACATGGTGTCCAGGATTTGAAAAGTGGGCGGAGCCGAGCAAACGCGCCCCACTGGATTTTTTCGCGCGAAATTCAAATTTTGAGGCATTTCTCATGTTTTTCGGGAAAAAAAGCATAAATTCTTCATTTTTTCCCAAATGTGCTCCAACGGAATTATAGCTGAGGTCTTTAGAATTTTTTTAAGCCTAAGAACGTCGAATTTGGTTCAGCCACCATTTCTGAATAATCGTTTTTAGCATTGCGGACCTAGTTTTTTGTGTTTTTGCAGGATAAATCTTTACGAAAATCAAAGTTTGGGCAATTTTATGGTATTAAAAGATACAATACACATAGATTTTACAAATAAAAACAGGTTTTACTGAAAGAAAAATAATAAAATCAATTTAAAAAATGCGCAAGCACAGAAAGTGCGCCATGCAAGCTTGCTGGCCGCCAGCAAATTAGGCTCCGCCCACATTTCCAATCCTGGAAACCCAGAGCCATACTTTTAAGGGTGATTTTGAATAAATATCATTTGCGTTATGGTAGATCAGATCGTCACTTTTTAAATTTCCCCAACAAAAAGGATTCTTATGGGGTTTCACGAAATAGCAACAAAAAAATAGTGCGAAAACTGCTCCGATCGGCCTAAAATTTGGAAAATATTGCTCCGAAATATCGATAAAAACATTTCGGTCCAAAGTTTCAGGCCAACCAGAGCGCACAAACTTGCATCAGCCGTGTTTTGGGACTACACGTGGATTATTGATGAGAAAGTGAAGAAGCTGGTGGTTTGGCATAGCTGGAATGGATCCAGAGCAGAATAGAGTCGGCGAGAAGATTGTGGCCAAGTTTTCCACAGTCATTTTATTCTTGGAACTGTTATCTGCCACCTGGAAGGAGAAAAGGCGAAATATTTTTTGTTGGCTTGAAAAAATGCCACCTTTTTCAAATGTGCCAGAATCGCTCCGAGTGTAATAATATTGGCATCTGACAGTTCCATCATGATTTTCCTGCAATTAAACGATTAAAGTTTAAAACAACCGTAAAAATCATCCCACCGTAAGCATCTTTCTCTTTCGTGTGTAGATCTGCCATTTGTGTCCTGATAGACAACCAGGAGCTGCTTGTGAACTGTGAATGGGATGAGTTGTTGCGGAAGAAGACGGAAGTAGAGTTTAAGAAGACCACAAACTGTGTGGATATCGGCTACCTTAAAAATAGAGGAAATGAAGAACCAAGGTCAGAAATGTGTCGAATTCGAAGTAAAATGGCAATGGAGCGCGCTTGCGAGATTCATTTTTCAAATGACTTTTTCGATATTTTTCACGTTTTTCTCGATATATTCCACGTATTTTTAGATTTTTTTTCACGTTTTTTTGTCGATTCTTTTCGATTTCGATACGTGGAAAATTTTTTTTTTTTAAATCGACAAAAAAACGTGGAATATATCGAGAAAAACGTGAAAAATATCGAAAAAGTCGTTTTGAAGAATGAATCTCGCAAGCGCGCTCCATTGCCATTTTACTTCAAATTCGACACATTTCTACTCTGCTACGTTTCTGTTTCGACGAGTTTCCATTTTGTTACGTTTCTGATTTATTACATTTCTATTTCGTGGGTTTCTATTTTCACGCAAAATTCCAAAACGTGAATTTCCAATCCAAAAGAGCCCCGAAAAATGGCTTTCGCTAAAAAGGACCGATTGGGCAAACATTTTTTTAATTTCTCTATTTGGATATGGCTATTAGCCGTTTGAATTAGCCGATGTCCATCATTTAGGCGCACAGTTGGCAGCTATTCGGCAATCGGAGTGAGCTCGGCAGTAGTTTAGCGGGGTAAAGAACTGCCAACTATTTATTTGAATTTTTTTTCCCCGGTTTGTAAAGAACTTCAAAAACACGCAATTCGCAAAACAAACCGCAGATAAATCCACATATTGATTCGAGTCAAACTGCTGCCGGAGCTTCTCCATGTGATCATGCGATCCAGAAACTCGATAGATTCCTTCCACCGTCAGCCCTCGAGATTCGACCTCATTTATGCAAAGAGAAACAACTGGAGGAATTTTCGAGCCATGCGCTATGCATAACGTGGTTATGTCCACCGCGAACATCCGTTTTACGTATTTGGAATCAGGAACACAGTCGTGGAGCGTTTTTTCAGAGCACTTTTTGTGGGCCGCAAATCCACAATCTTCGCATCGCATTCCCTAAAAGTGGCAATCAATGAGGAAAAAACTCTTAAGAAAAAAATTGCGGGAAAAATCTGAGAATGCTCCGATTGACCTGACATTTTTGGGAAATATTGGAAAAAATTCTCCTGTACACGCTCAAAAATTTTGAACCAAAATATCGATTTTAAAAATTTTTAGAAAAATCAGGAATTTTTCACAATATTTCCCAAAATTTCAGATCAAGTGGAGCATTCTCCGATTTTTCCCGCAATTTTTTTCCGGTTTTGTGAATTGGTCCATAATACTTAATATATTATACCTGATGTACAAGCCCCCATAGAAAATTTCTACAATAATCGCAATAATGAGGAGCTTTGAAGGTGTATGAAGAAAAGTTGTGAGCCCGAGCAATTTTTCGGGGCACAATATCCGTGGCGGCGTTTGTGTATCGAGAGTATGGACTGAAATATAGGCAGGTTCATGGCTATTATCTGTTGAATATGGATGGCAAAGAATTTTAGACAATTTGTCGCCAAAATCGGCGTGCCAAATTGAAGACGCTTTGATTTTGGCTAATAGCCAAAAATAGGGCTCTGGGACGTTTCGAAAGTCGACGTTTCGAAGGGTTTTCTGGATTTTGCCGTCGCGGTGTTTGAGGAATTTTCCTTAAAAAGTGTTTTAAAATGATTTTGTGAAACACCGCGTCGAAAAAATCCAGAAAACACTTCGAAACTTCACACTTTCGAAACGTCCGAGAGCCAAAAATAGCCTACCTGTCCTCGTAAATCGCCTCATCCGCCATTCTTCTAATATAATCTGCCGCGTGCAAATCCACAAACATTGAAATTAAGCCATCGGCGACCAACAGGTCCATGGTATCGAATCGCTTCTCTCCGACGTAGAATTGCCCGTCGTGATAGAGCTGAAAAATAGTCAGCCGTGAATGGATGGGAATTTTGCTAACCTTATAATTCATAACTTTTCCATCAAAAACCATGCACAATGTGTACGCGTCTCTGGATCGGTTCGACTCTCGCACCAAATAGCTTCCCTCGCCGGCGTCTAGTAGCATTTTCTCGGCCTGGAAGTTTCGTCTTTACTAAATTTTATTGATGAACTGGGCGAGATTTCGTGCGAACCTGGACCGATTTGCACCAAAATTGGCAAAGTTAGTTTTTGATCGTAAGCAAAAATATTTACCCACCTCATTCCTATCTATAAGCCCGTGAAACTCCATCCCGTAGTGTTTGGGTCGGTTCTGCACTGGTTTTCGCGTAAAAACCGCATTTGGCCTCGGAGCTTTTTCTTGTAACAGAAATAGATTTTGCTTCCAGTAACCTTTGGTCCCTAAATAAAAAGAGCATTATTTATCCAACATTTCATATTTAGCTTCTTTTTTTACGAACCTTGTGCTCCGTCTTCATCCATGTCAATTCGATCTTAAGCCAATTCAAATCGCACCAATATTTATTTATATTTCTTTGTTTCAACAATCTATAAAATATGTATTTAATTTAAGGAAACATTAACTATTTACGAGAAAAGATTTAAGTATCACAAAATCGCTAGGAGTGACACTTCGCGGTAAATTTTGAGTCTACACTTTTCAAATAAAAAAGTGTGATTTCAATTATTGAGAAGTGTCACTCGTTGCGAATACGTATAATAAAAGTTGCAAAAAATAGAAAAAATAACGAAAAAAAAATTTTTTTGAGCGCGTCCAGCCAGTTACGCGAAATAGCGAATAAAGCGTAACGAGAAAGAGGGTGGGATTTAGATTGCAAGTGTCTGGCATGTGGTTTTCTAATGGACCTATTCATTTGAATTAAAATGAATTTTTATGTCACATTTATTCAATGCATTACAACATATTAATTAATTAATCTGAATTTTCCTGAACCATTGAGTTTGAGTTTTTCTGAAAATCGCGCCTATCCATCCTGGTCAAAAAATCCATCTTTTGTCATCATTTTTGTGTACTCGGAGTAAATGTTTAAAGGCGCATATTGTTAATAAGTTGTATTTGTTAATAAGTTCACTCATTTGACCAGGATGGCTAGGCGCGATTTTCAGAAAAACTCCAACTCAATGGTTCAGAAAAATTCAGATTAATTAATTAATATGTAGTAATGCATTGAATAAATGTGTCATAAAAATTCATTTTAATTGAAGTGAATAGGTCCATAAGAGAGAGCGGGTGCCCCCTCCTCACGAAATTCATCGGGAATGTTTGGCGCCGCACGGTGTCCAGGATTTGAAATGTGGGCGGAGCCTAATTTGCTGGCGCGCCAGCAAACTTGCTTTGCGCACTTTCGGTGCTTGCGCATTTTTCGACTCTCGAATTTTTTTTATTGATTTTATTATTTTTCTTTCAATAAAACCTGTTTTTCTTTGTAAAATGTATGTATTGTATCTTTTAATATTATATAATTGCCCAAACTTCGATTTTCGTTTAGATTTATGTTGCAAAAACACCAAAAAACTCAAAACGAATATTTCGAAATGGTGGCTGAACCAAATTCGACGTTCTTAGGCTTAAAAAATTTCTAAAGACCTCAGCTATAATCCCGTTGGAGCACATGTGGGAAAAAATTAAGAATTTATGCTTTTTTTCCCGAAAAACATAAAAAATGCGTCAAAATTTGAATTTCGCGCGCGAAAATCCAGTGGGGCGCGTTTGCTCGGCTCCTCCCACTTTTCAAATCCTGGACACCGTGCGCCGGAAAAAATTGGTGGATATTATTGTGTTTTCAATCGAGTTGCAGCATGAGAACTAGAGATAAAAATACACGTTTTCTCTGCTTCTCTTCGAATCGAACTGTGTTTGCGTGGTCGCGCGAAAAAAAGTGGGCGGAGTCACGCGTTCTCATGTCGCAAGTCGATTGAAAAAACAATAATATGTTTTTCAAATTTGAAGAAAAAAAAGTGTTGAATTGATGAAAAATTACAACAAAAAAAAATGACAGAAATAAATATTGCAAATAAAATCAATAGAAATCGGTTTCGAAATCGAATTCGTTGCAAGACCCTAACAATTTTTGGTCTGCGTCTTCAAACGGTACAGTATTTTCGTTGTTTTTTTATGTCCTATTCAGCAGAGGAAAAAAACCGATTTTCGTGGATTTTTTCCCTATGGAAAATTGAGGAAAAAAGACAAAAAACTACAGTAGTCGGAGGTTTTTTGACGTAAACAACTTATCGTGTCGAGACCGGCCGATGAAATAAGTCGATGCGTCTTTAAATTTCAACCGAATTCCCATTGAAAATTAAAGGCGCATTGCATTTTTCACTTCCGGGTCTCGACGCGATGGGTTTTTTTCCTGGAAAACAACCTGCGTAGAAAAAAAATCGGTTTTATTCCTGCGCTGAATAGGTCCATTAAGGAACTTTTCCATTTTTAGCAGGTTCAGACACAATTTTTTGACATTTATTGGGTGTAGATGGGCAAAATAATGAAAATGGAAAACTGAATT
Source organism: Caenorhabditis japonica (assembly GCA_963572235.1). NCBI lineage: Eukaryota > Metazoa > Nematoda > Chromadorea > Rhabditida > Rhabditidae > Caenorhabditis > Caenorhabditis japonica. Next base: position 30,246,121 of record OY754344.1, read on the forward strand.
AAAAAACTTTCCTTTTAAAAATGACCGATCGCAGCTGCAGCTGGTGTCAATTCAAGCGAGAAAAATAAAGTAAAAATTGATATTTTTCCGCTCGCAAAACAGCTGTATTTTCTATTTTTAAATACTTAAATTGCAACAAAAACGGTACAAAAAAATAAAAACTATAAAGAAAATGAAATCGCTGCGAGACCCTCAAAAATATTTCGTCATGCACCTTTAAAGAATACAGTAACTTTTTTTTTCATTTTTCGATCGAGGGAATACGACAGAATAGAAATGAGCGAAATAGAAATGCTACAAAATAGAACTCATAGTGCGATGGAGCGCGTTTGCATTATTTTCTCAATTTCTCAGTTTTTTGCCGATTTTTTCTGAAACTGCATTGATTTTATACTTTTCTTCATTTTCGATGTTGCTAAGTGCGTAAATTATCTGAAAAACCTATAATAACCGGAAAATTCGAAGAATAATGCAACCGCGCTCCATCGCACCGAGTTCTATTCCGCTCATTTCTATTTTGTAGCCGTTCTATTTTTTTCAGTTCTTTTTTGTAGCATTTCTATTTCGCCTATTTCTATTCTGTCGTACCCTCTTCGAAACGTCCGGGAGCCCCAAATGGCTATTAGCCGTCAAAAAAGGCGAGATGAAATACAAACTCTTATCAAAACAAACATTTCAAAGTTATTTACATCAACAATACACACTATCACAGAAGGCGCTCATTTCACTAACCAAAAGAAGACTGGGAAAAAGTAAGATCCGTTGGGAAAAAATTCTACCGTAAAAACTCTAATACAACGGCATGCCCTTCTTTTGTTTCATTTCATCAGGTTTGCACATCAAACTCGGCAAAGAGCAAACTTTGGTGTGCAAACCTCTAAATACCCCGCAGCTGTGATGAAACGAAACAATAAAAGTGCATGTCGTTGTATTAGAGTTTTTACGGTAATCACTTTGAATTTGTCGCATTCGCGACAGGCGTTCGCGTGGAAGTTGTATGAGTGTGACTAGGCCGTTGTTGTCGATCGGTCATCATCGTGTGGAACATTCCAGTTCGGATGGCAATGTCAAGAGCAGGCTTCATCTGGAATAGGGAATTCTTATTTTTTTGTTGTTAAATTTGGGAAATAATCGAGTTATGGACCATTTCGTTTCGTTTTGTTTATTTTCAAATATTTAACGAGATCGGCTTTTTTAAAAATACATTATCGTCATTCTAATTCAGTTAATGTGGAAATTTACAGAAAAACCAACCTTGGCCAATTCTGGCCTCACCGGCTGCTTCTTTTCCGCCTCATATTCCGCTTTCAGACTGCCCACGGCTGTGAGAACAAACTGGGCGAGAAGTTCAAACGGTATATCCATTCCAATCGACTTTCCGCAAACTGTTTCAACGCTAAAACAAGAGCAATTTATTTCGTCAATTTTTATTGTGTTTTCAATCGAATTGCGACATGAGAACGCGAGACTCCGCCCACTTATTTTTTTTTCCGTTCTGTCTGCGTCTCTTCAAATATCACTGTGTTCGCGTGGTCGCGCACAAATAAGTGGGCGGAGTCTCGCGTTCTCATGTCGCAAGTCTATTGAAAAAACAATAAAAACGCAAAAAATTACTGTTTAATGAATCCACCGTCGACAATTTTCGCCAGATTCTTCGAGTCTTCCCAATATCGGCTCGCAAGGAATAGTAAATTTGCAGTTTTAATTTGAGATCGATACGCGTCAAAGACCACTTGCGGCATCGTTACCTGGAAATTACAATCGATAAATCGATTTCTCTCTGATTCTTATTTATCGCTGCAAGACCCACGGGGTGTTGAGAGATACATGAAAATGAAAATTTAAATTTCGCGTGAAGTTGCCACGTCACTCGAGAAAAAAGCGCGCGAAATGTCGTGTTCAAAACGTCGTGACTGCGGCGCCGTAGTAATTTTTATATATTTTTTTCTTGTGGGTTCATATCTTTTGCATGATTCTAAATATTTAAACAATATTTACCCATTTATTTTATGCAGAAAACGTATTCCGCCAGCGCCTCGTTTTTGAAAATCCAAACCGTTTCAAATCTGTAACAACCGCGTTTCCTCAAATCTATGTGAGCAGTGGAGCGCATTTTCACGACGTACTCTTCAACACGCCGTGCAAGACCACATGATCGCGGTCGACTTCGAAAGATGCCTGTCGCTGATTGATCCGCTTTTTTTTTGCCCCAAAAAATTAACAAAAACAAAAAAAAATTGTGGTCCTCAAAAAATTTACCAGAAAAACAAAGAAAAAAAAACGATTTCTGCCAGTTAAAAGGAAAATTTCCAAGTTTTTGTTTAAAATTAGAGGTTTTTGTCAATTCGGAGCATATACCGACTAAGTTTTTGCCCAAAAACCGGAACTTTTTTTCGCCTCAATTTTTGCCCCCTTTTTTATTATTGTTTTATTTAAGTTGTCGCGCGGTGTTTGCGTACTCGGTATAATTTTACAATCGCCCCCATCCACTAGAAGTTTAGCCCCCCGCCTCAATCCACTACTATCGCCCCCCGGCCCGTGAAAACAGAAATGCGAAGTGGGGGAGGATACCGTAAAACCTGTAATTGAAGTACACCTGTATTAGAAGTACACCTCTAATAGAAGTACACCCCCAAGAGGCTATCGAAAAATAGAAGTACACCCTCTAATTGAAGTACACCCTCTAATAGAGGTACATCATCGAGTGAATTATTTTGAAAAATTTTTTTTTCAATTTTTGAAGCTTTTTTTTCCGTTTTTCAGTGATTTAAAGAATTATCGAATTTAGAATCATTTGAATGCCCGCGACACAAATGTCCAAACACGTTCATGGAGAACATACTTGCAACATTTTAATTGCCGAGCGCAGATTTCAAATTTTCGAGACCCTGACAAAACCGGGGAACAGCCACCTCAGCTCAATGGAAATGGCGTCTCCCAACGGATAGTCCAAGACTTTCTCAACAGTTATGGGGTTATTCATTTCATGCAGTTTGCCTTTTTTTTTTTCTTATTCATTTCATGCAGAAAACGACATTTTCTGCAGCAGACAACTGAATTTCGTCGAACTGCGAAATGCACTTTTGGTCATGAAAAACACGCGAAAATGCTAGAAAAATGATCGTGTTACTCATTTCTTGCAGAAAATGACAAAAAGTGCATTTTGCAGTTCGACGAAATTCAGTGGAAAATTTTTTGAAAACTGACCGAGTTGGGATTTTTAGCACCACCTCGCGAGAAAATGGTTTATGGTAAAAATGCTGTTAGATGGGGGGGGGGGGGGGGTGCTGACAGGCGAAAAATTTACCAAAACCGGGAAAAATTTGAATGTCTGGCGCAGTTTTTCTAGAATTTTATAATCCTTTCAGTACAAAACTCGTGCCGCACGTTTGCAATGGGCGGGGCTTGTTGCTCGGTTTTGGGAATGTTTTTCCCGGTTTTGTCTTCCCCGGTTTCACGTTTTCCCCGGTTTTGTCTAGGCCTCGAATCGTCTTTCTTTTTTGTTATTTTTCTTCTGAAAGGTTTTTGAAAAATAGAAGTACACCCTCTAATTGAAGTACACCTGTATTAGAAGTACACCCATTTAGGGGGTTTGAAAAATAGAAGTACATGTACTTCAATTACAGGTTTTACGGTAGTTACATTAGCCCTATTAATAAGTTTCACGTAAAAATTATTGACAATTTAGAGAAAATATGATATAAGCGTGACATTTAAAAACGTGGAAAACTAAACGGTTTCCCTATTTCCTTTTATTTCTCATTTTACAAAAGGAATAATGTGAGTTGTTTCTTTTTATTCTGTAGTGGGGGTGGATTGTTTTTTACCGCGTACTCGCGTTGCAAACCGATTTACGAAGCCCCGCCCACTGCCATGCTATTTTTGCTGTGATTTTTCCTTATATTCAAATTTTTTCCAGATTTTGCAGTTTTCGTTACGTTTTTGTTTGATAAATTTTTGTTTCAGATCAATAAATGGTGTATGCGAATGAATATTGAACGAGAAAATTTGAGAAAAAGAGAAATAATGGCGGATGATGCGAAATTCAATTACAAACAAACAACAAAGATTACAAAGTCGATCCGTTCTTCAAGTGCCGAAGGTACTGCGGATCAGGCTTTCTCAGAAATGAAAATTTCTTTTCCGAGTTTCGTCGGAAATTTCCGATTTTGTAATTTTCTCTTCCCATGTTCCGACGGAATTCCGAGTTTTTCATTTTCATTCCCGAATTTCCGTCGGAATTCCGAAATTTCAAATTCTCGTTCCGATTTCCGATCGGAAAAATCGGAAATGGACCTGAATAGACCCATAAAATCTTAAATTATCCACAAAAAGTTAACAAAAATTGAGGAAAGATACGTAGGCTCGTGTTTTAAATAGGAAATTTGTGTCACGGACATAATCTAATTTTTTCCGGGAAAATTCCAGTATAGCCACCCACATAAATGAAAAATGGGATTTTTCCGATTTTCTGTGGGTGGCTATTTTGAAATATATGGGTGCTTTTACTGGAATATATTATTACAGTTAAGCCACCCACTCAGTGGTAATGGGTGGCTATACCGGTTTCCTAGGGAATCTTTCAGAATAGCCACCCATATATTTCAAAATAGGTACCCACATCAACGGGCTATAGAATAGCCACCCATAATTCCAGAATAGCCACCCACGCGGCGCCGACTGTGGGTGGCTATACTATAGCGAGACAAATGGGTACCTATTTTGAAATATATGGGTGGCTATTCTGTAATTATCCCTTTTTTCCAAAAAAAAAAAAAAACGATTTTTAGTACCAAATTTTGACAGAAAAACATGTTTTTTTCCGACGTCGGAAACGGAAATATTTTCGGAAATCACTTTGTCTCGGAACGGTATCGGAAATTTTTTCGGAAGTGAAACTGCCTCGGAACCGGAATCGGAAATTTCCGACATCGGAATTCCGACTATTCGGAAATTTCCGAGAAAGCCTGCTGCGGATCACGGTTTTCTGCGTACGCGGACGACTGGTGGTGTACCGTTCAAAGCCAGACAATATTTAAGTCAATTCCTGGCTAGGGAAATGACCGAGCAATCTTTGTAAACTTCTCTACTTCCCAATTAGAAGCTGGGTGAACCCGGGGGTGAGGGCGGACTCGAACCTGTGGCCTCTTGGACGGCGGCGGTCACCAATACCGACTGTGCTATCCACCCGAAATGTTTTTCGTCCTTTCATGGTAATTTTTGTATTTTTTCTAAGGCTTCCATTCGGACGAATTTCATCCGCTGTTCGTCCGCTCGTCCGAGGTCGGTCCGCTTCGTCCGTTTTTTTTCTTGTTAGTTTTTCTTTTTGTTTCTGCTATATTTTGTTTTCAAAAGCTGTTTTTGTTCTTTTTTCTTTAAATTATCAACAGAAATGTCTTGTTTCTGCTATCAAAAATTCGGAGAAAAATTAAAAAATTTGTTTTTACAAAGCTAATTCTACATAAATTTGCAACCGCTTACATTTTCAAAGTCACAATTTTAAAGAGAGTGCCATAAATTAAAATTCCCAGCCAAATAGAGCGTGCCGGACGAACCGGAAGAAACGGACCAACCGATCCGTCCGCGGACGAACCGGGCGAACCGCGGACGAAACGGACGGACGAAAATTGGTCCGAATGGAAGCCTTAATTTTTTCCTCTTTTTTTTTTTTGGAAATAATTGATTTCAGGCCGCTAAATGTGTTGTTCGAATGAGGATTCAATAAAAAATTGCGATGAATTGAATCCAAGAAAAACCCCGCACTTTTGAAGAAAATCCCCCGCTTTTTAATTAAATCCGTATTCGAACAACACATTTATTGTGTTTTCAATCGACTTGCGACATGAGAACGCGAGAATCCGCCCACTTATTTGTGCCGTTCTGTCTGCGTATCTTCAAATATCACTGTGTTCGCGTGGTCGCGCACAAATAAGTGGGCGGAGTCTCGTGTTCTCATGTCGCAAGTCGATTGAAAACACAATAGCGACCTGAAATCAATTATTTCCAAAAAAAAAATAAGGAAAAAATGCAAAAATGACCATTAAAATGCGAAAAACATTTTTTTTTCTCGAATTTTCTTGTTCAATACTCATTCGCATACACCATTTATTGATCTGAAACAAAATTGTATCAAAAAAAAATATAAGGAAAACTGCAAAATGAGGAAAAAGCAAAAAATAGCAGGACAGTGGGCGGAGTCTCGTAAATCGGTTTGTAACGCGAGTACGTACGCAAACACCGCGCGACAACTTTAATAAAACAATAATATCCATCTCTGTGAGTTCCACCGCCCGCAAACGGACCGTGCACTGCGGACTTTCCCGCATTTCGTCTCGCGTCTCTCAACTTCCCACGTGGATCCAAAAAAACCCGAAAAAACAAAAAAAAATGTGTTTTTTGGCCCAACCCCTGCTCCCTCCCGATTGTATTCATTTCGCGGTCATTGAGATGTGCATTCTATACTGTATACTGTAGAACAAAACAACAAAAAAATCAAGCAGCAATTGGACTATTTGCCAAAAATTCCATTGCGGCGCAACTTACCGACGTCTGACAATTATGTATATTGTCAATCCATTGCGAACCCGTCGCTACCGTGCTAGAAGGCGTCGATCCGGACGAGGTGGATGGTAGGCTCGTGGTTCCATGTGCCACCACCGTGTTTATCAACTTGTTGGGTAGCGATGGCGTGCTATCAGATTGTGAGTGTGAGGGCACCGAGCGAACTTCGATACATTCGGTGACTTCTCTCCTTTCCAGGCGGGAGAACGTTTTCATGGCTTGCTGGAAGTACGGTATAGGCGGTTTGACAGGTTCTTCTTCTCACAAACCTCTGATCTAAACAGGTACATTTGATATTGCATCACAGAGAGCATAATTTGTCCCAAAATTTTAATCCTCGGTAAAATGTGAGCCGCAAATGCGTCATCCGTCTCGCGAATTCCTTGAAACACTGCCACTCTGGAATTGCAGCGTTTTGTCGCCCGAACTTTTTTCCCCGTAGAATTCCGACTCACCCCAACAGCTCATAAGTATCCCTATAGATTGACGCGCACGTCATCATTGCCTTTGGCGTCCGCTCCTTTTCCACCTTCTTTATCGCCTCCATCAAAAAGTAGACAGAGGAGAGAATGTAGTTTAGCGGTCGGACCACTCGATCCTTGCTCTTGTCGGCTTGCGATTTCCAGTCTTTCGCCAACGCGTGGTAGAATTCTCCGATCGATTTGAACTTATGGTCGGCCGGGTCGGGCAGCGGCACTCGTTGAATGGTTTCGAGCTTGGTGTGCTCCCATTGGCATGTCCAGCGGGTCGGCTGCTAAACGTTTTATTTAAATTTGTCTGTTCAACGGCTAGCCGCCATATTCGCGCCAAAACGGTATTTTTGTCAGCGTCTTCTCTATCGCTGCGATACCACACATGCGAGCCGCGGCCGACTTTTATTTGTTGAATTTCTCAGTTACGACGCTCCGATGTTCCGCAGGTCTCGAAAATTAGCAGCTGTTTGTCAGCTGCCTGGCGGTTATTTGGCCGCTATTTGGTTGCTATCCGAGGGTACGACAGAATAGAAATAGGCGAAATAGAAATGCTACAAAATAGAATTGCTATTGTTGGTCCGCCAAAATGGTCAAACGCGCTCCGCTGAACTCAGTACTACGTGGATTTCATTTTGGTTTCCAAATTATTTCATTTCACGTGTAAATTCAACGTTAAATGAAATAATTTGGAAACTAAAATGAAATCCACGTAGTATTGAGTTCAGCGGAGCGCGTTTGATCATTTTGGCGGATCGACAATACAGCAAAGAACTGGAAAAAATAGAAATGAGCGGAATAGAACAGCGCGAAATAGAAATGTGACAAAATAGAAATGAGCGAAATAGAACTCGGTGCGATGGAGCGCGTTTGCATTATTCTTCGAATTTTCCGATTATTATAGGATTTTTCAGTAATTTTCAGATATTTTACGCACTTAACAACAGCGGAAATGAAGAAAAGTATAAAATCAATGAAATTTCAGAAAAAAAAATTTCATAATCGGCGAAAAACTGAGAAATTGAAAAAAAAAAAAATGCAAACGCGCTCCATCCCCCAAAAAGTTCTATTTTGTAGCATTTCTATTTCGCTCAGTTCTATTTTTTCCAGTTTTTTTTTGTAGCAATTCTATTTTGTACCATTTCTATTTCGCCAATTTCTATTCTGTCTTACCCTCTGCTATTCGGCTGCTATTTGGCGGCTATTCGGCTGCTATTTGGCGGTTATTTAGCGACTATTTGGGGGCTATTTGGCGGCTATTCGGCTGCTATTTGTCGGTTGTCTGGCTGCCATTTGGCGGCTATTTCAAGTATCTGTAGCGAAATGAATTTTTCAAAAACAATAAAAATTTTGTACATAAATCGTGCCGCACACTCAAAAAAAAGGGGCGGAGCCTATTCCTTCTTTTTCCAGTGTCTCGAATTCTACGAAGAAAAAAGGTAAAAAAAAAGACGGGGAATAAGCTCCGCCCATTTTTTGCTAGACTGCGGCGCAAGAGAGAATTATAGAGATTCTGTCGGGGAAAAATGCCGGAAAAAAAAACGGAGAATATTTTTCGCCCCTTGACTTGCAAAAGTGGGCGGAGCTTGTTCCCCGTTTTTTCAGCGATTGTTTTCAAAGTTTGAACAGCAATTCCAGGACAAAAATTGAATTTTGACCCAGTCCACCCACCTTAACAGCCTGCGGATTCCTTGCAGAACTTTTCTCGTGTGTAGACGCCTTCGGAGTACCGCCCTGAATAGGTTCATGTGTCGACAACGATGAAGACGGGCGCGATAGAATAGAAGGCGTCGGCGTGTTTATCGCAGATCGCGGCGACGGCGCCGCCGCCGCCGGACTCAATTTCGGAGCATCTCGTGTGAGCATTTGTATCGTTCGATGCTTTTTTGGCTCCTTTTCTTTCTCGGGCGGAGTTTTTTCTCGCTCCCGTTTTTCTTCCTTATTCTCCTCGATCAATTTGCCGAGCTTTTTCGCCAAATCCAACAGTTTTTTCACCTTTTCCGGCTTCAAATTCTTCAGTTTAATCTGACCCGTCACGCATTCTTTGGACAAACTTTGGCGTGCCGCCGCGTCCTTTCGTTTCGTCGATCCTGGTGAACTTTCTCGAGAGGTTGTGGCTGAAGACGTCGAGCTTCCAGTGGGGAATTTTCTGCAAGCATTGTCAGGTATTTATATAAATCAGAGAAAAAATTGGCTTACGAGTTCTTTGGCTCATTTTTCTTGGACTTTTCCTCTTTTTTTCCTCTTTCCAAGTCTTTAAAGTTTATAGGAATTGGTGATAAACGTGGCTCTTCTAGGCTAAAACATTTTAGACTTTTGACATGAAAATATTAGCTGAAACTCACGAGGTCATGATGCTCAACATAGTTTCTACTGTACTCGATTCGTCAATGTCATTTTCTGTGGAATGCACGCCAGAATCCGGGCTGAAGGCGTCTTCTTTTTCCCGGACTGCTGAAAAAATGGCTAATCGTTCAGTTTGGCAGCGATCGGCACACGAGCCCATTGAAAACGGCTAATAGCCGTCTATTTTGGAAACAAACTCTGCCAAAAACTCACCACTTTTCGCGTTTTTCTGATCCTTTTTCCGTTTCATCGCAACGCCTTCATCCTCCGACATCTTTCTTCGTTTCCCATTCTTCCCGGACCTGTCTCCAGAAGTTTCCACGCCTTTCGCCGCTATCAAACCGCCCGGAAAATCCATGGGAAGAGCCGACAGCGGCTTTTCAACCAGATTTCGCATACTTTGCAGGGCTACTTGGACAGGAATATGGCTCGGCGATTCGTGCGTCATGTGCAGGGAGACAAACGGGCTTGAGCGGCTTTTCATTTTTGACTGGAATTATTCAGGAAGTGAAAATGATATTAACAAAAAAAAACAATGAAAATTAAAAATCTCACTCTAATAAGTCCATGCTTGACCCCCCGGGAGAGTCGTTCGGTGAACTCGTCGAATGGGCCGAACAGATCTGAATTTTAGTTTTTATTGCGTGACGCAGAAGTTTATTTCGCGCTCTAGCGATGACGTGAGGCAACTGCGTCTCTTCTTTTTCATGGACCTATTCCAAAAACCGGAAAAAATCGGCGAATGCTCCGATTGACCTGAAATTTTGGGAAATGTTGGAAAAAAAATTCTCCTGTACACGCTCAAAAAGTTTTGGACCAAAATATCGATTTTAAAAATTTTCAGAAAAAATCGATATTTTGGTCCAAAACATTTTGAGCGTGTACAGGAGAATTTTTCCAATATTTCCCAAAATTTTATGTCAATCGGAGCATTCTCCGATTTTTCCCGAAATTTTTTTTCCGTTTTTTTCTTCTTTTCTTTCCGGTTTTGTGAATAACCCCGAAACAAGACGTTTCGAAACTTTTTTGCATTTTTGAGTATGTTTTTTCGCCAATTGACACCAAAACACGCGGGCATTTGGTAATTATTTTTCGTTTTTATCAGTAATTTTTATTTTTTTGGGAATTTGAATTCACTAGTATGCCATAAAAATTCAAAAAAGTTTCGAAACGTCCCAGTGCCCATTTGACGCGGTATCACCATTACATGAATCCGTATGCCGCGTCCAAAGTTCAAAAAATTCCTGAAATCAGGAGTTTTTTGCAGTCCAAAGTTCCACAAAAAATTCCAGAAAAAACAGGCGGTGACAGTTGAAACCGGTGTTACCGTAGTTGTTTCGCTGCGAGACCTTCTATGTTTAAACTTGAATTTTCCCACAGTTGCTCAATTTTTTCTTTTTTTGCGGGAAAATTCAAGTTCAAACACATAAGGTCTCGCAGCGAAGGAACTACGGTAACACCGGTTTCAACCGCCTGTTTTTTCTGGGATTTTTTGTGGAACTTTAGACTGCAAAAAACTCCTGTTTTCAGGAATTTTTTGAACTTTGGACGCGGCATAATAAATAATTTAAACCGCTTTTCCGAAAAATTTGGCACTCTTTTAAAGAGAATTTAGACATTCACAATCAGACAAAACGAGACATTAGGAAAACGAGGAGACGCATCATCGTTCGGGCGCGAAATAAATAGCAACTAACCACAAAGATTCTTTCGTATCTTACAATTCAGCTCTTCCCGTGATTCTTCTCTGTCCATTTATTTATTTATGTGTTTATTTACGATAAAATCACTTTACTCTGATAAATATTTTTGATGTCTGAAAAATTATAAATAAATAAATTATTTCTGATCCACAAGTGCGCTCCACCGCACTCATTAAAACTTTGTTCACTAAAATCGTTTAAATCGCGAGTAAATTACTGAGTGCGGTGGAGCGTGCTTGCAGCGTCGAAAGTGGAATTAGTGCGGGAAATCGCATTTAATTTTACAATAAGTAACTGATAATTTGGCTAGATCCGCCAGCTTAATTGAAAAATAAAATGAACGATTCAGCATCGCGTCCGCACTAGCAGACAGTAGTTTATAAAAGGAATGGGAATGGAATGGAGAAGCGACAGTGTCCTCAGATCTTCGAAGACGAAAAAAGTGGAGAAATTCAACGCGGCGGAGAGATGCGCAGAGAAGCAAAAATATGTCATTTTTGATCGTCGAGAAGACGCACTGGGGGAAGTGACAACTCTCCACAATTATCAATTAGACATTGTTGTTTTTTTTTAGTTTTGAACAGTATAGTTTAAAATAACACTTTTCCTAATTCGGCGGATTTTTTTTTTGAAAAAAAAAGAAAACATTGTAATATAAATATTTATGCAATCAACTTAATCAGATTTTTATCGATTTTTTAAACCGAAAATCAATTAAATTAAATTAATTGAATAATTCAAAAATAATAATAAAGAAAGATCAAACACAAACTTAAATAACTCCAATCAGCAATTGACGAGCGAGAGAAAACAACAAAATGAGAGACGCAGACATTGCACGCAAAATGCGTCAGCAGATCTGTGCGCCCTCTCTCTTTTAACTCTGATAAACCAAGTCTCTCGTTTGGTTCTCTAATTGTATGCGACTCTTTGACCAACCTGTAGTGAGAGATTTTACAAAGTGCGGCAGAATTTCTGAATGAACTCTCAATTTTAACTGTGATAAATTGAGTCTCTCGTTGTTTTTTCTAATTGTCTGCGTCTCCGAGGCAAGCGTGAGGTGAGAGAGTGCGATAAAATTTGTTTTTTTTTTTCGCTGTTTTCTCCGATTTTTTCTTCGTTCTTTCCGCTTTTTTCAAATGCATTGGTTTTAATTTTTTGGCCTAAATTTCGGGTCACGCATATCGATTTTTCCTGTTTCACCCGTCATTCGGCCACGCGCGGTTCGTCGGCCGCGGCCCCCGGAATCGGAGTCGGGGTCTCGCAGCGACCAAGAAGACGAGACCAGACGCAGAGAAAAATACCGTTTTATTAACTTTTCTTATCGCTAAATGATATCAGGGTATTTAAAACAAACATCGAAATGGCAACAAAAAATCGCATTAAATTATTAAGTGTTTGTGCCGACAAGAAATGATTCTTTATGTTTCAAAGTATGAAAAATCATTTAATTTTGAATTCGCGCTCTACCAGCCGAGGAGACGCAGACAGCAAAACTGGGCACGACACGTCATCGATAGAGCGCGAATTCGCATTCGAACTCCAATTCCAATTCCTTGTCGCGTATTTAAATACAACACGACACCGAGACACAGCCAGAGAGACTACAAACAGAAGAGATCGCTGGGCGACCATGAGGCGGCCGAGACTGAAAAGAAATTGACGACGCGACGTACTTTAATGCCAGTGTGTGTGTGTATTTAAATACTATCGTGTTGCGTCGTTTCTTTTTTTTGCGCTTTCTTGGCGCAGTTTCTCTTCTGAATTATTAAAAGCACCATTCGCGCTCCCGCTCCATCTCATCACATCTTTGTCTAACTGTCTAACTTATCGTCATTGTTCGTGATGAACGATAGAGCGTGAAATAGATTTCGGCGTTTCTTTAACAACTTCTCTGTCAAAAAATAACGATTTTTCAGATATGAATTAACGAGGAAAATGGGTAAAACCGGTTGGATAGTCTTCACAATCGTTTTAATATTTTGCAGTGCGGGATACGGAGAGCGTGTTACCAGAAGTGAGTATTTTTTTGTTACAAAACTTGTGATTTTTAAAAAGAAAAATCTGCCAGTCGGCCACGCGCTGTTCCTAGGCCACGGTCGCGCGGGTCTTGAAACGATACAGTCGCCTTTTTCAGATGTGGAAGTGACGGCAGAAGAGGAAAAAATACGGGACAAGTTAGGATACGAGGTAAATTATGGTTTGAAACACGAAAAAAATGTTCCATTATTTTGGTCCAAAATTTCCGGTCAATTTATAAACAATTTGGTTTCAGGCGATCAAAGAAATCCACCTCGACATGGACGACGATCATTCGGGATCCATTGATCGAAATGAGTCCACTGGAGTGAGTTTGCACGTAGAAATTCAAATCAAGTGACACATGCCGATTGTGGCTCAACTAGCGCCACATATACGCCAAATGTGTCCCAAGAAATGTCTCGCGCTATCGATGAAGCGCGTTATAAATCTTCGCTTCCCCACGGCGTGTTAGAACCTACGTAAAGGCAAATGCGCTCTGTCGCATTTTTCTGCGTCTCGATAGTATCATTCTGCCAAGTTTAGCAAAGTGTGTGTAAAGCTAGAGACGCAGAGAATTGAGAGAGATGACCTCCGAAATTTCATTTCCAAAATAATTTTAAAAAAACGTAGTCTCCAGCACGCCGTGTTCCCTACCTTAACGTGCTCCTTACAGTTTATGAAAGAGGACATGCAAATGCGCGGATCGGAACGAGCTCGTCGCGAAAACAAGTTCCATGGCGACGATGACGCGATCACGGTTGACGACCTTTGGGAGGCGTGGTTCGAGAGCAATGAGCGGAATTGGAATAACGATCGGGTGGGTTTACGTGCTTTGTGAAAAGCTGTCGGTCGGCCACTATTTACGTATTCCCGTGTTTGCAAACTTGTGGATTTACGCGCAAATTTGAATTTTCCCGTAGCCGTTAAGTCTTCGAGTAATTTCGTGACGAGACCCAGCAATGTTTTTTTTTTGTGTAATGGGGTTATTCAGGGTCGGAAAAAAAAAATAGTTGTTTTCCTTTTTTTCCTTATTCAAACGACGGAAAAAAAAAGAAAAAAATCCGTGGCCGCGAGAGTTTTTTCCGTTGCTTTTCTAGGCCATCGCAAAAGTTTTTTAGGCCCTCCGCTGTGAGACCTGGGCGCGAGACCAATTTTCAAAAATTATTCGCCCATAAACCGATATTTCGCAGGTCTCACAGCGGAGGGCCTAAAAAACTTTTGCGATGGCCTAGAAAAGCAACGGAAAAAACTCTCGCGGCCACGAATTTTTTTCTTTTTTTTCCCGTCATTTGAATAAGGAAAAAAAACTATTTTTTCCGACCCTGAATAACCGCATAAAACTGATTTTTCAGCTTGTGGAATGGCTCACCAATGACGTCAACCTGCCAAGCATTGTAGAAGCTGTCAAAAGAAAAAAGATCGATGGAAAAATTCTTCCGAGGTATCTATAAATATATTTAGCCCACGAAATTTTAAAACTCAGAATTTTCCAGATTTGCCTCTCCAAATTCCGACTATTTAACGCGAGAACTCGGCATAAAATCCTCGGTTTACCGTCAAAAACTACGCCTAAATTCCCTGGATGTGGTCCTTTTTGGCTATAAAGATAATAACAATCGAACCAAGGACGTTTTGTTGGCGTTTTTGGTACGTTTGGCAGCGATAGAGGATAAAAATTATGGATGTTTTCTTCAGGCACTTCTCCTAACATCACTCATCTTCCTCTACGTTCGCCAAAAACAGAAAGCTCAACAAAAACTTCACGAACTGTCTACAAAACTCACCGAGCTGAAATGCATGGAGTCAGAGTTCACAGACGTGCAGAAGATGTTGAATGACGAGAGAAAGAAGCGGCAAGTATTTTTTTTTCTAAACTTTTCTATAGACTCAATACTTTTTTCAGATCGGTAGCTGACGGAATCGTCAGTAAAACAGAAATGGAGAACCTCCGAGTGCAGTTGGAAGAAGCGGAACGTCGTCTTGAAGCGAACACGAATGGCGCTATAACTCCACTAGCGCTACAGCCACTTTTGCGAAAAACCTGTGAGAATGAGATGGCGTTCCTTGAGAAACAGAGACAAGAGTGAGCTTAATTAGCTAGAAATAATTAATTTTTGGTTTCAGCTGCTTCAAAGAGATGAAAGAAGCCATCGAAATGGTGGACAGACTTCAGAAGAAGCAGGGAAGCGTTCTCTCGTCGTTGAAGCTCGCAACTGGCGCGGCATCGACGAGCGATCAAGTCGACTCGAAGATTTTTGCTTTAAAGTGAGTATTAGTTTTTGATTTGGTTCCAAATCCGTTGGCGTCATTATAATGGGGTTATTCAGGGTCGGAAAAAAAAAATATTTTTTTTCCTTTTTTTCTTATTCAAATGACGGAAAAAAAAGAAAAAAATCCGTGGCCGCGAGAGTTTTTTCCGTTGCTTTTCTAGGCCATCGCAAAAGTTTTTTAGGCCCTCCGCTGTGAGACCTGCGAAATATCGATTTACAGGCGAATAATTTTTGAAAAAAATTTTTCTCACAGCGGAGGGCCTAGAAAAGCAACGGAAAAAAACTCTCGCGGCGACGGATTTTTTTCTTTTTTTTTCCCGTCATTTGAATAAGGAAAAAAAGGAAAAAAACTATTTTTTTTTCCGACCCTGAATAACCCCATAACGGCCCAAACCTCTAAAAAGTACGCAATTTTTTTGTATGGTTAGAAAAATCTGACAAATTCGCCGATTTTTCAAGGTTTGGCACAAATTTGGCGAAAATCGGTGGCAATTTGCCATGAAAAATGGCTAATAGCCGAAAATTGCCTGAGAAATTTAAGTTCTTTAAGCCAATTAATCGTTTTGCAAGAAATTTCATGGGAAAAAAACTGCAAAATCTTAAAATTTCCTTCTTTTTTTTTCAAGATTCAGCAATTTCGAGAAAAGCCATTTTGAAAGTTTTTTTTCCTCCCAAAAATCCTTTGAAAAAACGTGCCGAATCCTCAAAAACCAAAAAGTTTGACGCGAATATGATGGAGAATGGCAGCGACATGGCTATTAGCCGTGGAAAATGGCTGATAGCCACTAATCGGCACGCAAACAGCTAATGGACCTATTCACAAAACCGGAAAAAATTGCGGGAAAAATCGGAGAATGCTCCGATTGACCTGAAATTATGGGAAATATTGGACAAAAATTCTCCTGTACACGCTCAAAAAATTTTGGACCAAAATATCGATTTTTGTTCTGAAAATTTTTAAAATCGATATTTTGGTCCAAAATTTTTTGAGAGTGTACAGGAGAATTTTTTTCCAATATTTCCCAAAATTTCAGGTCAATCGGAGCATTCTCCGATTTTTTCCGGTTTTGTCACAAGCAAACACCACCAAATTGTCAGCTATTAGCCGTCGATAATGGCTAATAGCCACAGAATAGCAAGACGGGACAATTTTGAAAATTTACAGAAACCGTATGGAAAGGATTCACTCGCTGACGCGCGAAACGCAAGAACGATGGATGCAAATAGAATCGCTTTGTGGTTTCCCCTTGCTTTACTTGAATGGTAACTTTTCCAAAAAATCGCAATCAAATTAGCTTTGCCAATTTTCCTCTCTTTTGTTTTGTGCTAACGGATAATAAAGGTGATTAATGAAGTAAAAATGCTTAAAATTAACAGCATGTTGAAAAAGCGCGGAATTCTCGTTTTTCACGGCGTGCTGGCCGAAACGTTGCTTGTCTGCGTCTCTTCGGCGAGAGTCGCTACAAAACAACATAATCCTCACACTCTGCTTCTCTGCGTCTCCTTGAGTGGCTCTGCAGCTAAATTCAGCCTACGGTAGATAAATGCGATCCCATGAGAACGCGAAACTCCGCCCACTTGTTTGTCCGCGACCACGCGAACACAGTGATATTTGAAGAGACGCAGACACAACGGTGAATGCAGACTTGACTTGCGTTTTCATGTCGCAAGTCGATTGAAAACACAATAGGCCAGAATTTTTTATTTTCCAACGTTCCGTCCAACACACTATGTTTTTCGAGAATAAAAATGACGAAACGCAGACGAGAGAGAGAGCGGATAAATTCAAATTACAGAAACCGAGACTATGAACCGATCAATCTCATCCGGTCATTTCTACAACACAACTTCCGAGAATCTAGGATCGTCGACATCAGGATCGGCTAGCAACCATCAAAACACGGATTACCCCATCGAAACTAAAGTAGAGCCCAGTTTTTGTAACCGTTTTAGGCAAATCACATTTCTAGGCAAGCGCTCGGCCAGTCACCAATATTCGGTTCACCCCTGTCACGGAAAACGGTGATAGGTCACCGGATTTCACAACGCCAGTCGAGGAAACTGTGCTATCAGGAGTC
Source organism: Caenorhabditis japonica (assembly GCA_963572235.1). Taxonomy (NCBI): domain Eukaryota; kingdom Metazoa; phylum Nematoda; class Chromadorea; order Rhabditida; family Rhabditidae; genus Caenorhabditis; species Caenorhabditis japonica. The sequence continues at coordinate 30,263,571 of OY754344.1, forward strand.
ATATTGGGGTGAGTGGGAATTTATGCGGGTTCACAGTTTTCGACATGCATTTTTGACTTAAAGGGGCTTTGGCGGAAAAAAAAATTGGAAAAAAAGGCACTCTTTCACGAGTAAATTCAGCACGACTATTATTGTTTTATTTAAGTTGTCGCGCGGTGTTTGCGTACTCGCGTTGCAAACCGATTTACGAGACTCCGCCCACTGCCCTTCTATTTTTTGCTGTGATTTTTCCTTTTTTCCTCATTTTGCAGTTTTCTTTATGTTTTTTTTAAATAAATTTTTGTTTTAGATCAATAAATGACGTATGCGAATGGATATTAAACAAGAAAATTCGAGAAAAAGAGAAAAAATGGCGGATGATGCAAAAATCATTAAAAAATGTTTTTTGTCTTTTCATGGTAATTTTTGTATTTTTTCCTATTTTTTTTTGGAAATAATTGATTTCAAGTCGCTAAATGTGTTGTTCGAATGAGGATTCGATTAAAAAGTGCGAGGTTTTCCTCAATTCATCGCACTTTTTAATTGAATCCGTATTCGAACAACACATTTTGCGACCTGAAATCAATTATTTCCAAAAAAAATGAGGAAAAAATACAAAAATTATTGGAAAAATCACAGCAAAAATAGCATGGCAGTGGGCGGAGCCTCGTAAATCTGTTTGCAACGCGAGTACGCAAACACCGCGCGACAACTTAAATAAAACAATAATAGGGTTTTAGCAAATTTTCCGAAAAAAAGTCTGAAAAAGCTTTAAAAAATGTTCTGTGCAAACACTGCGACGACAAAATGCAGAAAAATTTTCGAAACGTACGAGGGTCAGGAAAACAAAATTCGGAAATTGACGAATTTTGTATGATTGTGATTAGTGTGCGTTACCGAAAAAATTTTTACCGGTAAACGCATCTTTCGGCAAATTTACCGGTAAATTTATCGGTAATTTACCGAATTTCACGGTAAATTCGACAAATTTATCGGTAAATTTACCGGTAATTTCGCGAAAATTTTACCGGTAAAATGGTTTTCGGCAAAACTTAACGTGGGGTCAAGTTCACGTAATAGAAAAACAAGACATCGTGAAAAACAAAGATACGCAGACGATACGTGGCGCGACCTCGGCCTTGCACAATCACGTCTTTTTCAAATTTTTTAAAAATTTCATCTGTATTAAAGCGTGACCGACCAAGATACCAAGACTAGAATTGTAACGTGACCTGTCCCACTTCTTCATGTATAAATAATGTCAATTTACCGGTAAATTTACCGGCAAATTACCGATAAAAAGTTTTGCCGAAACTTTTATCGGTAAAATTTACCGGTAAAGAATTTTAGAAATGGTTTCTCTTTTGCCGAATATTTATCGGTAAAACGTGATACGAAAATTTACCGGTAACGCACACTAATTGTGATGAAAGATGCAGAGAAACAGACATTCCCATTTTCCAGAAAACGCTGTTTTTCTGTTTCATTTATCCTAGGTCAGATTCGTCAGGGTCTAAACAAGCCTGGACCGAACACAGTTTTAAGGAGTGGGAGGCAGGCTTGGTCGGAGTCGGAAAACGGAAATTCCGAATTTTCCGACTTTTTTAGGAAAATTTTTCCGACGGAAAATTTTCCGAATTTATTTTTCGGAAAAGTTACCCGACGGAAAATTGTAATCGGAAAAAATTTCGGGTATCTGATTTTCCGAAAAATTATTTCGGAAAAAAATGTATTTTTCCGATTTTCCGAAAAGCATTTTCCGAACAAGCCTGGTGGGAGGACACCCAAAAAATTAAAATCTTGAGTTTCCTCGCTCTATTGTTTGAATGGATTACGGTCACACTCGTTTCAGCTGTGTCCGGTCGTGATGATTTTACTAGTGGAAGAGTTTGGTCTTGATTTTCCACGGCCACAGACTTCACCAGCTGGGAATAGAGTGTCCTAATCGTGTATAAAGCCGATGAGAGAGAGAGAAGCACGCTGTGAACTCGCTCTATTTGCAGTGGATGAGGCGGGCACGTTGGCGACGAGAGAGTGCAGAAAATTGAGAGAGCGTGGCCGATGTTTTGTTCATGTAAATGCATGCGCAGTTAAATGTGCGACAGGAGCAAATTTGCAGCGCTTTATAACGAGTATATGGAAACTGTCCACTGCCTCCAAAAGCGGGAAAGCGCAAAACAACATTGGCTAGCGCACTTTGCGTTTGCAGACGCAGAGATACTGAATTTAGCACAACGCCTCTGCGTCTCTGATCTCTAATGCGTGCAGATAGAGCGCAATTGCATCGTACCTCGCCGAGAATGATTGCACCTTTTGATTATAACGAAAAAACAAGAAGAAAAATGGTTTTTTTGCAGAAAAAATGTATAAAATCGACATAAAATAATTAAAGTTATTTTTTTGAAGCGTTAAACACATAATAAATGTTCTCTACACTCGGTTAGATGGCAATTTAAAAAACGCCGGATTTTACCGCTTTCTGAGGCGCTGCAACTATATTTCTGTGAATTTCTTAATTTTTTTAGTGAAAATTCCTTGACAAAGTACAAAAGAAGCAAAATAATCACATTTTATATCAGAAATTCTGAAATTCTGTGCCAGATGAACAATTGATCGATATTTCAAAATCATATTTCGCCGCCAGTTTTGAACTTTTCCGACCGATTCTGCGCTTAAAATGTGTGTCTCGACCATGCCTACAAAGCTATGTCTAAGGCATTTGGAATATTGAGCCCATTCGGCAGAAAATTTGAAAAAATATGATTTTGCCGTTATTCCGATTTTTTTATATTTCGTCCTCATTTCTCCACCCATTTCATTGCGCGATCTCGTAAATTGTCGAATATACCTGTATAAACAAACGTATCTAGAAGAAATAACATAAATGTTTCTAATTTAATAAAAAAACTGAAAAAACCACATTTCCTGTTGAAAATGAGCGCTCGTCGGCAAGCACGCCAAGGCACGCAAAGTGCGTCAAGCTTGCTGGCGCTTTCCCGCTTTTGGGGGCAGTGCTGTCCTATCCATATACTCTTAGATGAGCCAGAGAGAAAAAGGTCCTATACACAAGATATTAATTCGGCTCCTAAAAATGTCAAATTTTAGGCCTGAAGATGACAGTCAGTCAATAGTATCAGTATTAACGACAAATGGAAACCCCACTGTAGTGGTCAAAAAGCGGAAAGGGATCCTTCCGAAGCTTTTCCGCAGGAACACTTCCAAATCTAGTCTCGGAACATCATCAAGTATCAATTCGTTTTAACCTTTTTAAATAGCACGTTTTATTGCATCTAATCGTCTGCCTCCGATATAGTTATATTCGCAACTTATTTCAAATCCAAAAATCACGAAGTATACTTTTAGTACGGTATGAAGTTTGAATCAAATTTTATTGAAAACCTCTTTTTTTTTTGTTTTCTAAAGGTTACATGGTTACACGGCACCCCAGCCTTCCAAAATTTTTTCTGGTTTGCGCATTTCTCGTGCACTGGCCACGCCATGGCCGTACGGCCGTGTACTCCACGTGGACAATGTGATCTGCGCAATTTAGCAGAATTTTTTCCATTTTTATTTGATTTTCCATATTTTTACAAAAAATTTTAGGCATACTCGGTAAATGTCTGCAACTGTTACGCAGACTTTGGCAACTTTTACGCAGCTCTTACGCAACTGTTAATTTACGCGCTATGGGTTTCTGCTAAAGATCTGCTCAAAAGCTGCGCAACTAAGGGGCTACTACTGCTTTCACTTTGCTTTTCGTTCCTTTTCTCTTTTCTATTAGTAAATAAAACATACTTTTATAATTATTATTTTTATTTAAAAAAAGAAATAGAATTTAATACACATTATTGTCATCTCAACAACAAAAGAGCCGTGAAGGGCATGAGTGTCGGCGGTGGCTGGAAGGTGAGAATGTCACGGCGGAGTTGGAGGAAGGCGTAGTATCGTGCGTGATTGTCGACAATAGTGGTGGGTGTGGTCGGGTGGAATTTGACCTCGAAAGAGAACTCCTAGGGAAGGTCTGTAAAGTTTGTTTTGGGCTTTTAAATCAACTGGGAATCATCAGAAAACCAAAAAAAAAAGCAACCAACTTTTCAATTGCTTTAATATCTTCTTATCATTATACAACCAGTGTCTGATGCCTTCCTCTTTGTCGTAGAAGCAGAAAGAAAAGTAATCGCGTTCTTCGATCGACAAGTCGCTCGTCACCTGACGGAACAATGCTTCACCCTCGGAGCCGCGCTGAACGATATATTTTTTTTATTTTTGTTATTTTAAGCTTTACGCCCGTCCAAACAACTTACGTTAACCTCAAACTCCTTGTAAACTCCAACTGGTAGGCGAACTCGTGCCGCCTGCATTTTGGGATTTCTCGGGTGTTCTCAGGCAATTGAAAAAAAATATTATGAGAAATTTTAGTAATATTCTGAGAAATCGTCATATTGTAAGATTATACAATATATTTGGCTGGCGCATTTGTCTTGGCAGGAAAATGCGTCAGCAATGTTGCTAGCGCAATATTAGACAAGATATTTCAAGAAACACGAGATATTACAAGATATTGTAAGATTTCAAAAATCTTGTAAGATATTACAAGAAATTCCAAGATTCTGTGAGAAATTTGCAATATTACAAGATTTTTCAAGATAATTCAAGAAATTGTGCAATATTGATTTTTTCATTAATCTATTTTTCCAATCGCGTTCTGCGCATTTCTGCCGTTTTTCCCTATATTTTAAGATTTTTTTTTCCACGTATTCGTTGATATTGATTTTCACTTATTGCCCATTCGCGAAAAAAGCAAGTGCGCTCCACGAAACTTACAATTAGTACTTCGTGGATTTAATTTTCGTCGCCATATTTTTTCAATTCACGTTTAAATTCAACGTGAAATGAAATAATTTGGCGACGAAAATGAAATACACGAAGTATTAAGTCTCGTAGAGCGCACTTGCTTTTTTCGCGAGTGGACAATACTTTACTGTTTTCCTTCAATTTATTATTTTTCTGTGTTATTATCGAGTCAATTTTTTGCCGGTTTCACGTGAAAATTCTGCAAACGCCAGTTATTTTTCAGAAACTCACAGCCTCCCACACGAGAAAAGCACCAGCAAATTTGTATTTCGTCTGGCACTCTCTCTGCCTCGCGCCGCAAACTTGCATGCGCCTTTAAACAAAACCTTTTTTAATTAAATTTTCTCTTTAAAAATCATTATTTTTCGGCTATTTTTCACTTTTTTTTGTTCTAATGTCTAAAATAGTGTTCCAATAGGAAGGGATAATATTTTTTGGTGCACTTGATCAATCTTTCGTAAATCCTAGCCGTTTTATATCTAAAAAATTGCTTTATTTTACGATAAATGACCTCAAAATTGTTATTTTTACAGATAGCTCAGCAGCAAGATAATGAAATCAGCAACCTAGAAGGACAATCGAAATCATCGGGCCCGGAAATTCAATTTATATCAAAAATCGGTTGAAAACTATTTTTTGTTAATTTAATTATTTAAAAGGTGCTATAAATATGATGGTTGCTTTTCAAAAATCAATAAATTTGGTTTAAATATGTTTCTTTTCTGTTGAATACAATATATGACCCGGAGTAACTAAGTTTTCATCGAAAATCAGACGCTTATTCCGCCCATTCTGTTGAAATTCCGAGAAATACAGTAATCGAATAAAATATTCCCGAAACTTCTATTTTATATGGCTTAATAATGTTTGCGAACAATACGGACCTATTCTAACGGAAATCGACCATCAAAACTGTGATTGAAGCGCTTGAGGGGCCGAATTCCGTACCTTCAGATGTCCACCGATCCATGACTGGAAATCTTAAAACCCTATTTTTTCCGTCCATTCTTGACCAAATCGGCCGGTTGAGGTCGCAAAATGACCGCAAGAAAATTTAGAAACTTTCCTCGGCAGCCGATTTTTGATTTGTCTTCTATTTTCTTAGAAAAAAATTAAAAACCATCGAAATTTTCCCATTTTTTCACTTTTTCAACTGAAATTGGTTTTTCAACTACCGAAGCCATTTTTTGACGAATTCGTTCGTTCAAAAGCGAAAAATGATCGCCGTAAAATTCTCTACAAAACCCTGGGAGCCGATTTTCGAAAAAATTTTCGAGACGAAATTTAGGTGCATCTGAATAAGACTTCGTGCTCGAGCAGCCGAAAATGCCACTGTTTGCCAAACAAAACCGCTTGATTTGTCGTTTTTCAATAAATAAGCACTTCACTATATTATTCTTAACATGTCTTTATCGAGTATTTTCAAAAATAATAGTGAATTTTTCGAAAAATCTCGAAATTCGTGAAAAATCTTTGTTTGTAGGTATTTCCGTGAAGACAAATTAGTATTTCTTCCATGATATCTCAAAAAATCGGCAATTTTCTGTTCTGTCTATTTATATTCCTTTTTCAATTGAATTCCCGGTTTTTTTGTGTTTCCGACGCATTCTTAGATTCTGAACATTCCTGCAGGAAAGGCGGTGCAAGCGCGCTCTATCTGCACGCGCGAGAGAGTGTGAGACGCCGAGACCTTCTTTTTAGGGACCAGCGGTGCGCATTTCTCGTGCGGGAGGCTGTGAAACTAAAAATCCGCGTGTGGCCACACTCACTCAACTTTTTGGCTCTGGGACGTTTCGAAACCTGCCATTTCGAAACTAGGACGTTTCGAAACTTTTTTGCATTTTTGCTAATGGATTTTCGCCAATTGACACCAAAAAACGCGGGCATTTGGTAATTATTTTTCGTTTTTATCAGTTCCCACTAAATATTGTGTTTTCAATCGAGTTGCAGCATGAGAACGAGAGATAAAAAGACATGTTTTCTCTGATTCTCTTCGAATCAAACTGTGTTTACGTGGTCGCGCAAAAAAAAAGTGGGCGGAGTCACGCGTTCTAATGTCGCAAGTCGATTGAAAACACAATATCAAAGGGTTATTCACAAAATAGCAAACGTTCTCGCAAAACTCGGAGAACGCTCTGAGGCCATATGCAAGAAACTGGAAAACGAGAGGAAAACCGTTTTTCGAAAAAAAAAAAAACATTCATGTCCCACTGTTCATTTGTCACAAATGATAATTTCTTACTGTGATCATATGCCACTTTTTCGATAGTATCATTTCCCACCTTTTTCAAATGTTATGTTTCAATATATTCTCAGTACGGAGCGCTGCAAACGCGCTCCCTTCGCACAGTGGTGGTCGCGGCCACGTTGGCGACGAGAGAGTGCAGAAAATTGAGAGAGCCGTGGCCGATGTTTTGCTCTGATTTCTCTAAACCTCACTCCAATGCATGCGAAATTCTTTGTTCGATTGGAGAGTTATCAGCGTTTTATACCGAGTATACATATAGTGGATTCGTGGCGGAGTGACAACTTTTTCACATTTTTATTCGAAAAAATGAAGAGATTTTTTGTCTCCCAGCTTCACGTGAAAAGTCACTCCGTCACGAATCCATTATATTTTTTGAGTGGAATACAATAATTGCCCGCGCTAGATTAGGGGCTTGGGGGAAGTATGCTTGTTTTTCAGCGCCAACGCGCCGGAAGCATGTGTGAAACCTTAAAAATTTGCGACCATATGGAGCTGTGTGGAAGTATGCTTAAAAGAGTACGGAGCGTCGATGGCGCGATTGTGGTACCGGTGGGGACGTAAAATTTGAAAAAGATAGGAAATGATAGTATCGAAAAAAGTGGTATATGGTCACAAGAGGAAATGATCAATTCTGACAAATGAACAAAAGTAGGAAATGAACGTTTGGCACTCTCACCCTCACCATGTTTACATCAGCGTTTTTCAAATTTCGTTTTCCAGAAAACGGTTTTCCTATCGTTTTCCAGTTTCTTGCATATGGCCTCTGATTCGCCTGGAACTTTAGAAAATAATGTTTAAAAAATTCCCAAGGTCATATGCAAGGAAGTGGAAAACGTTATGTTGCGTCCAAAGTTCAAAAAATTCCTGCAATCAGGTGTTTTTTGCAGTCTAAAGTTCCGAAAAATTTTCCAGAAATAACATGCGGTCACAGTTAAAACCGGCGTTGCCGTATTTGCTTCGCTACGAGACCTTCTATGTTTAAACTTGAATTTTCCCACAGTTTCTCAATTTTTTCTTTTATTGTGTTTTCAATCGACTTGGGACATGAGAATGCGGGACTCCCCCCACTTTTTTGTGCGCGACCACGCGAACACAGTGATATTTGAAGAGACGCAGACAGGTCGTGCACAAATAAGTGGGCGGAGTCTCGCTTTCTCATGTCGCAAGTCGATTGAAAACACAATACACGGGAAAATTCAAGTTTAAACATAAAAGGTCTCGCAGCGAAGGAACTACGATAACGCCGGTTTCAACTGTGGCCGCCTGTTATTTCTGGGAAATTTTTCGGAACTTGGAACTACAAAAATCTCCTGATTTCAGGAATTTTTTGAACTTTGGACGCGGCATTAGGAAAACCGTTTTCTGGGAAACAAAATGAGAAAAATGCCCATGAAAAAACAAGAAACATTTTTTCCGAGAAAAATCGTTTCACTTTTCTTGCTTACGGCCTCCAGACAGGCTCAGAAAAGTTTGGACAGAAATATCGTTTTTTCTCAAAATTTTAGAAATCGATATTTCGGTTCATAAATTTTCTGAGCATGTCCAGGATTATTTTTCACATTATTTTCTTAATGTGTCAGGTCGATAGAAAAATTCTCCGAGTTTTCCCACAATTTTTTGCTATTTTGTAAGTAGCCCTATTGTCCATTCGCGAAGAAAGCAAGTGCGCTCCACAAAACTTACAAGTGCTTCGTGGATTACATTCTCGTCGCCAAATTATTTCATTTCACGTTGAATTTACACGTGAATTGAAATAATTTGGTGACGAAAATGAAATCCACGAAGTACTAAGTTTAGTGGAGCGCACTTGCTTTCTTCGCGAATGGACAATATTAATTTTAAATTGCTTAAGGTGCTCAATGAAATGACAAAAACCGAATTTGGTTGAGCGGAAAGACAATTGCTCAAAGGATCGTTAAGCAGACCAGAGGAAAACAATGAGTGGTTGAAGCATCGAATCAACAAATGCAAACAAAGTCAACGAATTCTGGAAGAGAAGAAATTTAATTTAATTATGGATTCTGCAAATCGGATTATATTCTTGTTCCCGACATTTTTCGATGACCCACTTATTGAATTTTGATTTTTTTACTTCAATAAATTTTTAAAAATCTCCAAGATATCCCAAGATAATTTGGTAGTATTATAATAAGAACACGAAACTTTACAAGATAACTTAGTAATAATGCAAGAAAACGCAGTAATATTACAAGAAAACTCAATAATATTACAAGAAAACTCAGTAATATTACAAGATGCCTCAGTAATATTGCAAGAAATCCAATATATTACAAGAAATTCTGGCAATATTATTGTGCCTCACAACATTCTTGTAAATCTTCGCCAATATTACTAAAATTTCTCATAATATTTTTTTTCAATTGCCTGAGTTGACTGGGCGCCGGTGACGTGGCGGGTGGTGGATGGTGTTGTTGGTCGACGGGTTCTCTGTCTTTACCCTTTTGCTCTGGAAATTAGGAATTTATTTGGCGCTCTGCGGGAAAGAGAGAGAGAGAGAGTGAGAGAGAGAGAGAGAAGCTAGACGGTTATAGAAAACGCGGCGCGTCATCGGTGGCGCGCGGGTTCATTTGAATCGCAAAAATGCTCAACAGCCCACTGAAATATTGATTTCCGTCCAAAACTTGAGAATTTTTTACATAATTTATCAAAATTTCAGGTCAATTGGAGAAAAAATTGTTTTTTCACTAATTGTTTTTGTTGTTCATGCTTTGAATATGCCTTTCTGAACATTTATCAATGCACGGTAAGTTCAGCGGCAATGCGCCGGAAGCATGTGTGACACTTTTCAAAAGGGCGACCGGAGGGAGCTGGGCGGAAGCGTGCTTAGCGGGGGGATTTTTTTGTAATTAAAAGTCTAAATGTGATTCTAAAAAGATAAGAAAAGGTTACTGGGAGCCGATTAAACACTGAAAAAGCCTTTAGACTTTAAATCACAAAAAATTCCGTCACAAAGCAAGCTTCCACCCAGCTCCCTCCGGTCACATATTTGAAAAGTATCACACATGCTTCCATGAACTTTCCGGACAAAAAATACATGCAGAATGAGATTAATATATGAAACAAATCAAAAGCGATGCGAAACCGCACAAAAAACGAAAAAACGAAAAATAAAGAAGTTTTTTTGAGTTGGGCAAAACACGGACCCGCGAAATTTGGATTTGTAATCACACGCACTACCAACTGAGCCACAGAGGACAGAAATCCCAGCAGAACAGAGTGCTTACAAATGAATGATGAAGAGTGAAACAAGAGAAAAAGAGTGGCGACGAAGCCAGTAGGCTTGTATCTATTTAAATATTCGCGCAAAAAACATTTTCGTATTATTTATTAATCACATTTTCTTTTTTTTTCCTCGAAAATATTTTTTGAAAATAAATTAACCTTCCACGTTACCGAAAAACATAAAAATGTGAAAACAAAAAGAAGCAAAACGCGTTTTTATTTGAAAAAAAGAAGAAAAAAAAATTATTTTGCGCTATAATGGATTCGTGGCGGAGTGACAATCACGTTTTTATTCGAACAAATGAAGAAACAACTGAAGAAATTAAGAGATGTTTCGTCTCACAGTTTCACGTGAAATGTCACTCCGTCACGAATCCATTATATATAATGTGGAATTCGTGACGAGAATGTCTTTTTTCATCTTTTAATTTACCACGGAGTAAAAAAATAATTAAAAATTGCAAAAAAAAAAGAAAAATACCGACGAAAAAACGGAAAAAAACAAGCAGAAAACAGACGGGCGGTGCCAATGATTTTGTGTCGCCAGGTGCGGCGCGTGTCGCGTTTAAGATCTGCGTAACATCTGCAGCCTTTTTAAGATCTGCTTAACAGGTGTTGCAGCCTTCAATGTCTGCATAACATCTGCTACTGGGTTTAAAGGCTGTTTAAAATCTGAAAGGAGCTCTAAGTCATGCGCAAAAGCTGCTATAGCCTCTTAGATCTGCGTAACAGTTGCAGGCGTTTACCGAGTAACTATTCTGAGATTGAATGAAAATTGATAGATTCGTTTATTTGTATATTTCTTTTATGTGATTGCTCAATATTTTATCATAGAAATTGCAGATTTCCCACAATCACGTGATATATTGGAAAATTCCGTGTTGTGCTAATTACCCACCACAAATTGTGAGCAATCGTAACAAATGGCACTCCCTAATCGACTTCAATCAAGAAAGTGGTAAGAAATTGTGAGAAAATTTTGTCGATGAAAAATTTGATTTGTTTCAGTTTTCGAACAACCAGCTCCACGAGGTGTGCAGCCGGCTCAATCCAGACTTCATTGGCAAGGACAACGAGAAAAACTTGAGGAATGCTGTGACCGAAACTTAAAGATCGTCAAAAGCTGGAAACTGGATCTAGGAAGACTCTAGGACATCGACGAAGACTACATCACCGCTGGGGCAGACGACGAGCAGGCCGCTAACTTGGAAGACTTTTAGCCACGAATTGAAATGTTATGTTGCAATTAATGTTATATACAATTAAATAAATTCTGCTGTGGAACATAGACGTTAAACTCGCAAATTGCATTCTGCACAAGGAAAAAACGCTTACTGAGACTGAAATATTTTGCAAAATTACATATAACAGACAATAGTATGGAAAACTTTGGAAAAAAACGATCGGAAAGCTGGGCAAAAATCATGGGTGCCTTATAATTTAGTACTCAGGTAATTTTCGGCATGTGCACGGCACACGAGCAGCAAGGTGCCGTGAAAAACGGCAGGCTGCCGGGTAGGGGTAGTGTTACGCAAGGAAACGGCACACGAGAAGCAAGCTGCCCTACGAAACGGCAAGCTGCTGCGCGAATCGGCAGTGTGCCGAAGGGGTGCCGTGCCGTCGACAAAGGCGTCAGCATTCTTCTCTGGCGCAGGCTGCGTAATGACGCAATTTTTTCTACATGAGTTTTACTTTCGCGTTCTTTTTTACGATTATTTTCGTATTTTTCTTCAATTTTGTGGAAAAAGTAAGTGTTTATAATTATTTAATGTAGACTAGAAATGTTTTTAGAATTTTCCTCGAGGCATCTGCTTATTGCTGCTGGGCGCGTTGTTTTCGACTGTGATCGATTTTGGAAAAGGAGTTTCCAGTTGGTTCCAGGTATTTTTTTTATTATGCCGCGCCTAAGATTGAAACAAATTCTAAAAACGATGATGGTATACACAAAATGTATTATGCGAAAATAAACATTCCGACCAGGCTTTCTCGCAAATTTCCGAAAAATCAGAATTCCGTCGGAATTCCGATGTCGGAAATTTCAGATTCCGGTTCCGAGGCAGTTTCACTTCCGAAAAAATTTCCGATTCCGTTCCGAGACAAAATGATTTGCGAAAAGAATTCCGTTTTTCGTCGGAAATAATTTTTTTCCGATGTCGGAAAAAACATGTCTTTCTGTCGAAATTTGGTACGAAATATCGTTTTTTGTTTTTGGAAAAATTCGAAAATGACCGTGACACAAATTTTTTATTTGAAACACGAGTTTACGTATCTTCCCTCAATTTTTTTTAAAAAATTTTGTGGATAATTTAAGATTTTTGGACCTATTCAGGTTCATTTCCGATTTTTCCGATCGGAAATCAGAATTCCGTCGGAAGTCGGGATTCCGACGGAAATCGGAACGAGAATTTTTAATTTCGGAATTCCGACGGAACATCGGAAGAGAGAATCACAAAATCGGAAATTTCCGACGGAACTGGGAAGATAATTTTTCATTTCCGAGAAAGCCTGATTCCGACGCGATGATTGTGTACTTCTGAAAATGATAAAAATTGCTCTTCATTGTTTTATTTATAAAATTACGCAGTCGCCATGTTTAATTTTTTTTTGTTTTCACAATACCGGTAAAAATCTGTTATGAGGCTTTTTATAGCACAAAAAAAAAACAAAAGCAAAAAATTATTTTTTTTTTTCTAAAAGAGATTTCCGAGACCCTGAAAAATGCAAGTAAACCCTGAAACCGCGTAAATCAAAGCCAAGGAAGACTAAACCGGGGAAAAACTTCAGAAACCGGAGAAAAATTTTCAAGTCTGCGGCACGATTTTCCTGCATTTTATAGTAGTTTCTGTACAAATCTCGTGTCTCACACATCTTAAATTTTTGTCGGTTTTGTCTTGACTTCCACGGTCTGGTGTTTCTTTCCGGTTTTGTCAGGATCTCGGATTTACGGACCGTTTATTGTACAAACTAGACAATAAAATTTCAAAAATTTAGTGTTTTTATGTACCGTGCGGTAAACGTTCATGAATACAGACCCAGTAACTTTTTAAACCTTGAGCGGCAATAAATTTTTAAATTTCTTTTTAATGAATAGCTTCGGTTTGAAAGTTTTCTTGCAGTTGAGCATCTACTCGTCGATATGCGGAAATGGACCTTGACAAACGATATGATTCGATATTGACGGATCGTGTAATGCTCCGTAAATATAATCAAATTTTTCGCCATGATTTGTTTTGTTACCTTTTAATGTTTTTTTTAACTGTTTTTATTTATTTAATAAATTTGATTAATTTCAACGAATAGAAGCGATCAAAATGGAATCAAAAATAAGCAGGGTTACGGCAGCTTGCTGTGCTATATTTCGGCATGCTGCCGTGAAAAACGGCAGGCTGCCGCGCAACACGGCAAGCTGCCGCTGGCAGGTGGCACCCCTGCCGATTCGCGCAGCAGCTTGCCGTTTCGCGGGGCAGCCTGCCGTTTCGAAGGGCAGCTTGCCGAAAATTACCTGAGTAGTGGCTTAAATATCGATTTTTGGTGAGTTTCATTTAGATTTTGTCAAATTATTGGGCCTGGATTTCGAGAAAGAGGCAAATAATGGTTCTGTTTTGCAAAATCCATGTGCATTTTATCTATTTTCACAAAAATTTCGAGCTGAAATTTATCCCTTCTGCTCGCCTCCAATTTTCTTAAAATATGTTTTTCAAACCCCTAAGGGTCAGCCATTTCTGCCTTTTTGTTGACGTCCAAGTGCTCAAAATGTTCGCAAGAATCTCCTCTATCGGCCAATGATATTCATTTTTCAAAAATATAATTATTCGAGTGAAATAATGAAAAAAACTTATTTTTCAGTACAAAATTGCATTCGCCGCTGGCGAATGATGCAAGCGCGCACCACTGCGAAATTGCTAGCGCATTGGAAGGAGGGGGAGCCGTGGGTTACAATGCGCGTTTTTCTGTTTATTTTCAACTTTTTTTTGGGTTATTGTTTTTTTCGACCCTTTTATACTGTATCCTCTACCGCTTTTTCTATATAGATGTAAATCCAGATTTTTTTTATGATGATAACGACCTTTGGCGACATTTTATACTCGGTATAAAACTCTGCAAACTCGCTCTAATCGAACAATGCATTTCGCATCCATTTGGAGTGAGACATTGGCCACGCTCTCGTCGCCAACGTGGCCGCGTCCTCCACTGTGCGAAGGGAGCGAGTTTGCAGCGCTCCGTACTGAGAATAATCGATACATTTTTTTTCCCGGACGATGATGTGGCGGACAAGCCCAAACATTTCGGCCATTGGTGATTATCGACCAATAAGCTCAGATAGCGAGATACCGATTAATCGCCTTTCTAATGATGCGGGAGGTCTCTCTGATTCTTTCCACAAGTTGGCTTACCGTTTTGGGGTTTTTGGACACCAGAGGCCTTATGTATGAACCTCATTTGCCAGGGTAAACAAGGTTGCAACACTCAAAATTCACGACAAACACCTTCAGAACGTTTTTAAAGCCCGAGGACCTACAGACGAAGCCCTACGAGTTCCTTACAAAGTCCGACAACCATATTTTGCTCGGAAAAAGTATTTCATGCATATGGCCTCAGAACGATGTCGTCGGCGAACCTGAGGTGGTTCGAGATGTTGCCATGAAATTCGGTGAGTTGGGGTTTCCACCTCTGGGGATCGGCACTTTGAGTATGCTATGGAATAGTGAAGGGCAATATGTGCAGGCTGAACGCCTTGACTTTTTATGCTTTCCCAGATTGCTTGTGGTTCTACACTGTCGAAGGCTTTATAAAAGTCTATGAAGATACATTTGAGCGGTATCTGGTACTCGTTGGTTTCAGTGGTTGTGAATGATCTACGGATTTCTGCTTGCTCGACTTGTCGGTTGTAGCCCGTATTCTATTCAGCACGCATTTTGTGAAGGCCTTGTAGAGTACGGGGAGGAGGCATATCGGTCTATAGTTCTCCAGATCTTCTTTGTCCCCTTTCTCAGATTTATTCGGAAACTTTCCGCGAGGAGGAGGTTGGCATTGTCGTGACAGTTTTCCAGGAAGTCGGTGGTGATTTTGTCACCTCCAGCTGCTTTTCCGTTCGGTAATGAGCGAATTGCAGCTCGAACTTCTCCTGGGAGGAACGGCGTTGGAATTTCCATTCTTATGGGTGTTGCAATCACGGGAGGGCCTCTATTAATATTGAAGAGTTCCGAGTAGAACAGTTGGGTCTCATGATCCATATTGGTCCGAGAAGTGATTCTTTGGCCGTTTCTTGAGTGTTTCTTGCGGCATTCTTCAAACCTCTCTTGTTATTGGCAGCGTGTAGTAAGCGGGATTTGGCGAACGTGTTTTACCGTTGCACCGGCGAATGCTGCCGCACTTCGCTCCTTTTCGCATGCTAAACACGTGCAAAAATGGAGACATGGTGACAGAAAATGAGAGAAATGTTTTTTTGCTGCTCACTTTTATTCATCACTCGTTTCTCACTCACTCTTTCGTTGAATAGGCTACGGTCGTCCTCATTCAATTCTATTAATGCGTCGCGAAAACCAGTCAGAGCGCTCGTGTCTTGCGGCTGTGGTCTCGCAGCGACCAGCGCGTATACGGTAGTTTGTTTACGAAAAAAAAAACGAAACAATGCAAACACAGAAAAACAATTTTAAAAATAATGTAAACAAACTACCGTATACGCGCTGGTCGCGGCGAGACCGCGACGCAGTAATATCAAAAGTCGTGCCGAGACTCCCTCTGAGAATGTGGTTTTTTTAATTGATGGGACCTTGCTGAGACGAGAGTTAAAAAAAAGTGATTTCGCCTATTTTCCGTGTGCCAGTACTTCAAGAATTGAAACTAACATGTCAAGCGTTTCATTAAGTTAATGATTGGCAATTATAACAATAGTAAGTATAAATTTTCACATGGTTTGTAAAAAACAAAGTTAATAAAAATTTGAAGTAGTAAATATTTAAAAAATAATTCTCGGACCATCAGCAGAAAAAGCAGAAGCATGCCTATGTAAGGGATTAGCAAAAAAAAGCAGCGGAAGGCTGTAATTTAATTTAATTTAATTTAGCAGCTCGCGTCAGTTGTATGTATGTTTGTTGGTCCCCATTTCTTCGTCGCAGTGGTTTTTAATCAGAACGGAGCAGGAGTGAGCCATCTGGAAATCATAAAGACCTTCAAAATGTTTAGTGTAATTGTAAACATACATGCAGGAGGCTGGGTGATGTCGTTGTAGCTCGGTGGTGAGCTGATGGTTGAAGAGTTATCTGGAAAAATAATTTCTTCTAGAAATGGAACAGCAAAATATATAAGTACCGTCATTATCGCTTGAAAAATCGGTAACAACACACTTGTTCTTCGACAACTGGTGGTATTTTGAGTCATTGTCGTCGGGCATGTAGAAGTTGACTCCTAAAGTTGGATTTACAGTTTTTGGGGTAACCGTTTTGACATGGGGCTACTCACGACAACGAGATCTCTGCCCAAGGTGCTTCTTCATGTTGCTATGCATGCGGCTTTCCAGCGCCTCTTTCAGTGCCATGAATGGTACGGTAACGGCGAGTGCGGCACCAGCAGCCACCTAAAATGTCATACATATTAATTGTAAATAAATATACATCTACGTTTAAAAAAAGCGCTAAAAACTCACTACAACAACTGACGCCATCGTGTTAGGCGTCTAGCGATGATTATGCCAATTCGTCCGAGAAGTTTTCGGCCCTGGCGGATTCACGCACGAGCCGAGCTGTTATAACATCAGTAAATCGTTATTAGATTAAATAATGGGTACCTAGCCAAAGTCGTCGTTATTGGACGCGAAATAGCGGTGGAACGTTTGGCGAGCCAAGATTGGTGGTTGATGAATTGACCTGTACTCATTTTTAGTTGTTCATTTTCGTTTTTCTTTTGTTTTACTTACAGTTTCGCTAAAGCCAATTTGAAGACTTATTAGTTCTCGAACTTAGCAAGAACTAACAATTCAAATTGGAAAAAAAAAGTTTTCAGAAAGTTGCTGCAGTGACAGTAAAACGTTCAAGAGACTGTGGAATGCAATTGGGAGGTGAATATATCGAATCGGCGACAACTGTCCGCGTTTAAATGCCGAGCGAAAATGCTAATTCGGCGTACGTCAACAGAGAGAGAGGAGAGAAAAATGATGGGAAAGTAGGATGAGACCTGATTTGCGTAATAATGCTGGTGTTAAATGTCGACAGAACACGACATTGTTTGGTCAGTTTTGACGGCACCTGTGTGAAAACAATGTAAGCCATTCTATGGTTTTTTAATTGTATGATTCAGGTTTGTGCAACTTGGCTGAGAAGTACCCAGAGTGGAAACTAAGATCGAACCTCACAGTTAACACAAATAAGTAAATTGTATACACTAGAAGATAAGATATGCATTTTAGATGCGAGTATTGGACCCGGTAGTTGCCGTATTACTCCCGTCTCAGCTAATGCACATCCTTTTTCAAAAAATAGAAAAAAATGACAGTTGAATCAAGTGCGACCGTAACACATTCAAAGAGAGAGTGAGCGAAAACAAGAGACCACATTGCTCACCCTTATTCATTCCTCCCTCTTTTTCACACTCTCTCATATTGTGGCATTTATTCAAATTTGGCAAATTCGTGGCGAGACGCCGAGATTAATCGTAAGTTTTTCCCATTTTTTGAAAAACGATGTGCATTAGCTGATACGAGAATAATACCTCCATACGCCACAGTCATCTCGAGCGCTGGCATGGATCAGGACCAGGCTTTCTCGGAAACTTCCGAAAAGTCGGAAATTTCCGATTCCGGTTCCGAGGCAGTTTGACTTCCGAAAAAATTTCTGATTCCGTTCCGAGACAAAATGATTTCCGAAAATAATTCCGTTCCCGTCGGGAATAATTTTTTTCCGATCGGAAATCGGAACGAGAATTTTCAATTTCGGAATTCCGACGGAAATTCGGAAATGAAAATGAAAAACTTCGAGTTCCGTCGGAACATCGGAAGAGAAAATTACAAAATCGGAAATTTCCGACGGAACTCGGAAGAGAAATTTTCATTTCCGAGAAAGCCTGATCAGGACTACATGAACCTCATCGCAATTCTCAAGGAACTCCAAGATAAAGCAGTCACTCAGTCATCCAATCACACACCAACGTACTTTTGGGAACAACTCGACAAATTCTCACCAAACTACGTTTTATGGACAGATCGAACCCAAACTTCAAGTCGCTATCAAAGGAATGTCGAGAAGCCGTCGTAATCCACACTCTTTCTCCGGTGCTCTCTCAAAAATTCCTCTAAACCCCTACAGCAATTCTTCTGTAACCGTGTTCTTAAATGTTGGAATGATCTCCCTTCTCATGTTTTTCCTGTCAAACCTTCCACTAATTCCTTTAAAAAAAATTATTGAATTTTCATGAATATCTTCGTCTCAATTGTCATACATACTGACATACCTTCTATTTCTATTGTAAACATTGATAGTATAAGCGGCCATGCCCTTCTTTTCAATTAAATAAATATATATCCATGAGCTATGAAGATTTTGCTAAAACAAAAATCTGTTTTAAAAAATCCTGCCCGTGCTTAAGTATCCGATTTTTTTGTGTCGAACTCATAATGCAAATTTCTAATAGCTTGTTACCACGTGCTTCTGCTTCTGATTCGTACCAACGCTTTGGAACATAGTCGAACGTGCGCCGCAGGTAGTCGTCGGATATATCTGCCCATGCCTTCTCGAAGGGTTTCTTCAAAGATTTGGATGAGAACGAGCCATTAACTTGTCCTCCAAGTATTAAAATCCTGCAACGAACATGTCCTTGCCCTAATATTCAGGAAAATGAGCATCCAAGGCAGCTTTGGTGGATTTGAACCCGTGTGACGGACGGTCTTATTGAAGGATGAAAGGACTTTGACCAAAGTGGTTAGATACCCACGGATTGATTTTCACATTACGGCCAATAGGGGGTTGAGGGTTTCAGCGCTTGATTTATAGAGGATTCGGTATTATTCAAATAGCGCCCTCCAATCAGGATCCTAGAAGAGACTTCAACCGTTCAATATCAGGCCACCTAATCGTTTAAAGTAATGATGTTCAGTGCGGGATAATGGGCGACCGCTTATTAGGGAAGAAAATTGAATCGGATTTTGCCTTCTTTAAAAATTATTTTCTTGATCTTTCGAGGACGGAACTCCTGGTATGTTTATGTTTTATTATTGACTAGAAGATTCTTGGCGGAATTCGCCTGTGCAACGGTTAAACACGGTAAGTGCCTCTAGTATGCTACCATGCAAACTGGTCCGATGGGCACCAAACTTTGGCCGCCTCATGCCCTAACAAACACAACAAAGATTACAAAGTTGATCCGTTCTTCAAGTACCGAAGGTACTGCGGATCACGGTGTTCTGCATCCTCGGACGACTGGTGGTGCACCGCTCTGAGCCTGACATTATTTAAGTCAATTCCTGACTGGGGAAATGACCGAGCAATTTTCGTAGATTTCTCTACTACCCGATTAGAGGCTGGGTGAATCCGGGGGTGAGGGCGGACTCTTCACTAGGGGGAGAATGTTCATTCAAAACTGAATTTTCTTTGAATTCGGGTGGATTTTTGAACGCGTGACGAATAATAATTAAAAATGGTGGTTGGGACACTTTTTGAATAGAAAGCCTTTCCGAAATGTTTGACGGATGCAAGTTTTCGGTAGTAGCCAGGCACTCCAATGTATCTGCAAAAACATTGTTCTGAAAGACACAAGTTTCCCAGCTCTCCAGCTGAATCACATGTCATACAAACATCTTGAACATCACGTGCAATTCATTTTTTTTTCTCCTTCCGGATAACCGGAATGCTGCCACTCTTCCATCCACACATGTGCCATTTCACTCAACTTTTCCTTCCACAAAATGTCTGTGCATTTTTTTTGTCGCAGGCTTTTTTCTCTTACAAACTTTTGATTTTTAACATCTTTTTTGTTTTACACACACCGACATCTTGTATCTGTTTTTGCAACACGACAAAGCGGTGTGGTCACTAAACAGTGAACAAACAGCTCAAGTTGAAGTGGGTAACGGGAGCGGGAGGGGGCCAAAATAAAAACACTTGAGCGGAAAGCTCGATCACTCATGTCAGAATGGCAAAGAGTTGGTTCTATTCATAACTCTAGTTTCAGATGGTGTTGCTTGGAAACTGTCTAACATCCGCTGTACTGTGCTTGCAGTTTCTCTCGCAGCTGGCTAGCGTAGTCGTAGATGATGTTTATTCAAATGTGAGTTTCTTTTTTTTTTGGTGTAAAATTTGGTTCCTGAGTCGCGCTCGGGCTACTGCCCGCTGGCTAGCGGAAATTACAAAAAGGAGCGAGATATAACAACAACTTAGTGTTCTTCTATCTTAAAACCACAAAGTTCAAGAATTATCTCAAATGATCCCGTTCGTCTGAAGCCTCGCTCGGGTGCCCCTGATGACCTATCTCTCTAGAGAACAATGAAGAGACGAGTCAGAGAGAGAGGGAGCAAAAAACGCTCTCGAAATAATCACAAAAATGTTTTTTAAAAAAGTGTCGGCAAAAGAAGAACACAAAACTGCAAGGAAAAACGATGGAGATAATGAAAGTTGTGAAAATATTTAGGATTAAAGGGAGGCGCCAGGTACGGTAGACGAGCGTGTCTCGCCGTGACCGCGCAAAGCGCGCGCCGTTTGAATTTGTTTTGATGAGTTGCAGACTTGTCCTCAAACGTTTTCTATAATAAACCTATTCAAGAGAAAAAAAGAAGTTTTTTCCGATGCAGAAACGGCAAAAAAAAGGAAGAGAAAAATGAATTCTCTTCCTTTTTTTCCTTTTTTTTCTCTTCCTTTTTTTTGCCGTTCCTGCATCGGAAATTGCCGGAATTTGCCGTTTTCTCTCTCTTGAATAGGTCCATAAGAAAAATTAGTGAAAAAATCGCCTTAAAAAATACGCGATTAAAGGCGCAGCGGTATATTTGAATGGGTCTCGCCACATATTACTACGTTATCATCGGCAGAAAATTAATTTTTCTCTTCCTTTTTTTTTTCTTTTTTTGCCGTTCCTGCATCGGAAAAAAACTTTTTTTTTTGTCTTTTTTTTCTCTCTTGAATAGGTCCATAAGAAAACTGAAATTTGGCGCCCGGCCCGCGGCCAAAGTTTTAGCGAAAGAAAGTAAATTATTGACCTTTTAAGCCAAGGTTCTTTTCCATACTAATATAACCTTGTTCAGAACGAAAAACGATTTGTGCAATACCGCTCGATCAACTCCCACTCTGCGCCAGCACACTCATCAGCCGCAGTGCCGATTCGATTTAGCTCACATGCATCCACTGGTTTGAATCTTAAAGGACTCAACTCGCCAACTCTTCATCCGGGTTCTATTGAGCCGCCTTTGGCGCCTGGAAACTACCGACTGTACAGCATGCGATTCTGTCCTTATGCTCAACGGGTTCTGATATATCTGGCGAGGAAGAACATTCCGTGAGTTTGTTTCATATTTTCTGTGGTTCGGGATCGTTTTATTGCTCTGCGGGGATTCAGCAACTTTGTTTTTCAATCTACCGAGTTGTCCACGGGAACCCACATCATGACCCAACCGGTTTCATGTTTAGCGGTTCGCCGTGCACCTTTAAACTCTTGTGGCTAGACATCGGTCAGTCCGCAGTACACGTTTCGTGGACGGCATACGCGAAATTGCACTACTCATTCATGAAACCAGTATTTTTCGCTGCGTCGCATATGTCACTATTATTAGATCGCGCGAGCGTAAATCGACATGGTCGTAACGAGACCCGTCTTGCGAAGCGTCTACAAAAAACGTCTCTCCGAAAGCATGCATGAGTAATAGACTGAACAAACAACGAGTGTCGCGGCGGCAGTTTCAAAAAAAAGTTCATAGAAAGAAGGGTGCGTCATACGCAAAAAAATGCACTTTTGAACTGGGGTGGGCGTAAAATTTATTTTTATCGCATTCCGTAAAACGTAATATTTTGAATTATTTGAAAAACTTTATGAAAGATACAAAAATTTTTTTTTTCTCATCCAACTGAAGAAATGACCTTAAACAGTAGAAAGAAGATAGCCATAAAACGTAAAATCCCAGTTCTGTTTTGAACCAAACATATTTGAAAAGGAGACATTTTGCCCAGGCCGTTTGAAAGGAGCATATCAATAAATCCAAAGTGTCGATTAAACAGAAGTTTACAGTGTAGAAGTGGTCAACGTGAATCCCGATATGAGTCCACATTGGTATCTCGCGAAATCGCCGATTGGCCGTGTTCCCGCGTTAGAAATCAACGGACGCGTCGTATGGGAATCAAATGTGATTGTAGAGTATCTTGACGAACTCTTCCCGACTAACTCTATCCTTCCCAAAGACGCCTATGAGAAAGCTCATCAGAAAATTCTGGTTGAGCGGCTGTCACCTGTAAGCTAAGCATGCATGCCTTGCCAACAACATTTATAAAACTTTCAGATCATGAATAGCCTCTTCGAGTTTTACAGCTCCAATAATCCGCAATCTCAGCGTCAAAACGATAATAGTGTGCATAGTGCTCTTAGAAATGCGGAAAACTTGTTGACTGACTCGTTTTATGGAGGTATGCATGCATGTGTTATTACAATAAAACTTGACTGTTGATTTCAGGAAGATACCCCGGCTACGCTGACTATCTCATATGGCCCTTCCTGGAGAGACTTCAGCTTCTAACACTCAATCCAAACTCTCAATTCCGATATTTTCCAGGCCTTCATTACCCTAAAATTGGGGCCTACATTGTCAGAATGCAAAATCAGCCAGAGGTAGGTTTAAAGTGTTTTTAGAACAATGTTCATTAATTTTTATTCATTTTTTTTTCAGATAAAATTCACATCCCGGCCACTCACTCATCACAAAGCTTACTTAGATAGTGTTTCAATAGGAAGACCCAATTATGATTTCGGAATCTATTACAGCGGCATCTAGGATTATGAATATTTAATATTTAATATGTAAATGCGAGAACGACTATTTTTAAAATAAATATATATTGAAAAAAAACTTTAATGTTACATACACAGTTTGGTCGACGCCGTGGCTTAATATTTAAGAAAAAACGATCTATTAGGCTGGCAAAAGTTTTTTCCGAAAAATTTCGCAATTTTATGTTTTTATCAACTTTATTTCCTTACACAACAACAATTAACAAGTGAGCCATCGCTCTGGGCGGTCATCGATGCCCTTCTTCCAGAACGCGGCTGACTGCGAGTCGAAGAAGTCGAACACTGCCATTTTGAGATCTTCTTACTTCGCGAAACGCTTCTCTTTCAGGAACAGCTTGAGCGGTCGGAAGAGGTGATAATCAGACCATCAGAATCAGCGCGATGTCTGGTGAGTACGGTGGATGCGGAACCGTGTCCCAGTTCAGCTCCTGTAGTTTTGCCTGAGTGGCCTTGGCAACATGTGGGCGCGCGTTGTCATGGAGGAGGTGGACAGCGGAGCGTCTCGGGCGCTTTTCTCGATGAGCGAAGCCGAGCGAGGCAAGCTGATTGGAGTAGGTAGTAGCATTGACCCCATGCCCTTCGCGTCCCAGAAGCAGGAAAGCAAACATTTCTTCTCATGGAGATTGGCCTTTGGCTGCACTGGCGGCTCTTCCCCACGAGGAATCCAGATAGCGCGCTGGGTGTCGTTATTGTAGAGTACCCAGCTCTCATCCCCTGTAACAAGGTTCGCCAGAACCTCTTTCCTTTGTAGAGTGAGAAGAAGAGACTGACAGGCCATCACACGAGCCTGCATCTGGTAGGGAGAGAGAGCATGGGGTACCCATCTCGCCAGCACTCGTCGGTAACCGAGCTCGTGAAGATGATTGCTGATGGTTTCGTGACTGCAGCCAAGCATGGTCTCCAGCTCTCGCGTAGTTTCATCTGGATTTTCCTTCACGGCGTCGCGTTGTTCAGGGCGGTAGGTCTGCCACAGCGGTCGTTGTCTTCGAAACATTTTTCAATGAACATTTTTTCAATGGAATGAAACGCCCAAAAAGAAAGAAATTGTGGTTTGCAGAGAAACCAAGTCGATTATTGATAATTTCGGTCAGCATTCATCACTGAAAAATTTAAAAATTAACTTTGCAAGAATTTTCAATAAAATGACTCACCACATCTTTGCAATTGTTCTTCACCTTCATCTTCACTCCAATTAAGTCAACTTTGTTGTTGTTGTTCATCATTTATTTAGCGAAAAAAACCAAAAAAGAAAACAGGCAAAAAACATTATTTAAATACAAATGAAAAATATTCGAAAACAACGAAAGCAAACACAGAGCGCAATGTTGCAGAGAGTTGGCTACAGTAGTCAAAACGGAAATTAATCGATTCAGCTAGTTGGAAGACTAATGCCTGTGGAAAACCATCTCCATTTACCGAGAAAAACAACTGGAAAGCTTTTTGACAGCATTCATCAAAGTCCGAAAAGATTGGTTTGCTGGAGTCGTAGTGCGGATGGACTAAGTAGCTAAGCGAATGATTATGAAAAAATAGTTTATCTCAAAAATTTTACCTTTTAATGGTACGTCCAAAGTAAAAAAAAAAGCGCGAAGTTGTAAACATGTTTACAATTGTTTTTTTTTCTTGTTTGGGGGTAAACAACAAAGAAATAGACGCAAAAACAAAGTTACTTTGGACGTCTCTTTTTGTCTTTTTTTTACGTTTTTTTTTTTACTTTGGAAGTACAATAAACATTTAACAAGTAGTTAAATCAGCGCAGTACACCAGCGGCCCGTTCATCATGTTCCGACTCTCGTGCATGCCCCTCATTGGCAGGTTGCCAACAGTGAGTTTGTGACAGTGAGCTAACAAATTCCTTGTTGATTATACACAGGGTAAGCTGAAAAAAAAATCAATAGTTTAACAAATACGCTCAAACTTTCACAAACCTTTCGCACAAAGAAAAGCAGTGGCATAGCACTGATAAATGCGTAGATAAAAAGCGGAGTACGATATGTTTGGTACTTTTTCATAATCACCGAGGTTATTGACAACTAGAATTCGATTTTGAATTGATTTTAATTTGATTGTGATACAATACTTACCAAACAAGAAATAGGCAAGAAAACTGTCCACATCCCGTAGAGAAAGAATTTCAAACTTTCAACAAGTGCAAGAGTTCTCGGGTGGTGTTTTAACATGGTCTAGAAGTTAATTTTTCATTTAATCTATCTCATATTTTGCTAATCTGCCCACCATGTAATTGATCAATAAGCGCTTATAACCATAAATCACCGCCACTGATACCAGTTGAACAAAAACTGTGGTCGATACCAAGCCGACATAATAGTCGTCCACTTCCAAGTCCATTTGGTAGCCTACTGCTTTAATCTTGTTCTGAAAACATTCTTAAACATTCTTAAGTGATTGGGACGCTTACTGGCAAGTTAATCGCGTATAAGAGTAGGATAAACGTGACCATACTCATTATGATGCAAATCTTGACGCCCTTGTGTTTCTGGTACAGTAGGCGCGGGAACATGTGGTGGATCCAGTGAATGAGCATGTCCAAGGTGATAACCTTCAGTTTTTAGGAAGTTTTAAATAGCACAAGTAAGTAAGTAAACCGACGTCTCGCAACGAGAGTGAGGCGAGACGTCGGTTGGACCATCACATGGCAGTAGTATAGAAATCCACGCACTGGCGCAGTTTTCGCCCCTCCTAATTTTGCCCCTTTTTAAAACACCAAAAAAACAAAAAGAATCGCACCAAATCTCACAAAATCACTCAAATATCACCCAAATTCAACACCCCCAAAAATACACCCCCCTGCACCTCTGGCGCAACATCGCCCCTCCTGCCCCTCCACCGCCCCCTCCTAAAATTCCAATCAAGATTAACAAGAGAAATTTACTACTGTGGTCGCTTTTACTACTGTAGTCGCTTTTATTTCTTATCGTTGAGAAGTGTCTATTCTTTACCATTATTCCGTTTATTAAATGTTACACAAAGAGTTGAAACCATTAACAAATGCGGATTTATTCAAATTGGCAATGGATTTACAAATTAAAAATTTCAGAGGAGTATTTATGAGAGATACTCTTCCTGATAAACCTAAAAAAATAGAAGTAGGCGTTGTAAATCTTGATAGTAAGAACAATAAAGGAACCCATTGGGTGTGTTATAAGAAGGATATGCATAATTTATATTATTTTGATTCTTTCGGTCTAGACCCCCCTGACGAACTAGTTAGATATTTAAAACAAAACATTCAAGATTCTCAAATAACTCTTTCTACATTCCAAATACAAAAGTTTGATACTCATCATTGTGGATACTACTGTATACTTTTGTTAAAATTATTAGAAAAACATGATTATAAAAATTCTGTACTTAGTTTGATTTTCCCAGGTATTCCCAGGCGTTCCTAGGTATTCCCAGATGTTCCTAGGTATTCCCAGATGTTCCTAGCTGTTCCTAGGTATTCCCAGGTATTCCCAGATTAGACATTCTTAATTCGATAATGACTGTTAATTCGATAATGCTCAAATGCTAATGTTTCAATGTTATCAACTGCATATCTTTTTGCTTCTTTATCCTTATCTGTCAAGTTGTTCAATACAACTTTATTTTGTTTTATACTGTATATGTTATGCCGAGTAGAGTTGATTAACATTTGAGTTCTCCTCTCAATAGTTCTATTTTCTAAACAGTGTTTGTAATCATTGAACGTCATTTCCTTTTTGACAACATTCTTCTTAACTCCCTTATTCTTCTTTTCCTCAGATCCATCATTAATTTTAAAAGCATATTGCTTAGGTCTAAAAGCAACGAGCTCGGCCATCAATTTACCATTCAGCTCATCTTTGAATTTACCAATTACCTTTTTGTTGTCAATATTGTGAAGCTTATTGTCTTTGGGATAATCCGAAAAATCAAAGTGTTCTCTCATAGACATCATATCTTCATAAACATCATCAGTTTTGATTTCATAGATAAAAGAATCCGTATCTTGATAGCATAGTCTCAAATTTGAAGAATACTTGGGAAGCATAACATCGTAATGGAATTCATACATGAGGAATTTGCTCAAATCTAAAATTGACATACCCACGTAGATTGGCTTATCTAATTTGATATTCTTTTGTAACATTTCAACTAGAATCAAATTTTTATTGATAATATGCCTCTGTTTGAAATTATTGCTAGCAGCTAGTTTCATTACTTTATTCATATCAGACACCACCTTAACATCTATTCTGTTTCTAACATTCTCCATAGTTTTACCAAACACAGAATTGTTCATAAGTTTAAAGAAATCTTTCTCAAAATCATTTTTAGCATTTTTCCTCAAGTTAGTATTCAATTCAATATATGATGCTAGCCAATTGGTTTCTTTAAAAGTAACTACACGATGAACTTTGCTCAACACCAAACCATGTTCTAAAGCTTGCAAGAGAGATTTATAATGAATAACATAATTTCTCTTTGGACTAAAATCATTTGTTAATTTGTTTGTAGAACCAACTCTTTTATTGTTTGGACAAAATGGTAGATCGTTGTGTTTATCATGAAGACTATCTGGATAATCTAAGTCAACCTCAAGTATACATCCCCTGCCTTGAGAATTAAGATTTTCTACAAATTCCTTATTGAACGCCGGAGGTTTTATAAACTTAAATTCATCATATGGCAATTTCTGACTCATTGCCCACCCGTAAAGATTATTAGCGTCCAAATAGAGAAGATATTTGGATTCTTGTTTAGGATCATAATTTGGTAGATATTTGTTATTAGCTTTAGAATATCGTACCATTGCATTACACATTCCACCTCGTATGCCCTTTTCAATAAAGTTGTACATTTCAACATCTTTAATTGTTTGCAATTTCACACCAGTCTTGTATAACATGGCATCCCAAGCTAATCCAGGAGATGTGTAGTACCAACATGGATCTAATTTGTATTCTTTAAGGGATACATTTCTAAAAGTTTCAAAAACATCAGCCAACAGTAAAACATCATTAATCATATAAATTCTAGTATAATCTTCCAAAGTCTTACAACTTGTTTCTTTCCACACTCTAAGAGCATATTCATAATCATCATTGCTGATGTCCTTACTACACAATGTATTGTGAAAGTTTTCAATCGGAGGAAGTTCTGTGTTAGAATACTTTTTATATGAGTCCATGAAATCATAAGGATAAACACCTTTGCGTCTCAGTAGCTTGAACGTGTTTTCGTTCTTGTAATAACTTTTTGTTATAACACATTCATCATCTTGTAAGTTGTTGCTTAGATAATCTAGACTGGATGGCATGAATCCAATACTATCTAAAAATCTAATTTCACACCTTCTGGATTTATTATGGAAGTGATAACTAAAGCTGATGAATTTTTCAATGTTTGCTGAAATGCTTTTTATTTCTACATTCTTTTCTTCCAACATTTTACTAGATTTTTCGTCACTGATAATAAGATGCGAGTCATAACCTTTTAGATTGTGAAAAAACACTGGTATAAATTTATTTTTTTGTTTCAACAAGTTACAAGAGTTACACATGGCTGATCTGAATAATCCAGTCCAGTGATCATGATCTCTAACTTTGTCTCCTTGGAATGCTTTTCCACAATGTGGACATGACTTACAGCTGTCATATTCTTCCCACTCTTCATCAGTTAAATTTTTCATTTCCATATCAGGCATACTCAACAATCGCTCACACACATCTAAAATATATTCATTGAACTTCAAGATAGTATCATATCCAACATAGCTCTTTATCTCATGAATAGTTTGTTTAAAAGAGTCCACAACAATCACACAGAATGCAGAAGCAGTATGTTTTCCAACGTTTTCACTCCAAGACTTGTCAAGAGAATTGTTAACACCAGCAATCTTGTATATAACAGATTCAAAATCGGCGTAACATACAAATCTATGTTTCTGTGTTTTCTGAATATTAGAAAATTCAATATAATCATTGGAAGGTTTAATCATTTGCATTGGAGCATTGCTCATACAGTCGCCGAGATGTTTTTCATAGTTCTCTTCTGTCGAAAAGTTGTTATGACATCTAATACAAAATTTGTTTCTTGTCCCATTTCTACCATTCATCAATCTGTCTATATTTTTGATTAGACAATAATGACCTTCTCCAGAACTGTCTGTGATCAACAAAAGATTTATAACTCTATCAGCGTCTACTTTAATATTCTTCGATACTTTATATGACTCAATACGATTATCATCTCCCACGTTGTGAGTAACAATATTAACGGCTAGTTTATTCCTTTTCTCAAACTTATCCAGGTCCTTCACTTGGAATGGAAACTCGAAACCATCAAAGTTAATCTTAGAAGCATGCTCTTTATATTTGTTTACTCTTTGACCATCCTTTTCAACTGGAAACAAGTGTGCTAGAATACACCACTTGAAACACAAGTTATCATCATTTTTGATATTCACAACAGCCTTCTTATTTTTAATCCAATCCGGGAGTTCAATATATTTTGAGCCCGATAACGGTTTGATCCTAGTTTGATACATTCGTAGCCCTATTATTCTGTTCAATCTGAAGCCAGATCCCCTTCCTTGAAAGTGTTGCAGTCTATTTTTTAAATCTATTTTTACAGTATCTATATATTCTTTCTTATCATCACCTTCATGCAAGACGGTGGTAGAAGTAGTCAAATGAGCTACTTGGGTATCTTCAGTTCCCTCTTTTATCATTTCACATTCTAGTGTTATATAAATTTTCACACTGTTTTCATAAATGTCATTTAAAATTTCGGTTTCCTTTTTATTTAAAAATGAATCAATGCTATTCGAATCCCCAGTGTGAATTGTGTCTCGAAGAACATCCTCAACCTCTTTATAGTTACTAAAAACAGTCTTATCAAAGGGGAACATATTCCTCATTTTGAATTTAGAATCTCCCTCAATTTCCTTCATAATTTGTTCTCTATCTAATATATCAAGTTGCTCTATAATTTCATTCTTTTTCATATTTTTTGTTTGAGCATAACTGAACTTTGGATGAGCACACAATAGAGAGCGGAGTTGATCCCTTGTAAGTTTTGCGTGATCGACAGTTCCCATTTAATTAGTTAAAAAATAACATTTCAATCTCTCTTAAAATTTCAGTACATTTTATACACTTTTTAGCAATATTAATAATATTTCTTGTAATAAATGCACTCTATGGTAGAAATTTATGACCCAAAACGACGTAATGAAATAGTGAACAACTTTTTAAAAAATAGAAAAGAGCATAAAGTGAAAAACTTGCAAGAGAGAACTGAACTAGAAAACGTCGAAGATTACAGAATAGACGTGTTCAAACCCATCTTAGAATCCAATAAGAAACTTCAAGACGAAATAATTGATGAAAAGAATAAAATAGTAGAAACACTAAACAACTTTAAAACCCCCTCACAACTTTCAGTGGCACCATCAAAACCGCATAGATCAAAAATTCCAACACTTCAAAGACAACCAAGTATAACTTTACCTAAAGAATCTAATATAGTAGTGGGCAATCTAATTGTTGGTTATCTACAAGATGATACCGACAAAAGTAATGCTGGGTATTCAATCAGATACAATAAACACGACAAAAAGTATACTATTGGTAACAAAGATGTTTCCTTTAATCAGAATATTATCAAAATCAACAATAAAGAGTATGCTGCTACTGAAGGATTAATGGAACTTCTAACTAAAAAATCTCCCAACTTGAGAAAAGTGCAATCTGATGATACTGAAAATTACCGAGAAATATTAGTATGCTCCAATGCATTGTACCAGGGTTTTGATACAACAAGTAAGAGATATAATGCGGATTCTAGTGATAAGTGGAAGTTTATAAAAGATAAATATTTCGTAGCTAAAGCCAACACTACGGTAGACGGAAGTTCTATTTCATTCATACCATCCAATGTAGATTCTCTTATCGACTCTTTACGACTATCTATAGGATCATTTCAAGCAGGTAACAAAAGTGAGTATAACAAAATTCATGCCATATTGGATGAGCTAGTAAAACAGAAGAAGATCAAGAAGAAAGACTTGGGGGTAATTTACTTGAACATTGGTATGTAGTTCTTATACTTTCCTATACTATTTTATACATACCTATACATTTTCTAAATTTTTTTTTCTAGTTAAATGTCACAAAAATTAGTGCTAGCTAGAATGTACATTAGCGACCAAGATAAAACCCCTTTGAGAATCAATAAAAGAAGGTGGGTTAAACAACATAATTTTTCAACACAAACTCTATACGACGGTTTGTGGGCATTAGCAAAAGAAATGGACGTTAGTAGTTACATAGACAGAAAACCTCAAAATATTGCTGTAGATAATATACATTCGGGAGGTAGTCATTCGGGAGCAAGTCAAGACTTAAAGTTGCATAAACCCAGTTCCACAAGTAGTAGCATGAATAACTTACACAGTAGTATGAGTAACTTGAGTGAATTGTACGAAGGATCTAGATTTGAAATGGTGGAACAAAAGAGTTGCACTAAAATTAATCTTCTCAAATCAGTGAATCCAAAGATGAACCAGTGTTAAAAATTTTTTAAACTCCAAATTATCTACATTATCCCCTATATAAATGACAAGGATTCACACTCTTAATGATTTGAAAAAAGGGGGTGGTATAAGCAATGGCAGTAATATTTCTAGTAATGGATCTATCACAATTACAGAAGAAGACTTTAGAAATGCGGGCTTGAAACACGCGATCAGCCTCTTAGGAGGTGTAGATAAGGCTGTCGATATAATTGAAGGAGTTTGTAGGTATACTCCACAGCATATCAAAGAGATGAGTGATGCGTGTTCTTCAGTTGCTCAAGAATTAATGAGTGTAGCTAACAAAGTTAAAACTGCATCTGAAGGTAAAGAAAAATGTAAATTGTTAATAGAATTATTTTCTAGATATCAAGATCTTTTATTAGAAACCAACACCGACCACAAGGAGAAAATCGATAGTTTGAAAAGTCAACTTTCTAAAGCAAAAACTTTAGCATCATCTGAACAGACGCAAGAACAACGTAGAACTATGTTGCAAAAGATGAACGTAGAAGCAGATCAAGATGCACTACGAGCTAAAAATAGAAAGACGCGTTCCACTGCAGCCGATTTTTTTCCCTAACGGCGGAAAGGAATTGACAACGGGACAGATGAATAAAATCCTTTCGTGTGAGAGAGTACAACAAAATATTTTCGAAATTCTAAAAAACAATATTAAAAACAATATATATAATAAGACTATAAAGGTAAAAAATCCAAAAAGGGAAGAGAGCAAGGGGGTTTCAATATCTAAAAAGTTAGATGGACGAAAATTCACATATCTTGACACTACGGAATGTTTTCATTATCATAGAGAAAGACTACTAAAACAATTCAAAAAAGAAAAATTAGACAACTATCTCAATAACTTAATGCTTCCTTGATTAGCTCTCTATCAACCGGAAATCCTACTTGGAAATCTGGTATGGCTTTATTCCTTTTTGTCAATTTGTTATTATCACGCAGTTTAATTTTATTGATTGTTTTTCTACTTTGTAGTTCAGCTTGTCTCAATTCGAAATTCTCCGGTCGTTTTACATTGTTATTATTTGCGTTTTTGAATCTTTTAGTTAACCGTGTAATAGTTCTTTGAAATTCTATTTCAATGCGGTTTTCTGGATACAACTTCATGAAAGGCTTATCATTTGAGTATATGAATAATGGTTCTCCTCTGAAACAAGAAAACTTTGTTTTTTGATTTTTATCAATATCATCGAGTAACTTTTTATTACCCATGGTGAAGAAAAATCCTTTTTCAATTTGACTCATAGGTATGAATTCATCTCTCAGGGCTTTATCAGACGATACGAAGTAATATGTCCTATCTGATTCTCTATAATATCTTTTACCTAACTTTTTATAAGATTCTGCATGACGGTCAAAACAATTTTCGTCGCAGGTGTGTTTGTGGATATACATGTGTTGTCTATGCGGAACATAATCCTTTCGCAATGGTTGTTGGTCATCATTAAGTGCATTAGGTGTCATTTATTTAGCCCGGACTCGTGTTTTTTTCCGTTTTACTTAGTATTACGGAATTTTTCCGCTTTTCCGCTTTTCCGTAATATCGAGTAAAACGGAAAAACGGAAAAAAGGAAAAACGGAAAAACGGAAAAACGGAAAAGCGGAAAAACGGAAAAGCGGAAAAATTCCGTAATGCTTAGTAAAACGGAAAAAATCACGAAGAGACAGGCTTGGGAAAAATTGAGGGTGGCGGTCAATAAAGTGCAAACGATCACATGATGCTCTCACTCGCCGCTTGTGAAGTTTTTATCAGTTTTTTCATAGGAAAGTTTTTCGCAATTTTTTTGCAGTTAATTTCTCTCAATTTTTTTGCATATTTGTATAGCCTCATTAACTCCTTATCAGTGGAAAATGAGAAAGTATTTCAACATCTTTCGAAACTTTCCACTATCAGCATCACTAGTTTTATCTATAGTCAGGAAACAATACTTGTCTTTCCACACAGCAGAAGTCAACTCTAGAAACTTTTTCTTATCAATTTCACTACTATGATCTCGGTAAATATAATCCAAGTTCAACTTGTCTTGGGGAAAAACAATAAAAAAGTTGGCATTTTCTCTAATCGTGTTCTTTGGAAGTTTGATGTAGTTTTGGGAAATATAAAAACAGTCGATGTTGTTGTGTCGACCTCTAGTGTA
This sequence comes from Caenorhabditis japonica, assembly GCA_963572235.1. Taxonomy (NCBI): domain Eukaryota; kingdom Metazoa; phylum Nematoda; class Chromadorea; order Rhabditida; family Rhabditidae; genus Caenorhabditis; species Caenorhabditis japonica. Next base: position 30,297,592 of record OY754344.1, read on the forward strand.
GTATTGTTCTATCTTGTTTTGTTTTTCTAACATTAAATCATCAAATATTATCAGAGTCTTTTTTTTAGGATCAATGGAACTAGGGTCAGGAATATCATTCAAACTATCTGAAGTGTGAATACTAATACTTTGCTTTGCGTTTTCAGAATTCTCATCAACCATAAAATTCTGTGTTCTAAAACATTCTCTAATATCTTTTTTGGTCAAGCCATTCTCAAACCCATTAATGAGTGCTTGGTAACAAGGTTGGAACAGTGTAGTAGAAAATATGTACAAGTTATCATAGTCTAAATAATCAGTTCCTTCAAACTTATCTAACAATAAGTTCATTAGCAAGTTAGTTTTACCACATCCCGACTTTCCAATTATGCAAGCTCTTATTGAACTAGGTAAAAGGAGGTTATTATTTCTAACAGAATAATAGTTTTTTATGGAATAGTCACTAAAATCATTTGACATAATTTAATTTATTAATAAATGGTCCATCTCTTTCTTGATTTAAACTCGAGTGAGAAATCATATCAGTTTGATATGCCTCAAAGTTTCAAAGCAAACTCAATTGCCGTTCTAAAAGTGGAAGGAACACTGAATTTTGATAAAGAGAATTTTGTATATTTATCTTGTAGTCTAATATGCGATTCCTTTATAAACGAGAAACAGAGCAATATCATTTGCAAGTTTTCTAATGTTGACAAAGGCAAAAGGATAAAGTATGAGCCAATAAACTTGATCTATCACAAGACTTCTAATGCTTGTAACACACTTACTTTAAAACTTGTAGATCACAAAAATATGCCTATAGAAACAAATGATTGTGATATTCATATCGAGTTACATATTGTATAACGCCGGAGTCTGGCAAGCAAGATATTCTTTAAATTCTTTTAAATCCCGATCCACTTTTGAGAATTTTCAAAAAGTTACTATTATCTTTTGATATCTTTTGCATATTTTTAAACTTATTTCCGGATCCTTTTGTTGTTGCCGTTCCTCCAGTTGTTTTCGTAGAGGGTTCAACTGGCAAAGCTTTTGTGTGAGGATCATTATGACCATCTATTAATTCTATTTTCTTATTCTCTTTAGGAGTTATTATTACGTAGCTAGAAGTTTTAGACTGTTCGTCAATATTGAAGAATCTCATTTATTTAATTTAAATTAGATTTGTTGTCATTAGTCAACCGATAGATTAATCAACAGTAAGAGAAGTAACGGATGGTCGTTGTACCATTTCTCTTAGTTCTACAGATTCGTATTCTCTTTTTCTTCTCCTGTTATTATTTTTTCTATCAATGAATGTTTTCGGTGATAGAATCATCCAAATAGATCTGCCTACAAATATGTATACTAAAATAGCAGCCCCAGTAACACCAACTCTCCAAATTCTAAGCCACCATTTTCCAAAGAATCCTTCTACATCATCCAAGATTTCATGAGGAAAAGAAGAATAAGGGAGTTAAGAAGAATGTTGTCAAAAAGGAAATGACGTTCAATGATTACAAACACTGTTTAGAAAATAGAACTATTGAGAGGAGAACTCAAATGTTAATCAACTCTACTCGGCATAACATATACAGTATAAAACAAAATAAAGTTGTATTGAACAACTTGACAGATAAGGATAAAGAAGCAAAAAGATATGCAGTTGATAACATTGAAACATTAGCATTTGAGCATTATCGAATTAACAGTCATTATCGAATTAAGAATGTCTAATCTGGGAATACCTGGGAATACCTAGGAACAGCTAGGAACATCTGGGAATACCTAGGAACATCTGGGAATACCTAGGAACGCCTGGGAATACCTGGGAAAATCAAACTAAGTACAGAATTTTTATAATCATGTTTTTCTAATAATTTTAACAAAAGTATACAGTAGTATCCACAATGATGAGTATCAAACTTTTGTATTTGGAATGTAGAAAGAGTTATTTGAGAATCTTGAATGTTTTGTTTTAAATATCTAACTAGTTCGTCAGGGGGGTCTAGACCGAAAGAATCAAAATAATATAAATTATGCATATCCTTCTTATAACACACCCAATGGGTTCCTTTATTGTTCTTACTATCAAGATTTACAACGCCTACTTCTATTTTTTTAGGTTTATCAGGAAGAGTATCTCTCATAAATACTCCTCTGAAATTTTTAATTTGTAAATCCATTGCCAATTTGAATAAATCCGCATTTGTTAATGGTTTCAACTCTTTGTGTAACATTTAATAAAACGGAATAATGGTAAAGAATAGACACTTCTCAACGATAAGAAATAAAAGCGACTACAGTAGTAAAAGCGACCACAGTAGTAAATTTCTCTTGTTAATCTTGATTGGAATTTTAGGAGGGGGCGGTGGAGGGGCAGGAGGGGCGATGTTGCGCCAGAGGTGCAGGGGGGTGTATTTTTGGGGGTGTTGAATTTGGGTGATATTTGAGTGATTTTGTGAGATTTGGTGCGATTCTTTTTGTTTTTTTGGTGTTTTAAAAAGGGGCAAAATTAGGAGGGGCGAAAACTGCGCCAGTGCGTGGATTTCTATACTACTCATGGCTTCCCATGGACAGCCAGTGGAACTTTCAGAGATGGCTAATACAATTACCTACCTGATATGCAATAAACGCAAAATTGATCGTACCATAGAGCAGGACGTAGATGAAGAATAGAGATGTCGAGCTAATTTCGGGGATAGAGTAAGAGGGTAGAGCTGAGAAAAACAGCTCGATGGCGTGAAACTGGACAAGCTCACCGCTTGCTGAAGAATGTAACGGTTTGTTGGTAATGTCTGACTTAAACATACTGTAAATTGTTTTCGAGAATGGAAACAGGATATCATTTCCCACATAGAGAAGAGGAAGGATTCCAAAACAGAGCAGAAGTCGATAGGCTGCTCCGGAAGCGGCTAGTAGGATAGCATCTCTGAAAAGTTTGGTTTTATATATGTTGAACATATATTGCAATTCAAAATGGTGCCATATCATTTCTTTTGTCGGCATTCGCTTTTATTTTGTAAACAGACATTGTTGGAGATGGGTAGACGGTAGAGTATGTGTCGATAGGCAACCCTCCCCTTATTGTAACATTGACCACGATATCAGATATCGCGAGACTCATACTGTGCAAAACATTCAATCTAAATACTCCTCGAGAGCGTTAATTCCGCGTGTCCCGTGTGGCGCAGGCGGTTACACGCTTGCCCGTCGAGTTTTTATTTGGCCGCGGTATTAACTCTGTTTTTCTGTCACTGCGCCGAAAGGCGCCAGTTCATGCTTGTTATCGATACTGACGCTTTAATGATGTTCTCTGACTCAATTTTGGTAAATAGCGTACGTTAAAATCAATAGAAAAATAATTAAACAAAGCAGGCAGTTTATTTTTTCAGATGAATTATTTCCTGAGCATATTGAAAAAGAAATGGGCGACGAGTTGAAACAGTTCAAAAATAGGGCAAGAAAAGAACACGAAAAAATACTTCCCGGCCAATGCATTGAGTGTTCACCATTTTAATGGTAAAGCCAAGGTGTGAAAGGTACCGACAGTTTAAATAATTTCAAAATATTTGATTTTTTGTGCGAAACTTTATAATTTACCAGTGGCAAACACATTGTTTTTGCTGAAGAATGATGGCCCAAATCTTTAATAGTCGGCTTACTTGCCAAATTCCAGTTTTTATCATCGAAAACGATTGGGAGAGGGAGAGAACACAAATTCAAACGGGGCGCGCATTGTGCGGTTTGCAAAAATCGTGCAGCCGCGGCGAGACCCTCTCATCTACCGTAGCAGGCGCCTCCCTTTAATCCTAAATTGGAAAATTTCAGTTTTTGTCAAATATTTTGTTCTTTTGTTCTGTGCAGTGTTTGTGCTGCGTCTTTCTTTCTTTTCTTTTTTTTTCGATTTTTACACTTTTTATCCTATTTTTTTGTAATTGTATTGAGAGCGTGTCTCGCCTTTGTGCTCGCTTGTCCTCGAATTGTTTTTGATTGAAGTTGTGATTGAAGAAGGGAATCTTTCAGATTGATTGAAGAAGGGAATCTTTCAGAATAGCCACCCATATATTTCAAAATAGGTACCCACATCAACGGGCTATAGAATAGCCACCCATCATTTCAGAATAGCCACCCATAATTCCAGAATAGCCACCCATAATTCCAGAATAGCCACCCACGCGGCGCCGACTGTGGGTGGCTATACTATAGCGAGTCAAATGGGTACCTATTTTGAAATATATGGGTGGCTCTTCTGTAATTATCCCGAAATTTATGCGTACCAGGTCAGCAGATTAACTGACGCAGTCGAAGCACCAACTGAATCGAGCGCACGACGTGGCTCAGCACCTGGGCGAGGCTTCAGACAAACATTTCGCGGCGCCTTTTGGTTGTGAGGTACGAACAAACCATTTCAGATGTATTGCGCTACTGCGAGTTAATTAAATGGGAATTTGTTGGCAAATCGGTTATATCGGGTGCTTGTATTCCTGTAACAGTGAGATATTCTGGTTCAATTCCTTCCGAGATAAGTGGATTTTTGTTCAAGGGTAACAAGGCCGCCAATTTCCTTGCAAACAGGCATGTCTGCCGGTTCCCATCGGCGCACATGCCCGGGGCAGCCAATGCGCAACTAATAGGCAGCTAGTGAGAGTTTTGCTGGAAAAATTGCCCAAAATCGGGGCGAATTAGAAAAAAGCATATAATGAACCCATCAACTCTATGCTTCCGTAACCCCTATGTTGGAGGATTACGTGCGCTACTACAAATAGATACTAATAGATACTACTATTAAAAACAGTTAACTTACTTGATAAAATTGTGTCGAAAATCAGCCAAACTGCCAAGGGCCATCAATGTACCATCCGCAATATAAACTGTTTTTACGCTCTGAAAAAATAAGGAACCTTCATCTAGTCGGGCCGAAATTGGTATTTAACTTACAACTCGAGCCGCATTGAGCCATGCCTGCAGGTGGAAAATCTTGCTAATATCATTGTTTTTTACCATCTCATAGAAAAAGTGTTTCTTACGAGAGCTAACATCATAGTAAACCACGAGAACCACAGGAATGACCCCAATAATAGGCACGAAGAAGAAGAAGCCAGCCACCTGAAAGGTTTGGCCAGTTGTTATTTAAATAGGCTGATTCCCACCGACACAAAAAACCGATGACCCTTGTAAGTGATAAAACCTGCAATCAGCAAGAGAACTAGCGCTGCAAACATATTGTCCATGACTTCAAGACTTTTCACTTCTCTAGAATATATTACTTTTGAGATAAGTTTTTTTTCACTCACTTATAGATTTGAGCAGGAATGAGGCTCGCAAGTCTTTGCTCTCGGAAGGAGTAGTAGCCCAATAGGCCATAATCTTGGAATCTAAAATTGACGTTTTTAAGAATTTCAACTCATTGCGTTACCTAGCCATTTCGGTGACATGCTTGTCTGTAATACATTTCCCATTTAGCTGAAACTCATTTATTCCGCACGAAAGAGTAGGATCATAGCAGCGAACACCATTGTAGCTGTAACAGTGCGCCCAGTCTTTGTTTTCAGTTATCACAGTAGATAAAGCCTTGTACATGTACAAGAGGAAACGTGGCTCTAACGCAACGAAGACAGTGTAGCCAATACGGAGAATCAGGACCAGGTATGGGACGCCTTAATTGATGCATTATTACTCAAGTTTCAGCAAGGGTCCATCATCCTTTAAAATTACTGCTTTCTGACGGGTCGCACTTATTCAACTGTATCGCAATTTTCGCCGATATTTCTCTTGGAAAGCGGACATTTTGATTGATAATGGATCCTTGCTGAGACAAAAGTAACATTCATATCACTCACCTCCAAGTAGTGGTGCCATTCGGACAAACATTCCGTACATTGGAATGGAAGAAAATTGGGCCAGTGACAATTCAAAAATTGCCATGGGGACACCGAGAACGAACAGTGTAGTGAAGTAGGGAACAAGAAAGTAGACTGGAAAGCAGAGTTACTAGTTAGATAATTCAATGGTGTCCTCACTTCCTCCGTGATTGAAAAAGCATTCGATGAAAACCAAATTGTTCTTCAATAAGGTGACACACGATAAAAGCAAAAACAATTGCCGGTACGTGCTGGGTCTCGATACATTTCTAGATCCAATTTCCTGGTCTAGCTCTTCTGATTCAATCTGAAAATATAGTCAGTTCTTCCCGGGCGCGCGAAGGCATTTTCAGGAATTCCAACTGAAGTTTTTAAATTCACGACTGGGACTAGTGTGGATTTTCCGAAAATGGTATATCGAAAATCGGTCATTTCCATAACTTTACCAATAAAAAATTACAATAATTATACTGCTTCGAAAATCCACACTGCTGGGGAATAAAACTTTTCCGGCTATAATGCAAATGTGATCTATTGGATGGGATAGATTTGGAAATTTTGTTGGTTTTTCAAAAATTTTTTGCGATTTTTTGCCTATTTCAATTATAATCTTTCATTTCTCTATCTGGTATGAATCTTTTTGATGGAAAATGATTTGTAAAGTCTATATTTTTGTGATCCTTGCGTATTGCCGGCATCGCCGGTTGCAGGCGACTGACTTCATTCAATAAATTAGTTTAAAGGCGCGCAATGTGATTTCACGGCTCTGGGACGTTTCGAAAATGTTCTTCATTTTTGCGTATGGGTTTTCGCCAATTTACACTAAAACACGCGGGCATTTGGTAATTATTTTTCGTTTTTATAAGTTTTTTTTTTTGGGAATTTGAATTTTTCCGCAAAAATTCAAAAAAGTTTCGAAACGTCCCAGATCCGATTTCACATTATCGGAGTAAAAAACCGATAAGATTGTCGTTGTTGTGGTTTTTTGACGCATCGCGGGTGTGCGCGCGGGCGCGTTTCCCCACTCCCGCCTCACGCCCCAGTGCGGTTAGGCGATATTTTGTATCCCCGTGGTAAGCTTTCAGGAATGGATAATACCTTGGAAGGGTCCAAAGTCGGGTTCTCGCCCGGACTGATCGCAACATCCTCCTCATTTTCAAACTTTTCTAACCCAACTGGGCTCTCCGACGACGACTCGGTTGAGTCAGACTTGTCCTTCCTACGCTTTTTTCTGTCATACCCGAATTTGATGTTAAATTCTATGGAATCTTGAATAAGCTCATTTGCCACGTCTCTATCAGAATTAGATTTATTCAACCGATGTTTTATCTGAAAATTCCCATAGTAGTAACGGCATGCATCGAGTGAATCATCAACTCACCATTCTCTTGTTTTATAAGGACGAAATAAAATGAACAAATGGTGTGTTCTTCGATCGTACTCGATCTTGTTTCAGCATTTCTTAGGTCACGCAAAAATTGCAGCCAAAAATAAGGAAATAGGAACAAACTGTAGTTTTCTCAGTTTGAGGAGGTCACGCCTGCTTGCCTTTGCTTCCCCAATGTCTCGTTTGTCTATTATCGGTGGAGCACACAGTCAATTTCTACGTCTCAACAATAAAATTTCGCGCCTCAGCGCCTACTAAACCGACCCATATGGATTAGCCGTCCGAAGTTTAATGAGAATCAAAAACGTTTAAAGTAGTTTGACGTCCACCGGTGTACCGGCGAAAGTCATCTAGGATATTCTAGTTTTGTGTTAAACACCAATGCAAACAGTAATTATTTATACATATTTAAACTCGATTAAACTTCGAAAAATCTATAAAACAGAATCTTTCAAAGGATCGGCAACAACTCTTGAGAATCTTCGTCCGTTCGCTCGATTCATTAGCTTCTGGGAGAGAATACCAAGCACACCTCCAGTGTCGAAAACTTGTGTAACGACATCTTGTGCTTCCTCCTGACTCTTGTTCATCAAGTTTAGCTGAGCTTTCAGTAGCCGCAGATTCCAAGAAAAGTTCTCGGTAGCTCTGGTTGCCTTTTGTCCTTTTAAACCATTATCAATGCACAGTTTGGTTAGCTCTTCGTAGGATTCGGATATTTTCCTGATGGATTCTTCGATCTAAATTAAAATAAGTTAGAGTATTTGTTTTCAATAGCATGGTACTAATGTACAACCTTTGATAGTAAGGAATCGGCTTGCGATAGCGTTGTCACACAATGACTAATCAGATTTTTCAACTTGTTGAATGACCGTTGCAACTGGTCCGGTAGTTGTCCTGTCGTGAGAATCGCCGGGTACTGAAATATAAAGATCATGCTGAGGAAAAATTATTGCTTTCCTACTCCGTGATCGTCACTGTCAATGATAAAGGAAGGGCAATCATCATCCGGGGGAATAGTGCCAGTAGAAATTGGAGAAAGGGGTGGGGAACCTAAAAAGAGAGAATATATGAAAATAGTACAAAGTTTTGAACGACATACTATTGACAACCACGGTGATCATTCTAGAATGAATCAGCCGTATTCCTTGCCGTATTGTTCCAGCTGGTCCAAGACCGCACTCTTCCTGCCAATCGGTCATCGCATTCTCTAGTCGGTTTCGCATTGAAATAGACTCCGCCAGCGGAACTACGGCAACCTAAGTTAGGAAATATAAAGGGCCAAACTATTCGATTGCATCCAAATACCTTGAACTGGTCATCCACCGACTTTATCCCAACCAATTTCATACCGGAGGATATCCGAGAGTTTTTTCGTTTCACTGACATTCCTCGTTTTTTTGCTTTCTGTGACAGATCATGATCAAATAGGTATTATGGTTGAGAACTTACTCCCCCGCCGCGTCGATTTGTAATGGCTACATGGACAAAAAGCGTTGCGTTCTCCATAGGATCACCTTCGTTGTTTAAAAGATAGATGTGCCGGTAGCCTGAAGTTAGAAAGATATTTATATCTAGAGTCGATGTTTTTCTGTATCTGCGTGAAAATCAAGTATTCAGCGTTTTCTCAGCTGATACTGAAGTTCCGTGGGAATATATTTGTAAATTTTTAGGACAGCATACTAAAGACGTTCGTTAATCGAAGCGTACCCAGTAAGATTTGCTTCGCGACATGAATAGCAGATTAGCCATGTTACCTGGTTGCAAACAATCAAACGGAATCGTGTACTGCCCAATAAAGTCATCTCCAATGTAGTCGTCATCCAACACCAAAAATCTAACCAACGCAAGTTCGGGAACACAAACTTGAAATTGAAAAGACTCGTCGAATGATGGGTTCATACTATCGTTGCGCACCGTACGCGTCCTTTCCTCGGCACAATCTCCCGGTAAACCAAAAATCTCGACGACAACAAACGGGTCAGCAGAATCTCCCTTCGCATTTGATCCTCTGGGTCTGGGGAGGTGTTGACCGGAAAGGATTCGAAGATGTAGAATTTGTGGAGCAGCGGGGACTTTTTCACATGGAACGAACATGTCGTCTTTCATTAATGCGGGCTTCAAGACGTAGCCACATCCTCCGTTTTCGGAAAATTTTCCTTCCTGAAATTTAAGTATAGACGTGGAATGCAAAAGTTGGGACTGTGGGGCTGGAGACTAACTTATGATTCAATCATCTGTTTGACACCGCGGCCTAATGTACTGTGTTGCGCCGCATGTCAACTTTACACGCTTTTAGCCACGAAAATTGTTTTTTCGATGAATATTCTCATTGTCAGTACGCTCCCTTCGTAAAGTGGACGAGGCGGTCACGTTGGCTGAGAGAGCGTGGCCTGTTTTGCTTTCTTTTCTTTCAATCTCACTCCAAACGCATCCGCATTTACCTGTGCAATAGAGCGAATTAGCAGAGGTTTGTGACGAGTATAATGCGTCAAATTCCAGTAACAAAAATTCAAATGACACACGCTTTGAGCAATCTGCAAACCATGTGAGATCGCGTCGAGACCCGCTCGTTCACCGTAGCCGATGCGCCTCCCTTTAATCCTAATTTTTGCTGAATTTTTGTCAGTGCATTTTTTATTTTTTGCTGTTTTTTTTTCTTGCACCTTTTTCATTATTTTTTGCCGCCATGTCGACATATGCCTTGTATTTTTTGTTACCCTAAACTCGTGTAGATAGGTCCGATTTCATTTCTGCGAGGAACACACTATCTCATTTTGTCTGGTTTCTCTGACCTGTTGTGTTTTCATGTCCGCTCACTTCTCTCTCAGCGGTCGGCCACACTATTGGTTCACAAGTTATTGGTAAACAAGCGTGGTCAGAGAAACGAGAGAGTGTGTCTTTCTTGGAGAAAAGCGCGGCTAAAGAAACGAGAGAGTGCGTCGAACTGCAGACGGACCTATCCATTGGCAGACCTATCTACACGAGTTTAGGGTAATTATTTTGAGACGTCGTTTCGCTTGTCTATTCATCGTTTTCCATTGAGATCGATGTGCTCTACAGGTCGGCTCTACAGTTGTATGTCAGCAACTTGCTGACACGGCATAAGTACCGACTATAGTGGGCACCTCATTGAGGCTTGAAAAAAAGTTTACGCGTCGGCTTCAGGTCCAGACACGAACGTGACCATTCCAGATATATCGCGAGACGTCTTGTATAATAATTTCCGTCTACATATTGTAGTTTTAAGGTTTTTTCTGCCGTCGCAGCGGGCTTTCCTTTTTCAGTAAATACACGATTAGTGGAACAACAAGCTGTAGTTATTTATCGTTCATTCTTCACTGCCGGCTAGCCACTTGTGGCAATTGCCAGAACCCCGAGCTACCTAACTGTATGGAAAAGAAAATAAACTCACCTGTAAATCCATCATAAGCCCAGGGGTTTGATAGTTGAGACACACCATTTGCACGCCATTGTTCCAAAATTCTTGTGGATTCAAGTTTGACGAATCAACTCTTGAGAGGTTCGGAAACACACGCACACAATAGTTCCGTGTTGCCTGGCTGAATTCGGCGGAATATGTGTGCATGAGCCGCAAACATGTTGATTCGTTCACCGAGGCAATGCTGTTTCGAGAGGGTGCTGCAATAGGTGTCAATTAGGTTGGCGCCATTAGTTGCTGTTCTATTATCCATTCCTGTTGGTTTGGTTTCCGGTCGCCCACCCAAAATGCCAAGAGATAACACGCCGGTTGGGCTATGACGAGGGTTCCCGTAGGCAACCGGCTGAACCTTCAGGGATGAATAGATGCGTTGAGTACCTGGTACAGTCGACAGTAGATCGTTGAGGGGTTTTAGAGAGAAAAACGACGGGACCAAGTCGGACAGCTCTTTGCATAGAAGGATTCTGTAATGTTTGTATTTTAGTTATTTATAAATACGTCTATTGTCCATTCGCGAAAAATGTAAGTGCGCTCCACGAAACTTAGTACTTCGTGGATTTCATTTTAGTCGCCAAATTATTTCAATTCACGTGTAAATTCAACGTAAACTTAAATAATTTGGCGACGAAAATGAAATCCACGAAGTATACTAAGTTTCGTGGAGGGCACTTGCTTTCTTCACGAATTAACAATAACATCCTTATCTATTACGTATTCCCGAGTATGTGAGATGTCGTAAAATGGGTCTCGCCACGATCGGTGAACGCATACTTGTAAACAATCTACAGTACTTGGAATACTGTAGATTGTTTACATTTTTCGACATGCGTGAATTGGAAAAAGCATGTTATTTTTGAAATGAATGACCCCCTAAATATAAAATATAAGTTTTAAAAAACAAAAAAAATAACATGAAAAAATTAAGAAAAGTTTTAATTGAAAAAATTCAAAAACAAATATTCAAATCCACAAGTGTGCAAACACCGATCGCGTCAATACCCATTTTACGACATCTCACGTACTCGGGAATACGTAATACCATATTTGATAGCTCCGAATATCAAATACGTTGTTTACCTTCCCTGTCAGCTACTTGCTTGGGCAAGCGGAGAAGTGCGAAAGGCATGGTCTCCGCTCTCCTGTAATCCGAGAAGTAGGGCATCAAACAGATAGAGTAAAATCCGGAGCAAGTAAAGAAAGTAAGTGACAGGGTAGGGCTAACAATAAGAATGATAGGTAATAATACATAAATTGCTCCCTAGTACCTACTTTTTCGCTCTTTTCTTGGATGTGCTGGCAACCGAATCATCTTCTTCAGAGACTTCTCCTAACTCTTTATCCTTATCTACCAGCTTTTTCCCCTGTAAACGTATATAAAGATGCAAAAAAAAACCTTCAGAGCTTACTATTATCAATATCCGGTTCTGAAAATCCCAAGGCGTTGGCACATTCGCCTCATCATCCCAATCAGTCGGATCGTTTGTTGGCACATAGAGTTTTGTTCCCAAGTGAGTCACTATCAACTTTGCGGCCACTTTCTGCCAATCGGTGGAACAGTGCACAGAGATTTTCAGCAGTAACGGATATCTACTCCGCTCAAATGCAAATTCTCGTATCGTCTTCAACGCACTTGAAATGGGAATTTTACTGTTCGCGTACTGACCATTTTGAACACTTGGTTCTCGTTCGCCACCCTTCTCGTTTGGATCCCATAGGTCAACTGAAAATACAGTGAATACCTCCTCATCGTCAGCCCTAGGCACACCATTTATGAACTTACACTCTACAAGCCTGCAATTCCGTTTCAGAGCTGAAGAGAAGCCATCGAATGACGCAGGGCCTAGTTGATCCTCGACAAGGTACGTTTTTCTGGAGCTGGATATGAAGTAGTGGGAAAACGGTTGTTTCATATCCATCGTCACAACTCGATGGTTTGGATCGAAGATTCCACACTCTGGTGAGAACAGGAAGGAAGTAAAACCGTCGACAGTCATCAAGTTATTTTCTTTTGCTTCGAAACAAGGCTCATACTGTTCGATGATGGTTTCGCAGTTGTCCGTGGTCACGCCCACCATCTAAATTCCTGTTTGTTATTTCAGAAACCAACTTGTTACACTCACCCCCTGCTCAGTTTCCAGAAACAAGCGCAGGTCCTGACAGGACAGGTAGTCTTTGTTGGCATATCTGACCATCAGAAAGTAAATCTCGGGTCGTGTTCCTATTTCCTTGTAGAGATCCACAAACTCCGCTTTAGACACTTTTCCACGCTCGCAATCTTCGGCACCGATTGTCACTTCCTATATTCAGTTTAATTGTTCAATCTGCTGATTTTAAAAAGTGTGCACTGTCGCAACAAGCGCGGAACTTTTCGAAAAGAATTTTTGAGGCAGAAAGCGTGCAGACGACAGACAGACCGCAGCGCGTGGGCTTTTTTTCGCGTTTTCAAAAGTTCTAGAGAGAAAGAGTATTCGTAAAGCTTTCATATGTGTTCTGTTATCGATAATGACACATACTTTAATTTTGTTTCTAAGCCTGTGATGGGATATTCTCGAGTTGATGTGCACAATAGCTTTGAACGTCGTCTCCTCGTCCAACCGATTTGACTTCGTGACATCGAACTCGTCAAAAACTGACTCAATCCATCGTTCGCGCAGAGTTGCAAATTGTGAACTGGATGGTTTGCAGTCATCTGGAAGCGCTGTGCATAAGCTATCAGTAGTTTCTCTCGAATATGGCAGATAGCCAACTATTTACATACCTCGTTTTTCCCAAACTTAACGGCTATTACCGAAACTTACACTTATTAGAAGTCAGAGCCATAAGTCCTGTAACCCAAATGTTCGCATCGTCACCACTTTTCGCAATCAGGTCCAGTGTTTCGTAATTGTCTCCGTAAATTATAGAAAACAGACATTCTTCCTACAACAGAATACATAAAGGCTGTCCACAAGCTTTAGCAAACATGCCTGTAAATCTGTGAAAGCCTCATCTGACTGTCTCAAAAGTTCCGTGTTTTTCCCTAGTCGTATCTCGCGAATTTCGTCGATTGCAATTCTCGCTTTATGAGGTTTCTTATTAGTAGGTGTCCAACGGATATATGACAGATCGGCGTCCAAACTGGAATACAAATGGGTTTTAGAATTCATATTAAGTTCAGAAAAAGTCTGACCTAAAAAACCGGCGAAACTGCCGATTTGTTCCCCGAAGTTTCACAAACTCGCTTCCAGTCTGCATATAGTTCCAGCAATCGCTCACTAAATAAAGGAAAAATTGAAATTTATTTTCCTAATCTAGGCATTTATGTGCGTACCATTGGAAATTTTGGCATCGTTGCTTTTCGAAGAAAACGAAACTGTCTTCCTTTCGTTTGCAGGGCTTTTTGCTCTTCCGCCATGTTTTATGATTGAAGATCGGAGGGTTTTTCTGAAAATGCTAGCTTTAAACGTTGAGAATATATTTGGCCTGCACGATGTGCTAGCCGGAGCATTATTGGTAATGCGCTCCGCTGATAGGGACGCTGCCTGTCAGCGTCTCTTTGGCGAGAGTTGCTGACAGCACTCTACTTCTCTGAATCTCCTCATGCATTGTTTTAGCAGCCGTTTAACGCAGCAGAGTGGCTGTGCAGCCCAAACTATTACTGCGTCGCGAAAACCTGTCAGAGCAGAGCGCGCGACTGAGCGTAGCGGTTCTATTGAGTAGCAGTTCTACTTGGTGACAGTTCCATTGGGTTTCTGTTTCATTTCGAGTATTGCAGTTCAATACCTAACACTTCAAATGAGTAGCAGGTCTAGCATGTTACAGTCCTATTTTTAAGAGTTCTATTTGATAACAGAGTTATTAATAGTGCAGTTCTATTTGTTTAGCAACCATTTTATTTTGTATCTTGACGGTTTTATTTTTTTGCCCTTGGCAAATCTGCCGAATTCGGTGGCGATTTTCCATTTTACTGGACATGGAGCTGCTTTCCTGCCAACTTGGCTCACGCTATGCGCCGCGCATCTTTACCACACACCGCTCGGTTACATACATAAAAGGTTTATTAGGACACGAGCCCAAGCTACAACAAAATGGGAACATACAATATAAAAGGCGAAGCTTACGGGGACTAATAACAGGGGGACAAGCAGGGGCCAGGTGGCATAAACAAGAGTGACCCTTCGAGTGATCGAGATGCGATCTTTTATAGCCAAATCATGGGCGGTTCCCCGTGTTATGATTTGGCAGGAAACTGTAATTAACAGGCGCGCGAAATCCAAATCAGGAGGGAGACCAGGTGACGAGAAGTATGTACAGGGTGGCCGATAAGTATAGGACGTTTTGAAAGTGCTCCCATTTTTTCAATTTGAGGATTTTTCGAGAACAACCTTTATTAAACAACAAAAAATAAGCAGAAAATTTGATTTTACAAGAGAATTTCGAAGTTGGATCCACGAGCTTTGACACAGGCTCTCAAACGTTTCTTCACCGAATTGACAGTGCGCCGCAGGTATCCGTCGTCGATCGAAGCCCATGCTACCTCGAGAGCGGCCTTCAAGTCATCGACAGTAGCAAAAACTTTTCCCGCGATCTAGAACGTGAGAGTCCGGCAGCGAGATGTTTGCGTAGACCAGTGAGACGCAGGAGGATAAGTGTTGGCGTGTTTGTGGTACGCGGCAAGGTGGACTGGTAACGTGTGTCCTGGGGGTGTCCTGGGGAGAATGTAAGACTGGGCGAGCCCGGACATTACAATACTGTCATATATATAAAATTCCGTTTGGGTTTGTAACTGAGGATCTTTGTGTGTCTGTGTCAAAGGCGCATGGCGGGGGCGAACTCAGCACACGCGGCCTAATAAAAGATTGCCGGGCAAACGTGTAACCGCCTGCGCCACACGGGACACGCCGAATATATTTCTCGGGGAGTGGATTTGTTCGCGGTTGGCAGCATGCCGTTGCGTTCGTCTCTGGGTAGAGGACAAGGTCAAATAAGAAAGTTTAGAGATGAGAAAAGATCAAAAATTGTTTTTGATTGAGCCAGGCTTGTACTGTTATAAATCTATTTTAAAACTGTCCTATTGTGTAACGGTTCTATTATGGAAAATTGCGCTTCATTACTCCTTTAATTTTCAATATTTTTGAAGCGACTCGAACGCTGCACCGAGGATCGGCAAACTCACCCAACTCCCCCACCTAAGCTTTCCACGGCGGGCGTTTTTCGCCCGTCCGACCCGTCCGGGTAAAGGGCCGACCGATGCCCGGGCAAAAAAAAAACGCCCGCGTGAAATGTTTTTTATTTCTTCAAAGTATTAATAAAAATGGTGATTAGAAAAATGTTCATTAGTGAAACAAATTCGGAGTCAGCAATTCGATTGAAACTTGTTTTCCACTCGATCTTAAAAGGAATCTTGAATTATTATTATTGTTTTATTTTCCGCAAACCTCTTTATATTCATGATCTTCTAATTTTTTTTTTGAATACTCGCAACTTTTTCATTCCGCGAAACGCTGGAAAATGGCGATATTGATTTTCCTTTTTTTTCCAATGGTTCCTTAATATTATTATCCTCGCTTCTTGACGAACAGCTTTTCTCCATTTTAATCATTTTCGACTTTCTTAAAAATATTTTGATAGTTGAAATTACGAAAAAAAAACAATAGAAATCATGTTTAATACAATTGGGAATTCATAAAAAAAACGAAAATTGAAATACGTGCAATGTACCGTGACGGTGTGTCCAAACACCGTCACGTAAAATCGCAGACCGGGCAATGCGGATGGGTATCGGGCAATTTCGGACGGCCCGCCCGGGATGGAAAGCTTACCTCCACCCATGGTGTGTTGAACGGAACGTTGGAATATAAAATTTAAACTGCGCGTGTCGCATTTTTCTACCATAGGCTGCATTTAGCTGCAGCCACTTAAATGCGTTAAAACGGATAAGAAGAGGAGATGTAGAGAAGTAGAGTGAACGGATATTGTTTGTACGAAGCAACAGAGACACAGACAAGCAGCGGTCCTCTCACCGGAGCGCACCCGAGCGGACGTTTTCAATTATTGCTCAGTTTCTCCGCGTCTCCTTTATCAATGCTAGACCATACGGCCGCGGCCGAGGAACAGCACGTGACCACCTATCATAAACAAGAGATTTTGCGAGTTTCGTGAAGGTTCGTTTTTGTTTTTTTCATTTTTCATATCGCAACCTTATTGAACGCTGAGCAAAAAGATCGAAATCAAAACCCACCCAAAAAAATCCATCGAGTCAAAGAGAAATAAAGAAAAGTGTTAACTTGATGTTCTTTAAAGGAATTCCGGACGCAACAAAGAAAAATGGTGAAAGTTTTCGGAAACAAAACTCTGCGAGCCATCGAATTGTTAGGCATTAGCACATCTCTCACCCTCCTCTCTTTTTCCCGTTTCTCCATTTTTGGCGGCATGCCCGTTTCGCACAACTGTTCTTTTTTTTTTGCTGTCTTTTCTATAAACATTTTGGTGTGGCTGGCTCAGCGCAGTTTATTTTTAAGAAGAACAGATTTTCCGATTGTTATGACGAAAGAGGGAAACACAAAAAAAAACGAATAAAATTTGCCGGGGCGCTATTCTCTGGGGTTTCGACTTTTGGATTGCGCGGGCTGAATGTGATTTTGAATTTTGAAATGCGTGTTCGGAATTCATAAACTGCGCAAAAAGGAAAAGAAAACAAGGCGAACCTCTTGGAAAATGGAACATCCAAATGACGAGGTGTATCCGTCGATTCGTTGTCACTTTCCGTCATTCTGAAAATGGAAACTCTATCGGATAGAGAGGCTAGACAGTTAGACAAGACGAGAAATAGGGAGCGGAGAAGCGGAGAAGCGCAGACAGAGAAGAGCGCGAAACGAAACCAATACAGGGCGTTAAAAAAGCCTCAATTAGCAGCAACTTTTTGCTTGAACTTTTTTTAAATCAAAGTGTTGAAAAAGTTTTCTGCAAGAAATTTACTCGCCCGCGCGGACGAAGACGGGGCACAACAAGATGTCTCCTTTCCTTCTCTTTTTCTTTTGCTTTTTTTGCTTCTTCTTCTTCTCAAAAAAAAAACATATCCGTTTTGAGTCGTCTTCTACGCAGTTAGTATAGGCTCGGATTAGGAGGCAGATGGAAAAAAATGCGACGATGAAAAAGAGATTGAGATTAAAGTGCTTCTAGATGGATCGATAGAAAAGTTGTGCGCTGCTTTCCGAAGAGACAAGTGGATTATGCTTGAAATTTAATTTTGTTGGAAAAAAGTTGACGGGTGTCGAGCGATTTTTAACCAAAATAATACGAAAATTCTAGTTGGGTAGGGTTTCCAGGTGTTATTTTTATTTTTATTTTTATTAACCGTGTTTTGTTTTTGGTTTAAAAAAAAGCAGATGTACATACATATAATGGCTGAAGATTTTTCTCTCTTGCCAAAAAGTAGACGAAGAAAGAAGAAGAAGAAAAAGAAGAAGAAGAAGCAAAAGAAGAAAAGTTTTTGCACTTCTTCCTCTTCTTGAACCACACAAAATCTCACTGATTTTCCCATGCTTTTAGGCAAGCGAGCAACATTCAGAAACTCAATTGTAAAAGGGTTTAACCGAAAACTTGTGAAACTTTAGAGTTTGGAGAAAAGATCTTCTACACTTTTCTAATCTTGCTATGCTTAAAATGTGCGTCGCAGTTTAGTTTTTGGCTGAAAATGCATGTTTGTTTGTTTGTTTTTGCGGGTTCAGAGGCGTAGCTATTTTTCAAACCCTCTTCTTCTTCTTTTTCTTCTTTTTTTCAGATCAATGTTCACACACACCCGCAGTGTGAAATGGGCATTGACGATTGTATTACTTGTTTAAGAAGTCGACCACGCGCTGATCCTCGGCCGCGGCCATCTGGTCTGACAACGATAGGACACGCAGAGAAAAGTACAGTTTTATCAAGTTATTTATTGATGCCATGATGCCAATAGACGCCCACGGCACCCCAGCCTTCCTCGTGCAACGCTATTGAGCAGCATTTCAAGATTATTCCTTTTTTTGACGTCCATTTGCTTTCTGTTTTTCCCGGTCTATTTTCAAAACCCTAAGGCTCTGCCATTTTTTGTTGAAAACTGCTCGTTTTTAATTTAAAATAAACGCTTTATTTTGAATAATCAGACAATGGTTCGAATTGCTCAAAAAATCAAATCTTGGAGAATTTCAGTAGAAAAATTTCATTCTCTGCATTGCTGGAGCATTAAACGACAGGGGTCCGACTATTGCCTGTAAACATAAACGTGTAATAAATTGTTAACAGTTTATGCTTTATCATCCATTTTCATGAGCTTCAACCTGAAAAATTCGACTTTTTTTGTGGCAAGAAACATTGCAGGAAACAAGACAATTACCGTAAATACTGTATTATACGACCCGCCTTGGAATTGTGCGCGTTTCGTCGCTGTATTCACTTTTGCATCAGTCCCCTCTCAGCTAATGTAGTTTTTTTTTTCCATAGACCATCTTCTCAGAGGGGGAGAATGAAAAAAACCATCTTCCTAGAGCAAAACTCTAGGAAAATTGACAGTATGGTCTAGATGATGGTTCTTTCCATTTACTAACCCAAAAAATGAATTTAGAAAAAGAAAAAAGCAAATCACATGGTGTCCAGGATTTGAAAAGTGGGTGGAGCCGAGCAATCGCGCCCCACTGGATTTTTTCGCGCGAAATTCAAATTTTGACGCATTTTTTCTGTTTTTCGAGAAAAAAGTATAAATTCTTCATTTGTTCCCAAATGTGCTCCAACGGAATTATAGCTGAGGTCATTAGACATTTTTTAAGCCTAAGAACGTCGAATTTGGTTCAGCCACCATTTCGGAATAATCGTTTTTAGCATTGCGGACCTAAAGAAGTGAGTTTTTGGTTTTTTCGCAGGATAAATCTTTACGAAAATCGAAGTTTGGGCAATTTTATGGCATTAAAAGATACAATACATACATTTTACAAAGAAAAACAGGTTTTACTGAAAGAAAAATAATGTATGCGTCGAGCCCTTCCCAGGCCCGTCGCTTCTCCCGGGAACTCTTATTCGCCGATCACTCTGCGTCTCACTACGTTCGACACCTTAGCCGCGCACCCTCGTCCGTCTCTCACCCTGCGTCTCCACTCGTTCACCACCGACGTCCACACACACTCGCACCGCCTGTCGTCTCGCGCCTCCACGCCGACCGTACACTCTCGCCAGGAGGACTGTTGGACCATTTCGATCGACGCAATTATTGTGAAAACAAAAAAATTGCAACGCGGTGTTTGCGTACTTTTGAAATTCAAACGGCAATGAAAGAAATAGCACGGCAAATGAAGAGATTTGTTCCCATTTTCGTTTGAATTTTAAAAGTACGCAAACACCGCGTTGCAATTTTTTTGTTTTCACAATACCGTTAATCCACCAATCACTGATCTTATTGACTCCGCCCCTTTTTCACTCTATAAAAGGCGAGAAACCGTTCATTTCAACGGGTTTATTTCCATTCGTTTGAGCCGACTGTCGTCGCCTCCGCCGTCCTGTTTGCCTGCCGCCTATTTTATGTTTTCCCCGCGCCTCTTTCACATTTTCCATTGTCCCCTTTCATAGTAAATTTACTTTTCTTCAATAAAACCGTTTAGTATAAGAACTTTTTGCGTTTAAGTTGAACACGAGTTGGCCACTCGTAACTAATAAAAAAAATGCGAGAGTCGAAAAATGCGCAAGAACCGAAAGTGTGCCATGCAAGTTTGCTGGCGCGCCAGCAAATTAGGCTCCGCCCACATTTCCAATCCTGGACACCGTGAATCATGGTTGTTCGTGTCAAGAGTCTGAATTATCAAAATCACAAGTCGGTCAGTTTTCGAAATTATTTCGTTCAGTTTTTTTTTTAACATCTTCTCACAGTTGAAAAATTCATATCAAACATCTTCCTACTATTCTAGAGTGATTTTTTGACCAAAAGACCATCTACAACAAGCCCATGGAACATCCACCAGGAAACGCGCTTTTTTATTATTTCAACCCGTTGTTTGTATTTTTTACCATTTCTCGTAATGGAGACAGTCATCAAAAGCGCCACCAGGCTGAGCATCAAATTCTTTTATATACAGATTCCATAAGTCGCTATATTTACGGATTTAAAATTCTTAAAATGTTGAATCGCACTGAACATTTATTAAAGAAACCAGAAATGACCAACGGCATAAGTAAAGCTGAGCTACGGTTTTGTGGTTCGAGAGACACCATTGGATTAAGAAAGTAATTATTATTATTATTAAAGTTAACAAACATATACTTTCTGTTGTTAGTGTCAGAACTTCTGATTCAGTATTTAATGCTATTTATGAAATTTGTCCTAAATTTCCACGGTTTTCTAACAATTGGGATGAAAAGGGGACGACAGATTGCAGGTCCCGGGTTTGAAACGTCTGGGTTTATCCGGGAGCCTAAAAAGCAGGGTTGAAAAATAGAAGCCCACCCTGTAATAGAAAAACGGTTTTGGGATGTTTCGAAACTGTAATTAATTTTTTCGTCAAAACAGTTGTCGAGTCTTTTGCCGGTATGTTCGGAGAATTCGTCAAAATTTAACGGTAAGTTACAACTGTTTTATCCTCGACTTAATTTTATCACTAGTGCAAAGAATACCGTGACGAAAAATTGTCATAAAGTTTCAAAAAGTTCCAGAGCCGATTTTCCTTGTACTGCTCACCGCTCAGGAACAATTCTAAATAGAGCTGTGGCCTAAAAAGTTAACTTAAACGGTTTAATGAGTAAATTCAGTTCCATAATAATTCATTCAAAGCATTTTGGAGACGACTGAACGCAAATTGATGCTGATGAGAAGATAAAAAGTTCACGAGGAAACTGTAACCTGGAAGAAAATTGAAGCCACAGTAACTAGAATAGTCGCACTTTGTTTCGTTCCGGAATTTTCTCGTCGTGAAGATGAAGTTTTTTTTTTATTGTCCCTGGTGTTGATAAACTTGTCTCTCTTCGGTACTGCGGTTCACGGTTTTCAGCGTTTTCGGACGACAGGTGGTGCGACGTTCTGAGCCTGACATTATTAAAGTCGAATCCTGGCCGACTGAAGAAATTTCTAAGCTTGAAAGTCGTACAATGCGCCACCAAGTTCGTCGGATAATGAAATTATTTTTTCACTCGAAAATTTACTTTTTTTAGAAATTCGATTCATTATCTGATTATTCAGGATGACACCATCATTTTAATCCAAAAACGACGCCTTTTGGTCAAAAAATGACCGAGCCTTAGGATTTTAAAAATGCGACAGGTAGAAACAATTTCGGAAGGCTGGGGTGCCGTGCTATGTCAATTCGATGTGATTTTTTCGTCTCCTGTAAGGTTGGCAATGAATAGGTGGGGAGGCTCCCCACCAGAGGTGGGACAGAAAAAATTTTCCACAAAAACTTTTTTTGTCCCCAAAAAAAACAATAAAAAGAAATTTTCCACGTTTTTGTTGAAAATTAGAGGTTTTTGTCAATTCGGAGCATATACCGACTAAGTTTTTGTCTAAAAACCGGAACTCTTTTTCGCCTCCGTGGCTCTAAAAAATTCTTTTTTGACTACGACGCATCATCAAAAAAAAAAAACAAAAAAAAAGCTCCCCATTGCCAACCCTAGTCTCCTGAAAATTCCAACGGTAAATGGTTCTCTAGACGGTAAATAACAGTTCCACGAACAATGAAAACATTTACGGACGTTTTATATTGTGTTTTCAATCGAGTTGCAGCATGAGAACGAGAGATAAAAAGACATGTTTTCTCTGCTTCTCTTCGAATCGAACTGTGTTTGCGTGGTCGCGCGAAAAAAGTGGGCGGAGTCACGCGTTTTCATGTCGCAATTCGATTGAAAAAACCATTGTGTCCCTGATCCAGTGGACACTCCATGGTGTTCAGTCCATGCTAGGTGTCATCCATAACTTTACAATCTCAGATTTTAAAATAGCTTTATTGCAGGTTAATGGAACAATTTTATATATTTACAATACATTGAAGGCTGATCACGGATATGATGTTCCTCTACAAGTGTATCGTCGCTAAAGATATTGCCTGCCCGAGTAATTTATATCTCAGTTTTGCAAACTGTTCTTCTTTAACGAGACATTCCTACTATTTACGATCAAATATTTCTAATTTCACCAAATATAGTTCTCAATTTTTATGTAATAGATCTCTTAAGTGTTGGAATTCATTACCAGCTGTTACTTTCCCGGTTAAAATTTCCCCCCGTGCCTTCAAAACTAACCTCCATAAATTAGATCTTTCCAATTTCTTAACCTTAAATTGTACGACCTACTGATGTTTAACTCTATTTTTCTTGTCAAGTTTTTAAGTTGAATGAGTAAGAGGCCTTGTTTCCCTTCATCAATAAATAAATAATTTATTTTCCCCAATAACAGCCGACGAGCCCTTCAAACTGGAAAATGAAATATATAGTCCTTTGCAACTTTTCAACAGTTTGGAATAAAATTGTATGGTTGACAGTGCCAAATTGTTTATAATTTTTTGGAATAAAAACATAATGTCTGTATACATATATAATTAACCTTTCCAATAATAAACATCACATTCTAGCCACAAAATCGTTCAATACACAAACAGCAGGAAAATTATTAATTTCCATGTAAAAATTACAGCAAAAAAACGGACCAAACCCGAACCAGTGCAGGACTATTATTACTCTCGTCTCAACAGCTTCGTATAAACTTTTCAAACGCCAATTTCCCCGCGAAACATCTCGAAGCGCATTTTATGACACAGTTGAAATGAGAGTGACCGTATCCCATTTAAAAATGTACATCTGGGTTACGGCCGCACTCATTTCAACTGTGTCATAAAATGCGCTCCGAAATACTTATTTTTTTCGTGTGAAAATTGGTTACATATTTTCAAAGTTTATGAGCTGTATCCGATACGAGAGTAATAAGAAAAGTTGAGCTTCGAAATTCAGGAAAAAAAACTAGTCCATCAGAAGCGGGCCCGGAAAGTGTCCAATAAGGGACAAGTGAGGAACACGTTCGTTTGTTTTGCGATGCCTTTTTTCAAAAATATTTTCCCGTCAAAATTCAACGCGCTGAGGTTGTGACACGTGCCAAAGCTGGCTCTCCTTTGCGTCTCGTCGATTACACGCTTTCTGCTTAAAAATTCATTTTGGCTTCAGCGCAGCAAAAAAACCGATTTTCGCGGTTTTTTCCCTATGCATGTTTTTTCCAGGAAAAACCCCATCGCGTCGAGACCCGGCAGTGAAAAAAGCAATGCGCCTTTAATTTTCAATGGGGGTTCGGTTGAAATTTAAAGGCGCATAGAGTTATTTCATCGGCCGGTCTCGACACGATAAGTTATTTACGTCAAAAAAACCTCCGACTACTGTAGTTTTTTGTCTATTTTCCTCAATTTTGCATAGGGAAAAAAACCACCAAAATCGGTTTTTCCCTGCGCTGAATAGGTCCATAACAGAGCGCAATTTCACCAGGGCAATTGCCAGCACCCCGTGTTTGTTTGTATATCATTCCGTGAGAAATCAAAAAAGAAATCAATCAAAATGATTTTTACGGGTAACACCGTCAATAGAAGCACGGTGTGTTGAAGCGTACATTTTTTCAAAAATAATAAAAAGTACGCAAATTGCCGTCACATGCGCTTTCAAATTATTACGTTACAGGTTTCTGTGCATGCGCCGCAACCGCAACTATACGACAAATCCAAAAACATTTTCATTGAAAACGCATGTAACAATTCTGTTAATTCAACGAAAAGTGTTTCTAATCGACTCATTATTTTTTTATTATGCGGAAGAGTACAAAAAAAAGATAAAAAATCACGTCAATTTATTTATTTATGCGATATTTCAAAAACAGTGACCGTAACCATAAAAATTGCTTTCAATGAGTAGTGCGAGGGGGCGCGTTTACAGCTGTACACCGTTCAACACACCGTGAGAAGAAGTGTTTTAAAAAGAAGATATGGTCCGTCTCATAGAGTAGATAGGGCATCTAACAATAAGTATTAGTCCGCGTGCAAAATTATTATCCATTTCTGACATTTCTACCAGCTGCTCACAAAAACCTAGACCACGACCTGACCGGTCTCTTGCCACGACAGGTTGAAGGCGCACACCGAAACACGGGGCATGAGTTGGGAGTCAAAAAACGCGCCTGGGCGCACAACTACGAACTCTTATGGACCTATTCACAAAACCGGAAAAAAAAAGAAAAAAACGGAAAAAAATTGCGGGAAAAATTTTGGACCAAAATATCGATTTTTCTGAAAATTTTCAAAATCGGTATTTTGGTCCAAAATTTTTTGAGCGTGTACATGAGAATTTTTTCCAATATTTCCCAATATTTCAGGTCAATCGGAGCATTCTCCGATTTTTTCCACAATTTTTTCCGGTATTGTGAATAGGTCCATTACAAATCAGGCCCAAGCACGTTTTTCTATTAACTTTGGGTCTAATTTGTGAATGTTCGTCGCAGGTGTGAGGATATGGCCTAGATTTTAGTGAGTGGACGGTAAAACGTTCAGGGGTGGACGAAGTACAACAACAACAACAACAACAACAACAACAACAACAACAACAAACAAACAAAGTCGATCGTTCTTCAAGTACCGAAGGTACTGCAGATCACCGTTTTCTGTGTACGCGGACGACTGGTGGTGTACCGTTCAGATTACAACAACAAAAACAACAACAAGAAATTTAAGTCAATTCCTGGCTAGGCAAACGACCGAGCAGCTGCGCTATCGATCTCAGCCCAACTAGAAAAAAAAGTCCAAAAAAAAAGAAAACATGCGAAAGTGTGCTCAATTTAAAAAATCTTGGCAGTGTGCCAAATTATGCCAAATGCGAATTCACAATTTTCGAGAAAGAAAGAAATCGTGTATTCGACGAGACGAGACGCAGGCGAAAAATCGTTACCACGCATCACAAACACGTTTTTGTAACATATGCAAAATTAATATTATTATTATATGAATGTTATATGTATGTACAACAGAAAATGTGAAAATCTTTTTCATCCAAGAGCTTGCGCAAAAACGGTGGACCAGCCAGCAACGACGACGACGAAGACACTGATTCTGTACATGATGCAAATCGACACACACCCAGACATCTGAAGAAGTAGAGGATGATAGAACGGAGGTGGTAAAGAAGTGCTTTCTATCTTTGAACATCCCTCTCTCACCCAAATCGGCCCCTCGTCGCGAAAACAGCGAGCAAAACCCGCAGAGGGGGAAGAGAAGACGGCGACCGAGGCCCAGGCGTGCTGCGAAATCGATGAAGAGACAGTATGCCGTGGCGGGGGGCGAAGAATTGTTGAGTGAGCAAAGAGTGTGTGGCGGGTGGAGACGAAGAGAAGTGCGTCCATCGCAAACAGACGTTTGTGGAAGCGGAGAATCGAGGCCATGATGCGGCGAGAAGGCGAAATAGTGGACGAGCGGCGGAGTGTCGTTTCTCTGGCGGGGAGACACTAGTCGTGTTAGTGTGCCTATTTCGTTAGTCCTTCGCCTTTCTACACCCTCCAACGAGGAGAGATCACGAGTATTTCTCTCCCGTCACTGCTTCTACCGTAATCCTTGCATCAGACGAAGCAACCCCGCGAGGCTCGACGGTATATGGTAATTCGGTTTCTTAGGACATACAGTAAACAGTACTGCTTATACTGGCATTGAACACTAATAAGTTATTAGTCTTATTAGCAAAAGTTCGAAGCAAGATGAGTATGATTGGTGTAGGTACAAAATACAGTAATAAAACAAGTTTAGTTTTTATCCGATCCGACAGATTTTCTAAAAACTGGCTAGAATGTAGTCGCTACCTAATTTTCCGGGTAAAGGGGTTGTGCCCACGGTCTATGAAAGAGGTTTTTTGAAACTTATAACCGTAAGTCCGGCAATACCCATTTACCCGGGCACAGGGTTCGTGTATACGACCTCGTGTCTATGTATAGCGTTTTCTGCACCGATTTGCATCAAACTAGATTTTTGAAACCATATTGGCATGAGGTTTACTGGCAGCATACTAACATTCGGGCTATGGTTCGGTGTCTCCGCCTGGATTGAATGGCTTCGCAACCTAACCAAAGATTGTGGCTGTAACCACTTCCAAATTGGTAGAGGCTTGGCGGAGTAGCCACATTTGATGCACGGGTTCACCGTGTGCCGACTCTCAGTCGATGGACAAGAAAAAAGTTAGAGGAAACATATGTATTTTTTTTTTTGAAATGACGCTCAATTAGTACCTTTTCCGTCTGCGACGCTCGTGCTTCTCCGAATGGTAGGCCGCGGAGCCCTTGGAAGTTAGGTCACGTCCATTTAATCGTTTATTTCCGTGTCGTGTCCTCCCGGTCATTTTTGACGTGAATTCATAATTTGTTTTGTTTTTTATTAATAAGTTCCACGAAACATCGTCCGACACTCCACTTTCGCGGTCGTAGCAATGAATCTTGCTGGGAGTTGCTCCCCCTGCCGGTCGCACTGCCATACTAGCGCACAGTGAGATGGAACAGTCACGTATTCGCCAAGAAGTGATACTTTTCGGTAAAAAGATAATTTTGACTCACGATTTTTCGCAAAGTGTTACTTTCTGTCGAATAGATACTAGGAAATTTTTAGACCAGACCGATTCTAGCCAAAATTTCCATTCAAACTGTCAAGTACCGCGCAACACCCTATGCCAGCAGTTAGTATTGTGTAGCAGGATACTGTAAACTAGCCTACCGTACCGTTTCGCCTTTCCTGGTACATGTCAAGCGTTGAAAATACTTGCGGCTTTTAGGTCTCATTGAACTCGGTGATTTTGGGGTTTACCTAAACGGTCACGGATAATGGACCTATACAGGGAAGGAAAAAACAGTTTTGTGTATTACGGAGAATCCAGCGGGTTTCTAATGGGGTTATTCACAAAACCGGAAAAAAAGGAAGAAAACGGAAAAAAACTTCGGGAAAAATCGAAGAATGATCCGATTGACCTGAAATTTCGGGAAAAATTGGAAAAAATTCTCCTGTACACGCTCACAAAATTTTGGACCGAAATATCGATTTTTAAAATTTTCAGAAAAAAAATCGATAATTTTTAAAATCGATATTTCGGTCCAAAATTTTGTGAGCGTGTACAGGAGAATTTTTTCCAATTTTTCCCGAAATTTCAGGTCAATCGGAGCATTCTCCGATTTTTCCCGAAGTTTTTTTCCGTTTTCTTCCTTTTTTTCCGGTTTTGTGAATAACCCCATAATTAAGAAAAAAGCCCTTGGAATAATGCGAAAAATTGTTTTAAAAAAATGCTCGTTGGAAATTTTTCAATAGGTACAGAAGTGAACGGAATAGAACTTTTTCGAGCTGTTCCGCGCCAGTACGGCTCTATTTCAGGCGGTTCTTTTCCGAACAGTTCAATTCCGCAATAGCACCAAGGGCACCTGTCGCAATTTCAACAAGTTAGCCAAATTGAGCATGTACACAATAAGTTGAAATGAATTCATTAACATAGTATTTATGACATTGAAAAACATTTTTTAAAAATTAGTAGTAGAAGCAGATGCCACGAGATTGAAGCAAGAGATCTAAAAAAAAACGAAGAAAGCTGAAAATTGAATAAGAAACAGTTGTCAGACAAAGAGACCAGACCACCGTCGAAAAAATATAATGTTCATCTCTTCCAATGTTCCCCTTCCATCGCTTCCCTAACTCTTCTCTCTTCGCTCAGGCATTTCATTTCTTTAATTATTAGAAAAATTAGAAAATATCAGAAAAAATGGGAATTATATTAGGAGACCCGAGTAAAATTAGAAAAATTAGAAAATATCAGGAAATTTAGGAATCTTAAACAGATCTTGTAAGATTCGTATCGATTTTGCAATAAGCGCATATTATCAGGAAATTTGCGGATCATATCAGATCTTATTTTACTCCGATCGCAGCGCGTTGGGCTGCGTCGCGTGTCGCCAAACGAGAGTTTGAAAAAGCATTTTTCAGTATTCTGGCCTAAATTATTTTTCGTTTGTTTTAATTTAAATTTTTTATCAACTAAATAATTAATATTCCTTTATTATTCATTTAAAAAATGTGCCACTTTACAGTCCGCGATAACTTCAAATTAAGGCTTCGCCTCTTTGCTCAATTTTCAGGTGATTTCACTTTTACTGTATTTTGCCCGTGGAAATTTTGCAACAATGTTGAAATTTGAGGAAAGAAGCGGGACTGAATTTCATGGGCTTGTCAAAAAAGTACCCAAAAGGGGAAAAATGACAAACAATTGGAATAAAACTCTGTTCAAAATTTTTAACATTTTTCCCGTTCCAGGCTTATCGAAGCATTCTCCGGGTTTTCTCCCAATTGTTTGTAGTCGTTTTCTTATTTCTGAAATTTCGCTGAATAGGCTCACAAAAGTTCACGTCGCTTGTGAGGTGACGAAGTTTTAAAAACAATAACATTTTTTCAGAAGTCTGGTGCATCATATTTGTGTATTGAACCAATGGCCTATCGATAACTGTCGCAGGTTAGCGCTTCTTCATTTAATTGTGAAAATGTTTGAATTTTTAGGCCTTAATCGTTGTTTCGTGCCACGAGCGGAATTTCATTTCACTCGAAGATTTTTTGGCGAACTCCGTCAAAATTGTGGTTCGCTTTGACGTGTGGATTTCTCGTCGAGGTCTCTTTGGAAAATTTGATGTAATGAATTGTTTTTTATTTCTGAATCATAAGCATTATTTTCAGCGCGACCGCGAGATGGAGACAAGCTGACAGCGACAACAGGATGAAATGGAATGGCATACGAAATGGAATACGCGGAAACATCGAAAACGACGCGTGCAATTTCTGCGTAGAGTTCCCAATAATTTGTATTTTTGTATT
This sequence comes from Caenorhabditis japonica, assembly GCA_963572235.1. Taxonomy (NCBI): domain Eukaryota; kingdom Metazoa; phylum Nematoda; class Chromadorea; order Rhabditida; family Rhabditidae; genus Caenorhabditis; species Caenorhabditis japonica. Next base: position 30,327,094 of record OY754344.1, read on the forward strand.
CTATTTATTTATATTTTATAATAATTTTCAATAAATAAAACGCATTTGTATGGTAATTTATCTGCATTGTTACGTTGTTTCGAAAAATCAATAATTGTTGACACGGTATTCGACAAAATCTTGCCAGGAAAATTATGAATAAATTTAGAAAATTTACGGATCTTATCAGAAAATTCACGAATTATTTTAGTAAATTTACGGGTATTATCAGAAAATTCACGAATTATTTTAGTAAATTTACGGATATTATCAGAAATTTTAAGGGTAATATTAGGCGATGCGAATCTGATCAGAAATTTTACGGATCTTTTCAGGTATTTTATGAATCTTATCAAGCCACAATATAGTCTTGAATCTTTCGTTTAAAATCCGTAAATTTTCTAATAATTCAAGAAATGAAATGCCTGAGCGTTCGCCCCGTCTTCTCAATGTCTTCTTTTGGAAACAGAAGCCTCGTCTTTGTACCACAATCTGAGTTCTCTTTCCGTTTGCTTCCCGCCACTCTCCACAATCGATACGCTGTCGTCACGAGGGGTGCGCCGCCCGTTGCCTCCATCGCCATTGATTCTCTCGTGCAGCACCTCCCGCCGTTGTACACTATTCGTCCCGTCTCCACCCGTCGCTTGCACGCATTGCGCTCTCTCACGCGTCGCGGTCGTCTGATTCCGCCCCTTCTTCGCCGTCTCCCCCCCGCTTGCATAAACAACCCCGCTCACCTCGTTTCACTTCTGACCGTTGTGTTTCTTCGTTTCGTGCCGTTTCTCTACTTTCCTTCCTTCCTCTATGTTTCGATTTTTGCCTCCTATTCTCTTCGCCTCTTCCTTCTTTCTTTCCTTCTTCTTTCTTTCTTCCTTCCTCCTTCCTTCCTTCCTCCATCCATCCGTCCTCCTTCTCTCCGCATAAATAGTTTGAAATTTCCGTCAGAGAAGGATGGATGTACAGGTGTGGTGGGGGTGACAAAAGGTCCACTGCCGAAATGTAACACTCAAATACCATTTTTGGTGCACATTGGTTAGTTCGAGCAGGAACAGACAAGGTGTCACTGCGATAAGAGACTGGAGCAAGTTTCAGACTTGTCAAATTTTGAACACAGCTGCCAGGGGTGAGCATGGCATCACAAAAGCTTCGTTTCGTTTCCAATACATGGTACATTGCAGGGATAGGGGGAATTTAGGGCTATTAGTCGCCCGCCAAATAATACCTTTGCGTATTACACCGTGGAACAGGCCACGAATGCATAGCTGATATCAACGGCTAACGCCACATAGGTGCCTATATTCGAAAAAATGTGGCACCTATTGTTAGCCATAAACAGTCAAGTCTGGCATGAAACCATGACGCTCCGCCCATTTTAAAAAGATAGATCAAATAGACCCATTTCAAAAAAGTGGGCGGGCTCAAAGTTTTCATGCTACTCGCATTGCAGCATTGAAATAAAACATATAAATTTTCGAATAACATTTTAAAACCAGCAAAATACATTTAAATTATAATATTATCCATTCGTGAAGAAAGCAAGTGCGCTCCACGAAACTTAGTACTACGTGGATTTCATTTTCGTCGCCAAATTATTTCATTTTACGTTGAATTTACACGTAAATTGAAATAATTTGGCCACTAAAATGAATTCCACGTAGTACTAAGTTTCGTGGAGCGCACTTGCTTTGTTCGCGAATGGACAATAAGAAAATTGGTTAAACAATATAAACAGTAAACGCGCTCGAACGCAAAAGCGCAGGGCGCGTTTGCTGATACGGTCAGTCACTTTCAGACCCGGGCAACAAGCTCCGTTTCTTTTGCAATTCTGCGTAACATTTTTTCTTCTCTTCATAGAGATTTCTGTGGCGCGGTCACGGCGTGACTCTATTTTTGTACGCGTCACGCTAAACGTGACATAACGCCACTGTGGAGACGCAGAGAAATACGACAGGGCGCGTTTGCATTTTCGTACGGTCTATTATGGATTCGTGACGTAGCGAGACAGCGTGCCAAGTTATGCGTCAGCAAATGTTGCGTCTCGCCACGATTCAGCTCTTGGCAGCGTGAGAGGAAACAATTTTTTGCAAATTTTTTTTAAATTTTGCTGACGCACAACTTGCAGCAATGTGTCGCTACGTCACGAATCCATAATAGCACGTCGTGGCCTTTTATAGCGCCTCCTCCCGTGCCGCAGACTTGCAAACAGGGCGGGGCTTGTTCACAGAAAGCGTGAAAATCAGAAATTCGGTGAAAAAGGATCCATCCTTTTTTTTTAATTGTCGATTTCTCACGAGGAATATCGGTATGAATTAATTTTGACACATCTGAAATGAGTGTGACCGTAATCCATTGAACGAGAGAGTGAGCGAAAATAACATATGATGGATTCGTGATGGAGTGACATTTCACGTGAAACTGGGAGACGCCACGAATCTATTATACCATTTTGTTGCACATTTTTATTTAGCTCTCTCGTTGAATGGATTATGGACCTATTCACAAAACCGGAAAAAAAAGAAAAAAACGGAAAAAAAAATTGCGGGAAAAATCGGAGAATGCTCCGCTTGACCTGAAATTTTGGGAAATATTGGAAAAAATTCTCCTGTACACGCTCAAAAAAATTTGGACCAAAATATCGATGTTAAAAATGTTCAGAAAAAAACTCGATAATTTTTAAAATCGATATTTTGGTCCAAAATTTTTGAGCGTTTTTTTTTAAACCGAAGCGAAGTTTACAAAAAAAAAACAATGTTTTTGTTTAAAAAATACCCACAGTGAATCTTTTACTACGTCAAGCCAAAATTTCTTCGACGAAAAGTCCACCAATCAGCGAAAAAATGGGCGGGATTTAGATGCAAAAGGCTGGCACAGAATTTCTATTGGCTTCGTTTTCGAATTACCTGGTGAATAAATTGCAATTTTACGAACAAATTATATGCAATTCGAAGGAAAAACATCTAAAAGAACGTGCAAAAATAAATGACAGTTAAAACACCTCATGCGACAAGTTTCAGGTCTCTATTCGCTTATGGTGAAACTTAGGCCATACCTTAAACAAATCTTGTGGGGTCGGTGGCAGACCGTTTCGGGTCAACTTTTTTTTTAAAACGTAGCTAATTAAATGAAGAAAAATAATTATTGAGCCGATTTTCAATTTAGGCCTTTATTTTTCCGAAAAGTACAAAAAACTGAAAATGGAAGAGAAAATTCGACAGTTTTTTACTAGTCCGCGACACCTTTAACAAATTTGCTAGAGCCGGTGGTGAACCGATTTGAGCCAACTTTTTTTTTAAAAGGTAGTAAATTAAACGAAGAACAATATTTATTGAGCCGATTTTTCATTTTGGCCTTTATTTTCAAAATAGCTCCAGGATTTCTTTCATGGAAGAGAAAATTTCTCAAAATGGCCTAGGATCCGCATCGGCACGTAGTAAAAGATTCACTGTGATACCAACGATAGCAAACGCGTCCTAACGCACACAACGAACAATGCAAACGCGCCCGATCGCACTTCGCGGCAAAACACCGTTTGAAACGAAGAGACCTAGGTCGTCCTGCTCATTCACTCTCACTCCTCTCCAATTTTTGTATTGTGTATTGTGCTCTCCTCTTCTCTCCTCTTCTCTTATCTCCATGACGTTATTATTATAATTTCTTGTGTATAAGGCCGCTCACCCTCTTATGGGGTTATTCTCGAAACCAGCAAAAAAAGCAAAAAATAGAAAAAAACAGCAAAAAATTCAGCGAAAATTCGGAGAATGCTCCGATCGGTCTGAAACTTTGGGAAATCATTAGGAAGATACTTCCGGTCATTTTCTGAAAATTTCAGACCGAAATATTGATTTTTAAAATTATCGATTTTTATTTCTGAAAATTTTCAAAATCGATATTTTGGTCTGAAATTTTCAGGGAATTACTGGAAGTATCTTCTTAATGATTTCCCAAAGTTTTAGATCAATCGAAGCATTATCCGAATTTTCGCTGAATTTTTTGCTGGTTTTTTCTATTTTTTGCTTTTTTTGCTGGTTTCAAGAATAACCCCATTAAATATTTTAATTGAATTCCAGGGTGCCGGAAAAAAAACAACAACATCAGCAGCAGCAACAACAAAAACGCCAAACGCCACACGAAATGAATCAAAACATACAGTACACGTACAGCTCGGATCCGCGCTCTGGCGGCAATCAGAATCAGCAGATCCAGGGCATCTCGTTCCACCAGAATTCGTACCAGCCGACCACTTACACAAACTCGAACACTGGCTCCTTTCACTCGTCCTCATCGGCCGCGTTCATTCCGAACACAGTGACGGTAGGTGGCGAAATTTCTAGCAGCGAAAAAAATATCGAGTTTTTCAGCAAACGCCGAATCGACGTGGCGAGGAGAAGAACCTCGTGAATATGCTCGATGCCTACTTTATTGACAGCACCACACCGTCGACGTCGACGTCGTGGAACAATCAGGCGCCTGTGCAGGTTTGTATTTGCCGCTTCTGATCTATCTTCGCACTCAATATAACGTATTGTATTCGCCAAAGAGTTACACCGCTGGTCTCGCCACGATTTTTACAGGCTACGCGCCGAAATATCGCTCAAAAATCCTAGTTTCGAAATGACAGTCTTCGAATTTTGCCCCTTTATCCGTTTTCAAAACATTATGCACCGATCTTCGATGTCAATTAAGCGCACCAAGTGTCACTCTTTGCGACGAATACGTAATCGTAATGAATGCCGCTAGAGTCATTGTGAGTTGTGGTTGTGATTGTGATTGTGGTTTTCAGATGTCGTCGATCCAACAGTCGGTTAGCACGTATAATCAGCCGCTATCGCAGATAAAGGTAGGTACTTGACGTTGTAATGCTCTGCCCAACAATAAGCTTGAACCGAATCCGAAGATAAAACCCAAAATTCCAGGACATGCAAGGGGACGGAATGAGCGTAAAACTCTCGGGGTCGCCAGACAAATCCGAAAAGGACCGCGCAAAAAAGGCGCGACAAGCGGAGGCGGCTCGAATGCGATATCACCGATTGTCGAACGAGGAGAAACGAGAGTTGAATCTGAAGAGAACGCTGGCGCAGAAGAGAAAGCGACAGCGAGAGAAGGAGATGGAAGAGCTCGAGTCGATCCTGCGCGAGACGAACGACATTCAGGAAGATCCGGATATCACCGAGCAATTGCGTGAGAAACGAATGAGAGCCAAGTGGGCGGAGGCGGCGCGCACCAGGTACGCACGGATGACTCCGGAGGAGCGAAGAGCGCACAATACGAGACGAAGGATGCGTCAGATGCAGAACGCCATGTCGGCGATCAAGGTGCGTTGCGTGATAAAGAATTTTTGGCTTTTAGCCGTTGCCGATGGCTAAATTCAGTCACTTTAATTGTCTCGCGCCAAATGCGCGTCGCTCCGATTGCCTTCATTTTTATCGGCTAATAGCCAGGTTAGGCTAGCAACCGGCACTAGTTTGGACACGGCATACAATCGACGGCTAATAGCCAAAAATTCCCTGAGCAATCAGTCAGAGCGGTAGAAGTAGAAACCGTTCAAAATCGCGTCCGATTTACAGAATTCGGAGTTTCAGGCGTCAGGAATGGCCACCGGAGATCCGGTCAAAGACGACGAGGCGGTTCGCGTGCACATCAAGACGCAGAATGCAAAGAAGGCGGAAGCTGCTCGTCAGCGGTAAAAACTATCCCAGACCCTGGAATCTCATTGAACCCCCTCTCCTTTTACAGCTATCATCGTATGAACGACGATGAGAAGCGCGTCTACAATCAGCGAAGGACGGAGGCGTTCCGACGACGTCGAATGGAAGAGGAGATGCTTCTGGCGATGCCAATTGGCCGAATCAACGGCGAGGCACTTGATAGAGCACAGCAAATTGTCGTCAGAAATGCGAAACGAGCGGAGGCGGCTCGTCTGCGCTACCAGAGAATGACGCCCGATCAGAGAAAGGTGGGAATTTTTGAACATTTGGCTCTAGGACGACGTTTCGAAAGTTTTTCCGCATTTTGTCGTCGTGTTGTTTGCACAAAATGTGTGCAGACACCACGGACGACAAAATGCAGAGAGAACCGATAATTTGGAGACCCTGACAAAACCGGGGAAAAGTTTCAAGTCTGCGGCGCACTTTTTCCTGTTTTTTCAACACTTCCAGTACAAACATCATGCAGCCGTTGCAAAAGGGGGCGGAGCCTCTTCCCTGGTTTTGTCTTCCCCGGTTTTGTCAGGGTCTCATAATTTGGGGGAGAAATTAAGAGTATAACGTTACCAGGATTACCCCCCACGGCCAGATATTTGGGGATCGAGTGTGGGGGGCGATTCTGGTAAATAGTAAATAGCCGTGTTTCATTACTGTTTCCCGAGATCTTCAGTAAACTAATTTAGATCACGAAACAAGAACCCAAAGAAGAGTCTTGGTTGGATAGCCCCCCTCCCACGCAACTCGAAGATCTCGGAGACGTTAGTGAAACTTTCTTTTTATTTATTTTAATAATAATAGCTTGTGTGCTTTGTGCGTGCTTGTTTTCATTTTAATTATTGCATGTTCGCGAGCTAAAACATTGCGTGTTACGGAATAGAACTGCTTGAAATTCAACTCGATAGGCAACCAGAATATTCTGGAACAGAATAGAACCTTGAAACTCTCTTTACGAAGCCTGCGAATTTTCAAAACAAATAATAAGATTGCAACCGCTTGAAACAGGGAAAATGACATACTCTACGACACGGCTCTCTGACGTTTCGAAAGTTTTTCTGCGTTTTGTCGTCGCGGTGTTTGCACACAATCTTTTTTTTTTCAAAGCTTTTAAAGGAAAATTCCATTATGATCCTAAACTTTTTTTTCCTATTCGTAGATGTCATAAAACGTCAAAATATGTTTAAAAAACGTTAAAAAAAATGTCATGGACCTATTCACAAAACCGGAAAAAAATTGCGGGAAAAATCGGAGAATGCTCCAATTGAGCTGAAATTTTGGGAAATATTGGAAAAAAATTCTCCTGTACACGCTCAAAAAAAAAGACCAAAATATCGATTTTAAAAATTAAAAAATCGATATTTTGGTCCAAAATTTTTTGAGCGTGTACAGGAGAATTTTTTCCAATATTTCCCAAAATTTCAGCTCAATTGGAGCATTCTCCGATTTTTCCCGCAATTTTTTTTCCGGTTTTGTGAACATGACATTTTTAAACGTTTTTTAAACATATTTTGACGTTTTTTGACATCTACGAATAGGAATTTTCCAAGATTGTGTGCAAACACCGCGACGACAAAACGCAGAAAAACTTTCGAAACGTCCGAGAGCCGAAAAATTGGCATGAAATCTAATTGTTCCGTTTCCAGTCCTACAACCAAAAACGATACACTCCAAAACGCCGCCGCAACGACCTGGACGACATGATGTCGGCAGGCCAAATGGCTGTCGGATCGTCGGGAACAATTGCAATGGGCAGTGGCACACCAGCCAAGAAGGATGACATGGACGCCCTATCCACCCTGGAAAGAGACGTGGTCAAAAGAACCCAACACGCGCAACAAATCCTTCTCCGCCAACGAGCCAACCAGAATTCCACACCGCGCTCGGTAACGCCGCCGCAACAGGCTTACATCATTCAGCAATCGAACGGCGGCCAGCAACAGCACTTGTCTGGAAATTCTGCGAACAATGGGCTGCAACACCTTCACAGTGTTCAGCACATGCCACAGTCGCAAATACAAGTCTCCCATCAGGTGTGGGAGGAGGAGAGAAAGATGAAAGAGGGTAAACTGATTCAGCCGTCATCGAGCACGATTCCTCAGAATATCTATACAAGCGGAATGCTGATTTCGAATCAGCAGCCGCCGCAGCAGCAGCAATCGCAGTCGCAGCAGTCGCAAATTTTGAATCCGTACAGGACTTGAAAACATTTAATTGAAACTATATTAGTTTTGCCCCACAACGTTCCTATGATTTCTTATCCTGAATATCTTGAAATTTACCTCTTGCTGGACTGATAATGATAATAATAATAATCCCCCCTCTCTCTCTTCCCAACTTTTTCCCCCCAGCTCTTTTTTTTTCGTTTCTGTCCTTTAAATTTCGATTGTTTATTATTCTTCTTCTTTTTCTTTTTTTTTCCCTGAAATTCTCTTTGTCTCTTTTTTTTCCCAATAACGTTTCCCCATTGGTTTTATAATCTATACACACACGCCGAATAAAGTTGTTTTCGAAGCCGAGTGTTTGCGTTTTTTTCCGAATTTTGTTTTTATCAGATTTGGAGTACTTTGCATGAAAATTGCGGCTCTCAGCGATACACGAGATGCAGTTTTTATCGATTTATTGATCGACAAAAAATATTGATTTTTGTTGAAAATGGTCATACAATTTTTTTTTTCGATTTTAAAAATTCGGCTATTAGCCGCTAAAAATACGGCGTGAAAATAGCAAAAAGGGTCTCACGGTGCTCCGCTCTCGACATTATCGTTTTTCGTGCTCCAACGTTTAATTTATTGACGTTTTTTGGGAAAAATTCGTGAAAAGTGCAAAAACGCCGTTTCTCTGCCACATGGGTCTCGCAGCGATAGAGTAGACGTAGAGAAAAACGCTCTTTGTTTGAAAAGTCATTGATTTTTCTTGAATTTCGTGCCGAGACCGAGAAACGGTTTTTTTCGCGGGATAATTCAAAAAAGCCCCCCCACCTCAACAGAGCCCCCCACGTTGTAATCTACCTTAGAAGATCCCCCCACTTAGTACTAAATGGGTGGGGGTTTCTACCTGACGCCGGGGGGCTATATTTGAACGCCTTTATTCAAAAATCAACCCCCACAAGTGTAAAGTGGGGGGTTGTTTTTTAAGAACCTGGTATTCTTAAAAAAGAGCTCCCCCCCCTCTAGAGCCCCCCATTCAAAATCAGTCCCCCACCATTCAAAATGCATCCCCCATCATTCAAAATCAGTCCCCCACCATTCAAAATCAGTCCCCCACCATTCAAAATCAGTCCCCCACCATTCAAAATCAGTCCCCCACCATTCAAAATCAGTCGCCCAATACTCGTCCCATGGTTATAAATTTTCTAAGACTTTTTAGCAGAATTATCCAATGAAATCAGTAGCATATTTGGACGCAACCAAACAAAGTTTTCAGACTATTTTTAAACAACAAAACATTTATAAAAAGAAACATAACGGAAACATAAGAATAAAATCAGAGACAGTAAAGAAAGAACAGAAAAAAAATAAAAAAGAAAGAAGAATCAAAGGATCACTTGCAACTTCTCCAATACTTTTGTGTAGAATTCGTCTTTTTCATTCTCCCTGACTACGAATTCTGAAATATAAGAATCCAGAAGTGCAGAGCTCGTTCCATTGGAGATCTTGAATGGCTTTTTCAGTCTCGACCAAAGAGATTCGATCCCGTTTGTACACACTGCTCTACTACCAATCAGACTGAAAATACCTTTTTCTTGAAACGTATGTATAAAAAATGCTCACTTTACAAATTGCGTTTTGTGTTGAACAGTGTAGTGACCAGCGAAATACTTCTTGAGCTGACTGTAACTTTTCCACTCATCCGAATAGACAATACTATTCTTTTCGATCTTCGTTTGAAGTAGTGGTACGAGCGTAGAGGCGGTTCTGTTTGGTACTCGTTGAGCAAAAACTCTTCCATTTTCCCGATCGATACCTATAGATAGAAAAATACGGTGTGAGAATAAGTATAGCACTCTACCTCCAAGAACCCAGTCTTCCTTCAATCCTTTTCCAACTCCATACTTTCTGCAATGTACGTTCGTTTCGTCGATTTCGCAAATGTGGTTTTGTCCTCCAATTTTCTCATAATCTTTTTCGATTTCGACACAGAGCTCTCTCAGGAAATTCCGCCAATCACAGACAGTTTGTTGGGAAATCCCGACTTCAGCACTGATCTGTCCCGAGCTGTACTTTTGAATCCACATAACCATCACTTTGAGAGCTTGAGTCAAAGTGAGCTTTGTATTTTGAAAAAAGCTTCCTGTTTTGATGGTTTTGCTGGAGCAATCTTTTGATTTGGATAAACGGCATCGCCACTGAAATGCAAAAAATCTGATTTTAATGGTTTAAAAAATGCATACCTCGTATGATGATCCGCGGCTTCGTAGTGCCATTTGTTTACCGCATTTTTCACATTTTGCTTCTTTTTTTAACAGATTGCAGTCCATAAACAAGTGCACAACGTCCTTTTCAGTCGGAAAATGGGTAGTTATATCATTCAGAGATTTGATATCACCGAGTTGCATTTTCCACCTAAAAAAACGCGAATAAATAATTATAAATAATTTTACATATAAAAAAGAAAAAAATAATTTAAAAAAAAACGCTGGAAAATAGTTTAAAACTTGAAAAAATAAATAAAAAATTTTAGGATTTCGCCCAGAGAACGGTAATCTTCATATACATTCAAAATGACGCAAAAGTGGGGGGCTCTTCTTTAATGCGAATGCATTTTATTTGACGACAAAATGGGGGCCTTTTCTTTAATCCACAGAAAAAACTATCTTGGTGGAAGAGGAATTTTGAATGGGGGGCTCTAGAGGGGGGGAGCTCTTATTATTTGGTTGCGTCCAAATATTTGCTACTGGTTAATTGGATACTTCTGCTAAAATATGGCTTAGAAAATTTAAAACCCTGGGACGAGTATTAGATGGTAGGGGACTGATTTTAAATGGTGGGGGACTGATTTTGAATGATGGGGGATGCATTTTGAATGGTGGGGGACTGATTTTGAATGATGGTGGACTGATTTTGAATGGTGGGGGATTGATTTTGAATGATGGGGGATGCATTTTGAATGGTGGGGGACTGATTTTGAATGATGGGGGACTGATTTTAAATGGTGGGGGACTGATTTTGAATGATGGTGGACTGATTTTGAATGGTGGGGGACTGCTTTTGAATGATGGGGGATGCATTTTGAATGGTGGGGGACTGATTTTGAATGATGGGGGACTGATTTTAAATGGTGGGGGACTGATTTTGAATGATGGTGGACTGATTTTGAATGGTGGTGGACTGATTTTGAATGGTGGGGGACTGATTTTGAATGATGGGGGATGCATTTTGAATGATGGAGGACTGATTTTGAATGGTGGGGGACTGATTTTGAATGATGGGGGATGCATTTTGAATGATGGGGGACTGATTTTGAATGGTGGGGGACTGATTTTCAATAGTGGGGGACTGATTTTGAATGAGCCCCCAGCTGTGATTGGAGTATCTAGTGGGGATCTATTATTGAATAAGTGGGGCTTGGTGGGGGGGTTTTTCTAAGGTCTCTTTTGGGGGGCTCTACTTGAATTAGGGGGGGGACTCTTTTTGAATATACCCATAATAATAATCCCCCCTCTCTCTCTTCCCAACTTTTTCCCCCCAGCTCTTTTTTTTTCGTTTCTGTCCTTTAAATTTCGATTGTTTATTATTCTTCTTCTTTTTCTTTTTTTTTCCCTGAAATTCTCTTTGTCTCTTTTTTTTCCCAATAACGTTTCCCCATTGGTTTTATAATCTATACACACACGCCGAATAAAGTTGTTTTCGAAGCCGAGTGTTTGCGTTTTTTTCCGAATTTTGTTTTTATCAGATTTGGAGTACTTTGCATGAAAATTGCGGCTCTCAGCGATACACGAGATGCAGTTTTTATCGATTTATTGATCGACAAAAAATATTGATTTTTGTTGAAAATGGTCATACAATTTTTTTTTTCGATTTTAAAAATTCGGCTATTAGCCGCTAAAAATACGGCGTGAAAATAGCAAAAAGGGTCTCACGGTGCTCCGCTCTCGACATTATCGTTTTTCGTGCTCCAACGTTTAATTTATTGACGTTTTTTGGGAAAAATTCGTGAAAAGTGCAAAAACGCCGTTTCTCTGCCACATGGGTCTCGCAGCGATAGAGTAGACGTAGAGAAAAACGCTCTTTGTTTGAAAAGTCATTGATTTTTCTTGAATTTCGTGCCGAGACCGAGAAACGGTTTTTTTCGCTTCAGAAATTAAGAAACGAAAACTGGGTCTCGCAGCGATTGAGGAGACGTATAGAAAAATGCAGTTATTTCAGAAATGGATTCAAACTCATCGAACCATCGGAATGAGCAGAAAACAACCACAATTCAGGTGAATAAATACCTTGCTGAAACAGGGGCAGAAATTCAAATATTCCAAGTTTCAGCAACTGCCCTCCGTGGTGCTCGCCGATGAAATGAACAAATACATCGACTCCTACATTGGCGGATCTCAAAACTGCACAACGTCCATCCCCTCATCCTACGCCGAACACGTGCCACTCCTCGAATCGACCGTAAAGGCAGAAGAAGAGCTGGAAGTGTTTCTGAAAGAGACGGACGAGCAGCAAGAGATTCAGAATCACGTGCACTTTGAAGATTTCGATATGACGGAAAAGGAGGAGCGTAGCCGGCAGCGACGCGCCGCTTCCGCGCGCTCCAAATACCAAAAAATGAGTGAGGATGAGCGGCGAGTGTACAATCATCGACGACGACTTCGCGCGCTCGGAGTGACCGCAGCGAATATTCAGACGAATGTGGAAGATGTGAAGGATCAGATGCGGCAAATCAACGAGAAGAAGGCGGAGGCGGCGAGATTGAGGTGAGGTAAAAATCAAAAATAAAATGTTTACCCAGAAAATTAAAATAGGAATTCCTCACGATAGAAAAAAATTAAGTACGAAAGGTCCAGGCGGATTTTTGCGCGTTGAATATGTAGAAAAAAAGGCTCTCAGGCGTTTCGAAAGTGCGACATTTCGAAAGTTTTTCTGCATTTTGTCGTCGCAGTGTTTGCACACACTCTTTTTTAAAAGTTTTTTTTGAGACCCTGACAAAACCGGGGAACACGGTGTCCCGCACGAGAAAAGCGACGCCGGCGATCGAGAAAAGAGACGCCTCGGCGTCTCTCATCTCTCATGCGTGCAGGTGGAGCGCGATTGCATCGGAACTAGCCTGGAAAATGTGCCCATAAAAACACTTGGAAAAAAAGAAATTGAATGGATTTTTTGAAGAAAACACAAATAAAACGGCCATTAAATTGTTCAATTTAATTTTTGAGTTAGAAATCTGTACAAAAAATATTTCCATACCCCTTTAAATGGCAAGATAAAAGACACTGCAGTTTACTGTGTTATGAGGCTCTGTAGCTAAGGTATACCCGTATTCTTTGTGAAATTCTTGACTTGTTTGTTCAATGCACTTCTACAAAATATAAAATGAACAAAAAACACACATTCGATATCAGAAAGCTTGAATTTAAGGGCTCGGAATATGAATTTTAGGATACTGTAGCCCATATTCGCCAAACAAATTATTTTTTCGAAAATCGGCTGCCTTACAGAATTTTGCATTTTGAATGCGGTCATTTTCCGCTTTTGATCAAGTAAATTGGTTAAAAACTACCGAAGTTATTAATAAATCGAGTTTTGCACTAAAACTCGAACAAATGGGTCATTTTTTGAAAATTCCTGTAAAACAAAAGCCTGGTTCAAAGATCCGTTGCCTTACGAAGTTTCTAAATTTTTATGCGGTCATTTTAAGATGTCATACGAGTTATTAGGCCTCCAACTAATTGAGTTATTAATGTTTGAATAAGTTCCAGTAGCACTAGTGGGAGTACTGTATGCGCACAGAAACCTTCCTGACGTCGCCCATTTCTTTTGTAACTTTGTGAATGATGAATATTGTCTTAAATAATACTTCTAAACAAAGTATAATGATATGGAAGCGATGTTATTGAAAATATAGGTCCAATCTACATAAATCTATGGAAAGTGCATTTTTATTATTCTGGCGCATTTTTCATGCTCGTACGTCCAAATGTCTTCGTAAAACAGTTTTCTAATTCAATTCCAAAAAGAACGTGCAAAAAAAAAAAAGTTTTCTTGCTTTTAACAATTATGGAAATCTACTGTAGAGTCTGATCAAGCACCGTGCGAGAGAGCGAGAGGGTGCCAGACGAAACAGAAAAATGCTGGCGCGCATCGCGTGCGGGACACCGTGGGGGAAAACCACGAAACCGGGTAAGACAAAACCAGGGAAGACAAAACTGGGGAATAAAATGGACAAAACCGGGGAAAAGTTGCAAGTCTGCGGCGCACTTTTTCAACACTTCCAGTACAAAACATCGTGCAGCAGTTGCAAAAGGGGGCGGAGCCTCTTCCCCGCATTTTTTTTCCCTGGTTTTGTCTTCCCCGGTTTTGTCAGGGTCTCTTTTTTTTAATGGAATTCTCCTTAAAAGTCTTTTAAAAATGAATATGTGAAAAGATCGAGACGACAAAATGCAGAAAATCTTTCGAAACGTCCGAGAGCCAAAACATCATGGCGAAGTGCCAATTTATATTTAAGAATTCACATTTTTCGAAATGTATTTCTATGACATAGCTCAGTCACCAACACCGTTTTAAAACCATTATGACGTTCAAAATTTTAAGGTACCACCGAATGACCGCTGAGCAAAAACGCGACTACAACATGCGTCGCACAGAAGCATTTCGGCGACGTCGACAAGAAGAAGAGATGCTGTTGTCCACGCCGGCGGGTAGAATATCGGCAGAAACACTGGCAAAAGCGCAACAAATTATGATTCGAAATCAGCGTAAAGCCGAATCGGCGAGACTTCGTTATCAAAGAATGACGCTGGAAGAACGGAAGGCGTATAATATCAAGCGGGCGACGGCGAAACGGCTTCGTAAACTCAACACGGAAGCGGAGAAGATGGACAATTTCGATGAGTTTAGCGAAAGCACGGATGTAGGTGTGGATATGACAGAAGAGCACATAAATGTAGAGTCTCTTGAAGAAAGTACGCAGGGAATCCAAAGCCATGGTATAGAAACTTTGGAGCACGAATTTCACGGCTCCACCGACGATCACATTCGCCATACAATCGATGAAGTGGCGCAACCACAAGAGATTGACATTTTCAAGAAAATGGAGAGAGATGTTATCCGACGAACACGCATCGCCCATGCTACGATTCAACGGCTACCAAACCCAACATCAATACCAATAAGTTGCAGTTTGCATCGAGATATGCCGTACCATCTAGCCCCGACGTTGCCTCACGATATACCGACAACTTCTTCATGCCCGGAAAACGGAAACTCTGGGGGGCTTTTGCACACAACTTTGCCGAATTCTCTTTTGGAAAAAACGCATGTGATTGATGAGAAAATGCTGAAAAGCATGGTTCGCACCGGTGTCGATCTGAATGGTCTTCCGGTCGATATTCGGACAGTGGACGGCAAGCAAATCAGAAATCTTAGTGATTTGATGTGAGTTTTCGACGTTTTCTAGCAAAAGTGCAACAATTTTCACAGCTTGGGCGGGTTTGTAGAAAAGAAAGTTGAATTCAACGCCTGTGTCACATGCATTTGGCATGCGACCGAAATTTCGCTGAGATATAGTCGGCGAATACATCATCAACCTCGCTCTAATGCAAAAGGCCTGTAAAACAGTGTTGCACATGCAAGATTAACTCGAATTCTAGTTTGTATACTTATTTTTAACGGAAAATGACGTATCCACGACGAATTGCAGGTAAAATTTGATTTTTCGCTTCAAAACAGGCGCACTACACTGGTGAAAATTGAAAAGTGCCGTAGAGCGAGGCTGATCATGCATTCGCCGAGTATAAATATCTCCTTGTTTTAAAATTTCAAAAACGTCAACGTCTCGCAATTTTTAAGATCAGTCAGCCACGGTCAAACAGTCCTAATCACACAACAAAACCCGGATGACGTGAAAACAGTTCACGGCGAATCGTACACGTCTGTACCGCATCAACTCGACATGGACGCTTTGGGTCCGTACACGGCTGATGAGATGGTAAATCGGTCGATTCGGCCGCTCGCTCGAAATTAAACAATCCGAATTTCAGAATGGCGTAGAAGATAATGATGCGGAATACGACGATTTTAAAGAAAAACGAACGAGAGCGCGAAGGGCGGAACGAGCGAGGGCTAGGTACGACAAAAGTTCCATGACTCGTTTGAGACATAAAACGTTTGCAGATATCATCGAATGTCGCTGGAACAACGACGGGAACAGAACGCGAAACGAGCGCTCACTCTGCGCAAATCACGCGCACGTGACGATCAGTTGTGCCAACTATTCGAGAACGTCCCGCACGATCAGATTGACGAGCAGACAATGTCGTCGATTCAGGAGGCGAAATGTCGAAGAGCTCGACGAGCGCAACAGGCGAGATCGAAATATCATAAGATGAATTGTGAACAGCGGAGACAGTATAATGCACAGAGGGACTTGCAGAGAAAGACTCGACGAGGTTTTTTTTTCTTCAATTTTTTTGTTAAACCCGATTTTCCGCTGGTGTGAGGCTGCGTAGCAGGCTTGTATAGTAAAGATAAAAATAACACGCAGAAAAAAACAGCTGCTCATAAACTTTGAAAACGTCGATTTTCCCGCGAAACATCTCGAAGCACAACATTATTGACACAATTGAAATTAATGCAACAGTAACCATTAAAAATGTAAATAAGTTTAAAAAAAACAACGAAAAACGGTGCTACCTCGGAATAGAACTGACGCTTAATAGAACTGTAGCGAAATTGAACTCGCTTTGGAATAGAACTGTAGTGAAATTGAACTGTAGCGAAATAAAACTGTTCGGAATAGAATTGATCGGAATAAAACTGTTTTGAAATATAAATGTTTCGGAATAAAACTGTAGCGTTTTTGGAACTAAATTAGCAATGGAGCTTGCTCATTCAAATATTGGAATTTCTCATGCGCGTGCTTTTTTCAACAGTTTTATATTTGATTCATCAATAATTGTTTGTTTTGTTGTTTTTTTGAATAAACTTTTATGATTTTTTTCTCGGCCCGCCTTGACGGCCAAGCAATGCAATCGCGCTCCATTGCTAATTTAGTTCCAAAACGCTACAGTTTTATTCCAAAACAGTTTTATTTTGCTACAGTTCTTTACCAAACAGTTCTATTGCGAAGCGAGTTCTATTTCGCTTCAGTTCTATTCCGAGGTAGCACCGGGAAAATTGGCTATTTTCAAAGTTTATGAGCAGCTGCTGAGACGAGAGTAATATACCGTAAAACCTGTATTAGAAGGGCATGCCCTTCTATTGTTCAAACACCCTCTCCAGACGCCCTTCTATTAGAGGGGCCCTTCAAATAGAGGGGCCCTTCTATTGTTCAGAATGAGAATTTGAAATAAAAATTTATTTTTAACAGAAGATTTAAACAAAATGGTGCCAAAAATTAACAAAAAAAACAACAAACATTTTTTTGCCGTTGAATGCGGCGCGTGTTATCAATGGAGCACGTTTGCACCAGGTCACTCGCCATTACTCCGTGCAATAATGCGTGGTGCTGATTGCGTATTGCAAGGGCGCCCTTCTATTAGAGGTGCACCTCTATTTTTCAATGAGCCTCTGCAGACGCCCTTCTATTAGAGGGGCTCTTCTAATAAAGGGGCCGTACTAATACAGGTTTTACGGTATTTAGAAAAGGACTAGGTTCGACGGAGCACACCTTCAAAAACAAAAATTAAAATAAATATTTTGGCGAATTTCAGCCTTTCATGAAGAAAAACACGAAATGGAAGAAGAAGATGAGACAACGAAAGCGCTGGCCTCTCTGACAAGCACAGATGGCGATTGTTCCAGTTACCTTCCTTTCGAAATGTAGGCACAAAACTTACCGAATCTGCTGTATTTATTTTTAAATTTATGTAAATAATTCAAAAATTTCTATTGTATTGGCAAAAGTCATGCCACATTGCACGCACTGCCAGTCTCATAAATTCATTTATTGCTGCCGCGCTATTTATAAAAAAGTATTTATTTGGAAAATATGTATGGAAATATGAGCACACAATCATCACATTTATCTGACCAGTCTAGAAAATTTTCAGAATTTTGAATCCAAAAGATCGTCGTCCAGTTCGTCAATATCACGAACCTCGATATTCTGCAATATTTTTTTAATTGAAATGTCGAAAAAAGGTTTAAAAAACGGCAAACAATTGGATAACACTTGGAACGAATTATCGACTTTTTTTTCTGAATTTTTCAAAATCCGTATATATTTCGGCAAAAACATTTTTAGCATTGTCGTTTGTGAACCTTATTCGACATTTCTACGAATAGTAACGACCAGTGTTGCACGGAAATGAATCTTCAAAAATAAGGAATCCAAAAAACTGTTCAGAGGCCAGATCCATAAAACTGGAAAACGACAGGAAAAACCGTTTTCCGGAAAACGAATTTTCCGTGCCACACTGGTAACGGCCAGACTCGATACCTTTGAGACGCTGCATTCGTTAACGATGTGGTTCCTACTTCCAGCATACATCATTTGCAGCTCCGGACTACTGCCTTGAATTTCAAAATTGAAGAGAGAGGGCTTGATAAATAAAATAAGCGTACCATTTGGACAATAATAAACAAACAGCATTGGATAAGAAATTCTTTCGTCTGCATGTTTTTTGCACCAACTGATTAACACAAATCTTGGCTGCTGAGATGGTAGTTCGTCTTTGAGCTCCTCCAATGTGCAGTCGTCCCATTGGTGTTCGCATTCCAGTTTGTGAGTTTCTCGTCCAATTTTGACTAAATTGGTGTTTTATAAATTAAAAATTATCCGCTGAATTTAATGCATCGTGCTTTTATCGACAAGTGTCACTCTTCTCGAATACGTTATGTTTACATGAAAAATGTTCTTTAAAACCTACAAATAAGAGCTGACATTCCTTGATTTTTTGCAAATCTGAACCTTTTCAAAACGCCTTTGACGTCATCCGGGATAGAACAAATAGCAAGTGAAGACGCCATCTAAAAAAGTAAGTTTTTTTTATTCTTGATTCAATCAAATTTCTGATTGTGAGACTCTGACAAAATGTGGAAAATGGGAAGAAGCCCCGCCCATTGCAAGTGTGCGGCACGTAGGAATTGACTTGCAAAATTTTCCCCGGATTTTTACCTCTCCGGTTTTGGCAGGATCTCTCATCAGATTTCTTGCTGGTTACAATAGGATTTCACATGAAAATCATGCGAGCACCATAGTTATTTTGAGAAATGAACACCCACCCAGCTTTTACCATTATTTACGTTCAGTTGAAAAAAAATTTTAAGCTGAGGGGGTGTGGCCGTGGATTTTTCGCGTGAAACCGGCAAGAAAATTGAATCGATAATAGCTCAAACCAATAAACTACAAAAAATTAATACAAGAAAATGAGTAAAATTGAAGGCTCGGCGACGCCTCTGTGTCTCGCCTCTCTAGTGCGTGCAGGTAGAGCGCGATTGCATTGCAACCTACGGAGAAAATAGAACTGTAGCGAATTATGGACCTGTTCAATACAGGAAAAAAACCGATTTTCGTGGTTTTTTCCCTATGCAAAATTGAGGAAAAAAGACAAAAAACTACAGTAGTCGGAGGTTTTTTGACGTAAACAACTTATCGTGTCGATACCGGCCGATGAAATAACTCGATGCGCCTTTAAATTTTAACCGAATCCCCATTGAAAATTAAAGGCGCATTGCATTTTTCACTGACGGGTCTCGACATGATGGGTTTTTTCCTGGAAAACAACCTGCATAGGGGAAAAAACCGCGAAAATCAGTTTTTCCTGCGTTGAATAGGTCCATTAGAACTGATCGGAATATTAATTCCTGAAATGGAGCTGTAAAAAAACAACTGCGTGAAATTTACCGTAAATACTGTAATATAAGCCCACCTGTATTAGAAGCCCACCTGTAATATAAGCCCACCCTCGAGACCCCTTTGAAAAATAGAAGCCCACCCTGTAATAGAAGCCCACCCTTTAATAAAAGCCCATCTTGAAATTGTAGCCAACACTCAATGGGTCCCGGACCTTTGGTTTCCTCGCTCTTTTGGTACGTTTTTTTATGGTTACGGCTGCTCTTTGGGTACCAAATTTGCAAATTTCATACAAAAAAGTTGCCGTAACTAAAGAGCAATCGTACCCAAAGAGGCCGTACACAAATTTGGTACCGTAAGCAAGTTTGATCGAAAATCAATCGTGCCCAAAGAGTCTGGGACCCATTGATCATTGGCTTGGAATTGTGCGCGTTTCATCGCGATGTGTTCAATTTTGCATATTTTATTTTTTTTAACTGATTCCATATTGTGTTTTCAGTCGAGTTGCATCATCAAAACAAAAAATCCCGCTCACTTTTTCACGCGAATGTTAAATTTTTCCCAGTTCAGTAAATAAAATTGACTATTGTTCCGCCAAAATAGTCAAACGCGCTCCGTTGAACTCAACGCTATGCAATTTTCAATTTGGTCTCAAAATTATTTAATTTCAGGTATAAATTCAACGTGAAATGAAATAATTTGGAAACCAAAATGAAAATTGCATAGCGTTGAGTTCAGCGGAGCGCGTTTGACCATTTTGGCGGCCCGACAATACTAACACCAGTAATAATATCAAAAATTATAATGAAAATGACGAAAATAAAACAATGCTGCAATTTTTGGTTTAGTTTTGGTAGTTAACCTCGAGAAAAACGTTGAGTTTTTTTTTAGAAATCGTCTTGAATGATTTCCGAATTTGGAAAATTTTGTCGTAAAATATAAGAAGATAAAGCGACACACCATTGGATTACGAAAATTATTATTTTTAAAGTTACAAACATCTATTTTATGTTGTTAGTGCTCTTGAATTAGAACTTCTGACTCGCAATCAGAATTTGATATTATGAAAATTGTTGTTGGTTTTTTGAAGTTTTTTTTGTTGTGGATAAAAAAGAGGGTTGAAAAATAGAAGCCCACCCTGTAATAGAAGCCCACCCTGTAATAGAAGCCCACCTGTAATATAAGCCCACCCTTGAGACCCCTTTGAAAAATAGAAGCCCATGGGCTTATAATACAGTATTTACGGTAAATCGAAATTGCCGTCTTGGATGCTTATTTCCCTGGATATCTTGACAAGTACTTATGGCCTGATCGCTGGAAAAGTTTTTGCCATTGTCGATGAATTGAAGGCCGATCTCGAGAAAGCATGGGCTGACATCGACCGACGAATAACGTTAGTTAATAAAGTTTGCTATTGTGTTTTCAATCGACTTGCGACATAAGAACGCGAGACTCCGCCCACTTATTTGTGCGCTACCTGTCTGCGTCTCTTCAAATATCACTGTGTTCGCGTGGTCGCCCTCAAAAAAGTGGGCGGAGTCTCGCGTTCTCATGTCGCAAGTCGATTGAAAACACAATATTTACTGAAAAACCTCCATTTTGAAAAATGCGATCACGTTCGAAACGTCCTATACTTATCGGCCACCCTGTAATTCGCAAACGATTCTTGTTTCGCATGAGACAACAACAAAAACAACTTTCTTCGGGATCCGGTATAACAACATAGCGAGTTAAAAATTATGGACCTATTCATAGGATTCGTTTTTTAACATTTTTTGACATCTATGAATAGGAAAAAAAAACAAAAAAAACTTTTTTTTTGTTTTTTTTCCTCCTATGAATAGGTCCATTAAACAATATCTATTTTCTGCAGGCAACAACAAATAACAAATAAATTTCAAGACGAAGTCATCTACTTGCACGAAGCGCTAAAGGCGATCAGAAAACGTGTATTCACGAGCGACGCTCCATCCTTCAACAACATTGGCATAGGGTTGGATGAATAGTGGTTCCGCTGAAATAAGTATTTATTATTATTAATTTTAAAATTGTCACCAGCGACCGAAAAACAAACCAGTATTAAAAAGAAATGTCTGGGAGAGTATCCTGTAATACTTATCACATGCTTCCGCATAGCTGCTTTTATTACGGAGCGAACGAATTTCGAGTAATCTATTATTTTGTGAATGCGTTTTCTTCACGATTTGAGTCGGTGTGGCAGTTGGACGAGTCGCTGTAATTTTAACGATCTTCTGGGCACACAATCTGTATATTTTATCCTAAACAGTAATTTTCCTTATCAAAACTACAGGAAATAGAAAGAAACGATCGATTAATTCCAAAAATTAACTTACCGTAAATACTGTATTATAAGCCCATGGGCTTCTATTTTTCAAAGGGGTCTCAAGGGTGGGCTTATATTACAGGTGGGCTTCTATTACAGGGTGGGCTTCTATTTTTCAACCCTCTTTTTTATCCACAACAAAAAAAACTTCAAAAAACCAACAACAATTTTCATAATATCAAATTCTGATTGCGAGTCAGAATTTCTAATTCAAGAGCACTAACAACATAAAATAGATGTTTGTAACTTTAAAAATAATAATTTTCGTAATCCAATGGTGTGTCGCTTTATCTGCTTATATTTTACGACAAAATTTTCCAAATTCGGAAATCATTCAAGACGATTTCTAAAAAAAAACTCAACGTTTTTCTCGAGGTTAACTACCAAAACTAAACCAAAAATTGCAGCATTGTTTTATTTTCGTCATTTTCATTATAATTTTTGATATTATTACTGGTGTTAGTATTGTCGGGCCGCCAAAATGGTCAAACGCGCTCCGCTGAACTCAACGCTATGCAATTTTCATTTTGGTTTCCAAATTATTTCATTTCACGTTGAATTTATACCTGAAATTAAATAATTTTGAGACCAAATTGAAAATTGCATAGCGTTGAGTTCAACGGAGCGCGTTTGACTATTTTGGCGGAACAATAGTCAATTTTATTTACTGAACTGGGAAAAAATTTAACATTCGCGTGAAAAAGTGAGCGGGATTTTTTGTTTTGATGATGCAACTCGACTGAAAACACAATATGGAATCAGTTAAAAAAAATAAAATATGCAAAATTGAACACATCGCGATGAAACGCGCACAATTCCAAGCCAATGATCAATGGGTCCCAGACTCTTTGGGCACGATTGATTTTCGATCAAACTTGCTTACGGTACCAAATTTGTGTACGGCCTCTTTGGGTACGATTGCTCTTTAGTTACGGCAACTTTTTTGTATGAAATTTGCAAATTTGGTACCCAAAGAGCAGCCGTAACCATAAAAAAACGTACCAAAAGAGCGAGGAAACCAAAGGTCCGGGACCCATTGAGTGTTGGCTACAATTTCAAGATGGGCTTTTATTAAAGGGTGGGCTTCTATTACAGGGTGGGCTTCTATTTTTCAAAGGGGTCTCGAGGGTGGGCTTATATTACAGGTGGGCTTCTAATACAGGTGGGCTTATATTACAGTATTTACGGTATCTTGAAAGTCAACTCACCGTTTCGAAAGGAAAAATCAAGAAGTGGCTTCTTCAAAGGAACTTCGGTCTGCTCAGGCGGAACATTTGAGACTGATGTGGTTGGAAAAACACAGGGTAACTTATTTTCATTGACCGGCAACCTAAAACACTTCTCGTTCATAATTTCAAAAATAAATCATACAATTTTTGAGAAATAAGACTTGATTGAGCAGCATACGCACTGATTTTGCCTTTAATGTTTTCAGCAGATGACAAACTCTTCTTAAATGTGGATATATGCTCCGAGCTCTCTGGCCGTAGATCGAGTACTTTTGCTATTTCTTTACAATCTGAAAACTTCCAGTTACTGCTCCGTGACATTTAGAAACAGAGTTCACAAGAGGAATGAAAAGTAGAATTAAGGATAAAGTCTCTGGAACGTTTCGAAACTAGAACGATTCTAAACTGAAAAATTAAAGTGATGTTTTCCCATTCCTCGTGTTAAATATCGTAAATCAGGTTTTCCAGCTTAGAACGCCGCAGAGAAAAAAAAAAACGAAAAACAGAAAAACTCACTGACTTGTCTTCCAGAAACGGATGTTTGCCGTTTAATCACAGTTTTAGTATCTTTATTGACGAAAGATTTCGCCTTTTTATTTCGCGTTCTTGAAGCGTCCGTATGCTGTATATCCATTTTGATTCAACGAATTCATATAAAAATATGAAAATGCATACTCACAGATTTGGAATCTTCTGCGCCATTTGTCCGAATAAATGCGTTCCTCTGAGATAGTGTAAGAGCATCCCAAAGCTGCGCGATCTGGAATTGAGTTATAGCGTTGCATTAAATGGCATAGAGTTGAAGTTCGCGATTCAATTGTAGACAAACGCAGATATTACGCTAATTAGATCGAGATAGAATCTCTTTCACCTTTGTTTTGTTAAATTTTAACGTGATATTCATAAACGGTTAGTGATGTGCTATTTATTTTCCTACCTTATGTTCAAGCTCCCACTCCGAAATGGAGACTTCTTTCGCATACGTCGTTCTCATTTTTTCGAAGAAAATTTGTCTTCCATTGTTCGAATCTACGCTGAAGACGTTTCTAACTTGTAACACATATGGAATGAAAAAAAAGCTTACTTTAGGGGTGCAGGAGGTGAAACCGATCCGGTATTGGTTCGTTCGAGCTTAGTTTGAATTCGAACTTTATTATGCAGCTGTTCTGCCTCTGGCCGCATGACAGACGACTTTTGATGTGAAACAGGTTAAATGGAAAAAATTATCATAAAAAAGCGATTAAATTTCCGAATGAAAATAGTTTTGGGAAGTCTGAAAACCCACACGGCGCCCACGAGAAAAAGCGATGTCACTGCGTCTCTCATCTCTAAGCCATGCAATTAGAGCGCGATTGCATTGCAACTCGTCTGAGAAAGCTGCGGATTTCCTCGAAAACGGGTTGATGTTTTGAACATTTTTCGTTTTCATTTTGTAGAAAACTTAAAAAGCTGCAAAATAAAAAAAAATTAAGTTGCAAAAAAAGCAGAACACCCCATACGGACGGATTAAAAGGCTCTGGAACGTCTCGAAACCTGCCATTTCGAAACTGGGACGTTTCGAAACTTTTTGAATTTTGCGGCATATTAGGGGACTCGAAATCCGGGCAGAATCCACCAATCACAGCATGAGGCCGAGGCGTTTTTTCGGCCACGCTAAGTTTTTTGGAATTTTCTCAAAAACTGTACCTAGAATGTGGAAACTTTTTCAATGTGTTGTACAGAATTAAATTAACTTTTGACAAAAAAAAGCGGCACCTGAAAAAGTTGTATAAAATACCTAAATTCCGAGGGACGAGCTTTTTTTCTCAAAATTTCTAAAATATCGCATAATTTCAATTATTTTTGCACAATTTTGAATTTATTTGTTGTATGTTCTTTCCATTCTCCTATTGTGATCGTTAAACTGAATCTTTTGAGCGTAATTCGCTTTTTAAAGGCGAAATTTGTTTTTTTTTTCGTGTACTGAAAAACCGTGCCCGCATATTGCAACCAGACTCCGCCCACTTTTTATTCTTGGCGGGACTCCGCCCACTTTTTATTCTTGACCTTGCTCACAAAAATTTACTGGAGGATGTTTTTTTATTTGTATTTATTTGCCGATTTCACACGGAAAATCCAAAGCCAGATCCCCTCATTGCCAATTTTTTCACTCAGCTTGTCATATTTTACACGTGAAATCATATTGCAACCGGCAGGAATATTGAATCGATAATAGAACTGCCTGAAATGGAGCTGAACTGACCCAAAAAGGCTAGAGCAGCGAACGGTTTTTTTTCAGTACAGCTCCTTTTCAGGCACCTCTATTTCGCAACAGTTCTATTCCACAGTAGAACCTTATAAATATTATTACAGGTTTTCTGTACAATTTTCACGACAAAATCAACAAAATCATGGTCGATAGCAATGCCTTGAAAACGACAAATATTGCAGGAGAAAATGTAAGAGTAGGCATTTTTGTTTAAAAAAAAGTGAACAACTTCAATATAGATCGATTCGGAACAGCCTCCACTTCGCGTCACTTCAGAAGAAAAAAATCCAGCGAACTCAAAGTAAGTATTTATTTATTACATTTATGTATTTAATTACATTAAAACATTGTCAGGTCTTCGAAAAAGTCGCCGAGAAAACGTCGTACGGAGATCTCTTGTGAAGAAAGACCATCTACGAGTACCGAGAAATTTGAAGAGGAAATGAATGAGTCGATTTCGACAATTGGAAACAAGCGTGGAAAGGCGATGAAGAAAAAATGCGGAAGGAAGAGAAAAGAAGAAGAGTTTCGAATATTTTTTCCACCGCCCAGGGCGCTTCCTGAGACGAAAACGCTCTTTCACCTTCACAATACCAACTGTCAGCACACAGATTGGAGCGTTTGTGAGTTTTTGATATTCGTCATTTCTGAAAAAAATAATATAAAAAAATTTAACGTCGCCCACTTTTTTGACGGGAAAATTAAAAATGCACTAAAATTAAAAAAATCGCGTGAAAACCAGGCTTGGTCGGAATAGGAAATTCCGATTTTCCGAATTTATTTTTCTGAAAAGCCAAGAACTTCCCAAAACTGAATGTTTTGTTAAAATTTTGGTTCATTTGTAGAAATGGCAAAAAACTGCGCTAAAACTCGGAAATGCTCCGATTTACCTGAAATTTTGGGAAATGAGGGGGAAAATTCTCCCGGACATTCCCACAAAATTTGAGACCAAAATATCAACTTTTAAGAAATATTGCTTTCTTTTCTGAAAATGCTTATGGGGTTATTCTCGAAACCAGCAAAAAATTCAGCGAAAATTCGGAGAATGCTCCGATCGGACTGAAACTTTGAGAGATCATTTAAAAAATACTCTCGGACATTCCCTGATAATTTCAGACCGAAATATTGATTTTTACTTCTGAAAATTTTCAAAATCAATATTTTGGTCTGAAATTTTCAGGGGGTGTCCGAGAGTATTTTTTAAATGATCTCTCAAAGTTTCAGACCGATCGGAGCATTCTCCGAATTTTCGCTGAATTTTTTGCTGGTTTTTTCTATTTTTTGCTTTTTTTTTGCTGGTTTCAAGAATAACCCGATTAAAATCGATATTTTTGTTTGAAATTTTGGGGTAATGTCCGGGAGAATTTTTTCCCTTATTTCCCAAAATTTTAGGTCAATCGGAGCATTCTCCGATTTTTCGCGCAGTTTTTCGCCATTTTGTGAATAACCACATTAAGAACTCTTCCGGAAAATACCAAATTAAAAAAATTTAATTCCGATTTTCCGAAAAATTATTTCGGATAAAAATTTCCTTTCCCGATTTGCGGAACAAGCCAGGATACGCAAAGCTCGTGATTTCTTGAACAGAATATACTATTTTTGCAGTGAGTTTAAACCTACCAAAGTATGCAAGCTACCAAACTGGCTGGCGGGTATCCTACGCAGCACTACGATCCATTATTTTGCTCGATCAACGACGCGGGCAATTTTTGAAAAATTTCGATTTGTTCAATGGAAAACAAATAAAGAAAGCGATTTTATTCGCTGACAGGAAAGGAATTCAAAAATGTGAACATATGCCTAAAAAGTGGGATGGAATCGTCAAACTATGCGATGAGCCAACTTTGACGGAAGAATCAGACTGTTTTTCTGGCCAACTTCAAATAGAAGCTGATCGAATTCCAAGCGACGCTCTAATCGAAAAATCAGTCAAAATTAATCGCAAGAAATTTAGAAAAGCTCGTAAAACAGCCGAAAAGACAAGATGGAAACAAAATGGAAAGAGTTTTTCCCGATTTCTTCGACGCCCAAGAACAAAACATCAACGAATGGTGGCTAAAAAGCGCGCCGAGAAAAAAACACTTGTAGTTTTGATGGTTAGAAAAAACAAGGTGCACAAGCGAGAGGCCAGTGTGGACATTGTGAATTTTCAACAGTGGCAAGAGCGGATTCGTATATCTGTAATCAAGGAAAACGTGGTTTGTGCAAATCAGAAAAAAAGAGAACAAATGGAAGATGCGGAATGGGAAAAGATTGAGAACCGCCTTAAAATGAAGGAAAATAGGATAATAACTGATGCATCATTCTCCCTGAAAGTGTCGGAAGTCTTCAAGTACTGTAATAGTAGTTGGCAAGTCGTCGAAAAAAAGGGATCAGAAAGCCAAGGATTTCAGTATCTTCTTGTGCCGGTGAGTGAAAGCGGCTTTTTGGCGGAATTTGCCGTAGATACGGTTAAAACACGCAAAGTATTTAGCTCTAGTAAGCTACTTTTCACACTCGGTCGGTTTTCCCAACAAGTTTGGTGCAAATTTGTCCAGTTTGAGCTGAGAAAACGATGCCGACTCGAAAAGGGCTCTTTCGGAATAGAAATTCGACAAAATTGAAATGCCACGTTTTGGAAATTGCGTGAAAATAGAAACCTACGAAATAGAAATTTAATAAATCAGAAACGTAACAAAATGGAAACGCGTGAAAACAGAAACGTAGCAGAGCAGAAATGTGCCGAATTGGAAGTAAAACAATGGAGCGCGTTTGCGAGATTTATTTTTTTAAACGACTTTTTCGATATTTTTCGTTTTTTTTTTTTCGATGTCCTCCACGTATTTTTGAATTTTTTTTTTTCGATTTTCTTTCACGTTTTTTTAATTCTTTTCGATTTCGATACGTGGAATTTTTTTTAAATCGACAAAAAACCGAAAAAAAAACGTGAAAAAAAATCTAAAAATACGTGGAAGATAACGAGAAAAACGTAAAATATATAGAAAAGTCGTTTTGAAAAATAAATCTCGCAAACGCGCTCCATTGTTTTACTTCCAATTCGGCACATTTCTGCTCTGCTACGTTTCTGTTTTCACGCGTTTCCATTTTGTTACGTTTCTGATTTATTAAATTTCTATTTCGTAGGTTTCTATTTTCACGCAATTTCCAAAACGTGGCATTTCAATTTTGTCGAATTTCTATTCCGAAAGAGCCCTTTTCGAGTCGGCATCGTTTTCTCAGCTCAAACTGGACAAATTTGCACCAAACTTGTTGGGAAAAACCTGACACTGTGAATTCCATATTCTCTTTATTGCCATTTTACTTCCAATTCGCCACATTTCTGCCTTGCTACGTTTCTGTTTTCACGCGTTTCCATTTTGTTACGTTTCTGATTTATGACATTTCTATTTCGTGGATTTCTATTTTCACGCAATTTTCAAAACGTAACATTTCAATTTTGTCGAATTTCTATATATTCCGAAAGACCCCCCTTCATTCCGCAGTCAACTTTACTTTTTTGAATCCCATAATATCTGTTGTTTTAGATGTGCGATATCAACGGCCAACACACTATTCGCTACGACCGCCAATCTGTTGATCATAAGTTCAGAATAATGCAGAAAGAAGATAAAACTTTTGGCGAATTTGTCACATCGCTTCCATTCTACAAACCGAATCCTGTAAGCTAACATAAGCAAAACATTTATTGGGGACTCATCACATATTCTCACTGTTTCAGCCAAAAGTTAACTATCCAGTTTCCAGTGATAACAATAAAGAACAAGAAGAAGAGATGAAGCGGCGTCGAATCGAGGAAAGAAAAAAGGAAGAGCAAAATTTGAAAGACAAAATTGCGTTTCAAATCAGTTGTCGAAAGAATCAAAAAAAGAAGCGATTGGTAAGGGAACTATAATGGGGTTATTTTTTGTAGACATCCGTCGGGCTGCTGCCCGGAGACTAGCGGGCAATGGTGAAAACAAAAAGCAGATGTGGTTTAAAATATTTATTGAGGAAACCCCGTTGCTACGGGGGAAAACCATAACATTGAGAAGTGACGGAAGTTGCTTAACCCGTCATGGAAACTCATTTCCTGAAATTGCACTCGCCGTCTTGTGCAACCCTGAAATGTCCATTACTTATCTGGACCAAATCCAACGCCTGAGGTTCATCTGACGCTCGACTCATATACTGAGTCGCGTTGAGTGCTCAGTTCAGTCGGTACTTTGACTGTGTCAGCGGAGCTGCCGACCTGAGCTCGTCGATCTCCAGAGCGTTTTGCTCTCTCACAAAACAATAAAACGAGGAACAAGAATTAAGAATTATAATGCTGCGCACAAAGTAAAAAAAAGCACGCGTGAATTTGCGAAACACGCGCACAAAGTGACGCGGGATTTGCGCGATTTTGAAGCGTCATTTTTACAAAAAGATGTTATGTCCCTTTAAAAATCTTACGGTACTTGTTATATTTTCAGTCGATTTTCTCAACATTTTGCGGCAAATTGACGCTTTCTGCGGTTTTAGAGATATTTTTCGATAAAGTAAATTAATTTAGCCCTAATTGAAAGGGTTTGCGTCATGTAATCACTGTTTTTTCTTATTTAAAGTAAATTTCCATTGTTTGAAACCTACCTAATTTTTTGCCGTCGTGTCTGCAATTCAAATGTTACTTTATTTTGTTGTATCCTCTTCTGAATAACTTTGTAGCATTGTGTTATGGGGTTTTGCACGAAATGACAAAAAACTGCGCAAAACCGGAAAATGCTCCGATTGATTTGAAATTTTGGTGAATAAGGGCAAAAAATACTTCTGGATATGCTAAAAAAAAATTGGACCGGAATATCAATTTTTAAAAAAATTGATTTTTTTAATGAAAATTTTTAAAACCGATATTTTGGTCAATAAAAAAACAGTGATTACGTGACGCAAACTCTTTCAATTAGGGCTAAATTAATTTACTTTATCAAAAAATATCTTTAAAACCGCAGAAAACGTCAATTTGCCGCAAAATGTTGAGAAAATCGACTGAAAATATAAAAAGTACCGTAAGATTTTTAAAGGGACATAACATCTTTTTGTAAAAATGACGCTTCAAAATCGCGCAAATCTCGCATCACTTTGTGCGCGTGTTTCGCAAATTCACGCGTGCTTTTTTTTACTTTGTGCGCCACATAAAAATAATGAACATTTGCTCCAAAATAACAGCATAGGCGAGAGAACGCAGGCGCGGAGGAAAACTCTGGAAACTATTTTAGGATTAAAGGGAGGCGCGGCGCTACGGTAGACAAGCGAGTCTCACCGCGACCGCACCGTGCTTGCACACAGCGCAATGCGCGCGCTGTTTGAATTATATTTTTCCTCAATGGTTTTCAATGGAGAAAACTATAAGTTTGCTTCCCAAAATATGGTTTTTGGGGAAAGCAAGATAATTGATGCTCTTGGGCATTCACGAAATGGAAAAAAAAAACTGCGTGAAAACTCGGAAAATGCTCCGATTGACTTGAAATAAAGGAAAATTACTCCTGTATATATGCTCAAAAAATTTTGGACCGAAAAAAATCAAAATTTTTTAAATCGATATTTTGTTCCAAAATTTATTTCACGAAATTTTCCGAATTTTTTCGCAGTTTTTTGCCATTTCGTACATTACCCCATAATTCTTCAATTTCAAGACTGTTCTAGATTAAAAAACTCCGAGATGCCTTTCGTCGGGAAGTGTGGAAAGAAAGGCGAAGGGACCTGGTAAACAAAAAATCAATTATTGGCAAGCGTCGCGTTAATAGATGCCGAAGAATTAATATGAATAGTAAAGATTCAACTCATATTAACAACGAAGGTGCAAATAAACGGAAATTGCGGTTCAAACAAACAACGATCCAAAAACTACGGGTTTTGTGGAGGAGTGAAACTTGGCAGATCACCGAGTCGATGCGAGCTTTAATTAGAGCGAGCAATTATAAAGTGAGTTTTTTTTTCAATTTGGATATTTATTTGCAAAAATCTGACCATTAGCCGCATTATATGGTTTACTTCCGCTTGTGCGCCGATTATCGCCACGGAAATGAAAATTTCTCTTCCGAGTTCCGTCGTAATTCCGATCGGAAAAATCGGAAACGAACCTAAATAGGTCTATAAAATCTTAAATGATAAATAAAAAAAGTTTAATGGACCTATTCAGAGGAGAAAAAAAAACAAGTAGCGCACAAGCGGGAGTTAGCCGAAAAATTCGCCCCGAAATCGGCGACAAAGCGCCAAAATTGAGCAAAATGTGAGATTTTTTTACTGCAGCTTCGATCGGAGAGATCTCGAAAAAACTTCAAGTCTCGAAACGTGATTTATGAAGGAAGTAGAAACGGATTCAAATCGGCGCCGACGCGAGTCGACATTTTTGAAAAAGGAATTGATCTTCGCGAGGAGCCTATTCCGTTTTGTGAAGAGCTCGTTCTCGATGATCATGCGGTGTTGGCGTTCTCTTGTTTCGACGATCTGAAGGTATTTATGAAAAAAATTTGCTTTTTAATCAGGATTTGAAATGTGGGCGGAGCCTTAATTTTACAGACGCACTTTCCGTGCTTTGACACATTTTTTATCACTGGCATTTTTTATTGTTTTTCTCTGTATTTTATTTTTTAATAACTCAAATATTTCAATTTGAAGCTCTTAAACTTCTTGCAGGCTGGAAAATTAAAAAAAAAAACAATTAGGCCTTTTTTCTCTCGAAAAAACGTCTCAAAGTTTGAATTTTGCGCAAAATCCAGTGGAGCGCGTTTGATTTGGCTCCGCCCACTTTTCAAATCCTGGACACTGTGAATTCCATATTCCCATTTTATTAATTCTGGGCTTGCATGGAAGTTTTACAATTCTGGATTTTTCGGCCGAAAGTTATAATTACTTTAATACTTTCTATCCAGTTATGATGCGTATAAAGTAAAAAAAAAAACACGCCTGTATGTTATGTCCCTTTAAAATTCTTACGGTACATGTTATATTTTCAGTCGATTTTCTCAACATTTTGCGGAAAATTGACATTTTCTGCGGTTTTAAGATATTTTTCGATAAAGTAAATTAATTTAGCCCTATTTGAAAGAGTTTGCGTCACGTAATCACTGTTTTAAAAAAATTTTTAACCGATATTTCGGTCCAAAACTTTTTGAACATATCTAGAAGTATTTTTTGCCCTTATTTACCAAAATTTCACGTCAATCGGAGCATTATTCAGAAAAGGATAAATCAAAATGGACAAAAGTTCGAATTTTTTATCCTTTTCTGAATATTTTTGTATGTGCTATGGGGTTTTGCACGAAATGGCAAAAAATTCTCAAAACTCAAATAATGCTCCGATTGACCTGAAATTTTGGTAAATAAGGGCAAAAAATACTTCTAGATATGCTGAAAAAGTTTTGGGCCGAAATATCGGTTTAAAAAATTTTTTAAACCGATATTTTGGCCAAGAAAAAACAGTGATTACGTGACTCAAACTCTTTCAATTAGGGCTAACATAAATTAATTTTCTTTAGCGGAAAACATCTTTCAACCCGCATAAAGCGTCAATTTGTGTAAAAAATGCACTGAAAAAATAACATGCACCGTATGAATTTTAAAGGGACATAACATCTTTTTGTAAAAATGACGCCGCGTCACTTTGTGCGCCACATTACGCCACGTCCAACGTGAAAAAAATCGAGAATCGTTCAAAACTAAACCAAGAAGAAAAGACAAACGTCTGCTTTTTTTTCGGTTGTTTTTTTTTTGCTTCCGACTGGCAATTTTCAGCTTTACGAAGGCTCACTATACGACCGATTCGAAAATCTAATAGAAGTGTTTTGGAGGATTCAAGTGAGAAAAGTTCTATCCAGAGATGAGAACTCTGAGGAAGAAAGTGTGTCGATAAAACGACTTGTAGATAGTGTTGAACGCGAAACTCGTCGATACAAATTAATAGACAATGTCAACGATTGTGTGGATAATCGAGAAAAATTCGAAGCGGCAGGAAAGAAAATTGAAAACATTATCACCAGCACGGGTAGTTGTCGTAAGTCGTTACGCAAATATTTCACGTTTCAAACAAACTATTTTTCAGCATTCGAAACGCTGGATGAATATTTTTCTTTGACGGAAGACTTCCAGATGTATGAAAATCAGCGATTTGAGGAAGAAGAAGCAGAGATTGAAACGGATCGCTGGGAAGAGGAATTGAATGAACTCGTGGCGATCGTGAAGAAAGAATTCCCTGTAGAGGAGGTGAGGAAAGCTCTTTTTTTTTGTAATGGACCTATTCACAAAACCGGAAAAAAAGGAAGAAAACAACAAAAAATTCAGGGAAAATTCGGAGAATGCTCCGATTGAACTGAAATTTTGGGAAATATTGGAAAAAATTCTCCTGTACGCGCTCAAAAAATTTTGGACCAAAATATCGATTTTTTCTGAAAATTTTTAAAATCGATATTTTGGTTCAAAATTTTTTGAGCGTGTACAGGATAATTTTTCCAATATTTCCCAAAATTTCAGTCCAATCGGAGCATTCTCCGAATTTTCCCTGAGTTTTTTTCTGTTTTCTTCCTTTTTTTCCGGTTTTGTGAATTGGTCGATTAATAATCCCATTATTTTTTACGGATTCCTTAAAACGTAAAATTTACGTATTGTCGTCCCGCCAAAATGGTCAAACGCGCTCTGCTAAACTCAACGTTGTGCGATTTTCATTTTTGTGTTGTCAGCTGCCTGGCTGCTGTTTGGGTGCCATTTGGCTGCTGTTTGAGTGCCATTTGGCTGCTGTTTGAGTGCCATTTGGCCGCTATTTCAAGAATCTGAAAATTGCGAGCCGGAATAGAACTGCCCGAAAATTATGGAGGAATTTTTCGAAAAATACACTCGTTTTTGAAATGACTGGTTTTGAAACGTCGCGGAGCCGAAACTCCGCCCACCTCTGTTTCAGGCCAACATTACATTTTAGTGCATTTTAAATTTTTGCGTCTCTTCAAATATCACTGTGTTCGCGCACAAATAAGTGGGCGGAGTTTCGCGTTCTCATGTCGCAAGTCGATTGAAAACACAACATGTAACATTGAAAAATATGTTGTGCTTTTTCTGAAATCATTTTAAATAAATCCCACTGTGCTAAAACTTCTTCAGAAATTTTAGGAAAATTTAATGAAAAATACAAAAAATATTTTTTTTTTCTCACCGAAAAAAAACCGTAAACGTAAAATCTAAGCCCTGCACGAATAAAATTCTCTGATTTTTGGCTATATTTACTATCTTCCAAAAGGCGTCCCAGATTTCCGCCACTTTGTGTACTTCTTTTGAAGTCGTGTTCTAAAAAGTACATTTTCAAGCATTTTCACCGTCACAGTGAAGTAGGCACCTCCTTTGATAAGTGCTCTTGTTTTTTTTTGTTTCGAACTTTTTACTTTCAGTTAATGATGCGCATGCTGAAAAATCGTCACTTACTAACGATGCGTCTCGTTGTAAGTGGAATAAATCAGTCGTCAATCAACCAGGAAATCGCGGCCTCTCAAGCTCGACGCCTGCTCCAAGAGTTACAAAAACGCCGAAGAGCAACACTGGAAAAAACAAAAAAGAAGCGTGAGCGACAAATGGCGTTCATGCGCCGGGTGCAATCTTCCAGAAAACGAATGATTGCCAGGAGCGTGCGCGCATTACGTCGATACAAATTCCACGGACACAAGAATGGCGTCGTTGTCGAAAATGAATGCAATGAGAAGAAATGGGAGCTGGAAATGAGCTTTCAGAAGAAGAAGAGAAGAGTACCCCATAAGCAAGAAAAGTGTATGGAAATGCAATCGGGAGATATGAGATGGAATTTTCGTAGATTTGTTTACAAATCGAGAATACTGGATCAGAAAAAATTGTATAGAGCAAGAAGAATGGATGTGAAAAAATTTGGCAAAAGGTAAGAACTTTCAAAAACGATGGGCCATTAACTGACGCTGAAAAAAACAAAAAAAAACAAATTTTTTGTCTCGAGTTTTCCCAAAAATTGGATGAGAAAATAGAGTAAAACAAATTGTAGAAATAGGAATTTTTTGCAATCAGTTCCGCGAATTCCGGAAAAACCAAAAAAAAAGTTATTGAATTCAGTAAATATCTTCGTTCAAGCGAAAAGTCACGTTTGTGGGGACTCAAAATGGAGGATGGTCTAAAAGAAACCGAGTTTGAACGACTTGTTCGAGATTTCGCTGACACGGAGGAGTACGATGTGACAATTGATCGAAAAATTGAAATTATTTCGAAAATTAAGAATATCACGCTAAACGATGTCAAGATGAAAGCAAAAGAACTTCAGAATCGTTACATTGACAAAGCTGTAGGACTGTTGGTAAGTGCCGTACCGAGAACGGGAAGCGTTTTGCATTGTTTTGATTTTTTCGCGTCGAGACCCGGTTTTTTTTTTGAGAACCTGACAACCGGGTTTTTGGATAAAAACCATGAAAACCGATAGTTTGAAACCGGTTGAACATATTTTGTGTTACCAATTAAAGGGGGTGCCAACTTTCTGGGGAAAGTTGCTTACGAATATCACATTGAAATCGCACAAAAAATTTCTCTGATTTTTTTATGATTTTTATTACAAAAAAAAATAGAAGACCACGGCTCTCGGGCGTTTCGAAAGTGGACTTTTTGAAGGTTTTTCTGGATTTTTCGACGCAGTGTTTCACATAATGATTTTAAAAAGCTTTTTAAGGCAAATTGCTCAAACACCGTGACGACAAAATTCAGAAAAACCTTCGAAAAGTCCACTTTCGAAACGTCCGAGAGCCAAGACTACGAGGAGTACACGAAAATCATGGCCGTGGCAATCAATTTTCACCAGAAATCTTTTTTTCTTGTTACCGTAAAACCTGTAATTGAAGTACATGTACTTCTATTTTTCAAACCCCCCCCCCCCCCAAATGGGTGTACTTCTAATACAGGTGTACTTCAAATAGAGGGTGTACTTCTATTTTTCAAAGGCCTTTCAGAAGAAAAATAACAAAAAAGAAAGACGATTCGAGGCCTAGACAAAACCGGGGAAAACGCGAAACCGGGGAAGACAAACCCGAGGAAGACAAAACCGGGAAAAGCATTTCCAAAACCAAGAAACAAGCCCCGCCCATTGCAAACGTGCGGCACGAGTTTTGTACTGAAAGGATTATCATCCTTATATATAAAACTCCGTTTGGGAAATTGCATGGCGGAAGCGTACTGAGCGCCCGAGACCAACACAAAAACTCGAACTCCGGTCTGTAGCTTACAGGACAAGCGTTTACCCGAGTAGCTTTTGATACAGCCAGGCTTGTACAATTCTAGAAAAACTGCGCCAGACATTCAAATTTTTCCCGGTTTTGGTAATTTTTTCCCCTGTCAGCCCCCTCATCTAACGGCATGTTTACCATAGACCATTTTCTCGCGAGGTGGTGCTCAAAATCCCAACTCGGTCAGTTTTCAAAATTCCCCAATTCTGTCTTTTTTTAAACAGTTTCTAACTGTTGAGCAAGTCTTGGACCATCCGTTGGGAAACACCATTTCCATTGCGCTGAGGGGCTGTTCCCCGGTTTTGTCAGGGCCAGGGGTGGGACAAAAAAAAATTTTCCACAAAAAAAAAAAAAATTTTTTGTCCTCAAAAAAATTACCAAAAAAAAAAAAACTTTTTTTGTCCCCAAAAAAAGTTACCAAAAAAAAAAACTTTTTTTGTCCACCAAAAAAATTACCAAAAAAAAAAAATTTTTTTTTTGCTCTCAAAAAAATTAACAAAAAAACAAAAAAAAAATTTTTTTCCTCAAAAAATTTACCAAAAAAACAAAAAAAAATTCCAAAAAAAGTACGTATTTCTGTCATTTAAAAATAAATTTTCCAAGTTTTTGTTGAAAATTAGAGGTTTTTGTCAATTCGGAGCATATACTGAATAAGTTTTTGCCCAAAAACCGGAACTTTCTTTCGCCTCCGTGATTTTTTTTTAATTTTTTTGCCTGCGGCGCATCATCAAAAAAAAAAAAAATTTTTTTTGGTCTCACTCTTACCATCGAAAAAAAATCAAAAATTTTTTGGTCTCACTTTCACCATCGAAAAAAAAATCAAAAAATTTTTTGTCTTATCCACATCCTCAAAAAAAAAACAAAAAATTTTTTGTCTCATCCAAAAAAAAACCCGAAAAAACAAAAAAAATCGAAAAAAAATTTTTTTTTTGGTCCCACCCCTGGTCAGGGCCTCGAAAATTTGAAATCTGCACTCGTCAATTAAAATGTTGCAAGTGTGTTCTCCATGAACGTGTTTGGACACTTGTGTCGCGGGCATTCAAATGATTCTTAATTCAAAAATTCTTTAAATCAATGAAAAACGGAAAAAAGCTTCAGAAATGGAAAAAAAATTTTTTTTCAAAAAAATTCACTGGATGATGTACCTCTATTAGAGGGTGTACTTCAATTAGAGGGTGTACTTCTATTTTTCAAAAGACTCTTGGGGATGTACTTCTATTAGAGGTGTACTTCTAATACAGGTGTACTTCAATTACAGGTTTTACGGTATTTCCTTCGTTTTTATCATCGATTTTCGATAAATTATGCTCTAATCGCTAATTAAAATTATAGATACTCGCGAAAACACATTTTAGTCGTTCGATTCACCGTTTTAAATAATTTCTTCTGAATATATTTTGTTCATATTTAAAAGTTACAGATAAAAGAGTGAATTTAATGCGGAAGTGAGCAGAAAAACCGAAAAAATGAAAGGTATGAGAAATTTTGTTCGAAATTTGTTTTATCGTTATTTTTTGTGATTAACACGCGTTAATTTGCTTTCTGAAGACACGAAATGATGTTGGTACATTATTTCTCAAAGATTAATGCAAAAAAATGTGAAAAAAAGAAAATGACGTTTGAATTTCGCGCCAAATCGTGTACTCCCCGTGGTCTTCTATTTTTTTTTGTTGTAAAATTTGCCAAAAATCAGAAAAAAAATTTTTTGTGCGATTTCGATATGATATGCCCACCCAAGAGTATATTTTAAGCAACTTTGCCCAGAAAGTTGGCACCTCCTTTAAATATTCTTGCCGGCTACAGTAAGCAGTTGCGAAACTCGGCCCCCTCAGGTTTTTCAACTGAACACAGTGCAAAAATGTAAGAGGGTGTGTTGTCTCGTTATGTCTCCGTCTATTATAAAACTTTCGCGGGAGCATATGGTAGCCGGCAAGAATATTACAGATTCCTCGAAATTCAGGTGCAAACACGGCTAAAGGATGCTACAGACGAACATCAAACATGGCTTAACAGTGAGCATTGCAAGGTTAGTTGGCATTTTTTGTATCTTTACTAGAAAAAACATCAAAATAAGTGGGCAGAGTTTCATATTTTGGTGATGAAAAAACAAATCAAAGGTAGTTTTTTAACGAGCAAATCCTAATCTTGTTTCGCGCGCGTCTACTGGTTCGATTAATTTTCGCAAAGTTTCGCTTCATTATGGACCTATTCACAAAAAGGGAAAAAAACTTCGGGAAAAATCGGAGAATGCTCCGATTGACCTGAAATTTTGGGAAATATTGGAAAAAATTCTCCTGTTCACGCTTAAAAAAATTTTGGACCAAAATATCGATTTACATTTATTTAAAAAAAATACTTAATTTTTCAATAATTACTGTAAAAAGCGAGCCTTCAATCGATAAAAATATGAAAATTCCCATAATTTTAGCAATTTTTGACTTGTAAAATCTTGAAAACAAAAAAAAACTGAAAAATAAAGAGAAAAATGAACAATTTTTGACGGAATTCCGCGAAAATGAACCCAAAAATAAATGCGCGAGCTTGCAAAAGGGCGTGACGATGAAAATTTAGGGCAAAATGTAATTTTTATTTCTGTTTTCGTGAATTTTTGACATTTTTAAATCATTTCTTTGTCCGAAAAATGCAGAATTATCGATATTTTCTGGAAAAATCGATAGGCAACACGAAAAAATGTGTTTTTTCTGGTTTTCTTGAAAATTTCGACATTTTTCTGACAAAGAAATGTTTTAAAAATGTCAAAAATTCACAAAAACAGAAATAAAATTAAATTTTGCCCTAAATTTTCATCGACATGTCCCTTTTTTCAAGCTCGCGCATTTATTTTTTTGATCATTTTCGCGGAATCCCGTCAAAAATTGTTCATTTTTCTCTTTATTTTTCAGTTTTTTTTTTGTGTTTTCTAGATTTTACAAGTCAACAATTGCTAAAATTATGGGAATTTCCATATTTTTATCGATTGAAGGCCCGCTTTTTAAAGTAATTATTGAAAAATTAAGTTTTTTTTAAATAAATGTAAATCGATATTTTGGTCCAAAATTTTTTCCAATATTTTCCAAATTTTCAGGTCAATCGGAGCATTCTCCGATTTTTTCCGGTTTTGTGAATAGGTCCATTACTCTTTCTTTTTTCTTTTTTTTTATCGATTAGTCTTTTCCCTTTCACTGTTCTCTCGTCTCGGATCTTGCGCGCAAAAATAAGAAAATGTGCTGGTCGGTTGATTCGACGTCGCTGTCTCTGCCACTTCTTCACTTGCGTGTTTCTCTCTTCGGCGTGTTCTCTACCAGTGAATTGTATCGCATTTCGTCGTGTTCTCTGCTATCTCCTCGGCTGGCGGAGGTGGCTGGCTGGCAAAGGACAGCAATGGTGAGCGGACGGCTACCATGCTGGGCAATGTTATTTGACTGATGAGAAATCAAACACCTAATTCACTTTCCTTGTTGTTGTTGTTGTTGTTGTTCGTTGAAAAACGTCGGAAGTTTACTTTCTTTGTGCTTTCGTGATGTAGCGAGACGACGGGTCTCACCACGATTCAGCTTTTGGCGGCGAGAGAGGGAACAACATTTCAGTTACATACATTTTTAGAAATGAGAGCTTTAGAAGCCCCAACTGTCATACGACGTTTTCTGTCTGTCTGTCTGCTTGTCTCAACTCTAATGCGAAGGGAAAATTATATTCGCGTTTCCCGCGTGCTCTCTCTCTCTCTCTCTCTCTCCCACTCTATCCGCTCATTTTCTCGCCACACGACTGTTCTCTGCGTATCTACCGTTCGACAGCTAGTCTAGTTATTGGTGGTCTCTGCGTCCGATGGTGTTTATCTCCTCTCGCCAGTCTCTGCCGCTTTCTACACCCTCCTCCGCATTGTCGCTTTTCTCGTCGCGGACGCGGTTGCTGGTCTCCTCTGCCTTCCTTTTCAAGTGCAGTTTTTTTTTTTTTTTTTTCGTTTTTGGAAAAAAATTCGGAGTCATTTTTCATTCTTAATTACCCTAATTTCTTACGTATTCCTCGATTTGGGATAGCTCGTCAATTGATGCGCATGTGGGTCTCGACACGATGGTGTAAGCAAACTTGTAGACTTGCGCGCAAAATTTTGCATTTTTCGTTTTGAATTTTTGTCACAAAAAACTCGAAACGAAAAATACAACTTTGCGCCGCGTAAATCAACAAGCGTGCAAACACCATCGTGGCGAGACCCGAATGCGCATCATTTGACGAGGTATCTCAAATCGAGGAATACGTAATATATTTTTGTCTGCCCACCTCTCTCAGCGGACATATTTACACGAGATTATGGACCTATTCACAAAAACGGAAAAAAAATTGCGGGAAAAATCGGAGAATGCTCCGATTGACCTGAAATTTTGGGAAATATTGGAAAAAATTTTCCTGTACACGCTCAAAAAATTTTGGATCAAAATTTTTGAAAACGAAATTTTGGCCCAAAATTTTTTGAGCGTGTACAGGATAATTTTTTCCTAATATTTTCCAAAATTTCAGGTCAATCGGAGCATTCTCCGATTTTTCCCGCAATTTTTTTCTTTTTTTTCCGGTTTTGTGAATAGGTCCATAACGGTAGTAAATATTAAGTTTGCGAAAAAAGGCCCGATGAAACTTTAGAGCAACGGCGCCCTAGCGCACACATGCGCATGAACCCTTCGTTTTGCTTTGGCTGTTGACTACAACCATTTTCGTCGTCTAGGGCTTGCCGCTCTCATATATTGAAGATACGCAGAGAAACGATTGCCCCTATGCGCAATTTTGTCGTGTTCTCTGTTTCTCAACTCCTTTCGATTGAAAAATTTCTCCGAATGCCGTCTGTTTCTCTAACTGGCGCATATGCGGAAGAAACTTCACTATCTCCCTCTCGCTCTCCATATTTTTGCCCTACGCGGCCTGATACATCTATATATTTTCGGTTTCTTACTAATGTGTACTTGGAGTTGAAAAGTTGATTCTTCTCTCGTGTTCTCTCCCGTATTTTTGTCTCATGTCTCGGCGCTCACGGGTGTGGGTTGGTTGGTGGTTTGGGATGATTAGAAAAACGATTAAAGAAGGTGCCAACTTTTCGGGGGGGATTTACGAGCATCACATTGAAATCGCACAAAAAATTTCAACAACAAAATTAATAGAAGACCACGAGGAGTACACGAAACTCGTGGCCATGACCTAGGAAACCCGCGGCCGCATCTTCTAGAAAAATCAATTTTCACCAGAAATATTTATTTTTTTTTTGTTTCGAATTGGTTTCATCGTTAATTTTGTGATCAAAACGAATTTATCTGTTTAGTAAAAGAACGAAATTTCCCAAATATTGATGCAAATGTCTAGAAAATTTCCACGAAGGAAAAAATGCGTTCGAATTTCCCGCCAACTCGTGTACTCCCCGTGGTCTTTTATTTTTTGTTGTTGTAAAATTTGCCAATAATCGGAAAGAAAAATTTCGTGTGATAAATTTTCGATGTGATATTCGTGAATCCCCCACCCAAAAGTATATTTTAAGCCACTTTCCCCAGAAAGTTGGCACCAAGCAGCCACACTACAGTTCTATTCTTTTGTAGGTTTATAATGCAAGATTCTAACAATTTTTGCTTAATTTTATTCTTATCAATTATTGCTGAATCGATTTTTTCCAGAGAGAAAATCAATTACAAACGCGTAAATTGAAGTTTGAAGAAAAGTTTCAAAGACGGCTCAGCTCGTTGGAGGAACATTTGATCGCGGCGGACGTTGACTACGAAGTTCAGACGCATCAACGTCGTCTTCAGCTTGAATTTGAAGCAGCGATTGTCGAAAAAGAAGCAGCACACAACGAAGAATCGCTGCCTCATTTTTATCAGCGATATATTCAGCAGCAAGACGAACAAACAAACGTGAGTATACCTGAAATTGAGAAATAAATGCCTGAATTTTCAGA
The DNA here is from genome assembly GCA_963572235.1 of Caenorhabditis japonica. NCBI lineage: Eukaryota > Metazoa > Nematoda > Chromadorea > Rhabditida > Rhabditidae > Caenorhabditis > Caenorhabditis japonica. The sequence goes on from OY754344.1 coordinate 30,369,697, forward strand.
CGCCGGAGAAATTAAAACGGAAATACACAAAGCGCAAAAACGTGGCGGCCATTTCTGATATGAAAAGTCCTGGAACGACGTCAATGGAGGCGGCGGCTGCGCAACAAGAACTGACAGACGGAAATGCGTCAGGAATAGCTTCGTCGTCGTCGACGGTTACTCCGGCATCAGCAAGTGGTGCGAAGCGTGCTGCCAGCGAAACGCCGCCTCACAGTGCACCCAAAGTTGGCAAAGTGGAGGACGGCTCTTTGGCTATGATGTAAGTTTTGCGACGTAAACACGAAATCCGATAGAAAAACTTGAAAAAATAACTGAAAGCAGTTTACTCTGAAAATTTTGAGACCCCACGAAAAGGAGTGAAAGTGCGATTTTTCTGCATTTTGCCGTCGCGCTGTTTTCACACATTCATTTTCAAAAGCTTTTAAAGGAGAATTCCATAAAAACGCTTTAAAAAAAGATTGTGTGCAAACACCGCGACGACAAAATACAGAAAAACTTTCGAAACGTCCGAGAGCCGAAATTGAGAGTTGCATGGAATTCGGACTTTTGTTTTTGAAAACTAAACTTACATGCCATATCCGCGCCGAAAATTCCCTGGGTTTTGGTTAATTTAATTGTTTATAGGAATGGCAACATTTCAAGACCTGGCAATATCATTGGAATATCTGCCTCAACACAAGCTCAACTTCAATCTCAGCAGAATGCACAGGTTGCAGCGGCTATTGCCGCGCAGTCTGCTTCCAGTCAAGTGTCTACACCGTCAAGTCTTTCAACGACAAGCTCATTGTACATCAACACCAGTTCGCTGAACCAGAACTCTCTACCATCAACGTTACCCGTTCTATCGAACACGGCTGCTGCACCATCAGCTGCAGAGGTGTCCAGTGCAACTCAACCTTCAATCGACACTCTTCGTCTATTTCAAAATCCTGCGATTGGGAACTTGGCGAATGGTGCCGCGCTGCCATTCCTTGCGACATCAAACGGAAATACCATTCCCTACCTCTCAGCTCTTCAGCATTCGCTCGCACAGTTGGGGCAAGCGGTGCCGACAAGTGTGGTGGGAAATTCGAATGTTGCTGCTCAGCTGCAACATATTAATGCACTGAATTTTCCTCCTAACGCAGCACTAGGGTCGCAACTAGCTGGTGCTGCATTGCTGGCTGCGGTACCTGGAGCAAGTGGTCCATCTATAAAGGTAAGTTGGCGCGTGCGTTTTTTTTTGGAGCCGCTTTCAATAAAGATGTTTCTAGAAAACGGGTCACTGGAGCGGGATGCACGTAAAGATTGCGAATGACATTCAAGCACTGCGGAAGCCGGGAGACAAACAATCTTGCACATCTCAGTCATCGTTCAAAACTCTAAACGGTAGTTCTAGTTCGGAGGCGACGCCGCCGCACTTAACCGCACCACCTTCTGCTCCGCCATCTCTAATGAGTTCGACGCCCTGCGAACAACAAGCGCCACCTCCCACAACTACACCTCACGCTGCTTCCGCTGCTCCTACGCCATCTTCTTCATTGTCGGCGTTCCAGCAGCAACATCTTCAATCGATGCCTGCGTCAACAGTGCGTCCATCTGCTCCACAAACTCCGGTCAGAAATACACCGGCAAGTGTCGCGTCGCAACTACCGTGAGTGCCTTTTCGATGCAGTTCTATTCCGAGGTAGCACCCTATTTGGGTGCTTTTTGGCAGCTATACTATCCGGAATACAATTATCCGAAATATAATTGTAAAATTTGATTTTTTCTGCAGTTCTACAACAACACTTTGAAATTGCGCGCTGCCTTATTTAGCCAATTTGTCCAAATTTTTTATCGAAAAAATTTCGACGAAACATTTTGACAAATTTGTCGAAATTTTGTCGACTCATGGAGAGTTCTATTTTGTAGCCACCCGTCGGGCTGCTGCCCGGTGACTAGCGGACAATGATGAAATACAACAAAAAAATGTGGTTTGAAGCATTCATTAAGGAAAACCCGTTGCGACGGGAGGAAAAACCTTAACATTGAGAAGTGACGGGAGTTGCTTTACCCGCCATGGAAACTCATTTCCTGAAATTGCACTCGCCGTCTTGTGCAACCCTGAAATGTCCATTACTTATCTGGGCCAAATCCATCGCCTGAGCTTCATCTGAAGCTCGACTCATATACTGAGTTGCGTTGAGTGCTCAGTTCAGTCGTAACTTTGACTGGGTCGGCGAAGCGGGGGGTACGACAGAATAGAAATAGGCGAAATAGAAATGCTACAAAATAGAATTGCTACAAAAAAGAACTGGAAAAAATAGAACGGCTACAAAATAGAAATGAGCGGAATAGAACAGCGCGAAATAGAAATGTGACAAAATAGAAATGGGCGAAATAGAAATCGGTGCGATGGAGCGCGTTTGCATTATTCTTCGAATTTTCCGATTATTATAGGATTTTTCAGTAATTTTCAGATATTTTACGCACTTAACAACATCGAAAATGAAGAAAGGTATAAAATCAATGCAGTTTTAGAAAAAAAAAATGGAAAATCGGCGAAAAACTGAGCAATTGAAAAAATAATGCAAACGCGCTCCATCGCCAAAATTTTTTCTATTTTGTAGCATTTCTATTTCGCTCATTTCTATTTTGTAGCCGTTCTATTTCGTAGCATTTCTATTTCGCTCAGTTCTATTTTTTCCATTTCTTTTTTGTAGCATTTCTATTTTGTAGCATTTCTATTTCGCCTATTTCTATTCTGTCGTACCCCCGCGAAGCGGCCGACCTGAGCTCGTCAGAGAGATCGACGAAAAGGCGACGAATGCGAGAGCGTTTCTGCTTTCACAAAGTAATAAAACGAAGAGCAAGAATTATAAAAATAATGAAAATGGGCTCCAAAAGCACAGCAGCACAATCACGAGCAGAAATCCAAAGAACTGAGCGAGAGAACGCAAGCGCGGAGGAAAACTCTGGAAACTATTTTAGGATTAAAGGGAGGCGCGGCGCTACGGTAGACAAGCGGGTCTCAACGCGACCGCGCCGTGCTTGCACACAGCGCAATGCGCGCGCTGTTTGAATTATATTTTGAGGATTTTCTTTTCCTCAATTGTTTTCAGTGGAGAAAACTTATAATTTTGCTTCCCAAAATATGGTTTTTGGGGAAAGCAAGTCGATAATTGGTGCTCTTGGGCATCATTTATCGACATTATACAAGGGGTTTTACAACAAAAACAACAACGCAATAAAATTGAATTATTTTGACATTCTGTATACACAATTTTTCAGACAATTCGCTGCTTTTCCACCACCGGAATTATCTGGCGGTCCAAACTATGCTGGCAACCCTCAATTGATGGCTGCGGCGATTAGTGAAGCGACACGGCGTGTAGCGTGAGTTTTTTTGAAATCGACATGTTTTCATTTTTTAGTCTGAGCGGGTGTGTGTCTTCTCGCGATATCCGGCAAGAAAAATGAAACGATAATAGTATCCCAAAAAAACGAAACCCCGCCCACTTTTTTGTGCATAGTATTTGCAGTAGTCGTACGCGGCTATACATTGATCGTTTATGTCCGCTAACTATCGGAAATAGTAAGAATTTGAACAAAAAATGAATAGACAAAAGATTTTGTTGTGCCCGGCAGCCGATTGAATATCAATTTACAGTAAAAACTGTAATAGAGGCGCACTTCTAGGTGCCTATCAGGAATGTGATTTCACGGTTTTCACGGCATTTTTTGAAAAAAATTATTTCACCGCTGTGAAATCAAAAATTGGAAATGCAACAAAAACAAAGATTACAAAGTCGATCCGTTCTTCACGTACCGCAGGTAAAATTAAATGTTCGCGTGAAAAAAGTAGGCGGAGTTTCACTGTTTTGATGCCGCAACTCGATTGAAACACACAATATGCACAACAAAGTGGGCCCCGGAAGGGAAACGGGGCTAACAAACAACTGTCCAGGAAGCTACATTTACTTTTTGGTTATAAGAGCAACTTACAGTGCTACTCCGAAACCGCCGATTGTCCGTCCTCCATCTGCAGTGCCTGTGTCTGCCTCTGCTGTATCTCACGCTCAGCGAAGTATGGCAGTCGCTCCAGCGTCAGTTTCTTCTGCAACTATAGGCTCGCTGACGAATGGACTTAGCGATTCAGCTGCTGCTCAACAAGCAGCGCTGCAAGTTATGATGCAACAACGTGAGGCCGCCCAGTTACAGCAACAGCAGCAGCAGCAGCAACAACATCAACAGCTCTTAGCTTTATTGGGACAACAACAACAACAACAACAACAACAACAGCAGCAGCACTCACACCAACAACAGGCGGCGTTAGCTGCTGCAGTCTCTAATCCACAGAATATGCAAAACCTGTTGTTGCTCAACGCGGTAGGTTTTTTTTTGTTTTCAAAACGCTCTCTAATGCTAAAACTCGACAATTTCAGCTTGGACAGATTGATTCACGCTCGATGCAACTCTTGGCGCTGAACCCTGCCCAAACTCTACAGGGCGTATCGTCTGCAGCTGCAGCTGCCGTTTCACAGGCTGCACCGCAGCAACTAGACATATTTCGGCAAATTGAAGCTGCACAGCAAGCTCAGGCTGTTGCTCAAGCTCAGCAGCAGGCTCAGGCCCAGGCTCAAGCACAACAAGCACAAGCACAAGCCCATGCGCAAGCTGTTCAGCAGCAGCAACAACAGCAACTTCAGCAGCTTCTATTTGCCACACAAGCAGGTCCTGGTGGACAAGACTTGCTACGCCTTCTTCAAGCTGCTCAGCAACATGTATGTGTTTTTTTTTTGTTTAAAAAGGGGAAAACGGTTTCAAAAATACAACGAATTGGGATAACACTCGGCAAATACTCATCGACTATTGTGAAAACAAAAAAGTTGCAACGCGGTGTTTGCGTACTTTTTAAAATTCGAATGGCACTGTGATACTTGTGATACTTGTGAGGTTCGACCTCAGTTTCCATCCTGGATACTGCGAACCAAGCTGCGCCAAGTTACACGATCCCTTCCGAAAAGATGGGCCGACGACATCACGGATTCGATCAAAATCTTCATCCACAATGAGGCCCTCAGGGGCAACCTCGGGCACGGCCGCCGAAGAATTGGCATACTCGAGGCAAGACGAGCATGGTCCACTGTCGGAAGGGATCGTGTAACTTGGCGCAGCTTGGTTCGCAGTATCCAGGATGGAAACTGAGGTCGAACCTCACAAGTATCACAAGTAAGTATGGCAATGAGAGAAATAGAATGGGAAATGAAGAGAAACGTTTTCATTTTCGTTTGAATTTCAAAAGTACGCAAACACCGCGTTGCGATTCTTTGTTTTCACAATACACATTCACGTTAAAGTTAACGTAAATTTATGAGGAAATTGTTGCCAAATCAAAGGGGGTGCCAACTTTCTGGGGAAAGTTGCTTAAAATATACTCTTGGGTGGGGGATTCACGAATATCACATTGAAATCGCACAAAAAAATTTCTCTGATTTTTTTATGATTTTTACAAAAAAAAATAGAAGACCACGAGGAGTACACGAAAAATCGGGGTCGTGGCCTAGGAAACCCGCGGCCGCGGCTTATAGAAAATTCCATTTTCACGAGAAATATTTATTTTTCTTGTAATTTTCCTCGTTTTTATCATCGATTTTCGATAAAACATGCTCTTATCGCTTATTGAAATTTTAGATAATTGCGAAAATACAGTTTAGTCATGAAAATCGAAAAATCGATATTCGCCTGTCGTTCGACTCATCGTTTTAAACAATTTCTTGTGAACATTTATTGTTCAAATATAAACGTTACAGATAAAAGAGTGAACTTAATGCGGAATTGAGCAGGAAAAGGGAAAAAAATTAAAGGTATGAGAAATTTTGTTCCAAATTTGTTTTATCGTTATTTTTGTGATCAAAACGCATTAATTTGCTATCTGAAAACACGAAATGATGTTTTTAAAATATTTCCCAAAGATTAATGCAAAAATATTAGAAAAAGAAAAATGGCGTTTGAATTTCGCGCCAAATCGTGTACTCCCCGTGGTCTTCTATTTTTTTTGTTGTAAAATTTGCCAAAAATCAGAAAAAAATTTTCGTGCAATTTCGATGTGATATTCGTAAATCCCACACTCAAGAGTATATTTTAAGCAACTTTCCCCAGAAAGTTGGCACCCCCTTTAATGGACCTATTCAAAGTACTGTAGAAAAACGGAAAAAATGACAAAAAACTGGGACTGAAACTTTCGGAGAAACTGTAAAAAATGCTTCCGGACTTTCTCAGAAAATTTTGGACCGAAATATCGATTTAAAAAAATATTGATTTTTTTTCTGAAAATTTTCTAAAATCGATATTTCGGTCCAAAATTTTCTGAGAAAGTCCGGAAGCATTTTTTACAGTTTCTACCAAAATTTCAGACCAATCGGAGCATTTTCCGAGTTTTCTCCCAGTTTTTGTCATTTTTTCCGATTTTCTACAGTACTTTGAATAGGTCCATAAAAGACCTATTGTCAGCCCGCCAGAATGATCAAACGCGCTCCGCTGAACTCAACGCTATGCGATTTTCGTTTTGGTCTCCAAATTATTTCATTTCACGTATAAATTCAACGTAAATTAAAATAATTTGGAGAGCAAAGCGAAAATCGCATAGCGTTGAGTTCAGCGGAGCGCGTTTGACCATTTTGGCGGACCGACAATGTTTAACTGGCTCTCGGACGTTTCGAAAGTGGACTTTTCGAAGGTTTTTCTGGATTTTGTCGAAGCGGTGTTTCACACAATCATCTTAATAAGCTTTTTAAGGAAAATTCCTCAAACACCGCGACGACAAAATCCAGAAAAACCTTCGAAAAGTCCACTTTCGAAACGTCACACTTTCGAAACGTCCGAGAGCCGTTTAACTAATTTCAAGCCTCTGGGACGTTTCGAAACTGGGACATTTCGAAACTGGGACATTTCGAAAATTGTCACTTCGAAACTTTAGTACTATTTTTCGGCGCTGTGTTCGCACTATTGATCAATTTCGGCCAAGGATAAAGTAGTTGTCGAATCTTTTACCGGTATTCGGAGAATTTTTCAAAATTCACCGGAAAATTTGCCACTAAAAATGCACTAAAGTTTCGACGCTTCCCAGTTTCGAAGTGACAAGTTTCGAAATGTCCCAGAGCCCTTCTCGTTGGTTTCGCCTGTTATTCCTGGGATTTTGTGGAACTTTGGACTACAAAACACTCTTTCAAGAATTTTTTAAAATTTGGACGCGGCACAACAGTTCCCCCACTGAAATCATTTCTCAATGTACCCCACAACCGTCTTTTGATTTTGAAAAATAACATTTCAGAATCAACAGAATGCAGGAATGGCGACAGGCACGCCTGGCCGCCCGGCAAATTTCGAATCGCTTTTGCAGCAACAGCAACGTCTTCTGCCAGGAAACACGTTCGCACCTATGCTCAACATACAGCCCAACCTTGTCCAACAACAACAGAGCGGAAAGCAGCAAACACCCAATGGGAGGTAAAAGAAAGGTCACGTAGAAACTGCATTTACCTTTCACCCGGTTTTTAGTGTAAAACTCAATCTCACGTAATTTATCAAGTTCCGCACATGCGCGTCTAAATCGTCTCCTCCGTAAAACTTGTGTTCCCAAAGAATCTCGAATCTCGTCTCATCTTCTTTCGTTATCTTCCCATGTTGTTGTTGTTATTATTGTTGTAACAATGCCCACTCAGCTCAGATTTCAAATTAAAATCTCGTTTTAAGTTTAGTGAATACACTTTTGAAAAATATTAACTTTGTGAATAAAGTATTGAAAATGTGGGTCCGTGAATTTTGATCTTAATTTTTATATACAGGCACATGAGAAACTGAAAACGTTAGCATAATGAAGTGGAAGTCTGGGGAGGAGGTGGCGTTAGCCTTCCTTCGTAAAGAAATCCTTAATTTGACGACACTCTCCTGACTTTTTAAACTTTTTTTGTTTATCTCCGTTTGTGTTATTCTGTCTTTTCCTGCCGCTTCTTCCCTTATGCTCCGCCGACAATTTCAGCTGCCTCGCACATTCCAATGCCATTCGATGTTCGTATTGCTAAACATTTTTGTGTTTGTGTGTCTCGGCATTCTCTCTTTTCTAACTTACCTGCTTAATATTCGGAGGCAATTGGTGGAATGTTGATCGCAACATTGATTTTCCATCTATTTTTATCAAATCCCTCTCGTCGGAATGGTTATTTTTCTCCAAAGCGACAGCGTCGTCATGCAAATATATCACGTCAGGTGCAGATGATTCAACGGCCTGAAAAACGCGTTTTTGTTACCTGAATTCACGTTTTATTAACCTTTTCAAAGGGAATTATCATAATTTCATCATCAAATTCAGTTGGTTCTGTTGAAAGAGTTTGGTTCTTCTTCGACTTGAGCCATTCAGTAATTACTCTGCTTTGAGCGGGGACTCCTTTGCAAAATCTAGAAGCGCTCATGGACATATTTAGTACTTTCGGCTTCCAAATTGCCTCATTTTCTGAACGGTTAAAAAGTTTCAAGATGCTCCAAACTTGCTCAAACATAATATCCGGATGATACGACGTTAACTTCAATGTTTTCTGTGGTTGGGTTCCTCCTCCTTCCGGCAATATCGATACAACGAGATTTTCAGCTGTTCTTTTGTTTTGAACTTGATCGGTAATCAATCGTTTCGACAACTCTTTTAAGAGATCATGGGTCCACTGTCTCACTTTCGCAACAGTGTCAATAGCATTCCGACCAGGAAAATTTTTGCTAACAGCAATCGACGAACACTCGGACCGAGGACGCACAGGTTCATCATCATATCCTTCCGCTACCGCCATTAGCCAATCATGTTGCTCGGGAAATTCTTCAGTTACAAGCGAATGATCAACAGTCAGCAGCTCTCCTATGAACTGGAACGTTTTTTTTCAGTCTTAAGATCATGATCAGTGGTTTTTTTTTCAAATATTATCATATTGCAGCTTTTCCGGAAAAATAAATTATCATTATGGGTAGTGTGCGTGATGATAACTTCGTCACGAATCCATTATAATGGATTCGTGGCGGAGTGACAATTTTTCACGTTTTTATTCGAAAAAATGAAGATATTTTTTGTCTCACAGTTTCACGTAAAATTCGTTTGTTGTGATTACATTTTTTTATTTTTAAGCAGGTATTTTCTCTTCATTTCACGTATTATAAAATTTTCCGGGCCGACAAAATTTCACCATTGGCCCGGCCCGCGACATGTCTGCTCGGCTGCAAAATGTCCTGGAGCCATATAATAGACTCTCAGCTATTCTAAAACGATGTTTTGGTCAATAGACCGTCCGCAGAAAAAGACGCCATTTCCATTGCCGCTTTTGGGCTTTGGACTCCAAAGATCCGAAAAAATTTCCCAGAACTCAGGCATTTCATTTCTTTAATTATTAGAAAATTTACGGATTTTAAACGAACGATTCAAAACTATATTGTGGCTTGATAAGATTCCTAAAATACCTGAAAAGATCCGTAAAATTTCTGATCAGATTCGCATCGCCTAATATTATTCTTAAAATTTCTGATAATATCCGTAAATTTACTAAAATGATTCGTGAATTTTCTGATAATACCCGTAAATTTATTAAAATAATTCGTGAATTTTCTGATAATATCCATAAATTTATTAAAATAATTCGTGAATTTTCTGATAATATCCATAAATTTATTAAAATAATTCGTGAATTTTCTGATAATATCCATAAATTTATTAAAATGATTCCTGAATTTTTTCATAAGATCTGTAAATTTCCCGGTAACATTAGAGAATATGCTGTTCTTTTCTCTTAAACAATTTATATTCATCGGAAACACATTAACGGGTAAACAAAAACTTGTAATAAAATAAAAAAATAAAAAATAATTAATATTTTTACAAATCTTCCACTCCATCTCCACGATTGGCTTGCTTTTCCCATTCCCGCGCCTTTCTTTTGGTTCCTTGCTTTGATCTTGCTTGTGAACTGAAAAAAAATTGATTTTACAATGAAATTAACAAAATAGTTATTACAATAGGTTGTCCAAGTGATGCTTGAATAGGCACGCCACGGCCACCTCCAGATCGATTGGATCTGCTTCGGGTACATGGAGACATCTCATAAGCACCACTAAAAACACATAATTAGTTTTTACATCAGATTTTATGCTGCGTCCAAAGCAATCGTTTTTTTTTTTGCAATCCAAAGTTCCGGAAAATTTCCCAGAAATAGTATTTTGAATCCGGTGTTACCGTAGTTCCTTCTCTGCGAAACCTTCTATGTCAAAAGTTGAAGTTCCCCGTATAAAAGAAAGAATTGACCAACTGTGGGAAAATTCAAGTTTAAACATAGAAGGTCTTGCAGCGAAGCAAATGCGGTAACACCGGTTTCAACTGTGCGCGCCTGTAAAGTCTGGAAAATTTTTCGGAACTTTGGACTGCCAAAAATCCTGATTTAAGGAATTTTTTGAGATTTGGACGCAGCATTATGGACCTATTCAGCGCAGTAAAAAACCGATTTTCGTGGTTTTTTTCCCTATGCAAGTTGTTTTACAGGAAAAAAAACTCATCGCGTCGAGACCCGCTGTTAAAAAATGCAATACGCTTTTAATTTTCAATGGGGTTGTTTATGTCAAAAAACCTCCGTTTTCCTTTTTCCTAAATTCTGCATATTAAAAAAAACCGCGAAAACTGAATAGGTCCATTATAATTCTTATTTAGTTCACCTATGAGAATAATCAATTGTTACTGGTGCGTCCAAAGTAAGAAAAAAGCGCAAAAAAAGACGAAAATAAGCGTCCAAAGTAACTTTGTTTTTGCGTCTTTTTTTCTTTGTTGTTTACCGCCAAACCTGCATTCGCGAAGTTGTAAACATGTTTACAATTAAATTTTTGCTTGTTTGGCGGTAAATAAACAAAAAAAAGACGCAAAAACGAAGTTACTTTGGACGCCTATTTTCGTCTTTTTTTGCGCTTTTTTTTTACTTTGGACGTACCATAATGGGGTTGGTTTGATTTGGAAAAGCCTATTCTGAACGGTTAGGTGATCAGATTAGGTATTATTTGTTCGGAAAACCACTTTAAAATAGTTAAGAAATGAACAAAATATTACCCGTTTGGAGTTCTAAATCATTCTGAATAGAATTTTCCAAGGCCCTTCGAAAGTTCGAACGACCTTATTGTGTTTTCAATCGAGTTGCGACATAAAAAAATGGAACCCGGCCCACTTTTTTTACGCAAAAATTTAAAATGCATTAAAATTTATTGTTCACGTCAAAAAAGTGAACGGAGTTTCAAGTTTTGGTTTCGCAAATCTATTGAAAAGACAATATAAACATTCTAGGAATGTTTCGGAGTATTTTTTACATCATTTCCAAGTTTTATGCCAATAGGAGAATCCTCCGAGTTCCTCTCTATTCACTGGGTTATGATGAGGGAGTGAGTAATCGCGCCCGGACGCACACACGCAACGCATCCAAATGAGGCTCAAAGAATAAAAAAGGCGCGCGAAAAATTTCGCATTATCGCGATAATGCGAACCCCAAAGTGAGCGAAATAATTTTAAATAGTTTCGTAATTTTCACGATTTTGCTTTGGTTTTTCTCTCCGATAATGCGAAATTTTTTGCGCACTTTTTTTTATTTTTTGAGCCTCATTTGAATGCGTTGCGTGTGTGCGACCGGGCGCGTTTACTCACTGTGGTGACGAAGTCGCCAATAGGCTGCGTCAGCAGCCCCGCAAGACTACGCAGCAGGATTGTTTTCTAATATTAAAATAACTCACTCCTACTGCTGGTTCCGACTTCAGCATCGATTTCTGGTCCACTTTCCAATTCAAACAGATCGACTTCATCGAATTCGCATCTTTCGCCAGCTTGTCCATCTTCGAAACTGGTTCCGCTGGTTTCGACTTTTTGCCTTTTTCTGAGGCAGTTATCGACCAACCATTGGCTCGAAACACGAGCACGACGCATCACGCTTCTGAAAAAACAAATGTACCAATGAAAAAATCCAAATTTAAAAATTGTCCGAACAGAAGTTAGCAAATACTTATTGACTACACACGCACATAAATTTGAACAAAAAATGACGTTGTTGTTGTGAAATTATCATATCCAGAAAAAATCATCCAATTGTTACTCTGGTTTCAGCAATTGCTCATGCTTTAACAAAAAAATGAACAAAACTCACGATTATTCTCGACGTCTGGGCACAAATTCTGCCAAAATTGAATAAATGCGACCGTACTAACTTCAATGAGAGTGAGAGTAAGAGCGGGGGTGCTACGGTATAGAACTCGCACGAAATAGAACTGCTACGGAATAGAACTGCGCGGAATAGAACCGGCTGAAATGGAACTGTACTGACGAAACAACTGCACGAAATAGAACTCAGGGCTTCACAATGTACAACGAAATACTTCTTAGAGTTGTTCAAGCGGGTCTGTGTCGGTAAAGCTCAATTTCAGGCGGTTCTATTCCGCGCAGTTCTATTTCGTGCGAGTTCTATACCGTCGTCCCCCGTAAGAGCGAGGAATAAATAATAGTGAGCAATGGTCTCTTGATTTCGCTCACTTTCTCTCTATGAATGGGTCGCACTTCATTCAACTGCGACGAAAATTTTATATTTTTAAAAAGAATGAGCACTTGCTGAGACGAGAGTAATACCTTAATACACTAAAAATTGGTATTCAGCACATAAACTCGATGCTCAAAACGAAATCAATAAGAATGTGCAGTGAATGAGTGTTTGACACAAAAATTGGCCCGAAACAATTGCGGTGCTATTGCGAAATAGAACTGGTTCCGTGCTGAAACATGCCTATTCATTTGAACTTTTGTATGGTGGCACGCATCGCAGCTCAACGCGCTGCGGCTGACCTTATTGTGCACGCGAGAAAAACAACTTTTTTACGGGCAAAATAAATTGAAAGCCATAATGAAGAAATTTAAAAAAGAGAAGGATTATATTTCCATAATGGACCTATGCACGAAATAAAAAAAACGCTCGTGACGAGATCCCGAAAATTGACACAATTTATTAAAGGCGTACGCAATTTTTCAGTGGCAATATCTGGACACGAAAGTTTTTCTGCGTTCAAATTTATTCAATTTAATTTAATTTTCTTGCTTTCGTGCACTGGAAAAAAAAAATTTCAAATGAATGGCCTTTTTTATTTTGTGCAGTGGTCCATAAATCACGCGGATTGCAAGTTGACGCGTTTTAAATTTAATTTATATGCAAAAATATTAATTAATTAATGAAAACAATATAAAATAAACAAAAAAATAACAACTACAGTTCTATAGAACGGAAATTTGACAGATCCATTTCACTCAAACTATCGATCGATAAGCGACACGCGACGCAGCTCAACGCGCTGCGATAGGGGTAATATTAGATCTGATCAGATCCGTAAATTTCTTGATCAGATCCGTAAATTTCTTGATCAGATTCGCGTATTGCAAACTCATTACGAATATTAAAAGATCCATTTAAGATTCCTAAATTTTCTGATATTTTCTAATTTTTCTAATTTTACTCGGGTCTCCTAATATTACTCCCATTTTTTCTAATATTTTCTAATTTTTCTAATAATTAAAGAAATGAAATGCCTGAGAAATAACATTAACGTACTCAGGCATTTCATTTCTTTAATTATTAGAAAATTTACGGATTTTAAACGAACGATTCAAGACTATATTGTGGCTTGATAAGATTCATAAAATACCTGAAAAGATCCGTAAAATTTCTGATCAGATTCGCATCGCCTAATATTATCTTTAAAATTTCTGATAATATCCGTAAATTTACTAAAATGATTCGTGAATTTTCTGATAATACCCGTAAATTTACTAAAATAATTCGTGAATTTTCTGATAATATCCGCAAAATTTACTAAAATGATTCCTGAGTTTTCTGATAAGATCTGTAAATTTTCTAAAGTTATTCGTATTTTTCTTGGCAAGACAACAACAATTATCGATTTTTCGAAGCAACGCAATAATGCAGATAAATAACAATAAAAATACGTTTTATTTATCCAAAAGTATAACAAAACCTTAGTTAACCAACTAAATTCACAAAAAAATAAATAGAATACAAATTGTGGAGCCGCCACGACGGTCAAACGCGCTCCACTGAATTTAGTACTTTGCGATTTTCATTTAGATTTCCAAATTATTTAATTTCAAGTATAAATTCAACGAGAAATGAAATTATTTGGAAGCCGAAATGAAAATCATGAAATACTGCGTTCTGTGGAGCGCGTTTCACAGTCGTGACGAGCAGACAATACAAATTATTCGGAACTTGATGCGGAAATTGCACGTTCCGTTTGGGATCTCCGCGTTGATATTGGCCATCGTCCCCCCGAGTACGTTTTTCTGATTCTAGCAGGCCCTACTCAATACTTTGGCAGCTTGTCTCCATCTCGCGGTCGGGCTGAAAATAATTATTATGATTAAGCATTAAAAAACAATGCATTACATCAAATTTTCCAATGCGACTTCGACGAGAATTCCACACGCCAAAGCGAAAAACAGTTGACGGAAATCGCCAAAAAATCTTCGAGTGAAACGGAATGCCGCCCGTGGCATGAAACTTAAATCCTAAAAATTCAAATATTTTTGAAATTAAATGAAGAAACGCTAACCTGCGACACGGTGTCCAGGATTTGAAATGTGGGCGGAGCCTAATTTGCTGGCGCGCCAGCAAACTTGCTTTGTGCACTTTCGGTGCTTGCGCATTTTTCGACTCTCGAATTTTTTTAATTGATTTTACTATTTTTCTTTCAATAAAACCTGTTTTTCTTTGTAAAATGTATGTATTGTATCTTTTAATATTATATAATTGCCCAAACTTCGATTTTCGTTTAGATTTATGTTGCAAAAACACCAAAAAACTCAAAACGAATATTTCGAAATGGTGGCTGAACCAAATTCGACGTTCTTAGGCTTAAAAAATTTCTAAAGACCTCAGCTATAATCCCGTTGGAGCACATGTGGGAAAAAATTAAGAATTTATGCTTTTTTTCCCGAAAAACATAAAAAATGCGTCAAAATTTGAATTTCGCGCGCGAAAATCCAGTGGGGCGCGTTTGCTCGGCTCCTCCCACTTTTCAAATCCTGGACACCGTGTGCGACAAAATCGATGAGCCATTGGTTCAAGACACAAATACGATACACCCGACTTCTGAAAAAATATTATTGTTTTTAAAAATTCGTCACCTCACAAGTGGCGTGAACTTTTGAGCCTATTCAGTGAAATGTCAAAAGAAAGAAAACAATTACAAACAATTGGGAGAAAATTCTTCGATAAGTCTGGATCTTTGGAAAAAATGTTTAAAATTTTGAACACTGTTTTATCCCAATTGTTTTTTATTTTTCCCTTTTTGGATTCATTTGTGAACAAGCCCATAAAATTCGGCCCCGCTTCTTTCCTCAAATTTCAACCTTGTTGCAAAAATTTCACGGGCAAAATAAAGTTACAGTAAAATCACCTGAAAATTGAGCAAAGAGGCGAAGCCTAAATTCAAAGTTATCGCGGATTTTGAAGTGAAAAATTTTTTAAATCAATAATAAAGGAATATCAATTATTTAGTTTGAAAAAATTTAGATTAAAACAAACGAAAAAAAAATTTAGGCCAGAATACTGAAAAATGCCTTTACATTTATCTTTTGGCGACACGCGACGCAGCCCAACGCGCTGCGATAGGGGTAATATTAGATCTGATCAGATCCGTAAATTTCTTGATCAGATTTGTGTATTGCGAACTCATTACGAATATTAAAAGATCCGTTTAAGATTCCTAAATTTTCTGATATTTTCTAATTTTTCTAATTTTACTCGGGTCTCCTAATATTACTCTCATTTTTTCTGATATTTTCTAATTTTTCTAATAATTCAAGAAATGAAATGCCTGAGTAGTTGCTTTACTACGAGACCTTCTAAATATGTTTAAACTTTCCCACAGTTGCTCAATTTTTTCTTTAATACGGTAAAATTCAAGGTAACGCCGGTTTCAACTTTGACGGCCTGTTATTTCTGGGAACTTTGGAATGCACGGGAAGGCGAATGTGAACATAAGCTCCCCACCCACATATGACTCCCCGTGGAAATAAGAGTGGAATAAAGATCCCCAAAAAGGGAGTTTGACTCCCCACATTGTTGCAAAAAATTATTTTTTTTTTTCGGGGAGCTCAGGTACACGGTATTTTCGGGGGGCTATTTTACCTATTTGGGGAGTGGAAGTTTATGAATAACAGCTCCCCACTGTTGAATTTGGGGGGAACATGTTCACAGGAGGAGCTTGTGAACATTGACCCCACACCAATAGAATATTGGCCTCCCACTTTGGAACTTTAACTCCCCACCCAAAAATTCACACTGGTGGTACCGCGAATTCAGTTATGGCGACCAAGAAAATGGGAACTATGTGCTGAACTGATTTTTTCAATTGTGTGCATTTTTGTTGTTTTTTTTTTGCACCACGATTCCGTCTCCTCAATTGTGCATTGACATTGGTTTAGTAGCGCTGGAAGGAGACTGCCACGTGGCGCGACACCGCTAAACTTTCCACTTTTTTGGGGCATGCGTGTACCCATATTTTTTACGTGAACTCCGTGTTACATGTTTTTTGGTGGGGAGTTTTTCTTTTTGGTGTGGGGTTGTTCTTCCATCGGTGGGGAGTTGATCTTCACTCTTGCCGCATGGGAACCTTCTATTATAGCCCCCGCCATGCTCTATTAAACCACTTCTAACAGCTATTCTGATTTTAATAGACCCCCCCCCCCCCACATGAGGAGTGGTTTTAATAGAATGTTTCCGGACTTTTTACTGACGGAGATGAAAATTTGTATATCTATCACATACCGTTATATGAAGCTTTTCCTGAATCCGATAGCCTAATTTTCCACCAAAGCCTCGAACATCTTTTATTGGTGTGGTTTTGAGAATTTCTTTAGCAAAACGCCATGGTACTAACGTTTGCTTCCGAGGTTTGTGTCTGGAGCATACAAGTTTTGCCATCATTTTGTTGTTTCCGACTCCAGCAGAGCAGTGAAATTTCGTTTCTCCGAGAATTTGATCTCTGATTTGTTCTACTGCGATACCGGCTATTAGAATTCTTGCGTAATCTTCATCAATCAGAGACTCTTTCACAAAACTTTCTAAATGGGATTCTCGATCCTTTTCGTTTTCGTCTTTTCCGTTTACCACGTAGGAAGTTGGTAGCATTGAAAAATAGTCAACAACATCTTTATCACTTTTCTTAAACTCGATCAATCTCTGATCAACGTAAGAAGTCATATCTAAAAAGGCCTCATCCACTGATGCTTTCTCTACAACTATTGAAGAATCAATATTATTGAGCACTTTGAAAACTTCTACACTGGCGTTTCTGAAAAATTCAGTGACAAAATTTTATGCATTTATTGATCAACCTGTATTTTTCGATGTCCGCTTTGTCAGCATGTTCTGCGACTGGTACGTGACAAACGTTTAGATTGTGGCATTTCGATTTCGCTTCCACCACCGACATTCCTCTTTTCAAACCAAACTCACGCGCCTCATAGCTCACAGCCAGAATTCTGATCTCAAGAACCTTTTATCGTTCTAATGTTAAATTATAAAGACCTACCCGCCTTCAACACCTTGCCTGGAATGTTGAACGACAATTACTGGTTTTCCCCAAAGCGATGGATTTTCCCTCTGCTCCACTTGTGCATAAAAACAGTCCATGTCAATCAAAGCGACAATTCTCTTCATTGTAAACTAACAAAAAACAGTAAACTTTGAGTAATGAGATTACAAATGGAACTGCAACGAAATAGAACTCGCGGGGCAATATGAGTTGAGGAAGGCCGAGGCTACCCCGAATCAGAACTGTCCCTAAGCAGAATTGTTCGTTTCAGAACTGTCCCATATAAGAACTGTCCTTCATCAGAACTATCCCAAAGCAGAACTGTCCCGAATCAGGAATGCCCCGATTCAGAACTGTCCCGAATCAAAACTGCCTCAAATCAGAACTATTCAATAAGCATGCTTACGGCCTAATATGTTTTTTTTTCATAATAAATCAAATTTTATTTAAAACTTATACAGAATAGCTCTGATTTGGCGCAGTTCTGATACGAACAGTTCTGCTTCGGGACAGATCTGATTCGGGACAGTTCTGATACAGGACAGTTCTCATATGGGACAGTTCTGAAACGAACAATTCTGCTTAGGGACAGTTCTCATACGAACAGTTCTGATTCGGGAACATTCTGATTCGGGGTAGCCTCTAAATATATCAAACAAATCAAAGTCCATGCAAAATCGCCAATAAAAAACGAAAAAAAAAAAATTTGTGCCGTGCGGCCGCGGGAGCTCGAGGAGACATTGCAAACGCGCTCGATTGAACATTTGGCTGTTGGCTGAGTATCATATGTGTACACATGGACAGAAACTAGGCCCGCACAATGGGCAATTTTTTCCATCGTTTCTCGTTTTATGTGCGTTTTCCAGCAAATTTTTGCCGTTTCTGCCAAATTAATTTTTTTTTTTGCTACTTCGTGAATAGTGCTACTTCGGATTAGAACGGAGAGCAGCTCGAATACGTGTTCAGTTGTACATGGCGGGTTATTGAGTTAAATTTCGCGCAGTTGTTTTTCCTGTACAGCTTCATTTTTGGCAGTTCTATTCTGAAGTAGCACACGCGAATAACCTCATTAAATATTCACAGTAAATATAAAACTTGAAATTCGAATTTTATGGTTATTGTACCTGGTGAATTTTTAAAGGTAAAAACAATTCAATATGGTTCGCATGAACGTTCTTGCTGATGCGCTCAACGCCATTAACAATGCCGAGAAACGTGGAAAGCGTCAAGTTCTCATCCGTCCAGCGTCTAAGGTATTATTTTTTTAATCTCATGTTAGTTTTGGTCTATAAATGTTTTGTTAGGTCTCTTCTGCCCTGGTCAGTATAGACCAAGGCTCTCCGTGAGTTTAGGTATTTTGATATGTCTTTAAAACTCCTAAAATAACGGAGACACCCTTGGTTAGACATCTTTGAAGTCTTCCCGGGACGTCGAACGAGGTAAAAAGCATACACTAGTTTGCTATAAGATGTAAATTCTATTTATACGACTTTCAGGTTATTGTCCGTTTTTTGACGGTCATGATGAAGCATGGATACATTGGAGAATTCGAGATCGTTGACGACCACCGCGCTGGAAAGATTGTTGTGAACCTGACCGGTCGTTTGAACAAGGCATCCGTCATCTCCCCAAGACTTAACATTCGTCTTAATGTAAGTTTGAGTTTTTTTTCCTATGTATTCAAAAAAGATAAATTTTAGGACTTGGAGAAGTACACCAACACTCTTCTTCCATCCAGACAGTTCGGATACCTTATCCTCACTACTTCTGCTGGTATCATGGACCACGAGGAAGCTAGAAGAAAGCATCTTGGTGGAAAAATCCTTGGATTCTTCTTCTAAAGAATTTTTGTTATGAAATAAAAGTTGTTGTTTAAGTAGTTTTGCTATAAGAACGGACGTTTCTATGTTCCCGGCTATATGTCCACTGGAAAGTTTTATACAATTTGATATTCAGTTTGGTTGTCATCGATAAGCGGCGACCAAACGCGATTTCACTGAATTTTTTTTGCTGCATACCGGTTCGGAAGCTAGGCCATTTTCAGAAATTTTCTCTTCTGTGCTATTTTCATTTTCACCGCGATATTATTGGTGCATCGGCCAACAAAAACTAATACGAGGCGGTGGCCGTTAAAAAAAGCTCGAAATGAGATTTTTTTTGATTGTTTTAAGAATGCATTTTTTAAAGCAAAAATTTAACTTCAGAAAATCCGTTTCAAAAGTAATGATAAGGCCTTTTGTTTGGAAGTTATGCAATGTCTCGCCTGGAGCATTCAAGGGATTTTCTCACAAACTGTTAACATCAGCCAGACAAGTCAGTAAAGCAAATGATACTCAAATTCCGCGGCTGTCATTGTCTTATACCTGTAAAGTTTGCGGATCGAGGCAGGTAAAATACATTTTTTCATTATGTCTGTTCACCACAGTCACGGTGTCCCGCACGGCTCTCGGACGTTTCGAAAGTGGACTTTTCGAAGGTTTTTCTGGATTTTGCCGACGCGATGTTTGAGGAATTTTCCTTAAAAAGCATTTTAAAATGATTGTGTGCTCAGCGTTTTGGATTTAGGAAACGCGCAAGAAAAGGAAGGGTTTTAGGAAACGTGCTTGTCACATTGTTGGAACTTGAATAAACAAGGCGCATTTCGGAACAGCGGAACGTTGTGCGATGACATTTCACGGCGCGTTTGCATTGTTTTTTTTTTGCGTTTCATGTTTTTTTTCATGCGCTTTTTTGCCTTTACGACATTTTCCTTTAATTTTCATAGTAAAAGCCAATTTTCAGAAATATGCCTATGCTCAATTGGAGTGTTCAGAGAAACAAGAATGAGCTGGAGTAGGAGCGTCTGCGCAACAACATGCAGAAGTCTGCGAATCTGTTAAAAACTCGACGAAGTATAAAAGTTCAGTGGATAATGCGAGAAATTTTTGAGGTACGTATTATTTATTTTTATAGGGTTCTTTCTCAGGCAACCGATTCGGATAATTACCGTGGCTGGATAAGATTCGTAAGCTGCCTCAAAAGATTCGTAAAATATCTCATGAGATTCATAAATTTCTTCGTAAGATTTGCAATATCTCATGAGATTTGTGAATTCTCACGAGGTTTCACGAGGAAATTTACGAATTTTATGAGATATTTTACGAACATTTTGAGGCTGTTCACGAATCTCATCCAGCCACTATAATTATTCGATCGGTCGTTTGAGATCGGTAAATTTTCGTATTTTTGACATCATTTTCTCCCAAATATGAAATTTCGATGTTAATCAGAGCATTCTCCGAATTTTCAAGCAATTGGTATTCTTTTACGCAACATTTCATTATTACAGGCCTCTGCTCATAAAGTCACTCTACGTCGATAAAATTCCCCGTGGTACACCGATGATCAGCTTGCGAACGAAGACAATCAGTTGGCCTCTTTGTTCTCAAAAACTTGAAGAATTTCCGATTTAATACTCGCAAAATATTGGATTCCTCATGAGCTGAATGTTGAATTAAATTTTTTATATTTATTTTTATATTTTATAAAAGTTTGACAATGAGTAATGGGGTTATTCACGAAATGGCAAAAAACTGCGCGAAAACTCGGAAAATGCTCCGATTGATCTGAAATTTTGGGAAATAACGGAAACAATTCTCCCGGACATTGCCCAACAAATTCAGAAAAAATATCGTCTTTGAGCATTTTCAGAAAAAAAGAGCAATATTTCTTAAAAATCGATATTTTGGTCCCAAATTTTGTGGGAATGTCCGGGAGAGTTTTCCCCCTCATTTCCATTTTCCGAGTTTACGCGCAGTTTTTTTTTTTTGCCATTTCGTGAATAACCCCATAAAGGAGAATTGATAACTTCATATTGGTTTTTTCTGGTTTTCTTGTCGTCGGTAATGAATAAGTTCGTGAATAAAGCAAATCAATCGTTTTGTAGGCGAATTTTTCACGAATACAAACGAAATTATTAAGTATGGTAAATAGAGCGCGTTCCAACACTGCGCATTTTTTTTGAGGAAACGCTGAGGATAGGAGTAGGATACGCGCAAGAATAATTTAGGAAAGCGTTAGTCAAGCATGTTTCCTATTTTTTCCCTTGCCCTTTCCTAAAACCAAAACGCTGAGTGAAACACCGCGTCGACAAAGTCCAGAAAAACCTTCAAAAAGTCCACTTTCGAAACGTCACACTTTCGAAACGTCGCACTTTCGAAACGTCACACTTTCGAAATGTCTACTTTCGAAACGTCCGAGAGCCTCCCGCACGCGATGCGCGCCGGCATTTTTCTGTTTCGTCTGGCACCCTCTCTCTCTCGCACGGTTCTTGATCAGACTACAGTAGATTTCCATAATTGCTAAAAGCAAGAAAACCATTATTTTTTAACGTTCTTTTTGGAATGACATTTGAAAACTATTTTACGAAGACATTTGGACGTACAAGCATGAAAAATGCGCCAGAATAATAAAAATGCACTTTCCATAGATTTAAGTAGATTGGACCTATACTTTCAATAATATCGCTTCCATATCATTATAGTTTGTTTAGAAGTATTATTTAAGACAATATTCATCATTTACAAAGCTACAAAAGAAATTGGCGACGTCAAGAAGTTTTCTGTGCACATACAGCACTCACCCTAGGGCTACTGGAACTTATTAAAACAATAATAACTCAATTAATTGGAGGCCTAATAACTCGTGTAACATCTTAAAATGACCGCAAACAAATTAAGAAACTTTGCAAGGCAACGAATCTTTGAACCAGGCTTTAGTTTTACAGAAATTTTCAAAAAATGACCAATTTTTTTTGAGTTTCAGTGCAAAACTTGATTTATTATTAACTTCAGTAGTTTTCAACCAATTTACTTGATCAAAAACGGAAAATAATCGCATTCAAAATGCAAAATTCTGTAAGGCAGCCGATTTTTGAAAAAAATAATTTTTTGGGGAATATGGGCTACAGTATCCTAAAATTCATATTCCGAGCCCTTAAATTTAGGCTTCCTGATATCGAATGTGGTTTTTTTTGTTCATTTTATATTTTGTAGAAATGCATTGAATAAACAAGTCAAGAAATTCACAAAGAATACGGGTATACCTTAGCTACAGAGCCTCATAACACAGTAAACTTCGGTTTGTCATTTAAACGAGTATGGAAAATTTTTTTGTACAGTTTTCTAAAAAATTAATTTGAACTTTTTAGTGTCTGTTTTATTTGTTTTTTCTTCAAGAAATCTATTCAATTTCTTTTTTACAAGTGTTTTTATGGGGCACTTCTTCCAGGCGAGTTCCGATGCAATCGCGCTCCACCTGCACGCATTAGAGATGAGAGACGCCGAGGCCTCTCTTTTCTCGATCACTGGCGTCGCTTTTCTCGTGCGGGACACCGTGCACAGTAAATCTTTTACTACGTGCCGATTCGGATCCTAGGCCATTTTGAGAAATTTTCTCTTCCATGAAAGAAATCCTGGGGCTATTTTGAAAACGAAGGCCAAAATGAAAAATCGGCTCAATAAATATTGCTTCGTTTAATTTACTACCTTTAAAAAAAAGTTGGCTCAAATCGGTGCACTACCGGCTCTAGCAAATTTGTTAAAGGTGTCGCGGACAAGCAAAACAATATCGGATTTTCTCTTCCATTTTCAGTTTTCTGTACTTTTCTGGAAAACAAAGGCCTAAATTAAAAATCCGCTCAATAATTATTTTTCTTCATTCAATTACTATCGGCCAGTCAAAATGGTCAAACGCGCTGAACTCAACGCTGAGCGATTTTCATTTTTGTCTCCAAATTATTTCATTTCACGTTGAATTTATACGTGAAATTAAATAATTTGGCGACAAAAATAAAAATCACGAAGTACTAAGTTCAGCGGAGCGCGTTTGACCATTTTGGCGGGCGGACAATATTGTGTTTTCAATCGAGTTGCAGCATGAGAACGAGAGATAAAAATACATGTTTTCTCTGCTTCTCTTCGAATCGAACTGTGTTTGCGTAGTCGCGCGAAAAAAGTGGGCGGAGTCACGCATTATCATGTTGCAAGTCTATTGAAAAAACAATATCACTAATTTGTATTATATTACAGGGACCGAAAACGTTTTCTAAGGAATCGTACGAAAAAGGAGTCGTGATAGTGACATGCAGTGGATGCAAAAACCATCACATTATTGCTGATAACGTGGGATGGTTCGAAGATTTCAAAGTATGTTTTGATGTTGTCGCTTGCAAAGAAACTCAATTTTACATAAGGGTTGAGAATTTGGTATATTGTCGGCCCGCCAAAATTGTCAAACGCGCTTCGCTGAACTCAACGCTGTGCGATTTTCATTTTGGTTTCCAAATTATTTCATTTCACGTTGAATTTACACGTGAAATGAAATAATTTGGAGACCAAAATGAAAATCGAATAGCGTTGAATTCAGCGGAGCGCGTTTGTCCATTTCGGCGGGCCGACAATAAGTATAGATTCCGACCCCATATAAGTTCATTTGGCGACCCCAACTGCAGAGTATAATAGAAGACTCCAATGGTACCTACTCGGACGCGCCAAGACCAGGAGTTGGTTTCTAAACTCCTGGGGTCGAATTCGAAACTCTTTGAAAATACGTTTTCAGATGATACGGAAGGTTTTGGGGTTGCTAAATATAAAAATATGGTCTGGGGTCAAATTCTATACAATTACCTAACAAGAGAGTTCATTTAACGACCCCATTTCTGTTGTTGGGGTCGGATAGTATACCACGAAATAAATGTACTGCCGTGCTCGCCAGCCATACCATGGGGTCGTCAAATATATTGGGGTCGGATTCTATATTTATACCGAGAATTTCACCAAACTTTCCGGATCGGTAAATATGAGAACGGTTGTTACGAATCGACCAGGCTTTTCCAGAGAATGCGTCTGAAAGTTGGCTGAAGTTTTTTTAAAAAAGATTTTGTCATTTTTTTAACTTTCTGGTTTTTTGTTTAATTTTCAGTTAAACATTTTTTTCACAATTTTTCCCCAAATTGTCTCATTAAAATTGTTAGTTCAGTATTTACTAGTTTTCTTATTTCAGGGCAAAAACATCGAGGAAATCTTGGAGTTGCAAGGAGAAAAAATCAAGAAGGGTATTACTCTCTCGTCTCCCACAGAGGGAATCATCGAATCATCAAATAAAAAGATCGAATAAATTTATTTGAGAACATGTAAAAATTATACAGTATCAGTCAAAATGTACACGTAATTAGGGACCCTTGAAATCTTTAGAAAGGGAAACAATGCATCTTTAGAGAAGTCACGAACACAAAATAGTGAATGAAAAATTAGACAACCACATTAAATGAGTATAAGTTGGGTAAAGTTCTGTTCTCAAAAAAAGAGTATATAGAAAATAAAACTGATATCACGTTTTTTTTCAAGAAATTTGATAGAAATCTTCTTAGTCAATGCTGTTGAACGCGTCTGAGTTTTCTGAGATACGATCATACAATGCTGGCGATAATGGAGCGGCGTGTGCGGGAATCTGAGGCTTTTTGTCATCTCGTTCAAAGTTCCGATCGTTTCTCGGCTTCATAGTCATGTAGTCGTCATCGTTGACGACAGGCATCAGTTCTGTTTCTCCTACTATAAGAGCACCATCAACAGCTCTCGAATAGCGGAGAGCCAAGTCAATCCTATCATCAACTAAATGGACAATAGAGTCGTCACCTTCCTGGAGCGAAGATAATGCATCATCTTGCGATATACACCTATCTGATTTTCTTGCTCTATTCGATGATGTGGCTTCTGACAACTTTTCTCGACGGCCGCCAATAAGGCTTTCACAAGCAGAAGGAGATCGAACTTCATGGATTTCGGGAATATTCGAAAACGGCTTGACTTGTACCATTGGTCGGTTAGTGTTGGACGTAGAAATACCGCCAAAATGCGAGTCATTCCTTAATCTGCGTGGTGGGAGTGGCGGTGGATTTGTCGGAACCAAAACTCGGGTGTTCCGCATGTGGGGAACATCGCAGTGCTCTCCATACTTCGGATCTCGGCTCTTCTTGCATCGCCGGAAAGCTATCATCACGAAGAAACAAATGGACAATATGAGACATACAGCTATTGCAACGACAATTTCTCTTTTTTTGATAAAAGCTTTCCAAACATCAGAAAATGCGAAATCCCGGTCAGAACATGGCACGCTCTGAAGAATGCCATCTGTGCAGTTGCATATATAATCCGCGCTCGAGGGATTCTGACGTGGAATCGATATACAGACACCGGCACCACAAACATTCTTCGAGCACGAATACGACTGAATGTCTTGAAAGCCACGAGACTCGCAATGTTTTCCAGTAAATCCATCAGGACATTTGCACAGATAATCATTATAGAATGGGATGCACTGTATTCCGGAGGGACACGGTTGTGAAGCACATGGTTCGAGGTCAATATCGCAACGGTCGCCAGAATAACGAGACGTACATTCGCATCTATAAAATCTCAATTTAGTAGGTAATTTTTCTCCGTAAATACAAGCCTGGCTACGCAGCTATTGTTTTTAAACCTTTTTGTGGCTATACATATAACTATCCTATTTTAACCATTTCATGTATTCAAACTTTTCGGCTCTGGGACGTTTCAAAACTTTTTTGCATTTTTTCGTATTATCGGTCCGCCAAAATGGTCAAACGCACTCCGCTGAACCCAACACGGTGTGTTAGAACCTACGTAGAGGCAAACGCGCTCTGTCGCATTTTATCTGCGTCTCGATAGTCACATTCTGCCAAGTTTCGCTAAGTGCGTGCAAAGCTAGAGACGCAGAGACTTTAGAGAGATGACCTCCGAAATTTCATTTCCAAAAATAATTATAAAAACGTAGTCTCCAGCACGCCGTGCCCAACGCTGTGCGATTTTCATTTTGGTCTCCAAATTATTTTATTTCACGTATAAATTCAACGTGAAATGAAATAATTTGGAAACCAAAATGAAAATCGCACAGCGTTGAGTTCAGCGGAGTGCGTTTGACCATTTTCGCGGGCCGACAATAGCGTTTTTTGCCAATTGACACCAAAACGCACGCTCATTAAGTTTTTATTTTTTGCTTTTATCAATTATTTGTATTTTTATGGAAATATAAATACACTAGTACGCCGCAAAAATGCAAAAAAGTTTTGAAACGTCCCAGTTTTGAAATGTCTTGTTTTGAAACGTCCCAGAGCCAACTTTTCTATTTGAATCTATGCTTGTTTGTTACTCAGCAGAGTTTTACTCTACCTGAATGGCCAGGGCTAGGATCCATGAAACGGGAAAACGGGTTTCCTGTCGTTTTCCAGTTTCATGAATCTGATCTCAAAAAAGGAACATAACAACTTACATAAAACTTTGCTGATGAACTACACAAGTTCCTCCTTTACCGCATGGAAGTTCGCTGCATGGAGAAGAAGTGAGCGCCGTACAACCAGGCTTTGCCCCAAAAAGTTTCATCCCTTGTCGCGTTTTAAGAACTTTCTCTCCATCGACTGATATCGTTTTGAAGCAGGCTGCTACACCGTCAGTTAACAACGCTGACGCCGCATTTTCAACATCAGAGAAAACAACTTTGGCTCCAAGAATCAATTTCTGAGAAAGTTCGTGTAAATTGACAACTGTTGATCCACTAGGACTGAACGATTCTTGCAAGTCACTTCCATCTACCGTCAGTCGTGTTCTTCTTTGTCTTCTGGATATTGCGATACGGTGCCACTGCCCGTCAACAATTGAAAGTCGGGATGCAACAATTCCGGGGCCAGATCCAGCATCCCAATGATACTCCGCGCTGCCATTCACAATGAGCAGTTTATGATAGTCGCGTCGGCCGAGAGCCCACATAATGACACCGTTTAATGATGAAGTTTTTATTTCAATTTCCAGCTCCATACGTGTTTCAATCTCGTTTGGCAGCGAAATTTCGAAATAACCATCACCTCCGACTGACAATTCGGCTTCTATGAGAATTAAATTAGTAGTTTTGAGCAAACAATCATTTCCCACTGTTCTTTTCCTACGTTTTATCATTTCCTACCATTTTCCAAACAACAAAAAATTATACTCGATTATTGGCCGACGATTCTGGTGAGAAACTATTCGTAAACACGGAAAACATAAATTCATTTGGATAGTTTGATTAATATTTTGAAAAGAGTAGAAGATGATAAAACGTAGGAAAAGAACTTGTCTCCTGCGCAGAAATAATCGGCGGAATGCGAGTTTTTAGCAGTGTTGCGCGGAATGAGTATATTTATGCGGAATACGGAATAGAGACTGAAATATTTGAGCTTAAAGAATCCTGAATTCAGAATACAATTGTTTCCCAGAATATGGAATTCGGAATGCAATAAACAAACAAAATACATTAATTTCGGATTCCGGATATCCTCGTTCCATGCAGCACTGGTTTTTAGGCTGTCGTGTGCATTGTTTTTAAAAATCTGCGATTTTATAACTCTGTTCGCGACTGTATGGTGAAAACAAAAATTGCAACGCGGTGTTTGCGAAGCAGGGGTGGGACAAAAAAAATTTTCCACAAAAAAAAAAAAC
The DNA here is from genome assembly GCA_963572235.1 of Caenorhabditis japonica. Classification (NCBI taxonomy): domain Eukaryota; kingdom Metazoa; phylum Nematoda; class Chromadorea; order Rhabditida; family Rhabditidae; genus Caenorhabditis; species Caenorhabditis japonica. Next base: position 30,397,842 of record OY754344.1, read on the forward strand.
TTTTTTTGTCCTCAAAAAAATTACCAAAAAAAAAAAACTTTTTTTGTCTCCAAAAAAAGTTACCAAAAAAAAAAAGTTTTTTGTCCCCCAAAAAAAAAAAAGTTTTTTTTGCTCTCAAAAAAATTAACAAAAAAACAAAAAAAAATGTTTTTGTCCTCAAAAAATTTACCAAAAAAAACAAAAAAAAATTCCAAAAAAAGTACGTATTTCTGCCATTTAAAAAGACATTTTTCAAGTATTTGTTGAAAATTAGAGGTTTTTGTCAATTCGGAGCATATACTGAATAAGTTTTTGCCCAAAAACCGGAACTTTCTTTCGCCCCCGTGGCTCTAAAAAAAATTTTTTTGCCTCCGGCGCATCATCAAAAAAAAAAAAATTTTTGGGTCTCACTTTCACCATCGAAAAAAAAAATCAAAAAATTTTTTGTCTCATCCACATCCTCAAAAAAAAACAAAAAATTTTTTGTCTCATCCAAAAAAAAAACCCGAAAAAACAAAAAAAATCGAAAAAAAAATTTTTTTTTTGGTCCCACCCCTGTTGCGAAGAAATAGTATGGCAAATGAAGAACAATGTTTCGTTTGAATTTTAAAAATACGCAAACACCGCGAAACTTTTTGGAACTTTGTCCTTATACGTCCGGGCGCGTTTGCTGACTTTCAGCTCATGCCGCGGTTTTGAAAAGCTACGATTAGCGCGAAAATTATTTTCTCTATATTTTTCTATTTGTAAAAATGTGTTTAATTTTTTGCCGGTCACAGTTCACACGGAAAATCCAAGGCCACATCCACTCAGATTTTCCGGACCCGATATATTTTGGGCCCAATTCAATAAAGTTATGAAGCTCGATAATTTACCTTCTAGACATTTTCCGTTGTCTTTGCAAGATGGTTTAGCGCAAAGTTCTCCGGTCATTCCAAGAGGACATATACACTCGAAAGTTTCATTTCGAGACGGGACGCAAATTTGCCAATGTTCACAAGGCGATTTTGAGCATTCGTTCATTTCCGACTCGCATCGTTTTCCACCAAATCCATCTGGGCAGAGGCACTTAGCTCGGCGAACATGAAATGGAGCTACGAATGAAAATGTGTCCGTAGAAAAATAAGTCCATTCATCTTCGATCATATCAATCATCTCTCTGCACTCGCCACGTAGGCATGCTCCGGTAGTACACATTTCGGTCGTGAGCTTGAAGTTCTGAAAAGGTTGGAAAATGTATGTTACCGTGAAAAAAACTAATACAACGGCATTCCCTTGCACACCAAACTTCTGTCGTGTCATGTCTGCTTCGTTAGAAAGTGTTTTGCCGAGTTTGGTGTGCAAACCTCTAAATGCCCGGCAGTTGTGATGAAATGAAATAATAGAAGGGAATGTCGTTGTATTAGAGTTTTTACGGTAATTCTCATCTAGGGAGTGAGTAAACGCGCCCGAACGCACACACGCAAGGCATCCAAATGAGGCCCAAAAAATAAAAAAGCGCGCGAAAAATTTCGCATTACCGGAGAGAAAAACCAACGCGCGCGAAATAATTTTGAATAGTTTCGTAATTTTCAGGATTTTGCATGGTTTTCTCTCCGATAATGTGAAATTATTTATTATTTTTTGGGCTTTATTGTGTTTTCAATCGACTTGCGACATGAGAACGCGAGACTCCGCCCACTTATTTGGGCGCGACCACGCGAACACAGTGATATTTGAAGAGACGCAGACAGGTAGCGTACAAATAAGTGGGCGGAGTCTCGCGTTCTCATGTCGCAAGTCGATTGAAAACACAATATTTGGATGCGTTGCGTGTGTGCGTCCGGGCGCGTTTACTCACTCCCTCCTCATACCCCAGTGCCACGGGGCGCTGACAACTGCCATCGCGAAAATTGGCTCCATTGAAAAAAGATTGTTATGAACCTATTCACAAAACCGGAAAAAAAAAGAAGAAAACGGAAAAAAAATTGCGGGAAAAATCGGCAAATGCTCCGATTGACCTGAAATTTTGGGAAATGTTGGAAAAAATTCTCCTGTACACGCTGGAAAAATATTGGACCAAAATATCGATTTTAAAAACTTTCAGAAAAAAAATCTATAATTTTTAAAATCGATATTTTGGTCCAAAATTTTTTGAGCGTGTACTGGAGAATTTTTCCCAAAATTTCAGGTCAATCGGAGCATTCTCCGATTTTTCCTGCAATTTTTTTTGCGGTTCTGTGAATAGGTCCATTAGTGTGCCATTTATGCGAATTCGCATTTTTTTGGAATGAATTTTTAAGGCAGAGAGCGTGTATTAAACTCACTAATAGTCCTTTCTGTGCATTCAGATTCTGAAAGTCCGATTTCAGCCGAGAATATACGTGATCCGGTTTCAAGTATCCACGTCCATGCCCTCTTTGCGCAGTTAGCAGTATCTCAACATCACTTGGAACATCGCGTTTCGTCCGCTGATAATCATCGTACTTCCCTGCCTGCACACTGACCAACTGAATACTGTTTTCGTGCAAGTTCAAATTATGAGAAATTATTCGTCGGAAGTTGTCTACGTGATTATGCAAAAACTCGTCGACACTCATTGCGCGAATACGAATAGAAACAGCGTGATCGATTATGTCATTATCAATTGACGATACGTGCACTTCTACGTAACTGACGGTAGTAAATTTCCCATCCGAGACTGTTACGTTGAAACTGTGCAGTCCAGGGGATATAGAGTGATCAGCCCACACCTGCCCAGAAATTGTATCAATCCGGAAGAAGTGTGGTTTTTCCGAAATTGATGGCTGATTTGGATACTCTAAGGTAGGCATTGGCGCAATTATGCTTCCATCAACAATTCCGAATTTCAATACGTCTCCGTCGTCCTCATCCGTTGCTTTCACTTTTCCTATAACACCGGCTTGCATCTCGTTGAACAAAGTGTTTAGTCGAATAATCATTGGCTTCATCGTAGGAGCATGTCGGCTTTCTTTTCGAATATAAATTGTCAATGGGCACTCAGTGGCTCGCCCTTTCACGTCTTTTGCAATAGCAGTAAGCAGTAATTTATCTCTCTTAGCATGTTGAAGACTTTTGACCGTTACCAACTGCAAGTCGTTAGTGACCCGGAAAAATTGCGAACTGTCTCCAATAATTGAAAGCTTAAATGGACCGCCATTCGCTGGTCCATCCAAGTCGGTGACAACGAAACGGAATAGAGCACGACCAATTTGAGATCCCTCTTGCGCAACAACAGTCATATTGCAATCTTCAAACATAGGCGTATTGTCATTTTCGTCTTCAATATGAACATTGCAGATAACTTCTGACATCCGTGGCGGAGTTCCGCCATCCTTCGCCGTTATTTTTAATGAATATTTATTAATTTTCTCATAGTCGATTTGCCCGGTTGTCCTCACCTCTCCGTTATCATTGATGGAAAACGGTATAGGTTCTTGATTATTCTCTGCGGCTTTAATTTCGTATGATACGCTTCCAAAATGTTCTGAATCAACGTCCATTGCTTTCAAAGTTATTACACGAGTTCCAAATTTCGCATTTTCTTTTATATTTGCATCATAACTCTGCTTTTCAAAAATTGGTGAATTATCATTCTCGTCCATTACGATTATCTCAATTGATGCGTCACTCGACAATGGCGGACTTCCAGAGTCTGTGGCAACAATTCGAATTTGAAGACGTTTCAAAGTTTCAAAATCAAGCCTTTTAGCCAGGCTAAGTTCTCCAGTGTGACTGTTCAATTTGAAATAGTGACTACTCAATGAAGGTTGAATTGTATACTCGATTGTCTCATTTGCATCTCCGCCGCTTGCTTGAACTTGTAACAATTTGTAATCGATTGACTCCGACTCCATAACTTTCATAGAATAGCTGTCCTTTTCGAATTTCGGCGCATTGTCATTCTTGTCAACGACAATAACATGAATTGTGGCTGAAAAAGTTTTATGGGGTTATTCACAAAACCGGAAAAAAAGGAAGAAAACGGAAAAAAACTTCGGGAAAAATCGGAGAATGTTCCGATTGACCTGAAATTTTGGGAAATATTGGAAAAAATTTTCTTGTACATGCTCAAAAAATTTTGGAGTAAAATATCGATTTTAAACATTTTCAGAAAAATCGATATTTTGGTCCAAAATTTCAGCTCAATCGGAACATTCTCCGATTTTTCCCGAAGTTTTTTTTTCCGGTTTTGTGAATAACCCCATTAAATAATAATTCGGGAACATTCCGAAAACGATCGAAATAACCGGAATTTCCATTTCCGAGCAAGCCTGGAGTCACCAAAATCCGCCGCACGGCGTGTTAGAACCTACGTAACGGCAAACGCGCTCTATCGCATTAATCTGCGTCTCGATAATTGCATTCTGCCAAGTTTAGCTAAGTGCGTGCTAAACTAGAGACGCAGAGACTTGAGATAGATAAATTCCGAAACTTTATTTCCAAAAATAATTTTAAAAACGTAGTCTCCAGCACGCCGTGCGCCGGCTCGTTTCGGATAAAACATTTTTCTTGTCTGAATGTTTTGGATTCACTGAAAGTTTCAAAGCAATTGGAAAATTCTCCGAATCGAAAATGCGGATTTCAGCCCAGGGCACATCATAAAAGAGAAAATATGAATCTCACCTTTATCTTCAAATTTTCCATCGCTGACAATCACTGTTAGCTTGTATTTCGAGACCTTTTCCGAGTCAAGTGCCTTGATAGCAGTAACAACACCATTATTTTCGTCAATTCGAAATGTATCATTGTATGAATCAACTATACGATATTTAATCCTATCTCCATCTGCGTCGGTGGCTAGAATTCTGGTAACGTACTGCCGTTCGTCCTCTGTAGTTGGAAGATTCTCTTCTATTGAAACAAAATCATCTTTTTGATTGATTTTTGGGTGATTATCATTTTCGTTTAGAACTATAATATTAATATCTTCCTCGCAAACAATATTTCCATTTTGCATAGTTAATCGAGTCAATTCGAAATTTGGAGTCTTTTCGTAATCGATATTTCCAGTAACTTTAATAATTCCATTCCTGTAGTTCATAACCATAGGAACCTCTCGTGCCGCTTTGAGTTCAAAAGAAATATTAGGATATGAAGATAAAATAGACTCTTCTAGTATCACACTTCCTTTCTTTGACCTCTCCGCAATGCTTGTTGTGTAGGTTTTCGTAGTACACCGAATACTAGTATCAATAGATATGATTTTGATTATAATGTTCGAAGTTGCATGAAACCTCCCATCAAACGCAAGCACGGTTAAGTTATAATATCTTTGGTTATCCAGAAGTTTTGGTCGATTCAGTCTTAATCCATAATCCGTGTCCACAACGAAAACACCCTCCTCATTTCCCGATGTTATGAAAAGTTGCGATATGTTGTTAGGTGCTAAATCGTCATCATTGACTTTGAATCGAAAGACTAGGTCGCTTATCGCTGCTGAAGAGTTAAGGTCAACCAAAAATTGACTTTTCTCAAATCTAGGTGGAGAATCGTTTACATCTGTAACTACGACAGAGATAGGAAGCTCAGTGTTGAAGCCTCCCTCATCCGTGGCGCGAACAATCAACTTGTATTGGGCGTTTTCTTCACGATCCAGAGTAGATGCAACAGTCAGCCAACCACTGTTTTCATCAATTTGGAAATTTTTGGAATCCTAAAACAAACAAAATTTTTATTCAATATATTAGAATTAGGTTACCTCAACAAGTGAAAATAGAATTTTGCCGCTTGGAGAATCATCCTTATCCATTGCGGAGAATATGGTGACACTAGTTCCTATCGCTGCGTCTTCTGATACAGTCAGCTGCTCATAGAATCCTTGGAACTCGGGTGCATTATCATTAACGTCAATTACGTCGATAGTAACCGTGGCGATGGTGTGTACTCCACCAGCGGCATCCGCACGAATCGCCATTTTCCACCGTTCTCGGTTCTCCTTGTCTAACGCAGATTTCACAACTATCTTGCCGGTTGACCGCTCCACAGAAAACGGAAAGTTTGTCACAGGTTCCACAATATTGAAACGAACTTCATCAATTTCGGCTTCCATCTGCTGTACACGTCCTATTACATTTCCAACAGCAGCGTCTTCTAACACAGAAAACAAGTAGTGGCTGTTAGAAAACACTGGGACCTTGAAAGCTTCACTGACAACATTGATCTCAAGACTCGTTGTTGCATGGTGTGGCGGATTTGCCGAATCGGTAGCCTTAATAGTGAGTGATAAAATAGTTCCCGCTTTGTGCTCCAATTGTCTCGCAACTGTAACCGTTCCTTGACGTGGGTGAACTTTGAAAAATGTAGTTTCGGAATCATCGATGAGAGAATACTCTATCTGAAAGCCAAAAATCTGTTTCTATTCTTTGAATATAAACCTATGCACGAAATAAAAAAGGCCATTTAAATGAATTAATTTGAAACTTTTTTCCAATGCACGAAAGCAAGAAAGTTCAATTAAATTTAATAATTTGAACGCAGAAAAATGTGCGTGTCGAGATCTCTTAAATCGACACAATTAATTATAGGCGCACGAACGTTTTTCTGCGTTCAAATTTATTCAATTTACCGTAAATTCTCTAATAGAACGGCCCCCTAAAATAGACCGGCCCCTCTCATGTAAGAATGGATTTAACACTTTCTTCAATAATTTGGTTAGATTTTTTTAATTGTTACTTATTGACCGCTTTCTAAACTTGTTTTGTCATACATTTTTGTCGTTTTTATGAAAAATCCTCAAGATTTAATACAAATTTAGACACATTGAAAAGTAAAGCTATCCCTATAATATAACGGCCCACAAAAATAGACCGGCCCTCCTAGGAGGGTAGTGAAAAATAGAACAGCCGGCCGTTCTATTAGAGAATTTACGGTAATTGAATTCTCCTGCTTTTGTGCAATGGAAAAAAAATTTAAAATATATGGCCTTTTTTATTTCGTGCATAGGTCCATTACTCATTCGTGTAAAGCAGCATTGTCTATCACTTTTTGCATTGAATTCAGCTTACAATGTTAGAAACCCGATTGAGCGTGGACATGGATTCATTATGCCACCGCTCACATTAACAAGCTAGAATTGAAAAGTTCATATTTACCTCATCATTTTCATCATCATCGATGGCCGAGACCATCAGCACAGTATCTCCTTCCTTTGCAGACTCAGAAACAGACGTACTGTAGAAAGGAAGTACAAATACCGGTGGTTTGTCATTGACATCAATAACTGAAAGTGTTAGCATCGAAAAAGCACGTCGCTTATTCGCATCTTCTACGACAAGTGGAATCCTGAAAAAAAAAATTGGTCAACATTTTAATTATTAAAGCTACTGGCTTCGAAGCTAGCGTGGGCTCGGTTGCTTAAGTACCCTAATTTCGTTTCTTTCTTTTTTTCAATGTTCAAATCTCATATCATAGTTTGTTATTTATAGATGTTGTCTGATGAATAAGTGGCAACCGCCCTTCAATCACCCGTGCCTACTCAGGAAATTTTTGGCGCGTATATGGCGAGACTCGGCAGCTAGGTGGCTAATAGCTACTGAAAATGGCTGATAGCCGTCGAAAATGCGAATAGATTTTATGCAACAATTAAGGGAAACAATCTTCGCGCTTACTCAGCGATTTTGCGACTTTTTCCAGACACAAGATCTCCGAAATTTAAAATGGAAAAAATTCAAAAATTATAGCCGACGGAAACGGCTAATAGCCATCGAATTCAGGGCGCATGCCAAATACATATGGCACACGTCCCGGTGGCTAATAGCCGATTTCAATGGCCATTAGCTAAAAATTTTCCGAGTATTGTGAAAACAAAAAAGTGCAACGCGGTGTTTGCGTACTTTTAAAATTCAAACGAAAATGGTAACAAATCTCTCATTTTTCAAATTCAAAAGTACGCAAACACTGCGTTGCAATTTTTTGTTTTCACAATAGGCCGCCCTCAATTGAGAGTCAAATTTAGCGGCAATCTGTACCAGGGGTTTACGTGATGTTCCGCATCTGTTCTGCATGAAAAATAGTGGTGAAGTTGATATTTGGTAATATTTGGATATGGAATTCCATGGAACGATAAAAATTCGCTGAGAAAGTGGAGAACATGTTTTAATTTTTTCGCAATTTTTTGCGAAAAACACTTTTTGTTTTTTGTGGCATCCCTGATCTATACTGAACTCACTCATATCGTTTGTCTCTATGATAATTGAGAACACGAGAAAGGTGAACTCGTCCTGTTTGTGTGTCGATCGAAACAGGCCATTTCCATTTTGAAACATGGATATCCGACGATCCAGAGCCAAGTGAGAAACGAAGAGGAGCTATTCCTCCTTTGACAGATACAATAAGCAAGGTAGAGCCATTAATAACGCTGCAATCTTAATTTACAGTAAATATACTAATAGTTCCATGCAAAGTGAATATAATCCAAATGACTTCAAACGACTTCACAGGCGAAATCCAATTACGAAGCTCCAATGTTTTGCAGTTTTTCATTGCGGTATCGCAGCCAATACTGCGAAACATTGGAGTGTCTAAAGTAGGATTCATTCGTGAACAATCTCTGAAAGTTCCACCGGGAACCTAGGCCATGTAGCGCTAGCGGTGGAACTCTCAGAGATGGATAATAAATAAAAATTATGAAAACAAAACGGTGTTTGCGTACTTTTAATGAACCTACTCACAAAACCGGAAAAAAAAGAAAAAAAAGCGGAAAAAATTTCGGGAAAAAACGATATTTTGGTCCAAAATTTTTTGAGCGTGTACAGGAGAATTTTTTCCAATATTTCCCAAAATTTCAGGTCAATCGGAGCATTCTCCGATTTTTCCCGCATTTTTTTTCCAGTTTTGTGAATAGGTCCATTATATAGTACTTCGTGATTTTCATTTTTGTCGCCAAATTATTTAATTTCACGTAGAATTTCCATGTGAAATATAATTATTTGGAAAACAAAATGAAAATCACGGAGTACTAAGTTTCGTGGAGCGCACTTGCTTTTTTCGCGAATGGACAATACTAGCCAAGGAAATAAAATACTCACGTGTTTTCCAACGCACTAACAACATAGTTGTTTTGACGGAAACGAGGCGGTTCTTGCATTGCTCCATTTCTTAAAAATTCAATACACAGCTGTGCGTACGCTGTGAATATTCCATCAGTCACCGAGACATTAAGAGTTTTTCGAGTATTATCTTCGGATAGATCAAAACTTTCGATACTTCGTGCCAGTGTAACGATGCCAGCGTCATTGGTAATGTTGAACAATGACTCGTCGCCTTCAACAATTTCGAAGAATAATTTTTGTTTACCATTTCCTTCTTCTATAGATGACACAGTGTCTAAATCTGTTGCGGACATAATTGTAATAAGTTGTCCGGGAATCGATGCATCATCAATAAAAGCCGATACTTTAGATTTCAAAAAGAAAGGAACTTCATCATTGACATCGTCGATAATAACAACTAACGGTACTATTGCTTGAGAGTTTGTCTGGGACGTAGCAATAATGTTCATTTCATACTTCTCCTGAGTTTCATAATCAAGAGGTTTGAGAATAACTATTTCGCCAGTGTCCGGATTGATAACAAAATTTGAAGAATGATCTGAGCTCAACATGGAATAAACCACACGATCTTTTATATCAGGCAGTTCAGCTTGGATAGTCATCAGGAGGTGTCCAACAGGCATAGACTCGGGAATAGTAACAGTATAGTTACTTTGTTGAAAAACAGGAACGGGTGCAAGTTCCTCATGTGCGATTATCGTCAGGGTTGTTCTAGCCCTCAACTTCGGTCGAGTAACTTCAAATGCTTCTATTTCAATAACATCTGATGCCGGCAAATCCGTGGTAGCTCGAACTTCTCCCGTGTCGAAATTTAAACTAAAGTTACCATCACTGTCCACAATCTCGTAACCAATTTTACCCCTTCGACTACCCATTTTTGGGTTACTTCTGGCTGTGACTTTAGCAAGCACTGCGTTTTTGTTTTGATTTTTTGCAATGATCGAGGTGTAAACATTTTGTTCAAATATTGGTTGGTTTTTGTCGACTACCCGAATATTGACAAACTCCACTGAGCTTCGCATTGGGTTTCCTAAATCTTGTGCGACAATTGAAAAATTTAAATCAACTGGAATGGACAGTTTCCTTTTCAAAACGACATCTGCGCCTTCCAAAGTGAGCAGATCAGGAATGTTTTCGCTAATATATCGAATTTTCCGATTGTCACCTTCATCATTATCTTCGGCAGTGATAGTGAGTAATTTGGATCCAATTTCAGCATCGGCATGTACAGAAACATCGTAAGGAATGTTTGTGAACTTTGGCATTTCGTCATTAAAATCCTTAACGCGTATTGTCACCAAGCTTTGTGCTACTTGGGGAGTAGTTTCAATTGTTTTCGCCGTTACTACGAAGCAGATAATCGAATTTTTTTCTCGGTCGATCGGTATACCAGTAGCGGAAATAACACCTGTCAATGGGTGAACGAAAAATTCGAGGCTTGGACTGATGTTAGAAAATAAAACAGGTATGTGAGCTTTCGGTCCTTTCGTGCTAACTTTCAAAATCACATGGTCTGGGCTATAGGTGGTGTTTTCCATTATGGTTCCCTCGTATTCCGCACGTGAGAATTTGAACTCCGTTGATAAGTTATTCACAGGTAAAACTTCTACGTCCAAACGGTAAGAAGACTGGTGCAGACCATCAGTTACAAACACTTCAATCATCGTAGAAGCCAAAATGGTTGAATTCTTAACAGTTATTTCTCCACTTCTACTATCCACCGCAAACATTTGATCCGTCAAATTGTCTTTAAAAAAGTACCGGAGTCTCCCAACAGTATCTTTATCGAGAGCGGTCTGCATAGCAATATGAACTCCATCGGCACTCGGCTGTATTATTCTAGACTTCACAGTATTATTGGTGAAACTGGGCGATTCGTCGTTTTCATCTACCACGCTGACGATAATCATAGCAGGCATAAGAGATTGTCGAGATGGTTGGCCCATGTCACTGTAAACATTCAGTCCTACATTATTTAACACATTTTACAATTAGCATATATCTCACTCTATTGGACTTATTCTTTTACTTTTCATTTATTTTGTTTTCAATCGACTTGCGACATGAAAACGCAAGTCTGCATTCACCGTTCCGTCTGCGTCTCTTCAAATAGCACTATGTTCGCCTGGTCGTACACAAATAAATGGGCGGAGTTTCGCGTTCTCATATCGCAAGTCGATTGAAAACACAATAGCGCGCTCTCTTTCGCAGGTATTCGTGATTTTTATGGCACAATTGGTAAAGCTCGGGATTTATTATCGGTTTCATATTCTTGCCGGCTATTATGTATTCGTGAAGCAGCGACACAGCGTGGTCTCGCCACGATTCAGCTCTTGGTGGCGAGAGAGGAAACAAAAATTTCATTTTTCTGGCACACAACTTGCGGCAATGTGTCGCAACGTCACAAATCCATAATGCTGCGTTCAAAATGATAAAGATGGAGGAATATTGGTTTTCAAAGTGAAGAGAGAAAAATGTATATTTTTTAACGCATAAAAATAGTGTAACCGTACCCAAATCGTGGCGAGACCTCCCAATTTTGCCGAAAAGTTCGGTAAATTGACACAAAATGAGGTCACGCCACGAATTGAATACGGTTACAATCTGTTTACGTGAAAAAATATATAAAATTACTGTTCACTTTGGACACCTATTTTTCTTCATCTTCATCACTTTGAACGCAGCATAATAGGGCTCATGTAACTATCCTCCCCCACTTTGCATTTCTGTTTTCACGGGGCGGGGGGCGATAGTAGTGGATTGAGGCGAGGGGCTAGACTTCTAGTGGACGTAAAATTATACCGACACCGACATAACGACATACCCGCTCACATGTTTCCACTGTGTTCAGTTGGAAAACCTGAGGGGACGGAGTTTCGTCACTGCTTTAAATTGATAATATTAAGAAGAATAACAATTAAATCATGATAATTACCATAAACTGATTTTAAACTATTTATTGTATTATCGGCTCTGGGACGTTTCAAAACAAGACGTTTCAAAACTGGGACGTTTCAAAACTTTTTTGTATTTTTTCGTAGCGTTTTTTGCCAATTGACACCAAAACGCACGCTCATTAGGTTTTTATTTTTTGCTTTTATCAATTATTTGTATTTTTATGGAAATTTAAATATACTAGTTCGCCGCAAAAATGCAAAAAAGTTTTGAAACGTCCCAGTTTTGAAACGTCTTGTTTTGAAACGTCCCAGAGCCGTATTATCAATCGACTTGCGACATGAGAACGCGAAACTCCGCCCACTTATTTGTGCGCGACCACGCGAACACAGTAATGTCTGAAGAGACGCAGACAGAACGGTGAATGCAGACTTGACTTGCGTTTTCATCTCATAAAAAACAAAAACTTACTAAGCTTGTACATAAAACTGATATTCCTTCTGATCTTCGAAATCGAAAACTTCCCGAGTAAAAACAGCTCCTGTGAACTGATCAATAAAGAAAAATTTTCCCATGGCAGCAGAATCCAGAATACGATACTTTACAAGACCATTCGGACCATTATCATCGTCGGTGGCTTTCACGGTCAGTGGAACAAAACTTTCACTGAGGACGGCACTACCGGAAGAACTATTTTCCCGAATAGTTCCGCGATATACTTGTTGCCGAAAAACGGGAGAGTTTTGATTCGTCCGAACAACTCTGACAACGATTTTCGCTTGATCCTTAGACCCATTTTCTCCTTCTACCAAAGCTAGACAGCTAATACTTGTTGAATGTTCTTTTGACAACCACATGGAGAGGTAAATAGCTCCAGAGAGAGGATGTACTTGAAAGTAACTGCAGTTTCCAATAAAACTAAAATTCACAGATCTATAATAAAGAACTGTGAGAACCAAGAATGGAGTTCCTGGAGGAGTCGAATCGGATAAAAACACTCGAAACAAATTCCTGAAATAATTTCTTTGTTGATATTTTCGTTTCAACCGTGCTCTCCTTACCTTTCAAATGTAACGTCTCGAGGAGCGCCATTCAAATTTCGTATGCGAACATCCATTATGTCTTTCAGGAAGTTTTCCACGGAATCGCTGGCTTGAATTCGTAGAAATGTTTCAACATGTTGACTTAAATCAATTCGTCTTGCGAGGCTCACTTCTCCTGACACTGAATTTATCTTGAAATATTCTTCCTCATTTCCGCTGACAATCGTGTACGTTATAGTTGTGTTCTGACCGCGATCTTTGTCAAATGCTTTCAGCACACAAAGTGTGTCACCAACGGAAGTGCTGGAAAAAAAAACCATTTCCATAAAATTTTTATGGAATTATTCACGAGAAAAAATTTGTTTTTTTTTTCAATGAACACGGTGTCAAAATCTTTGCGTCTCTTCACTATCAATGCTATATCATGGGAAAATATCGCTACCGTATACGTATTTATTTACATATTTTTTCATCGTGGACAGCAGAAAAAAAAAGTTGTATTTTTTTCTCGTGAATACCCAATATATCTAATAATGGACTAATTCACAAAACCGGAAAAAAATTGCGGGAAAAATCGGATAATGATCCGATTGACCTGAAATTTTGGGAAAAATTCTCCTATACATGCTCAAAAAATTTTGGACCAAAATATCGATTTTTCTGAAAATTTTTAAAATCGATATTTTGGTCCAAAATTTTTTAAGCGTGTACAGGAGAATTTTTTCCAATATTTCCCAAAATTTCAAATCAATCGGAGCATTCTCCGATTTTTCCCCCAATTTTTTTCCTTTTTTCCGGTTTTGTGAATAGGTCCATAACAAACCTTTCATCTACGAACAACGAACGTGTTTTTTCTACAAAAAACGGCGCATTGTCATTTTCGTCATTGATGTTAACTAGAAATGTTGCAAAACTTCTCAACCCTGCATGCTGTACTTGTACAATAGCATGAAAATGACGTGATTTTTCGAAATCTAACGGCTCCATGATAACCACATTTCCACTACTCGGTTCTACCCGTATCTTATCTTCCATGGCGACATCATCAATACTGAACAAACTGTAGACCAAGGGTTTGCTTCCGGGGCCAGATGTCTCTCCGGTTGCTTTGAGAGTGTATATCTGAGTACCAATAGCAGTCCGCTCGGAGACATCAGTTTGATAGTGAGAAGCGGAGAAACGCGGTCGCTGCGTAATTTGCCGCGATACTTGGATAGTCACAATAGTGTAATCCGAATAAATTCCGTCGGTAACGCTAATATTCAATTTAATCTCTCCACGTTCCAAGTTTTCCACTTTTTTTGCAAGTAAGAGTTGCCCGTTATCCTTCCGAATATCAAAAACTGATTTCACATTTCCTGATATTATTTCCCACCACAAATCATCACCGTCTTCATCTATTGCTTCCAGTTTTCCAACTGTCAGCCCAACTTGATCCGCATCTGATATTGGAATAACGTAGTCCGACTTTTTGCCAGAAATGGTAGGAACTGAATTGTTAGTACTTGGCTTTTTCGAAACATTGGTGTTTCCGCTTGCAGTGAAAATAACCCGAGTTGCGGAAAATTGTGAATTGATTCCACAGTCGGTAGCCTGCACCGTCAAAGCGTAACTTTCATCAGCGTGAATTATCTCTGATGTGGCGATGTTTCCATTTTCGTCGATTGAAAATCGAGGGTCACCTTCCGTGATGTTGTAGTACAAGTCAGCATTCAGTCCACTATCGGCATCAACAGCAAATATTCTGAAAATAACAAGAAATGTTTTTATTGTCAGCCCGCCAAAATTATCAAACGCGCTCCGCTGAACTCAATGCTATGCTATTTTCATTTTGGTCTCCAAATTATTTCATTTCACGTGTAAATTCAACGTGAAATGAAATAATTTGGAGACCAAAATGAAAATCTCATAGCGTTGAGTTCAGCGGAGCGCGTTTGATCATTTTGGCGGGCCGACAATAATATATTTTACACCGATTTTTTTTCCTAGAATGTTTTTTACTTTGGCTAAAAATATGATTATATATGATTTTTCCAGTTAAACCAACCCAAAGTAGTTCTGTTTTCTCCCCAGGGTATCATTCCTATATATAAAATTCACGGCGTGTTAGACTCAGATATCGAGACTCGATATTATCGAGTCAAAGATTTCTGAGTTCCATGCAAACGGACGGCCGTTTCGCCTACTGGCATAGGCGAAGCTGTCGCTCAAACGTCTGCCCAATAGCTGCCAAATATAACCGAAAATCAGTCGTTACAGAAAACATCACTCACCGGCAAATTTGTCCAACGAACATAGGGCGTACATTATAATGATAAACAGCTTGGGTAAACGTCGGCGCATTGTCATTTTCATCAGTAACTTTGACTAAGACGACTACATTTGAGCACAACGATGGTTCTCCACCATCACAAATAACAACCCAAAGTTCATGTTCAGCCTGCTTCTCACGATCCAGTCGCCGTACTCCCGATGTAGTGATATATCCCGAGGTTACATCGATTCGGAAAAACGACTGAGGATCGCCACGTTCTATTTTGTATGTCAGTGGCGAGGCACCGTCGTTTTCGACGTCATCCGCGTCAGTAGCCTCGATTTTCGCAATTACAACATTCTGAAAGTGTGGTCTACAAAGACAGAGAATATACGTTTGAAACATACTGCAATAGAGTTCTCAGGCACGTCTGCAAAATACATTGGTTTTTTTGGTATTGGACGATGGTCATTTCGGTCTAAAATCCGTATAAACACATGAAGAATGGATCTTCGTCGCGCGGATACGGATCGACGTAAATTAACTTCATCGGCCAAAAATTTCGCTTCAACCGTGATCCAATAGGAAGATCTGAATTCGCGATCCAGCAATGATGAAGTACGTACAGTGCCTGAAAAAAGTCGAGTTCAAAATATTTTTAGAGAGGCATTAATCAATTCCTAATGCCGCGTCCAAAGTTCAAAAAATTCCTGAAATCTGGAGTTTTTTGCAGTCCAAAGTTCCGAAAAAATTCCCAGAAATAACGGCTCCCCGACGATTCGCAACCCGACGCTTAGAAACCGCGTCATTCCGCCACTCACGTAGATTTGAAACCGCGAACTTTCGAACCCCATCAGTTCCAGACCGCGACAAACAGAATTCGCGCGTTCTCGAAACCCGTCGATTTGCAACCCGATATCACGCAACCCGTCATTTCGAAAATTCGCGGTATAAAAATCGACATGAGTGGCGAAATGACGCGGTTTCGAAGCGTCGGGTTGCGAATCGTCGGGGACCCGAAATAACAGGCGATCATAGTTGAAACCGATGCTACCGTAGTTTCTTCGCTGCGAGACCTTCAATTTATGTTTTAACTTGAATTTTCCCGTAAAAAAGAAAAATCGAGCAAATGTGGGAAAGGTCAAGTTTAAACATGGAGGGTCTCGCAGCGAAGCCACTACGGTAACGTCGGTTTCAACTGTGAGCGCCTGTTATTTATGGGATTTTTTGTAGAACTTTGAACTGAAAAAACTCCAGATTTCAGGAATTTTTTGAACTTTGGACGCGGCATAAATGGCTCCAGGACATTTCGCAGCCAACCTCCTTATCTACACACTCTCTCGTTTCTCTGGCAATGCATGTTTACCAATCCTGTAGTTGACAGCTGAGAGAGAAGTGCGCAGACATGAAAACACTCTTATACACAAGAGGTTAGATGACAATTCGGCGCCCTCTACACGAACTACATATTTCACACTCGCACCCCATGAAATACCAGCGTTGCCACCCGCGACAAAAGAGTGAATTGGCAGCACGCTTGCAAAATCTTCTGTTTTTTTTTCCGTTTTCTGGTATGTCATGGGGGGGGGGCGATTGGTGACCATGTCGTTACTAGGATTACCCACCGTCCAGATAAAATCTACTGGGCGGGGGACGATTCCCTCCATTGAGGGCCGAAAACTGACCTGTATTATCTATTGAGAAGAAGCCCCAACCATCTCCTCCAATAATATCGTATTCAATCCCTTTTCTCCGTTGTCTTCCATCGGTCAACTCCTTCGCTTCAATCATTATGACTTCCGAGCCAATTTCTGAATTCTCGTAAACACTTGCTTCTTTTGCCACATCATCAAACTCAATGGCGAAATTGCTTGTGATCACATTCACTATATCAATATTCAAATAGCACGTAGTTGATAAGACAGGAGTTCCGTGATCGGCAACATCAACGGAAATGTTATAATAGGGAATCTTTTGAAAATCCAGTGGAACCTCCGGCGCATGAATGAAAAGACATCCAGAGTGGTGATCGATGCGAAATGGAATATTTAGAAGAGTTTCGTTAATAACAGAATACTTTAATTTCGAATTGAGACCAGAGTCCAAATCCAATGCCGATATACATGTGACAAATGCCCCGTGAGGAAGATCTTCAGGAATTTGAACTCGTGAAATGAGATTTACACATTTCGGAGCATTGTCATTAGCGTCTTCGACAATTACAGTGAAATTCGTAAATGCCAGCTTAGCTGGATTCCCGTTATCAGTGGCGATAACAATTGACGTGTAAATGTTATGCTCCTCTCTATCCAATTTTCTAGCCAACGTAATATTTCCAGTGGTTTCGTCGATATTGAGGAGTTCGTTGTCGTTTTTCGCAAGATAATATCTAACTTGTCCGTTTTTCCCACCGTCAAAATCGGTAGCTGATACTTTAGCAACAAATTTTCCGACATCTTCGAATTCATTAATTCTTGTGTAGTACATAGGCTGGAATAAGTTAGTAAATATTTGTGATGCAACATCAGACACAAACCTCTTCAAATTGTGGAGAATGGTTATTCACGTCAATAACACGTAGCTTCAAGGTTTTCGAACAAGACTTTGGCGGAGTTCCTGCATCTGTAGCACTTATTTGTACCTGAAATCATCGTTTTTAATACAAACGTTTTTAAAAACGTCATCTTACGTCTAAATCCATAGTTTCCATATTTTCTCTCATCAAAAGCGAAAGGTCTGAAGCTATTGAAACTACTCCGTTATTTATATCAATATTAAGTATTTCTTCAGAAAAATCTTTAATGTCATGAATTAGATAACGAATTCGACCATTGTATCCAAAATCTTTGTCGACAGCAACCAGCTGGGTCAATATCTGCAATTCCGTCAATTCAAAGCACGTAAAACTATTTTTGGCCCTGGGACGTTTCGAAACCTGCGAATTCGAAACTTTAGTATGGACCTATTCACAAAACCGGAAAAAATTGGAGAATGCTCCGATTGACCTGAAATTTTTGGAAATTTTGGAAAAAATTCTCCTGTACACGCTCAAAAAATTTTTGGACCAAAATATCGATTTTGAAAATTTTCAGAAAAAATTATAGATTTTGTACACGCTCAAAATCGATATTTTGGTCCAAAAATTTTTGAGCGTGTACAGGAGAATTTTTTCCTGAACGGTACACCACCAGTCGTCCGAGTACGCAGAAAACCGTGATCCGCAGTACCTTCGGTACTTGAAGAACGGATCGACTTGTAATCTTTGTTGTAATTGTGAACTTTGTCAATAGCGCGAACACGGCGACAAAAAAATAGCATTAAAGTTCCGAAACGTCCCAGAGCCCTTTTTTTAAACAAGAATTACCGTTCCGACAGGTGCATCTTCTGAAATTTCGACAACATCTGGAAACGAGGTGAATTGAGGTGCATACAGGTTAGCACTTTCTGAAACTATGACGGGTTTAGGTTTTGCGGGTATATTAGAGCCGTTTTTGTAAAATACTAAATTGAGCATCGACATTCTTGACATTGGTGTTCCTAGGTCCATGGCCCACACAGTAACTGGCCAGTATTTGCTCGCGGTGTCAGCAAACCATTCGGAAATATAAATTTCTCCTGTTTTCGCATCAATATTTATTGGCAGATTGTCTGATTCTGCGGTTATTTTGTAAACCACATGACCATTGTCTCCTTCATCTTGATCCGAAGCCTCCACTTTCAAAATAACCTCGTTAGTTTTTTGCCCTGATTTAATCGCTATTGGTTCTTGTCTCATCCATTTCGCTGGCCAAATTGGAGCGTGAAGATTTCCATCCAATATCAACACAGATACAGACATTGGTTTGCTAGAAATGACGGTAGAAACACCATGCAAATAAGCCACAACGGAGAAATTAAACTGCCTTTCATATCCAGGTTTTGAAGACACACGTAAAATGCCATTTTTCGCACCAATAGCAAAAGGGATGGTTTTATTCGGCTCATACTGGATGCGATAACGCAGTAATGGAACGTCATCAGGATTACTCAGTTCCGCTCGTACTCGTTTTACTATAAGATTTATGGGAACCATCCTGTCTAGAATTATAACCGGAGTGAGATCTGCATCGATGAGACGAATTGAACGTTCAGAAATGAACTCTATAGGAACAATAACCGTCAAATTTGAAACAACTGGGCTGTTTTCATCGGGAAAAAACATTTTGTAATCTTCTCCGATGGTCAATGTGATGTTTGTGCGTTGTGTGACTTTTGCTCCTTTTTTCTACAAACATACAAAATTTACAAAGAAATCAGTGTGCCTTATCGATAAATTTGTCGGAACTTTTAGTCGGTAGAAATTTGACAAATTGGCTTAATAAGGCAGCGCGAAATTCCAAAGTGTTCTCAGGAAATTTTTGGCGCGTTATGGCGAGATTCGGCGTCTAGTTGGCTAATAGCCACTGAAAATGGTTTCACCCAAAAAAAAAAAAACAAAAGAAACGACCGGAAAAACATTTTTTTGGTCCCACTCCTGCTCCCGATGCAAGGTGCAGTTTGCATACTGTAAAAATTTTTTGGTGGCCGCCAAAGGAATGACGCTCAAATCTCGCACTTTTTGATTATTTGTTGAATAGTCATTAAATTATCTTTCAACCCCCCTCCCCACTATTAACGCGGTTTCGAGATGTCGCGGAGCCTATATTTATGGTACGTCTAATGGACCTATTCAAAGTACTGTAGAAAATCGGAAAAAATGACAAAAAACTGGGAGAAAACTCGGAAAATGCTCCGATTGGTCTGAAATTTTGGGAGAAACTGTCAAAAATGCTTCCGGACTTTCTCAGAAAATTTTGGACCGAAATATCGATTTTAGAAAATTTTCAGAAAAAAAATCAATATTTTTTAAAATCGACAAGCCTGGCCGCATCAAAAGCTACTTTTGATTTCTTTTCATTTCTAAAAATGTTTTTTTCTTCACTTTCTTTGAAATTTATTTTTCATTCATTTCTTGCGTGTGCCCTGTGGCGCAGGCGGTTATGCGCTTGCCCTGCAAGCGAACGACGCGAGTTCGAGTTTTTGTGTTGGTCTTGGGCGCTCAGTTCGCTCTCGCCATGCAGTTTGGAAACAGACACACCAAGAAACTCAGTTACAGACCCAAACGGAATTTTATATATAAGGATGATATTTCGGCCCAAAATTTTCTGAGAAAGTCCGGAAGCATTTTTGACAGTTTCTCCCAAAGTTGCAGACCAATCGAAGCATTTTCCGAGTTTTCTCCCAGTTTTTTGTCATTTTTTCCGGTTTTCTACAGTACTTTGAATAGGTCCATAAAGTAAAAAAAAAGTGCGCACTTGTAAACATGTTTACAATTGTTTTTTTTGCTTGTTTGGCGGTAAACAACAAAGGAAAAGACGCAAAAACAAAGTTACTTTGGACGCCTATTTTCGTCTTTTTTGCGCTTTTTTTTTATTTTGGACATACCATTAATGACAGAGTTTCAAAAAGTGGTCTAGTTTTGCTGAAAATCAAAAAAGAAACAAATTCCGGTGGAAAAATTACTGCGTTACGGTGGGAAAGAGAAAAGAGTGTGAATTTTTCCACTTCGGAACACCGTGATTTGTCGAAAATGTATCGAAAAATTTATTGTCAATAATTTGCCGAATAGGAAATTTGTCGATACTTCTTTTATCGATAAGGCACTTTGAAAACAATTCTGTATTCACGAACGACTGGTGCTGACGATGCTCCGATGTTCTGCAGTATTCGCTGCGAGACCGCAGTGAAGAACTGCGGAACATCGGAGCGTCGTCAGTACTAGTTTGAATAATTTCGAGCCTCTTTTTTTTTGCACAAAATGAAAGATAATGAAAACTTACCATGTATAGAATCCACCGATTCGGCTCTTCTCGTTCAATTTCAAACCATTTTGTTTCTATCTCTTTTAATCCCACAGATGCCCGTTCAAATGAATTTTCTATAGTAATAGCTGCTACCTCCTGACGAGCAGAAATTAAATGTAGATTGATCTTCCGATGAGTCACATTAAACAATATCTTTTTCGGAGTCGTTGCTTGAACGCGTATCTAAAAAAAACAATGGAATGGAAATTTTTCGGGAAAAATCCTAATTATTTTCTAACGTCCCGCCCATCACTCCGCGTTCGTGGCGGAGTGACACGTTTTATTCGAAAAAATGAAGAAATTAATAAATTTTTCGTCTCACAGTTTAACATTAAATGTCACTCCTTCACGAATCGATTATAAGATACTGGGGAGAAACATGTTTCGATTTTTCACCTTGACATCTGCAGTCCACGATGGTTGTACTTCATTCTCGTCAAAATACAGCAACCGAGATGTTCGATCTTCTGCCTTCACTTTAAAGTGATATTCGCCAGCTTTGATGTGTCGTAAAGTTCGAATGCATCCACTCAATGGTTCGACGAAGAAATCGCGAGAACGATTTGGTAAAGAAAAATATATTTCTGAATTCAAACCAACATCCGCGTCAGAAGCCTCAACTCGGAGTATATTTGAGAAGGGAGCAACCTGAATTTACAATGAAATTTATTAAAATTATTCGAGGAATGGGTACTGTAACAGTCCCGGAGCACTCTTAGCTCCGCCCCCACGTCTAGGCTCCGCCCACATATTATGGAATAGGGAAAGGACCAGAGGATGGCAGTTGTGTGGAGAGTGATGTGAGCTGAAGTGTGTTGGAGAGGAAAGAGGATAGGTGCTGTTCCTTTCTCTTATTTTATATTGTAATTATATTCGAACTATATTCTTTTATATTATTTAACTATTTAATAAACTAATATACTGGAACCAATCTACTCAAAGAAGCTCGGTGTTATATGGAGGTCCCACCTTGAGGAAATACTTCGCCGAGGTATTCTCCGAAAGGATTAACTCTATGAAGTCGCTGGAAATAGTGGTATGTGTTTTCCTTGCATTTTCTCGCGTATGAGCGAGATCACCCAGATTCCCTACTATCCACCTCGTCCGAGGAAGTGGGATTATTATTGAGGGCTCCCAGAGCAACTGGTGTAAGTTAACTCATCAGAGGGAGTGGACTAGAATAATTAACAAATTTAAGACCTTAGATAGCGCTATCACCGCTTTTCTTTCGCTTGTTTTCAATTCTTTTTACTGTGTAGTTTTCGAAATTCGCGCGCAATATTTTTAGGTTTTTTCAGGAAAAGATAGATCGCATTCGAAGGTAAGCAAAAAGGAGCATGATTTTCAGTTTTCAGCTCCGGGTCAACGAAATGAAATATGATATATGTTTCTGGGTGCATGTTTGGAAATTTTTTTTTGTGTGTTGAATTTACTCACATTGACCTTATGTCATCTTTGAATGCTCGGATTGCTCACACACATACATCATCTGTTTGCCAGACGACATTACAATATTAAAGTAACAGAGATAAGATATGACGGCTGACCCTTCATAAAATGCACTATTTGAAGAAGGATTTGTGATTATGACGCAATACGTCTTATCGCACTGTAATACGACCCAGACGGTGCACACAAAGACCGCCAGATCAGAGAAGAACGGACCAAGTGTGATCTGACCCCTACAGCGGGCGGAGTCACGCCGGAATGTACACCACAACACCCAAAGACTCATTTGTCTGTGGACGCACTCACAATGAGAATACATTCGTGAAGAGACAGTTCAGAGATGTCTCTCCCCCGATGTTTCTTAGGTTTTGCACGTTTATAGTTTTCCCAATCCTTTTCAACTATAATCTGCTAGTTGCTTGTTGTACTCCTGTCCAATTTTCGATACCGATCTCTCATTACCTCTCAAAAAGATGATAAAACATCCATCATCTTAATTACTTATCACACCTCTAACACCTCACCGCAACTCACTCAACTCACCTCTTATTTTCAAATCTCTCGATATTAAAACTAAGATCTTTCAGAGCATCATTCACGCACTCCAAGAACAAATCGACCAACAAAACAGAGACAGAGCTGCCAGAGCCGAACGACGCCAACGCCAGCTACAAGAAAATCTCGAGAATCGGAGACATCTGGCGAACGCGGACCAATTGGAAGAAGTTTTTCGTCCCAATTTGGAAGAAGACGTCATCAGGATGGGAGAAGACCAAAGAGGCCAACAGCATGGTGCAGCGGCACACCCTTACCGCCCATCACTGACATTGGCACCGAAGTTTGAAGGAAAACAATCCTTCCAGTCATACATCCGAAATCTCAACGATTTTTTGAACGCCCAGTTCCTGTCGGAAGAAGACGGAAGAAGACTCTTGCCATTTCTTCTAATGGGAACAGCCCGAGATGCATACGACTCACTATCCGCCGAAGTTCGCAATGGACCCTGGGACGAGATGCTGGATTCCCTCCTATTGAAGATTCAACCGGAAGAAGTTCAATGGACGGCACAGGCGGAATTGGCTTCTCTTACGCAAGGAGGATTGTCATTGGAGACCTACCTCAGAAAGGTCAAAGAGGCTACCAACAATGCGTATCCTGGAACTGATAAGGCTGGAATCCGCAAGGCAGTAAGTCTAACCACGTTCACCAAAGGACTCAAAGGTGAAATTCGCGCTCATGTGATGAGAGCGAAACCAAAAACTTTGGAAGCTGCTTATCAAGCTGCCAGAACCGAGGAATCGCTCCTAGGTTCTCAATCCGACGCCGTGGCAGAAGCAATAAACAACTTGACCGCTTCTATTGCCAAGCTCGAAGTCCCAACCGCATCTGTTAACCACATTGGATGCAGAGGAAGTGGCCGAAGAATGAACTATCGCCAGCAGTACCATCCGCAGCCAAATCATTTTGAAGCTCGCCAGCAACAGCCAATGTATCCAACAAACTTCCATCGTCCACAACAACAAAGCTCATTCCATCAACAACCAAACGGATATCAAAATGGATACCAAAATGGATATCAAGGACGTGGACGTGGAAATCGCGGATATCGAGGACGCGGATCATCTCACCATCACCCGACGGTAAACGTTCTCTACGACCCGGCCTGCATGCCTAATGGAAGCAAAATCAACGTCGTACAGGAGAAAACCGGAAACCATGAACGTCGTCCCACCTCGCCGAATTCATCGAGAAAAATTGCAACGACCTTGCTGTTCATCGGAATGATTTTTGCTCTTGCTTCATCCTGCTCTGCATGGGTCCCGATTGCTCCGACAAAGTTCTACGACTGCCAGAATCCGTCAGGACATGCACTGGTTACCCCACCAAAACCAGCCCCGTGCCAGCCAACTACTGCTCGAAATGTGAAAACTGGAAGAGTGGTCATGTCGATCAAAAACCAAACAATGGAAGACCGCACATCGTGGAAATGCCGAATCGAAGTCTTCAATCAATGCACGGATTCATTGTTCTTTGTCCCAATCTACACGTCACCATTTCTTCGAAGAGAACGACCATCAAAAATGGAATGCATGGAAGCTGCCGAAGAAAAAATGTGGAATGGATTAATTTTGAAGAAGACATTCAATCTCTACCAAACGGAGATGCAATATCGATGGCCGAAGAATGGACTGTCAGTCAGCAAATGCCACGAAACTCGAAGATTCATTCTTGAAAAAGGAACAGTGGCTGAGATGAAGGACAAAACGCTGATCTCCTCAACTTCACTGATGGATCCTCGATGCCGAATCGAATATGAAAAATGTGACGCGGAACATTCAACTACTATCTGGAAATTCGGAGGCCGACGTCCAGAGTGTGAGCTCGTAAGAGTTGGAGAGTTCCCAGCCACCCTTGGCGACAAGATCCTCGTGGTTGAGCAAATGGAGAACGCCTTTCGGATCGATGATGATTTCACTCCAAGAAATCTGAAAAGATGCTTCAATGAAACTCCACTGTCGAGTAACGGAATCACATTCTTCGATTTCATCGAAGACAAGATTGTCACTACTTCATCGAACAACTCCGTCAGTTTATCAAGCAGCTCCACCACCGCACCAATTACTTCCACTCAATCACACTCGGAAAACGATGGTACTACCAAACTACCACACTCCAAAGAGGATTGGACTGACAACTCCACAGCCAATCGTACGAAAAGAAACGCCGAGGGAGAACCATCATTGGAAAAAGACGAAATCGCTGGAATGGACTCAATTGGTTCGGAAAATAATGTCAACTTCATGAAAGAAACA
The DNA here is from genome assembly GCA_963572235.1 of Caenorhabditis japonica. Taxonomy (NCBI): domain Eukaryota; kingdom Metazoa; phylum Nematoda; class Chromadorea; order Rhabditida; family Rhabditidae; genus Caenorhabditis; species Caenorhabditis japonica. The sequence continues at coordinate 30,423,210 of OY754344.1, forward strand.
TTCGACAACGCTGAAAATCGGAGAAGGAACTTGTCAATGGAACATCTCAATCACAAACTACAGTTTGCCACCGAAAAGATCGAGGAAAAATCCCGCCAGAACTTCCGTCGATTGATCGATAGCGTCTGCCACACCAGAAATCGTCAACTCAGGATATGGCAGATGTTCCTCAACCTGGATCCCCAAGCCGCAATGCGAGTACTTCTTCAACGCGACGACCTCACTGCACATTTCAAAGGCCACGAAGTTGTGCAAATCAGTCAATGCAAGGAAGTACTAGTCACGCACATCAATGAAGATCGGAAAACCGGATCGGAATGCTACTCTAAAACTCAAGCACGCACCGCCGACAATGAGATTATTTTCATTGAACCAGGATCTCTCGAAATCGATTTTGAAGCCTCGAAAATCGACTGCCGGTTCATCTCGAACTACATATGGAAGGATGAACACGGAAACTGGAAAGAAGGCAACACGACGAAGAACGTCACCATTCTGGAAGACGACGGCAACCCGAAGTACGAGGAGAGTCAACTCATCTTCTCCGCCGGAGACATCTATGCCGAGGTAAAAGAATCTTCCTTTCCAACAATGCTTGCGATGAGTTTCGGAGCGAGTATTCGATCTCTCCAATACCAACAACAAATGGAGAAAATCAGAGCAGCTGTGACGACCGAAGGTAAAGAAAATTCGAAGGATTCTGCCGGAGACTACCTTTTCTCGGTAACTTCTGAAGTTGTGGGCAACGTACAAGGATTTTTTGATGGCATGTTCTTCGTTTACACAGCAATTGGTGGAATCATCTTCGTCATTCTACTTATCACCATCATAGTACTTCTCAAATGCTACTTCTTCAAAAAAGTAATCACTGCTGTTCTTCCAATTAACAATCTTCAAGAGGAAGAAGAAAAAGAAAACTTTGAAGGAGAAATCAACATGGTTCAAGGAATTCCGGAACCCCAAGAACCAGATGAGAGAAAAGATGTTATCAACAGAGGTTTTCGGTACCCACCTCTAATGATGTATATCCCCATCGTCATGCAACTCTCATGTTGTATGGTCGCCGCAGTTCGTGGACCGTCAATTCCATTCGTCATTGTCACCATCGCTGATAAAGGATTGGCAGCGCTATGGGACACTGGTGCCAGTATAAGCTACGTCAGTTTGTCGACTGCAAATCATATTGGAATTGTCATCGAAACTGGAACGACAAAACAAGCCAAGACTGCAAACGGATCATCATTTGATTTCATTGGACATTTCACCGCTCCAATCAGGATAGCCGACGTGTTAGTCGAATACCAATTTCTAGTTGCACCGGATGATTGCTGCCCCGGAAATGCACTTATTGGATACGACTTCATGGAATTTCTCGACCTGAAAGGCTTTCCAACCACTCTTCGTCCGTCACAAGGAATGATCACTATTGGAAACAAAAGCGTGGATATCATTGGTCCTCAAAAAGCTGCATTCGCACCGACAAACGCTCTTATGGAAGTTCTCTGCGCGGAAGATGTCATAATTCACCCCGGACAAGATCAGATCATTCAAATCGCCAATGCAAAAGATACACAAGACGACGAAGCAGTTCTACTCAAATCAACTCCGAACTCACCGTTGATTTTCGAAAAAACCATCTTCCACCCATTGGAAACTCGTGGAACCGCACTTCGAGTCAAGAACATGTCAAATAAAATCATACGACTAACCGAAGGCGAAACAATTGGATCAGGAACAATTGTGCAAATGTGTGATCTACCGAGACCAGAAGAGCCAGCATTGCCAGTCGAAGCTGATTGGGAACACCAACTTTTTGATCCCAAAGACATCAAGTTTCTGGAGAAATTGAAGATCGACGGCCCGACATTGACTCAACCAATGAAAGAAAAGCTCAGGGATGTCATCACCCAAAACTATCGCTCGTTTTTCAATGAAGACGGAGAAATTGGACTATTCAACGGAGGAGTGGAGCACAAGATCGAGCTCCGCAAGGATCTACCGTTCCCAAAGTCCAGGACGTATCGAGTTCCACTTGGAAATCAATCAGAAGTGGAAAGATTCACCACCGATTTTCGCCTCCTCAATGCAGTACCCTTCGAAGTTACTGGAGTAACTCAATTCAACATCGAATACAAGGACGGAAAGAAAACGAAGAAAGCAAACAAGAACGACGTTCAAGTCGTTCCAGAGGATCTCGAGGACAATGGAAATCGAAACAATGGACCAGATTCTGAAGTTTCTGAAGCTGTCAATGAAAGTCAGGATGTGAGAAGACTCCGACGATCGAAACGAATCGCATCAAAAGGAACGTGAGCATTTTTTTTTTAAACTGTTTTGGAACACTAGTCAAAATTTTATAATAATTTCTAATTTTTAAGTTATAAATTTCTTTCTTTTTCTTAATCTTCATATTGATTTTTTCTCATTAGTTTTACTGTATAACTTCTTTCTAAATTTGCCAACTCAGATGTAAAAGTTAATCGACCGTTTCAGGAAACTTCTCATTTTTCTTTCTCTCATTCTCATTCTTTCCTTTCTAAGTATTTATTCTCAATTTTTTCCTCTCAAGTTTTCATCTTATTTTTAATTGTTTCTAGCACCTTCTGAATTCCTCAACATCATCAACATCACAAATCCTCTACAACAATTCGTCAAGTTCGAACGACATCAATATGAAACAAGACAATCATATCAACAACGACTCCTTCGACAGGAATATCTTCCAACAGCAACATTTTTATCGGATACGAAGTCATACGGATTGCTTGCAACTTCGAGCGAGGGCGCTCGACACACCAGGAAGGGGGATGTAACAGTCCCGGAGCACTCTTAGCTCCGCCCCCACGTCTAGGCTCCGCCCACATATTATGGAATAGGGAAAGGACCAGAGGATGGCAGTTGTGTGGAGAGTGATGTGAGCTGAAGTGTGTTGGAGAGGAAAGAGGATAGGTGCTGTTCCTTTCTCTTATTTTATATTGTAACAAGCTTGCAGCTTGTGGCGACTAAGTCGCCTTCGTCAAATATTTATTTTCGCTGATTTTTGTTTCTTTTTTTTTAATAGAAATGGCAGTCATTTGTTTTCCCTATTTCTGTCAAGTTCTCGTGACCCTTGTGGTATAGTGGTTAGCACACTTGAACGCCGATCTATAGGTCCACAGCTGGATCGAGTTTTGTCGGCTGCAAACTCGTGTGTGAGACACACAAACAAACACACAGACTAATCTAAAATTTTCTATATAAGAAAGATTATATTCGAACTATATTCTTTTATATTATTTAACTATTTAATAAACTAATATACTGGAACCAATCTACTCAAAGAAGCTCGGTGTTATAGTACGCTGAAATAATGTACGCTGCGATTAATCACTTTTTTCCCCGATTAACGAACATTTTGCCCTATTGACGGTTACAGTAAGCAGCATACTTATCGCGGACCTCAGATTGGGGGTGCTACGGTATAGAACTCGCACGGAATAGAACTGCTACGGAATAGAACTGCGCGGAATAGAACCGGCTGAAATGAAACTGTTCTAAAAAGCAACTGCACGAAATAGACCTCAGGGCCTCACAATGTACAACGAATTAATTCTTCGAGTTGTTCGAGCGGTTCTGGGTCGGTACAGTTCAATTTCAGGCGGTTCTATTCCGCGCAGTTCTATTCCGTAGCTGTAGGCCACAGTATATTTTTTTTCTACGTGCCGGATATGATCCTGGGCCATTTTCAGAATTTTTTTCTCTTCCATGAAAGAAATCCTGCGACTATGTTGAAAATGAATTGCAAAAAGAAAAATCGTCTCAATAAATATTTTTCTTCTTTTAATTTGCTACGTTTAAAAAAAAGTTGTCCCGAGGAAACACTTTAGAGATGAAAAAAATCAAAATAGTTTTTGATGGAGCCAGGCTTGTTCAGTTGAGAAAATTCACTCACGTCATCCTTAATGTCCACATTATACCCTCGTTCGTCTACTAAAAATACAGGGCTCGCGTCGTTTCGATCGATTACTCGCAAATGAATTCGAGTCGCTGTTTCCAAGTTGGTAAGATCTCGGCGTTTGCAATTTGCTTTCACCAATATATCATAAAAATCCTAAACGAACAACATTATTGAACAATCGACTTTAACGTTTCGAATGGCTTACCTTCAATTCCCTGTTAAGTGGGTTATCACCCTTGTATCGAACGCGGAGAAATACGAAATTTCCAACTAATCTTGAATGCGCTTTGAAAATTGATGACCTCTCTCCCTTAAACCAATTTTTAATTAACTACTCGAGGAAATACTCATCTGGTGACAGATAGTTTGAAGTATGGAGTTTTGACTGTGAAATTTATATGGTGCACTTTTTCGATTTGGCTAAAAAAAAAGCTTCTGAAAATATTTTGAAATCTAATCATCTTTATCATTAGTATTATGTGTTCACGAACGAGGTTTGCAAACGACGCTCCGATGTTCCGCAAAATTTCCACTGTTCCGCAGTATTCGCTGCGAGACCGCAGTGATAAACTGCGGAACATCGGAGCGTCGTTTGCAAACCTCGTTCGTGAACAAATAATAGTTTTTAGCGTTGAAAGCAAATGAGGAATGGTATATAGTGGATAAGAGGTTCGGCTGACGTGACGAAGGTTGTTGGATCGTTCACGTCATTTGTTTAAAATGTTTGCAAATTTTTTTGTTAACGCATTTTGAATTACGAAAAAAAGATGTATTTTTTAAATTTCCATTTCCCATTTTCATTTTCAAAAATGAGTTTACGGAATAATTTGCATAAACAAATGACGTGAACGATCCAACAACCTTCTGCACGTCAGCCGAAACTCTTATCCACTCTACCATTCCTCCTCTACTTTCAACGCTAAAAATTACTAATGATAAAGATGATTGCAATTCAAAATATTTTCAGACGCTTTTTTTTCAGCCAAATCGAAAAAGTGCACCCTATCAATTTCACAGTCAAAACTCCATACCTCAAACTATATGCCACCAAATTTTTTAGGAATTTCTGAAAGCCCCACCATATGTAACTCACTTGTTAGGGGGTCATTCATGTAAAAAACAACATGATTTTTCCAATTCATGCATGTCGAAAATTCTAAACTATCTACAGTATCCCAATTACTGTAGATTGTTTACATTTTTATTACAGGTTAAATAAGAAAGTTTGGAGATGAGAAAATATCAAAAATAGTTTTTGATTGAGCCAGGCTTGTATCTTTAGAATTTTTACGGATTTTACGGAATCCGTAAAATTTTTACGGAATCCGTAAAATTTTTACGGTGCCCCAAAAACCCGTAATTTCCATAAACGTAAAATCCCACCCCTGCCACAGACAACATTCACGGATCATCTTTTCTTGAACATTTAAATAGTTTTGACTTACTACGATTTCGGCTATCCTGAATTTGCAACTTGCATCCTTTTCTGGTAACGGCACTCCTATTTTAGTTGCATTGTCAGCTCTCGCATATTTAGATCCTATGGAATTCTCTTCTAGTGATAAATTGTAAAGAGACTCCGTAAATTCAAACACTTGATGGGTAGAACGTGTTGAAATCAAATAACCGCAAAATATCAAAATAAACAGGTGAAAAACACGATGCTTCTTCATTAATTAATATTTTTACGTTCTCCGAATAATACTGTATCGTCTCTCTTTGTACATTAGCAAATTGTTCGTATTCTGAAATTAATAGAAGTGTTGTTTCAGTTTACAGTTGACAGATCATCCGAAAAAAGACGACAAACACATTTGCCCGGCAAATAGGGTTCATGCATACGGCCCCTGGTGCCGAGGCCATATGCAAGCTGAATACTCAGGCAAACCATTTATGATAGATAATATTGTTTTTTCAATCGACTTGCGGCATTTTCGCGCGGCCACGCAAACAAAGTTCGATTCGAAGAGAAGCAGAGAAAACATGTCTTTTTATGGCGCTACCTCGAAATAGAACCTTTTCGAAATAGAAATGTACCGAAATAGAACGTGACACGAAATAGAACCGCGTGAAATAGAACTGTTCTGAATTAGAACTGTCCTGAATTAGAATTGCGTGAAATAGAACTGTACCGAAATATAACCGCGTGAAATAGAACCCAGTCAATAAATAGAAAACTCTCCTCAACTGAAATCCAACGCAGTGCCACGGTTCTTACAGGTCACGCCACTGAGTGGAACTTTTTCTGTTTGGCCATTTATTCAATAGTCTTCACCCAATTGCGCTAAAACGCTCTAAAACGGAGTACAGTTCTATTTCACGCGGTTCTATTTCCGAACAGTTCTATTTTACTCGGTTCCATTTCGGAACATTTCTATTTCGGAACAGTTCTAATTCAGAACAGTTCTATTTCACGCGGTTCTATTTCGCGTCACGTTCTATTTCGGCACATTTCTATTTCGAAAAGGTTCTATTTCGAGATAGCGCCCTTTTTATACTCGGTATAAAGCAAACCCGCTCCAATGGAACAATGAATTTCGCATGCATTTGGAGTGAGATTCAGAGAAATCAGAGCGAAACACCGTCCACGGTTTCTCAGTTTTCTGCACTCTCTCGACGCTGACGTAAATCGTCAGCATTAAGCAAGAGGTGAGTAAATGCGCTCCATTGAATGGCGCGAATTTGAAATCTTCCACTGTCGTGCACCGTTATTTTTCTCCCCGCGCACCGATTTCTTCCTTGTCTCCCCGGCTCGTACATGAATTATTAATTTTTTTTTGTAAAATAATTTTTTTTTGCTTTTTTTGTCGTACACGCTTTGAATATGCGTTTCTAGACACTCTAACGTAAATCGCCGACACGAATTGGGAGCCGCTGCAAGTGCGCCCTATTGCACGAACGCGTTTGACCATTTACAGAAAATATGGCAATCGGGACATCAAAAAATAAGCCCCATGTCTTGTTTAGTCGTTTCATCTTGACAAGCTCAATTTTTCGCAAAAATTATTTAATAACTTGCCGACATATTTTAGCTGGGTGAAAGCATGAATTGCGGATTGAAGGCCACTGATGTTTCGATTTCCCGGGGGTGGATGACAGAAAACACGCTCAAAACATGCTTTTTACATATGCTTCCAGCGCGTAGCCACTGAATTTTCCGGCTATGAATAAGTGCTTGGAAACGCAAATCCGAAGCGTCGAGGATAAAAAAGGACAAAAAAAAACGAAAAGGAAAAAAATTCGGCGGCCCCCAACCCGCATAACGCCAAAAAATATTAATTAATTCATAAAATTCACATAAATAAAAAAATAATCAAGTTTCCTGCGGTTGTTCTCTTTTTTTTTTCGACTCTCATTCTCATTTGAATAGCAGAAAATGTTTTAATTTGAATCTCGCGCGCATTTGAAGTGTGCAATAGGGCGCACTTGCATCGGCTCCCAATTCGTGTCGGCGATTTACGTTAGAGTTTTCTAGACCTTTATCGATGCACGAAAAATTCAGCGGCAACGCGCCGGAAGCAAGTGTGACACTTTTCAATTTGGCGACCGGAGGGAGCTTGGCGGAAGCATGCTTTGTGAGGGGATTTTTGTGATTTAAAGTCTAAAGGCAAGCCTAAAAAGATAAGAAAATAATACCGGGAGCCGATTGAACACTCAGAGGAATCAAAGCAAGCTTCCTCCCAGCTCCCTCCGCTCGCATATTTATTTGTAAAGTATCACACTTGTTTCCGGCGCGTTGCCGCTGAACTTTCCGGTCGAAAATAAATTCTGAATGAGATACATAAATATATCAAATAAATCAAACGATGAAAAATCGCCAATAAAAAATAAACACAAAAATGTTTTTTGAGTGGCCCCCAACTGCTCCAAATTAAAATTGTTTAGTTAATTTTTGAACGGAAGTGGTGAAAACGGAATCGGGATAGGGGAAAATCAATGCGCAGAGAGAACAATAACAGTGCACGACAGTGGAAGATTTCAAATTCCCGATATTCAATGGAGCGCATTTACTCACCTCTCGCTTAGTGCTGTCGATATACGTCAGCGTACTCCCTCGTCGCCAACGTGGCCGCGTCCTTCACTGTGCGAAGGGAGCGAGTTTGCAGCGCTCCGTACTGTGAATCAGCCCCCCTCAGCGCAATGGAACTGGGGTTCCCCAGCGGATGGTCCAAGACTTTCTGCGGATTGTCTATCGACCAAAAAAGCCGTTTTAGAATTGCTGACAGACGATAAATTAGCTTATTGTCGGCCCGCCAAAATGGTCAAACGCGCTCCGTTGAACTCAACGCTATGCAATTTTCATTTTAGTCTCCAAATTATTTCATTTCACATTGAATTTATACGTGAAATGAAATAATTTGGAGACCAAAATGAAAATATCATAGCATTGAGTTCAGCGGAGCGCGTTTGACCATTTTGGCGGGCCGACAATATCTCAACAGTTAGAAACTGTTTAAAAAAGACAGAATTGAGAAATTTTGAAAACTGACCGAGCTGGGACTTTGAGCACCGCTAGCACCCCTCGCGATCGCGTGCACGAGAAGATGGTCTATGGAAAAAATTTCCATTAGCTGAGGGGGCTGACTGTGAATATCTCTCGTTCTCATGCTGCAACTCGATTGAAAACACAATACCCGCGCTTGCCGACTCCCGGTTCATGCTCCTGTGCTCTACCAACTGAGCCACAGAGGACACAAAACACCGAGGAACAGTGCGAACAAATGAATGAGATATTTAGAGTGGTATGCGTGTGAATAGAATATGGCGACGAAGTCGCCAAAAGGCTGCGTTAGCAGCCGCCGCAGGACTGTTCAGCAGGCTTGTCAATCAATAAAAACGTAAAGGAAAGAACGTTGAAGCAAATAATGGAGGAATAGAATAGCGGAGACGAGAAAGAGGTAAAGAGGATGGGGACAGATGGTTCCAAGAGGAGCAAATAGAAAGCATATGGCCTAATGAAAAGGACCAATCTTCCAACCGTTGATGAAAAATACGGTAATCACTATACGTGGAAATTTTTCTACTGGAAAAACAAAAATTACAACACGGCATTTGCGCACTTCGAAAAAAAAAAATAAGAAGAAATAAAGAAATATCATGGCCACGGTGATTCTTTTTCTACTGGACGGGAACCCAAGGCGAAGCCTGTAGTAAAAGAATCACCGTGATGGCAAATTAAGAGAAATTTTACCACTTTCACTTCAATTTAATAAGTATAGGGAGCGCAAAGGGGTGGGCGGAGTCAGACGATTTTTCTCCCCAGTTCGCGCGCGCATGTTTACAGGCCTGTAAGGAGCCCCCGGATTGAAGTATGATACTCAAAACTATCTCTTTAGATGTAATCGGCCATGCTGAATCTAATGAACAAGTTGGTTTTACATGAAAATGCATAGTTTTCTCAGAAAAAGGAGAAAACAAAAATGGAGCTCACTTTTTTTACCCGTGTGGTCGATTTTACCGGGGCACGCGGCTAATTTTCAGTATACAGATAGTTTAAGATGTGGGGAATTCATTTCTGAAATCAGTTTCTGTCCTGCTAGTTTCCGATTTTTTTTAAAGCTTGTCAAACTTCAAGGAAAAATTCTAGAAAAATTTCAGCGACGACCCTAGTTTTTTATTTGTGGAATACAAAGATAAATCCTCTTAGAGCTTAAATACAAAAATTTAGAGCACTTGACTCACTTGGAGCAATTTTATGTACATTTGAATGAAGCATGTTCACCCAAAACTTCAGTTTTTTGAGGATTTGAAGGCCGCAAATATGGAGCACGCGGCTAATTCTTCATATACAGATTCAGCGTAAAATTTGCTACAAAACCATGTAAAAATTAATATTGTGGCTAGTTTCCGATTTTTTTTTCGAGCCGATTTCTGTGCGAAAAATACCGTTTTCCGTTGAAAATGCTGATCTCGCAAGCAGCGGTGGAGAATACAGTCCCCCTCACCTCTCTTCATTTTGTGTTGTCTCTCGCTCACTCTCGCTCTGTCGGGCGTCTCTTTTCTCGCGTCTCGACGGCCCGCCTCATGCAAATCTTGGGAGAAAACAGTGCTACTTTGGGACGGTATAACTCGAGAATTACCGAACATTTTTTGAAAAAAATTTGACAGCGTACTCATATTGAGCCAAAGAACACATTCCAACCAAAAATATTCGGAAATTTTGACTTTTGGATAACTCGTTGCGGTCCCTAAATAAGTACGAAAACAGTGTCACTAATCTTATTTTTCCAATATCTTCACAGGAGCATGAGACGGGAGACAGCAAACGCGCACGGGGTAATGACGAGTGCCCTGGTGAAAACGTGCTCGATTGACAACACGCGCACGCCGCACGCGCCGCATTCGACGGCAAAAATTTTGGGCACTGTGCAAAGGAAAACGTTTAAAAAAGAGACGAGAGAAAAAATAGATGAGACGGAGAAGACGAGAGATTTGACACGCGTCGCGCGTGTTTTCGCGCTAAAAAAATCGTTTGAAAACAAGGCAGTCGCCAGTATTGTGAAAACAAAAAAATAGCAACGCGGTATTTGCGTACTTTTGAAATTCAAACGGCAAAAAATGAAGAGATTTGTTCCCATTTTGTTTGAATTTTAAAAGTACGCAAACACCGCGTTGCAATTTTTTTTTTTTCAATACCCCGTGAACGCGCCCGGACGCACAACTTCCAACGTTTAAAAATGTGGCTAAAAATTAATATTACGTATTCCCGAGTACGTATTTATGATGTCGTGAAATGGGTCTCGCCACGATCGGTGTATGCATACTTGTAAACAATCTACAGTACTTGGGATACTGTAGATTGTTTACATTTTTCGAAATGCGTGAATTGGAAAAATCTCGTTATTTCTTACATGAATGACCCCATATTTATAAAATATCATCCTTATATATAAAATTCCGTTTGGGTCTGTAACTGAGTTTCTTGGTGTGTCTGTTTCCAAACTGCATGGCGGAAGCGAACTGGGCGCCCGAGACCAACACAAAAACTCGAACACGCGTCGTCCGCTTGGAGAGCAAGCGCTTAACCGCCTACGCTATGGGGCACACACAGGCAAAACGCGTAGGATTTCAACAGATTCTAAAAAGTAAGTCAAAAGAATTGGTAGAAATCAATTGAAATGAACTCTTTCTATGGACCTATGCACGAAATAAAAAAGGCCATTTAAATGAATTAATTTGACATTTTTTTCCAATGCACGAGAGCAAGAAAATTCAATTAAATTGAATAAATTTGAACGCAGAAAAACGTTCGTGTCAAAATATGGCCACTGAAAAATTGCGTACGCCTTTAATAAATTGTTTCGCTTTACGGAATCTCGACACGAACGTTTTTCTGCGTTCAAATTTATTCAATTTTATTGAATTTTCTTGCTCTCGTGCAGTGGAAAAAAAAGTAAAATTAATTCATTTAAATGGCCTTTTTTATTTCGTGCATAGGTCCACTAGACTCTGTTGAAACTCTTTTTGATTATTGTTTTGGAAAGAGTTTCAACAGAGTCTAGAAAGAGTTCATTTCAATTGATTTCTACCAATTCTCTTGACGTACTTTTTAGAATCTGTTGAAATCCTACGCGTTTTGCCTGTGTCACGCAAGAAATAAACGCAAAAACTTTTAAAAAGAAAGAAGAAAAAAATTTTAGAAATGAAAAAAAATCAAAAGTAGCTTTTGATGAAGCCAGGCTTGTAAGTTTTAAAAAACAAAAAAACAACATGAAAAAATTTAATTGAAGAAAATCAAAAACAAATATTCAAATCCACAAGTGTGCAAACACCGATCGTGTCAAGACACATTTTACGACATCTCACATATTATGAAAAAAAAATTGCAACGCGGTGTTTGCGTACTTTTAAAATTCAAACCAAAATTGGAACAAATCTCTTCATTTTCCATGCTATTTCTCTCATTGCCGTTTGAATTTTCAAAAGTACGCAAACACCGCGCTGCAACTTTTTTGTTTTCACAATACTCGGGAATACGTAATATAAAAATATCTTTGTGAAACTCATCCTTAAAAATATTAAGTAATATTCCTCCAGGCTGGAGCAGCGCAAACGCAAGGCTACGCAAAATCGATATTCTTAGTGCGCACTTTCGTAGGGGACCCTTTGAATAGTGACCACTGCTAACCGAAATAGTGTGTGACAAGAGAAACACATACATGAGAGCGGCCAGGAGATTACGTCACGATGACCTTACAAATACAAAGAGAGGGACGATTCCCCATATTTCATTTTAGCCTATAAACGCCTGCTGGGCAGTTCTGCGAAGAACCTCAGGTATCGAGTCAAACCCTTCTGAGTAACAATAAAGCCATTATTAAACTTTTCAAACTTTTTCAAGACGTTCTAATATTTTTCAAACCTTTTCATGCCAATATCAAACGTTTTCAAGATGCTATAAAACTTTTCTAGGCTATTTTTAAACTATTCCAACCCATTTTGAAACTTTTTGGAGCAGTGCTTACTTGTTACATGAAAAGGTTTGAAAAAGTTCGACTCGGGATACCTGAGAACGGTGCACTGCCTCCAAAAGCAGGAAAGCGCAAAACAACATTGGATGGCGCACTTTGCGTTTTCAGACGCAGAGACACAGAATTTAGCCGAGCATGAGACGGGAGACAGCAAACGCGCCCGGACGCACAATTTTCAACGGTTATATATATGACTCGCATATATGACTATAAATGACTCGCAATTAGTATTTTAAAAAATGTGAAAATCATCCTTAAAACATAAGTTACATTCCTCCAGTCTGGAGCAGCGCAAACGCAAAATCGATATTCTTAGTGCGCACTTTCTACTAATAAGGGGACCCTTTGAATGGTGACCACTGCTGTACGAAATACAGGGTGGCCGATAAGTATAGGACGCTCGCTTTCAGCGTTCCCTGGCACGGTGCCAAGGGATATTTTCGAAAAATTTCGAAACTTTTCGAAAGTCCAGAGACTATATAAGTAAGCTTCTCAGTCATTTGTTCTCACTTCTCCATATCGCCGAGCTATGAAAAGTTCTCCTCATCGTCCTTCCATTGAACTCTTGTTCAAGAGAGGCCTCGGAAGTGCTGAGATCGCTCGACGCCTTCAAATTTCGTCTTCGACGGTTCGAATTCTTCGACGGCACTTTGCTGGTGGTCCATTTATCCTTCAACAAGACTGGGCACCGTCCCATGGCTCGAGATCGACATTGGCCGTCTTGGAGGCGCATTTCCCTGGATTCCTGGACAAGAACTTGTGGCCTGCTTCCAGCCCGGATCTCAATCCGATGGATTTCAGCGTTTGGGGCATGTTGGAAGGGAAGATCGCGGGAAAAGTTTTTGCTACTGTCGATGACTTGAAGGCCGCTCTCGAGGTAGCATGGGCTTCGATCGACGACGGATACCTGCGGCGCACTGTCAATTCGGTGAAGAAACGTTTGAGAGCCTGTGTCAAAGCTCGTGGATCCAACTTCGAAATTCTCTTGTAAAATCAAATTTTCTGCTTATTTTTTGTTGTTTAATAAAGGTTGTTCTCGAAAAATCCTCAAATTGAAAAAATGGGAGCACTTTCAAAACGTCCTATACTTATCGGCCACCCTGTAGTGTGTGACAAGAGAAACACATACATGAGAGCGGCCAGGAGATTACGTCACGATGGCCTTACAAAGCGAGGGACAACCCGCGATATTTTATTTTAGCCTATAAACAAGTCAGCTGCGCGGTCTTGCAAGATCTTGCGGCGCACGGTTTGCCGAAATGCGAGAATTTTTGAATTGGTCGCGGTGGGGCGCACCTGCATTTTCAGTGCTAAATTAGTCGGTGGTTCAATTTCAGAACAGGTTATTTTTACTGATTTTTTAAATATTTTGCAACATCATTATTGTTAATGCCGGTAAACACTAACTCGTACGAAATAGAACTCGTACGAAATAGAACTCATACGAAATAGAACTCGTACGGAATAGAACTCGTACGGAATAGAACTGCCTGAAATGGAGCTGGACCGACACAGAACCGCTCGAACAATTCGAAGAATTATTTCATTGTACATTGTGAGTTTCTGACAAGGGAAGTCATTTTGGACGGGCTTTGAGATCTTTATGAAACTTGTGTCATAGGTAGTCCAGACCAGGCTTTCTCGGAAATTTCCGAAATGTCGGAATTCCGTCGGAATTCCGATGTCGGAAATTTCCGATTCCGGTTCCGAGGCAGTTTCACTTCCGAAAAAATTTCCGATTCCGTTCCGAGACAAAATGATTTCCGAAGATATTTCCGTTTCCGCCGGAAATAATATTTTTCCGACGTCGGAAAAAAAAACATGTTTTTCTGTCGAAATTTGGTAGGAAAATCGTATTTTTTTTTTGGAAAATATTCGACCATGTCCGTGACAAAAATTTCATATTTAAAACGGCTCCGCGACATCTCGAAACTAGACATCTGGGAACTGCGACATCTCGAAACCGGACATTTCGAAACCGGACATCTCGAAACCGCGTTAGCAGTGGGGGGGGGGGGTTGAAAAAGAGGTAGGAAGTAAATTTTTTTCATAATTTAATGACTATTCAACAAATAATCAAAAAGTGCAAGATTTGAGCGTCATTTCTTTGGAGGCCATTAAAAAATGTTTACAGTATGAAAACTGCACCTTGCATCGGGAGCAGGGGTGGGACCAAAAAATGTTTTTTTGTTCATGCACGTGAGCAAAAAGGTTTTTTTATGCCGCGAAGGCGCAAAAAATGCCTCTATTTGAACAAAACCGGGATATGCTCTGAATCGACCAAAAATCTCTAATTTTCAACAAAAACTTTGGAAAAATACCAATTTTTTTAATTTTCAAATGTTTTAAGGACAAATAAAATTTTCTTTCTCAAAAAAAAATTTGTTCAAGAAAATAATACCAAAAAAAATGTGTATTTCTGCGAGTTAAATGGAAATTTTTCAAAAGTTCGTTGAAAATTAAAGATTTTTTGTCAATTCAGAGCATATCCCGGCTAAATTTTTGTTCAAATACAGGCATTGCTTTGCGCTTAAAGAAACTTTTTTTTCACCGGCATGAACAAAACAAATTTTTTTGTTTCACTTAAAAGAAACACAACAAACGACCGAAGAAACATTTTTTTGGTCCCACCCCTGCTCCCGATGCAAGGTGCAGTTTGCGTACTGTAAACTACTTTTGGTGGCGGCCAAAGAAATGATGCTCAAATCTTGCACTTTTTGATTTTTTGTTGAATAGTCATTAAATTATAAAAAACAATTTTTTTTTTGCTTCCTACATACCTCTCTTTCAGCCCCCCTCCCCACTGTTAACGCGGTTTCGAGATGTCCGGTTTCGAAATGTCCAGTTTCGAGATGTCTGTTTTCGAGATGTCGTGGAGCTTTTAAAACACGAGTCTACGTATCATTCCTCAATTTTTTTAAAACTTTTTTTGGATAATTTAAGATTTTATGGGTCTATTCAGGTTCATCTCCGATTTTTCCGATCGGAAATCGGAATTCCGTCGGAAGTCGGAATTCCGACGGAAATCGGAACGAGAATTTGAAATTTCGGAATTCCGACGGAAATTCGGAAATGAAAATGAAAAATTCGGAATTCCGTCGGAACATCGGAAGAGAAAATTATAAAATCGGAAATTTCCGACGGAACTCGGAAGAGGAATTTTCATTTCCGAGAAAGCCTGGTCCAGACCCTCCTGAATCGAAATCAGTTAAAAAAAACTGCGGGTTTTGCCGTCTTCTGGAGTTTATGGTGAGTGGGTAGCGCAGTTGAATGGTAATCATGAGTTCACGAGTTCGAACCCACCTTTCTTTTTTTATTTTTTATTTTTCGTTTTAAACTTATTTTTTTTGTCAGATGTTGTGAAAAATAATTTAATTTTTTCAACATTTTTTTTTTGATTTAGTTGCCGGTGGCAAGTCCTTTGCCCAATCCCCTTTATTATCGGCCTACACGTATCAGCGCCACGGCACTCCGTCTAGACCGCCATACACGCTGTTAAGCGCCACAAATAAAAAAAAATAAAAGTAGTTTAATTTCACGTGAGTTCACGCGGTTTACTGCCACGTGGATATTATTTATTTTGAGCGGCCCGATTGGCCATTCAGTTCTCTTTCGTTTTTAGCTTTTGTTGTTCTCGCCCTTTTCCGTTTATATATTTTGGCGATAAATCTTTTTGTTTTGTTCATCTTTGCTTTTATATAATTGGAACCCAACAACTTGGGGGCCGAACCGGTCTGTTGGTTCTTCGTAGAATTTCGAGTTTTGCGCAGTGGTTTTGAAGAGACCCGCTCATTCCGAATATTCTTTGAAAAATCAATAGCACTCACAAAGATTGTACAAATTTCGCCGAATTTTCGTCAAATTTTCACTGGTTGAAGACCTCTGAAGTTTGCGAAATTTTGTTTCACTGGTTGAAGACCGCTGAGACTAGCCCAAAACTTTTGAATAAAGGTTTTGCCGGCGGAAAACAAATGGACCAGATGACGCCGGAGACAATGGACGGAAGGGGAGCGAGAGGAACGGAAGACTTGGAGTTAACCGTCGAAGATGGACATGTGGGTGTCAAGCGACGGAGGAAGCTGTGGAAGAATTTTGCGCGGTTCGTGAATGCGGCCGACAAAGTTGAAGAGCAGGTGATGGAAAAGCTGATTTCGGTGCAAAGGTGCACAGTGAGGCAGCGGGAGATGATCGTTGGACCGATCGTAGAGTTCAGGAAGGAACTGTCGGCGCGATTCGAAGAAGTCGGACATGACAAGTGGCCACGAGCAGTGCTCAGGCTGATGAGGGAGCAGAAGCTGCAAACAGTTGAGGAGCTGAGAGAACTGTGTGAGCGAGGCAGTCTAGAGGACAGAAGCTCAAGGAAAGAAGGTGAAGAAAACCATCAGGATGAGCTGATTTGGTTCAAGGAGGAAAAGGAGCGACTTGAGGCACGCATTCGGGAGTGCGAGGCAGAGAAGCTCAGAGCCGAGAAGTTAATGCGCAGGGCGCAAAGGGCGGTCGAGGAGGAGAGGAAGACTGCGGAGGAGTTGAACGGAAGCCTGAAACAAGTGACAAGGGAGGTGGAAAGGCTAAGAAGATATGGCAGAACGAACCAATGTTTCCGTTGTGGAGGTGTGGGCCATGTGGTAAGACAGTGTACGTCGAGGCCAGTACAGAAAGTGGACACAGCCAAGAAAGCAAGGAAAGAAAAGATGGTTGAGCCGGTGGAAATCCTGGGACAGGGAAAGCGATTCGAGGCTGATGGTGGTTCGGTCGTATCGGTGATCTCCACAGGTAGTTGGGAACGATCGAAGAGAAGAAGTTCGAATCGGGAGAAAGAGGTGGAAGTGTTGGCGAAGCCAAACTTCAGAGAGCCTCCACAGAGTGGTGCTCAGGTTAAGGCGAAAGCGAAATCAGGCCTCGGGCAGTTCATCCGGATGGAAACGGAGAAAGAGTGTGTGCCGACGAGCCTGTGCTTGAAGAGTGAAAAAATGAAGGTTACAGGGGTGGTGTCGAACCCGCTGTTCATAGAGAGAAATCAAGGGATCGGTGTAGGATCGCTAAGCGCGACAAGGAGATCGCCGAAGACTTCACAAGTGACAGTGGACAGGATGGGTGAAGACAAAACACGCTGGGTTCTACGGGAACAGAAGAGATTAGTGTCGGATGTGCAGAAGGGAGCCAAGAAAGGAAGACGAGAGGCGCGAAGACAAACAGTCAACTGTGCCGGGGAAAGCGAAAAGAGCGAATTCCTTGTTGAAAACTCGGATTTGTCTCACAGAAGGACGTTGGAATACAGACACGGCGGTGTCTATACGGTGAAACCGGACAAGGATCGGTTGTCGCCAGTTTCATTTTCGGCGTCGGAGACAAGTGATTCGATGAAATGTCTGGTCGACCGCAGTGACATGGCAGTACTGGAGCACGAATCAGTGACGAATCGACGGCTGGGCCGATCTCGGAGCAGAAAAGAGTCGCGGAGAGACGTGGACACTTTGCTACGGGCCCGTGCAAGACGACTGGAATGTCATCGCCACGTCAGTTCTGATAAGTGATATTTCTCATTAATGGTTAGGACGTGTGTTACTGTTATCCGTTATTTTGTGTTGTATAGTAGGAAGCCAATAGGTTTGGGCCTATCCGTTTTGAGTTCAGGAAATGTTTAGGTTTTGTTTCTTAAGCTTAGGATTTTGTGAGTGTATTAGGCCCTGTTAAGACTAGGAAGTAGGTTTTATGGTTAGGGATTGAGAATTTGTAGGGTTTTGTTGTTGTTATAACGTGGCAGTAGAGTAAGCTAGGAAGAGCGAAAAGGCTGGTCATGTTAGGAGAAGAATGTAAGTCGAGTGGACGTGTATTGTGCCAGCACCGGCCAGGGGTCCGGTTTGTTGGACGGGGGGGGGGAAGTTGCCGGTGGCAAGTCCTTTACCCAATCCCCTTTATTATCGGCCTACACGTATCAGCGCCACGGCACTCCGTCTAGACCGCCATACACGCTGTTAAGCGCCACAAATAAAAAAAAATAAAAGTAGTTTAATTTCACGTGAGTTCACGCGGTTTACTGCCACGTGGATATTATTTATTTTGAGCGGCCCGATTGGCCATTCAGTTCTCTTTCGTTTTTAGCTTTTGTTGTTCTCGCCCTTTTCCGTTTATATATTTTGGCGATAAATCTTTTTGTTTTGTTCATCTTTGCTTTTATATAATTGGAACCCAACAACTATTTTTTTTTAAGTTTGGAAATATTGAGAAAGTTCTTGAAAATTCTATACTGTTTAAGAAAATTCCAGAAAGATTCAGAAATTCCCACATAATTCTCTGGGAGCTTCTTGCAAATTATTCGAATTTTCTAGAACTTTTTTTTCGATCAGTATAAATCGATCAGGTCAGCTATTGCTGATTATATCATCATGGTTTATGAGTCAGTCAAGAATGGAACTTATCAAATTTCCACGAAAGAATATTTCACAAGTTTTGAAGATGATATCAAAGATACAAGTAGGTTTCGTATTCAAATTTCGTATTCGTATTTTCAGACTTGGAGGAATCTCTGCAGATAACCACTATGATATTCGTGTACAGGATGTTCGATAGTACTAGTATGCCAATTTATAGAAAATTCTGAACCCTTACCATTTCGAAAGTCCCTTGTTAATGGTGGACACTTTTGATGATTTTTTGCGCTGAAGTGACAGGGAAACGTGCACAAAACGATGATTACTGAACAAGTCGCCTACAGTGATCTCGTTTACAATGTCCGAGTTTGTGAAACACAAGTCAAGCACATTGTCAGGATTAAGACGAGTTGGGGACAAGACATGCTGCTTAAGACCATTCTTAATTGAAAAGGACAACAACTTTCTACATTTAGGATCAGACGCTTTAATATTGGCCCAGTCGATGTGAGGATAATTGAAATCACCAAAAACCAGACAGTTGCCTCTAACACTTATTAGATCTTTGAGACAATCAAGTAGACTGTCAATAGGGAATTTATGATTTGGATGGTAGACTGACAGAACACGCAACCTACCACTTGTGAGCAATATATCGACCCCAACCACTTCAAGAGACCCAAAAGAATCAGGGATTTTAATTATAGAAAAAATTTAAAGATTTTGAAATAAGTACGGCTACACCCCCTCCATGCCTGTCACGATCTTTACGTATGACTGAGAAACGGTTGTAAAGAGAAAGAATGGGATCAGAAACAGTGTAGTCTAATTTTGTTTCGGTGAGACATATAACGTCAAGAAATAGCGAATTAACAGTAAGCTCAAGAAGGGGAATCTTATTTACAACCGAAAAACAATTGGCATACCCGACATTTAAGTTACTCACTGAATTATTGACGCCACGTCCACCACTGTGCGAAGGGAGCGCGTTTGCAGCGCTCCGTACTGAGAATAGTGTGTTTTCAATCGAGTTGCAGCATGAGAACGAGAGATACAAATACAAGTTTTCTCTGCTTCTCTTCGAATCGAATTGTGTTTGCGTGGTCGCGCGAAAAAAAGTGGGCGGAGTCACGCGTTCTCATGTCGCAATTCGATTGAAAAAACAATATTTACGAATTTAAATATGCGCATTCGCTGATTTTTTTTCATAAAATTTCATAATTATTACATTGCCAGAGGAAAAGTTCTATATATTATCTGTTCAAAAATATTAAAAACGCGCTCTACCGATGATGCAAGGCGTACCGCGTTTTTTCTGCGTAAATATCTTCTTTTTTTTTTCTAATTTTCCGTTTTGTCTATATAACTCTCTGACTCATTTTTATTATTTTTAAGAAAGCCGTTGTCGGTAGAGCGAGAAATCATTTTCTTGGCCCTATAATTCATTTTTTATGAGCATTTAAATACTGTCGCATTTTTTGTTGTTGTAATTGTAAAAAAATTTCAAAAATAGTACCTCAACAATTTCGGCACTACTACTCCGTCCATTGAACAAACTTATAATTCCGCGGTGCTCAAACAACGTTTTGTAGTGGGAAAATCTGAAAACCTCCAACAAAAAAGCATTTTTTATGAGCAAAATACGGGAAAAAACCAAACCTGTGTGATTTTAATTTCAAAAAAGCCCTTAAGAAGGTGTCGAGATCTTCGCGAAGTCCGGCGAACACTGGAGTTAGCGATGTGGCACCGCCTTTTGGCATTTTACCCTAAAAATTTGGGGGGGGGGGGGGGGAATGCGAGAAAGAGAAGAAAAATTAAAAATTTCATTGTAATTTGTTGGATTGGAAATCCACGTGGTGGAAATTCGCTGTGAGACCAAGAAAACTTTTGTGGTATACTTCTTTGATACAGTAACCCAGTTTATTTTTTATTTTTTCGAAAAAAAACGATTTTTAAGCATTTTTATTTACAGAATAAATAAATAAATACAGGTGAAAATAACAAACAAGGATAATTAGAAATTAGACAATTGTCGCCAAGAGTTGTTCAATTGTGATTTCCTCAACGGTCGAAGTTTGCCTGCTAAACTTTGGCTCTGGCAAAAAACAACGAATCGCAATAATAAGTGTAAAAAGAAAAAATAAAACTATGAATATGATAGTGATTAAAATGATAAAATTTTCCCTAGAAATGTGTCTGGGAAGTGTGAAAATTAAGGTTTCTTCGTTGTGGATTTGACACGTGTCACCATGGAAATTCGGAAGGCATTCGGCTCGAATAGCAGTAGAAATCTCGAATATTCCATCCAATTCCTGAGAAAACGTGGCATTCATCCAGTGCGCGTCAATGTTATTCACATTCAACATGATCCTCTGGCTCATTTTCTCTCCAATTTTCGCCGAGCTATTCGAGTGGATCATCTGGATACTGTAGTGGAATACGGTAGAATTCGGATTCATCGGAAGCACCAAAGTCTTGACGATTCGTGGAAACAGTCGTAGATCAAAAGAGATTCCGTATCGGGAAGAGTTCCGCACGTCCATCGCTTCGATTCGGGCGATGACAGACTGTGGAGAGGAGATTCTCATCAACACGATTCCAGTTGAGTGACAGAGCGGAAATAGTAGGGAAATCAGTGAAATTGTGTTTAGAAAAGTGGTGGACAACATTTGAGACGTCTGATTTGTACTTTACGGTACAAAATTGAACGTTTTATTTCATTATTCATATTCTGGAAGGTTGGGGGGGGGGGGCGGAGCCCCAAAAGCACCGCCTATTTTGTCGGTATACCGTTTCCTTTTGAGTATACTGTCGGCTCGGTGGGCATAAACGATTCTTAGATTACCGTGGCGGTAAAAAAGTATACCGAAAGAGAAACCGACCTTAAATGGGAATTTCTTTTATTAAATTAAAAAGAAAACTGTGAAAAAAGAGATACCTTTAAAAAAAAAACAATAACAGTGAAAGATTGATAGAAAACAGAAAAAAACAAAAACTACAATTTCAGATTGGAATCATTGCCAATGTGGCCTCGAGAATCACTCGAATCCTGTCCATTGGTAATTCGTCTTGGTCCGAAGCTTTCTGAATCATGGCGTCCACCTTCTTAAGAATATCACCAAGTTGTGGAGAATCCTGATTAACAATGAAATTCCGAACGTTTGCAAGGAAATCTTTGGTTTTTCGGTGGTTGAAGCTTGGAGCAGCAGAAGTGCTGAAATTAAATTTAATTTAGTTTACTGGAAAAAAAAAACTATATTAGAAGGGTATCCGTAGTAAACCGCGCAATGTTTTTGTTGTTGTAAAATTTTGGTTTCAATATTGTCGGCCCGCCAAAATGGTCAAACGCGCTCCGCTGAACTCAATACTACGTGGATTTTATTTTGGTTTCCAAATTTTTTCATTTCACGTGTAAATTCAACGTGAAATAAAATAATTTGGAAACCAAAATGAAATCCACGTAGTATTGAGTTCAGCGGAGCGCGTTTGACCGAAGTGGCGGGCCGATAATATTCAGTTTAACTACACGGCATGCTGGACCCTACGAAAGTGCAAACGCGCCCTGGCGCACTTTTGCGTTTTTCTCTGCGCCTCCATATATTTATCTTGGAGTATTGCCAAAAATTTTTGGCGCCTTGCCAAATATGTTTTATTTTTGGCAAAATATAACGTTGTTCGCATTTTTATTTCCAATGTTCGTATTTTGTTTTTCAGAATTTAAATTAAATTAAAATTAACTATTTTATTTACGAAAAAACCCGACTTAAAATCAACATTCCAACAAAAAAAATGTATCACATTAATCTCAAAAACAACCATTTAAAAAAAAAAAAATTTTTTTTAATGAGAAACAAACAAAATAATAATAAATGAGCAAAAAAAATAACAAAGAAAAGTAAGAAAGAAACAATAAATCTGCGGAGGAGACGCAGGGACGCGAGAGTAGAATAGCGCGCAAAAATTCGCTTTTGAACAATAATTCAAAAACGTAGCCTCCAACACGCCGTGAACTATAATGGACCTATTCATAGGATTCGTTTTTTGACATTTTTTTAACGTTTAACATTGCTTGACATTTTTTGACATCTATGAATAGAAAAAAAACATTTTTTTGTTTTTTTTCTTGTATGAATAGGTCCATAAGTCTCTCAAAAATATTTGAGCCAAAATAATGAGAAACACAAAATCTTGGACCTATTCAGTGCAGGATGAAAAATAGTTGTATGAGTGTTTTAAGCTCATTGCAGAATCCCGAAAGAACGGTAAAACAGCGTAAATTTTTTGGGGAAAGTTGGTTAAAATGTAATATTGGTTCGGAAATTTACGAATATTATGAATTCGTGACGTAGCGAGACAGCGTGTCAAGTTATGCGTCAGCAAATGTTGGGTCTCGCCACGATTCAGCTTTTGGCGGCGAGATAGGAAAAATTGTTTCATTTTGCTGGCGCACAACTTGCAGCAACGTGTCGCCACGTCACGAATCCATAATATCAGATTAAAATCGTACTAAAAACTTCTCTTAATATGGGGTTATTCATGAGAAAAAAACGGTTTGTTTTTGTTTTTTTCCAATTCACGCGAGGTCGAGAATTGTAAAAAAAAAATACAGGTAGAGAAACGGGGATATACCATTGATAGTGAAGAGACACAGAGACTGCCCCCTTTCTTTGAACTCCTCACCTTCTCCGTCTCTTCAATATCAATGCTATATCATGGGGAACCCCGTATTTTTTTTTACAATTCTCGACATCGCGTGAATTAGAAAAAAAGAACAAAAAAAAACAGTTTTTTTTCTCGTGAATAACCCCATTAGTGTTTTAGTACGATTTTAATCTTACCTAGAAATTTTCATCTTTCTTGATATTTCCCCTGTTTTTATAATCGATTTTCAATGAAACATGTATTGTCGGCCCGCCACGTCGGTCAAACGCGCTCCGTTAAAATCAGTACTACGTGGATTTCATTTTGGTTTCCAAATTATTTAATTTCACGTTGAAATTACACGTGAAATGAAATAATTTGGAGACCAAAATGAAAATTTCATACCGTTGAGTTCAGCGGAGCGCGTTTGACCATTTTGGCGGGCCGACAATATGAAAATGTATTTTTATTTTCGGGTCTCGGACGTTTCGAAATTATTTCTGCATTTTGTCGTCGCGGTGTTTGCACACAATATTTTTAAAAAGCTTTTTAAGGAAAATTCCATAAAAATCTTGGGGAAAAAAGATTGTGTACAAACACCGCGACAACAAAATTCAGAAAAAATTTCGAAATGTCCCAGTTTCGAAACGTCCCAAATCCGTTTTTAACGTAATTTTTGTTTAAAAAAAACTTACGCCTTTTCCGTCAACTGATTCTTCAAAAAGACTTCGCGATTCTCGCTAACATATTCCACCAACGAATTCATCATTTGCTCGTCGATGCGGCTTTTCGCGCTCTCCGCTGTTTCTGAAAACGCCGCTGTTTTGCCAATCGTCGATTCATCTGAATCCGTGCTTGATTGAGAGACAGATCGAGCCTCAGTGGAATTATTGCCGGAAAGAATACGTTCTACTAAACCGACAATTTTCGGGTCTTCGGTTATTCGGACACACTTCATCGGCTTGAATTGAGATCTCTGGAAAAGTCAAGGTTATTTTCGAAGACGTTCGAGTTTAGCAGGTACCGTGATTGGTTCTGAATGGTGGCGGGTGATAATCTGGTTATCAGTGCGACGTTGTTTGTGTATTCTGGAAAAATGGGAGCATTTTGAAAAAAAACTATTTTAGAACGGCTCAAAAGAATTTTCTGGTCAATTTCTTTGCAATTTCGTCTAGTTTTGCAAAATACCTATTGGTGTTTTTTTGTTGCTTTTCTATGAAAAACCATTATGAGAAATTACTCTTACAATTGTTTTTTCTTGCTTTCTTTTTACGCGAAAAAAAACAGAATACGCCAGCCTTCAGAAAAAAAATCGAATAATTTTTAATGTTCACAGAAAAATTAGATGAATCAATTTCAACACTCGGTGCAAAAAAATTCCCAAGTTCATAATAAACTCACGGCTCACTCCTGCCACTCGCATCCGATTCTTTTCCATCATCCGTTTCTTTTTCTTCTTCATTTCCTCTTCCTAACCTTCTTTTCTTGCCGTCTTCCGGACTATTTTTCCGGTACATTGTTATGCAACCTTCGTTGTCCACCCGGACTTCCGCCGCTTCTCTCAGCCTCTCCAGATAATCACAATCGACAGGAATTCTTAATTCATAGTAAAGTTTTAATTTCGATTCCTTCGGGAGATTTGCCTCGTGCAATTTTGGCGCCATCATGCGACGAAACCGTGTGTTTAATGCAGAAACGCCACGAGGTGTAGACGTTTGTTTCTTGTACTCTTCCCAAATAGTTATACCTTTCGAAAAAATGCGATTTTTCTCCGCATTTCCCGTTTTTGGAATCGAAATCTGTTTTAGAAGAAAATTCCACATATCCAAGTCTTCCTCCTCTGTGAATTTCAATCTTCTCGCACTGCTGGACAGTTTCGAACACATTGCTTTGCAATGTTCCGCGTCGCTATTACCGAGCGTAGTGTTCACAGATTTTTGGAAAGAAGTTTCTGGAACTTCATCGGGAACACCTTTAGCATCCAGAGCGAAACCACCTTCTTTTTTCTCCTTATACTTCACAATGCATCCGTTTTCATCAATTTCAATGTCGGCTTCGAGTTTGAGTACGTCGAGAAACACTGATTCCACAGGGAGTTTATAAAAAAAGTACATTTTCACTTTCACAGCCTTTTCGAGTCCGATCAGGGGCAGCAATTTTTCGTGTTGGTGGAATCTGTAAGTTTTTATCATACAAATATTCAATTTTCTTGCCGGTTACAATAATATTTCACGTGAAAATTCTGCAAACACCGCAGGCCATGTAAAGCCACATTTCATTTTTGATATTACTGCGTCGCGAAAACCAGTCAGAGCGGAGCGCGCAAATCGGCCCTCTCTCCGCGAAAAGTGGGAGTCACAGCCGCCACTGGGGTATGAAGAGGGAGTGAGTAAACGCGCCCGGACGCGCACATGCAACGCATCCAAATGAGGCCCAAAAAATAAAAAAAGCGCGCGAATAATTTCACATTATCGGAGAGAAAACCCAAAGCAAAATCGTGAAAATTACGAAATCCTATCCAAAATTATTTCGCGCGCGTTGGTTTTTCTCACAGTCACAGCAGAGTCGAAAAAAAAATTATGGTGGCTGGATGAGATTTACAAAGAGCTCTCATTTTAGCCGGTCAGGAGATTGAAACGACAATATTGTGGGGATATTCACGAAATAGCAACAAAAAACGCGCAAAAACTCGAAATATCGATTTAAAAATGTATTTTTTTTTCCTGAAAAGGTATTTCGGCCCAAAATTTTCTGAATTTTCATATCCACGAGTATTTTTGCCCTTTTTCGAGTTTTCGCGCAGTTTTTTTTTTTCGTAAATAACCCCATTATCAATTCAATCTTCTTGCCGGTTTCACGCGGAAAATCGCAGGCCACACCCACTCTGTTTTTTTCAACAGAACGGAATGAAAAAAGTTGAGTGAGTGCGGCCCCACGTGGCGTTCTAATTTCTCAGAATAACTGTGATGTATGCAGAATGTTCCACGTGTGTCACATTTATCTACCGTAAAAGATGTAATTGAAGTACACCTGTATTAGAAGTACACCCCCAAGAGGCCTTTGAAAAATAGAAGTACACCCTCTAATAGAGGTACATCATCTGGTGAATTATCTTTAAAAATTATTTATTCCATTTTTGAAGCTTTTTTTCTGTTTTTCATTGGTTTAAAGAATTTTTGGATTGAAAAATCATTTGAATGCCCGCGACACAAGTGTGCAAACACGTTCATGGAGGCACATAATTGCAACACTTTAATCGACGAATGCAGATTTCGAATTTTTGAAACTCTGGCAAAACCGGGAAAAAGTTACCAAAACCGGGAAAATTTGCATGTCTGCAGCGCAGTTTTTCTAGAATTTTATAATTCTTTCAGTACAAAACTCGTGCCACACGTTTGCAATGGGCGGTACTTCTTCCTGGGTTTTGGAAATGTTTTTCCCAGTTTTGTCTTCCCCGGTTTCGCGTTTTTCCCGATTTTGTCTAAGTCTCGCATTGTCTTTCTTTTTTGTTATTTTTCTTCTGAAAATAGTTCGAAAACGATTCTCTCGACTATCGTTGGAAACTGAAAGGCTTGAAGCCGATTCTGAAGCGGGCGACATTTTGGGAGGGTACGACAGAATAGAACTAGACGAAATAGAAATTCTACAAAATAGAACTGTAACAAAATAGAAGTGAGCGGAATAAAACTGCTACAAAATAGAACTCGTGGTGGGAATTTGCATAAAGAAAAATTGAAAAAAATTCAAACGCGCTCCATCGCACCACGAGTTCTTTTTTGTAAAGCAGCAAAAGAGTATGGTGTCAGCCGACTATGTATTATTTTTTGGAAAAATCAGGAACTTAAAATGAAAGCGAGTCAAAACGATTTACAATTTGAAAAAAAAACGACCTGATAGAGCCGGATTTTTTTGGTTTTGTTGCTTTGTTAAAATGAATTCTGTATTTCTTGATGGCAGGCCAAGCGTGAGTCTAAACATATGTCCGCGGGTGGGATGAAAAATAGAAGTACACCCTCTAATTGAAGTACACCTGTATTAGAAGTACACCCATTTGGGGGGTTTGAAAAATAGAAATACATGTACTTCAATTACAGGTTTTACGGTATTTTTTTTGTAAATTTTAATCCAAAAAACCTACAATTCCTGCAACTCGCCCGCCGATTTTTTCGATTCGTGCCTCTTTATATAAACTTCCCAAACGGATTCATTGAGACCACACCGTTTTTCCACCAACTTCTTATCGTTTTCCATAACATTTTCAGCCAAAAACGTCCAAATTTTGCCGATTTCGTCCTCGTCAATAACTGCCGGTGGAGGTGTGACATCGGGTGGCGGCGTGCTGCTGGGGCCTGAATAATTAAAAATTTTATCGCTTTTCAAACATTTTTTCTTAAATACCCGGCGTTGTGCACTCAGATTTGATGTTTATTGTTGGCATCGCTATCGGAGAATTTGAGTTTTCCATGGCTAAAGGAGAAAATTATTTTTAAAAATAGATATTTATCTCGTGGGTTTTCAGATAAAAAGTTGAACAGCTTAAAGACATTTTTAAAGAAAAAATGAACAATTTACTAAAGGAACATAAAATTTAAATATTTATGGACCTATTCAAAGTACTGTAGAAAATCGGAAAAAATGACAAAAAAACTGGGAGAAAACTCGGAAAATGCTCCGATTGGTCTGAAATTTTGGGAGAAACTGTCAAAAATGCTTCCGGGTTTGATCAGAAAATTTTGGACCGAAATATCGATTTTAGAAAATTTTCAGAAAAAAAATCGATATTTTTTTAAATCGATATTTCGGTCCAAAATTTTCTGAGAAAGTCCGGAAGCATTTTTGACAGTTTCTCCCAAAGTTTCAGACCAATCGGAGCATCTCCCGAGTTTTCTCCCACTCAGGCAACTCATTTCTTACTATAATAGGAAATCCAAATCTGAATAGGAAATTTTGGAACTTGTCCAGGAAACTCAGATCTTGTTAGGAAATACAAATCTTATATAGAAATTTACAAACTATAAAGGGGTCTTGACAGATTCGAAAATTTTTTGAAATCTCGAATCTGTACAGAAAATTTACCGGTCTTGCAAGATCTGCTAAGATTTGTAAAATTGATTGCACGAGATGCGTCAATAAAATTTCTTGGTACCATTCGCGTCACGAATTTCGAAATGTTTCGTGTGGATTTTTATTGCGTTGTTATTTTATTTTTATTTATTTATTTTTGGCCTTTTTATGAGCTGCATTCAATTTGAAGTGTTTGCAGCCTAATGGATCGCGCCACCAATCAGCCTGTGATTTCTTGGGCACTCGAAAAACAGTGGAGCGCAGAGAACAATTGAAAATCAGGACAAAGTACGTAAGTAATGGATGTATTTAAATACATGAGTTTTTCTGTCAATCGTATTGCCAAAATAAAAAACTGCAATGCACTGTTTGCGTGCTTTTAAAATTCAAATGGCAATGAAAGAAATAGCATGGGAAATGAAGAGATGTGTTCCCATTTTCGTTTGAATTTCAAAAGTACGCAAACCCCGCGTTGCAATTTTTTTGTTTGCACAATATCTAGAAATCCACTTACCGTATTTCCTCTAATATAAGCGCACCTCTAATTAAAACACACCATCTAATAGAAGCACATTTAGAGAAGAGGTGGAAAAATAGAGGCGCATGCGCTTAAATTAGAGGAAATACGGTATGTTAAAATTGAGCTTTATTGTGAAAACAAAAAAATTGCAACGCGGTGTTTGCGTACTTTTAAAATTCAAATGGCAATGAGAGAAATAGCATGGCAAATGAAGAGATTTGTTCCAATTTTCGTTTGAATTACGCAAACACCGCGTTGCAACTTTTTTGTTTTCACAATATGTAATCTACTGGGGCGATCAGGGCTGGGCGTAAAATTTTTTTAACGGATTCCGTAAAACGTAAAATTAACAGTTTAAAAATCCGTAAAAACCGTAAAATCCGTGAAATCGCAAATTTCACTGTTCAGTAAGGAAAATTAGTTGCTAAAATCAGAAAAAAAAATCACCAACATTGAAATAAAATTGGCCAACAACAAAGAAAAGCATCAGATTGGAAATTAGCCCCTAAAATTCAAAGGATGTATTATTCAATTTCAGTATGCAACATCGAAAAATATGTTGAGCTTTTTCTGAAATAATTTTTGGATAAATCCCACTGAATTGAAAGCATTTTCTACTTCGGCAGAATTTTTAGAAAACAATTCAAGAAAAATACAAAAATTTCGATTTTTTCTCCTCGAATTGGACAAATTAGTTTTATAATTTTTACGGATTTTACGGAATCCGTAAAATTTTTTACGGTCCCTTAAAAACCCGTAAAAACCGTAAAATCCCACCCTTGGAGGCGATCAGAATTTTCTGCAAATGCCTACTTTAGCTGAAAATTACAGGAATGGTCTCCAAAAAACCGCATCGTTGGGGGTAAAGTAGGTCGAACAAGCTACATCTTATGATTTAATCATATAGTTTTTAACACAGAGAGTTCAAATTTTCAAACAGAATTTAATTTTAACTGCGCACATTTGTGTTATACCTCGCTAAACTTCAACAAAAAATCACAGACAATTTTCAGCGATGAACCCAAGTTTTTATTTTTTGGTTATTTTTATAAACTCTTCTAGTTACCACAGAAAAATTTTTTTAAAGCTCTCCGACAAAAATTAAGAACTTTATACCTTCCCAACGTGAAGTGATTTTTTGGAAAAGCAGGTTTTCCTCTTTCTTTCATTGCCGTTTGAATTTTCAAAAGTGCAATTTTTGTTTTGCCAATATCATAATTTATTTTCAGCGCGGCGGCCAGATCGAAGCTCGTCAAAAGGTGCAGAACGGACGACGCGGAACAGCCATCGACATCGGCTTAATTTTTTTCTATTTTAAAATTTTTCCTTTTTTTTTGTTATAACAAATAAAATGAATTTTCTTTTATTCAATCGATAAAGTTTAGATTCCGGGGAATCTGGACAGAAAATTGTGGAATCTGTGCAGAAAATTTTGGTATCTGTCCAGAAATTTTTGGAATCTGCGCAGAAAATTTTGGAATCTGTCCAGAAAATTTTGGTATCTGTGCAGAAAATTTTGGTAACTGTCCAGAAATTTTTGGAATCTGCGCAGAAAATTTTGGAATCTGTGCAGGAGATGCGCGCCTGTGCAGAAAATTTTGGAATCTGTACAGAACATTTTGGAATTATAAGAGGTCGCCAAATATCCATAAATCACTAGTTTATAATTCCAAAAATCTCCCAGTTTTTTGTCATTTTTTCCGTTTTTCTACAGTACTTTGAATAGGTCCATTAGAGCGAGCGAGCGTCATAATCAGGAAAAATGAATATGAAAAAGCTTTTTAAAAAGAAGAAAAAAAAATTCATTTTAAAAAGACGCGCACTAACAATTGCGCGAGCGTTGCGAAAATGAGTACTCTAATTGCTGTTTAGACCACGCCCTCTTTCTTGGTTAAAAATTTTTTTTCCATTTTTTTATATTTTTCTTATTCATTTCATGCACAAAAATTTTAATGGTACGTCCAAAGTAAAAAAAAAAGCGCAAAAAAAGACGCACCGGTTTAGGCCCTCAAATCGTTAAATGCTCATAACTCGGCTCAAAGTGATGCATTTGAGACGTCCCAAAAAAAGATAAAAAGCGAATTGCGGGTTCGGTTTGGGGCCGCGAAGCGGCCCAAAACCTCGCAGCGCGCCTGGGCGCGCTTCATGCACAAAAATTTTAATGGTACGTCCGAAGTAAAAAAAAAAGCGCAAAAAAGACGAAAAAAGGCGTCCAAAGTAACTTTGTTTTGCGTCTTTTTTCTCTACAGTATCCCGCCAAACCTGCACATCTTAGCGACGCGCGAAGCAAATAATTTGAATTTCACATGTTTGTTTACATTTTTTATTGTTTCAAACATGTTTTTAGTTGTTTTTTTGTTTGATCTGCAGGTTCTGCGGTATACTGTAGAGAAAAAAGACGCAAAAACAAAGTTACTTTGGACGCCTTTTTTCGTCTTTTTTTGCGCTTTTTTTTACTTTGGACGTACCATAAGAAAAATTAAAATTTTAAGCCCTACGTTTTTTGCTTATAGAAATATTTAGAAGACGACGTTGCAATTTTTGCCATACTTTAAATAATTTAAAATTTAGAATTTATTTATTATCCGTCACAAATGAATACATTATAGTGGATTCGTGGCGGAGTGACAATTTTTTTCACGTTTTTATTCGAAAAAAATGAAGAAATAACTAAAGAAATTAAGAGATTTTTCGTCTCCCAGAAAAAAGGGAACGAGAAAATGGTGTAAAATGGATTTTAATTATCTGTTTCAAAAAAAGTGAGCGAGTGTGCCGAGATAAGAGACGCAGGCAGACGCGGTGCAAGTGCGCTCTATCGCCGATTTTCTCTGAATTTTGAATCTAGTCTCCCCATGCAAGGTGCAGTGCGATTTCATGCCATATTGTGAAAACAAAAAAGTTGCAACGCGGTGTTTGCGTACTTTCAAAATTCAAACGAAAATGGGAACAAATCTCTTCATTTGCCATGATATTTCTCTCATTGCCGTTTGAATTTTCAAAAGTACGCAAACACCGCGTTGCAACTTTTTTGTTTTCACAATAAAATCAATAATGGACCTATTCACAAAACCGGAAAAAAAGGAAGAAAAAGGAAAACAATTGCGGGAAAAATCGGAGAATGCTCCGATTGACCTGAAATTTTGGGAAAAATTCTCATGTACACGCTCAGAAAATTTCGGACCAAAATATCATCCTTATATATAAAATTCCGTTTGGGTCTGTAACTGAGTTTCTTGGTGTGTCTGTTTCCAAATGGCATGACGGAAGCGAACTGAGCGCCCGAGACCAACACAAAAACTCGAACTTTGGTCTGTAGCTTACCGGGTAAGCGTTTACCCGACTGCGCCACAAGGGACACGCGGAAATTGCATGAAAAAGTTATATTAAAAAAAAGAATAAAAACATTTTGAAAATGAAAAGATATCAAAAGTAGCTTTTGATGCAGCCAAGCTTGTAGATTTTAAAAATTTTCAGAAAAAAATCGATTATTTTTAAAATCGATATTTTGGGCCAAAATTTTGTGAGCTTGTACAGGAGAATTTTTCCTAATATTTCCCAAAATTTCAGGTCAATCGGAGCATTTTCCGATTTTTCCCGCAATTTTTTTCCTTTTTCTTTTTTTTCCAGTTTTGTGAATAGGTCCATAACACAATTTTTCGGTGCTATTTACGCATCGTTTATTGGTGTAGTTGGCAATATAATACGCAATTGAAAATATTTGCAAAAAAAAAACCATGTGCCAATTGCTTTTCCTTAAATAAATTGCTCATTAGAGCGCGTTTAGTCTCTCCCCCTCAGCGCGAATTTGACCGCGACGCGCGCACGCTTCGCGTCGGCCCGTCGTCACTCTGCAGCGGCAGATTTGAACACACTATTCAATTGGACGGGTGCGTGCTCGCTTCTCTCCGTTTTTCTTTCTTTTCTCTTCTTTTCTTTTATTTTTTTTAAATACTTTTCTTGAAATTGAATACATGTCTAGATAAATACGCCTCCTCCTTTTCGAAGCCCATGTATTTATCAAAATCTCCAAACAAACGAAAAAATATCGATTTTTCCTAGAAAATGTCACTCGACAACGTTCACTACCACATTATCAAATCAGTGGGACCCAGAGATGTGCAGAAAGCCATCTCCGATGCTTTGGTGAGTCGTTCTTTTTATTATAATTTTCACCAAAAAATTATAGGCAAGCAACGAGGACGAGCAGTGGTCGGAGCAACGCCTTGGGCTCGACTATTTTCGCGTGAAGGCCACCAATTTGGACGAGTTTTTGAGAAATGAGAAGAAAAGTTTGTCTTGTTTGGGTGGAAAAAATAAATAAAAATTTGTTTTTTTTTTCAGAAAACAGCAATATTGTCGGGGACGGCTTCCGCTCGACGCAAATCGCTGATGACGAGATTCGAGGAAATGGCAGACTTGGAGCGGTGGCTCGTGCGGTTAACAAGGCAAATGGTATGGTTTTTTTTGGAGCATTGCTCGTCGCGGCTGTGGGACTCTCAAGGGAAGTCTTTTCACAAACCATATTGGAATTCTCCGAAACTTGGTGGGCTAATAGAATCTATCTCTGGCTACAGCGTCAAAAAATTTAGCTGCCGAACTTCAAAAAGTTGCTCCAAAGTTCAAAAAAAATTTTTTTTGATGGTGAAGGTGAGACATTGAGATTGAGACGGCAGGGTTCTGTTCTGTTTCCAAAAAACATTTTTTTTCCGTTTTTTTTTGTGCGGTTTCGCATCGCTTTTGGTTTGTTTCATATATTAATCTCATTATGCATTATTTTTTAGCCCGGAAAGTTCAGCGGCAACGCGCCGGAAGCATGTGTGATACTTTTCAAATATGCGACCGGAGGGAGCTTGGCGGAAGCTTGCTTTTATCTTTTTCAGTGTTTAATCGGCTCCCAGTAACCTTTTCTTATATTTTTAGGCTCATCTTTAGACTTTTAATAACAAAAAATCATCCCGCACAGCATGCTTCAGCCCAGCTCCTTCCGGTCGCCAATTTGAAAAGTGTCACACATGCTTCCGGCGCGTTGCCGCTGAACTTTCCGTGCATCAATAAATGCTTAGAAACGCATATTCAAAGCGTGAACAACAAAAAAAGTGCAAAAAAAAATTTTTTTTGGAAACAGAACAGAACCCTGCCGTCTCAATCTGAAACAGAACCCTGCCGTCTCAATCTCAATGTCTCACCTTCACCATCAAAAAAAAATTTTTTTTGATCCCACCCCTGTTTCCCATACTTATTAAAAAAAAAACAATTTTGCCACAAGAGTGTTCGAACCCTTGACCTTTCTCATACTGACCCCCACTCTACCTCTGCGCCACCCTCTAGTTGAGTTTTTCACCTCTGGAGGGTCGTGATAAAAACGAAAGAAGTGACGGAGGGGGGAGCCGGAACTTTGGAACAACTTTTTGAGCTTATTTTTGAAGTTCGGCAGCTAAATTTTTTTGACGCCGTAGCCAGAGAGAGGTTCTATTAGCCCACCAAGTTTCAGAGAATTCCAATATGGTTTGTGAAAAGACTTCCCTTGTCAGCGAAATTGTGTCCTGTTGAGACAGGTATCATCCTTATACAGGGTGGCTCATAAGTATAGGAAGTTTTGATTTGGCCACTAAATTCGAACGCGGTCTAGAATTACAAAACCAACTTTATTCAACTATCGAAAATTTACAAAAGATATTCGAAGTTGGAGCCACCAGCTTGGACATAGGCCTTCAGACGTCAAATCACAGAATTGCTGGTGCGGCAGAGGTAGTCGTTGTAGATTTCGGCTCACGCCTTCTAAAGTGCGGCCTTGAGAGCATTCACAGAGCTGTAGGAGCTGCCTTAGAAGTCCCCACACACTGAAGTCCATAGGATTGAGATCTGGCGACCTAGCAGGCCACAAATCCTTTCCGAGATATCCAGGAAAATGGGTGTCCAGGACCACTTTTGTGGATTTGGCTCCGTGGGACGTGCCCAACGTTGCTGAAGGATAAATGGGCGTCCAACAAAATGCTGAGATGCCCATGGCAACATATTATTCATCAGAACTGTCTTTTGGTACACCTCCGCGTTGATTTTCACATTTCCTCTGGTAAACCGATTACAATCTAACCTCAGTTGTACAATGTAATTTCACCCGATTTACAATCTAAGTTCAGTCGAATTCAATTGTACGGGCAACCTTGGCGCATTGTGAGCGCACGCTAAATACGTCAATCAATAGTTGGCGCAATATTTTTGTTTCCTAAAACTTTTTTCACGTTTTAAAAGTTTTTTTACCATTGCAGCCTATTTTTTGATTTTTTTTTTTCATAAAAATTCATAATTAACTTGCAAATTATTATTATTCTTGCATTTTATTCGGTTTGTTGTGCGTTGTCGAGCTGGCTTTCTCGAAAGATTCGATTCGACAAAAGTTGTATCAACAATTTAGGATGCGAAATCAACCAAAATTGCCCCTGTCGCCCCTTTTCCAATGGTTTTGTGGGCAAAACATTCGACATGAAAAATTGATTTACAGAAAGCCTGCTGATGATGTCTTCTTTGTCACAAAATTCACTATACTTATTTAATTTCAGAACGAAATCACAATATACGAGCAGTTGCGCATGCCACAGAAAATAAGTTTAAAACTTTCAAAGTCGCGAAGAAGAACTATTAGAAATTAACAGCAAAGTAAGTTCAAGTTCAGATATTTTTTTTGATTGCTTGCTAGTAGAGTTCCTTATCGATAAATGCCTTTTTCGACTACTTATCGGCAAATATATTATAGCGTATTTCGTCTTACCATAAGTTAAGCGCATGCGCTTCTATTTTTCGGCTCCCGGACATTTCAAACCCAGACGTTTCAAACCCGGGACCGCAATCTATCGTCGCTTTAGTTCCGTATTTCGGTTCGTTCTGGGGTTTTTTTTCGTACGAAAAACCGATTAGAACAAAAAAGGTAATTTGCGTGCAATCCCGCGACGACAGATTTCGGTTTGAAACGTCTTGGTTTTAAATGTCCGGGAGCCTATTTTGCAACCTCTTCTCCAAATGGGCTTATATTAGAGGAAATACGGTATATCTATTTGTAAATTTCATTGAAAAGGCACACTGCTTCTGACGTTTATCGTCAGTTTCTAGCTTGGATAGTGCGAACCAAATGAGGCTACCCCAAATCAGAACGTTCCCGAATCAGAAATGCTCAAAAACTGAAAGATTGGTGATCTGCTGATTTTCTCCTTAAAATGGTTCTGATACGGGACAGTTCTGATTTGGGAACGTTTTGATTCGGGATAGCCTCAACCTAGTCTGTAGAAAACCGAAAAGTTGAGTGTTCCCCCTAGCGCATTTTTAGTGTGCCACGCCTCTTTCTTGAATTTTCTAATGGGTTCTTAACATATCAAACAAAAATCGTGGGAATACACGGGGGAAGAATCAGATTGACTTGAAAGTGTGGAAAATAATCAGGAAATTTCGGTACCAAATATCATCCTTATAATATCAATTTTCAGACCGCGACACATGGAAGCAGGATTTTCTAAACATCACGATACAGCCAAAAAGTGGCAGATTCAATGGAATTTTCAAATCGTTGGAAACGAGGTATTTTTTATTGAAGAAATTTTATTATTTTGCTTGAAAAATAATTATTACAGAGGATGTATTTTGCGTCTGAACCGACGTATGGCCGCCTGTTTTTGTGACACGGATTTCAATTTTATCAAGGACTGCGATTTTGAATTGTAAGTTGTCCGAATTGTGTTGTTTTGACACTCAAATTTTTAGAACTCATCAGCGCAAAGGAGAAAAAGTCAATCGGCCTGGTCAATATTCTACATTTATATGGCATGACGGTTCAGGAAAATAAAATGCTTACAATTTGATAATTTATATTTTCAAAATGTATCCATTTCTCGTTTTATTTGTTGTTAAATAAATGTTTACTCCCCAATAAATTATGAAAAATATTGACCGTTGAACAATTGCTAAGCAACGCGCGCTACGAGATTCCGGCCGAACAGTACAATCGAGTTGCAGTCGGAGTACAATCTAATCTCAGTCTCAGTTCACTAGAATTAGGTCGTGTTTGGCCTTCAATCCAACTATGATTACATTGTGAACTTACTGATCTTAGACTGTAATTGGTTTACCAGAGTCTATTAATGAACGCCAACGGGGTTTTACCAGTGGATGTTACGCCTAGCTTGGAGTGGCGACGCTTGGGAGACTTGTTCTTCTCCTTACAAAGCAATTGTCTCTAGTTTTGACGATTCGGAAGAGGTTCAATGGTGAAAATCTTCTCGTCACTTCAGATCACGTCTGAGACCCGCCGCACTCACAAGGGAAGTGTTTCAGGTGGGGTTTTGAGAATTTCACCAAAATTTGTGAGGATACACTTTCAACTGTGCTGATTCCGATTCCGTCGTCAGAATTTCCGCATCTCGTCTGGTTTTTCTGAAATTTCGGTTTAAAGTTTCGCGTTTTCCCAGATTTTGTAAGCCGCATCGCCGGTCCCGCCTTTTCAATAGCATTGCGGACGCAGGGCCGGCAAGCAGGAGTGGGTCAGTGGTAGAGCGGATGGTAGGGTAATCCGGTGGTTGGGGGTTCGTTGCCACTCTATGCCGAATTTTGTTAATTTTGTTTGTTCTGGTAAATTAATCGTTTTGTCATCTTGAGAGATGTTTTTATTGAAAAATAAAAATTGTAAAAATTAAAATATTGTAACTATCTATCATAAAACTCATTAAAAACGTTCTAGAAACTATTAGAAAATCATGAACACACTAGTAATCTTCACATTTGAAGGAGTTAATGACACTTGTGTGGTTTCAGGTAGAAGTGGAACAGTTCCGAAAAATGTGTTATTATGCCGCGTCCAAAGTTCAAAAAAAAATTCCTAAATTCAGGAGTTTTTTGCAGTCCAAAGTTCCGAAAAAAATTTACAGACATAACAGGTGATCACAGTTGATACAGGCATTACCGTAGTTCCTTCGCTGCGAGACCTTCTATGTTTAAAGTTGAAATTTCCCGTATAAAATAAAAAATTGAGAAACTGTGGTAAATATCAAGTTTGAAAAACATAGGTCTCGCAGCGAAGGAACTACGGTAACGCTTGTTTCAACTGTGATCACCTGTTAATTCTGGGAAATTTTTCGGAACTTTGGACTACAAAAAGCTCTTGATTTCAGGAATTTTTTGAACTTTTTTGCTGCATTACGTATTCCCGTGTACGCGAGATGTCGTAAAATGAGTCTTGGCACGATCGGTGTTTGCACACTTTTGGATTG
This sequence comes from Caenorhabditis japonica, assembly GCA_963572235.1. Taxonomy (NCBI): domain Eukaryota; kingdom Metazoa; phylum Nematoda; class Chromadorea; order Rhabditida; family Rhabditidae; genus Caenorhabditis; species Caenorhabditis japonica. Next base: position 30,461,468 of record OY754344.1, read on the forward strand.
GAATATTTGGTTTTGAATTTTTTCAATGAGAAATTTTCTTTGTTTTTCAATCAGAAATGTCCCCATTTCACGACATCTCACGTACTCGGGAATACGTAATATGGAAAAAAAATTGTCGCGTTAAATTTCCTTGTTGACAAATTACCGACAACAAATTTCGAAACCAGAATTTTCCTATTCTAAAATACCGGCGGAAAAATTCGAAAAATCAGAACTTTCGAGAATGCTTGTTTCCACCTTTGCAGACCATAAACTGTTTTTTCATAGATTTTCTTTTCATTTGCGCGCGTCATTTACTCTTTCAAATGTGAAGATTACTAGTGTGTTCATGATTTTCTGGTAGTTTCTAGAACGTTTTTAATGAGTTTTATGATAGATAGTTACAATATTTTAATTTTTACAATTTTTATTTTTCAATAAAAAAATCTCTCAAGATGACAAAACGATTAATTTACCAGAACAAACAAAAATAACAAAATTTGGCATAGAGCGGCAACGAACCCCCCAACCATCGGATTACCCTACCATCCGCTCTACCACTGACCCACTCCTGCTTGCCGGCCCTACGTCCGCAATGCTATTGAAAAGGCGGGACCGGCGATGCGGCTGACAAAATCTGGGAAAACGCGAAACTTTAAGCCGAAATTTCAGAAAAACCAGACGAGATGCGGAAATTCTGACGACGGCATCGGAATCAGCACAGTTGAAAGTGTATCCTCACAAATTTTGGTGAAATTCTCAAAACCCCACCTGAAACACTTCCCTTGTCAGAAGCAGCCCCCTCAGCGCAATGGAAATGGCGTCTCCCAGCGGATGGTCCAAGACTTTCTGCGGATGGTCTATTGACCCAAAAACTGTTTCAGAATAGCTGACAAACGATAAATTAGCTTATCTAAACAGTTAGAAACTGTTTAAAAAAGACAGAATTGGGAAATTTTGAAAATTGGGTGCTACCTCGGAATAGAACTGAAGTGTAATAGAACTGCAGCGATATAAAACTTGCTTCGCAATAGAACCGTTCGGAACAGAACTGTTCGGTAAAGAACTGTAGCCCAATAAAACTGTTTTGGAATAAAACTGTTCGGAATAAAACTGTAGCGTTTTGGAACTAAATTAGCAATGGAGCGCGATTGCATTGCTTGGCCGTCAAGGCGGGCCGAGAAAAAAATGATAAAAGTTTATTCAAAAAAAACAACAAAACAAACAATTTTTGATGAATAGCTCAAATATAAAACTGTTGAAAAAAGCACGCGCATGAGAAATTCCAATATTTGAATGAGCAAGCAATGCAATCGCGCTCTATTGCTAATTTAGTTCCAAAACGCTACAGTTTTATTCCGAACAGTTTTATTCCGAACAGTTTTATTCCGATCAGTTTTATTCCGAACAGTTTTATTTCGCTACAGTTCAATTTCATTACAGTTCTATTCCAAAGCGAGTTCAATTTCGCTACAGTTCTATTACGCGTCAGTTCTATTCCGAGGTATCACCGAAAATTGACCGAGCTGGGATGTAAAATGCCGTTAGCTGAGGGGGCTGACTCAGAAGTGGGCCAAGAGTTTTTTGGCTTTGTCGACCCTGTTGGCCTTGGAAGCATTTGAAAGGTACTGACCGCGAGCCAGTTTGTAACTGTCCAGTTTGGAATCATCTTTTACCATTATCTGGACAGTTCTTCCGCCGATTTTCAGCTCTAAACCGACTTTGTTGAGGCTCAATCCATCGTTTCGATCGATTCTCCTCTTGATCACTCCCCGAATCCTGCGAGTGTTCAAAGTTCGAGGACGTCCGGTTTTTGGTCTCTCGGAAGATGTTCCATACTTCTTGAGTGCAGCTGAGACGTTTCTGACCGTAGAATCCGAAATCCCGAATGTTCTCGCCACGTCCGAAGAGCGCATTCCTCTCTTGAGAAGATGCTCGATTGTGGGGCGATGAACAGAAGCTCTCATTTCTCAACGAAACAATGAGAATAAGATGAATGACTTCGAGGTTCCCTTTTATAGTGGTCCGACTCTCGTAAAAGTTCGAAACTTTTCGAGAGTATTTCTTGGCATAGTGCCAGCAAGCTTGAAAACAAAACGTCCTATACTTATGAGCCACACTGTATATAAAATTCCGTTTGGGCCTGTAACTGAGTTTTTTGGTGTGTCTGTTGCCAAACTGCATGGCGGAAGCGAACTGAGCGCCCGAGACCAACACAAAAACTCTAACTCGCATATGTTGCTTACCGGGCAAGCGTTTACCCGACGGCGCCACAGGGCACACGCAAGAAATGAATTAAAAAGCAAATAAAAAAAGGTGAAGAAGAAAATACTTTAAAAATGAAAAGAAATCAAAAGTAGCTTTTGATACGGCCAGGCTTGTTATTGTTTGAAAAATGTTGTCATCACATTCTTAAACAGTAATAAATACAGTCTTTAACGCTTTTTTTCTCAATTTTGGGCAGCAAGTACTATTGAAACCGACCATATTTCTTTATTCCAGCCAACCGGCCGAACGGCGAAGAACTCGTGGATATTGAGTCGCCACGCCGTGGTCGCGGACGCCCCCCGGCTGCTGCCGTCGATTCCGACGCCACCGGCGACGATGAGCCAAAGCCGAAACGCGGTCGTGGACGTCCGTCCTCGGGGTTAGTTTCGGCAAAGTCGACGCCAAGCGGAAAGAAACGCGGGCGTCCGGCGAAAAAAGCTGCTGCAACGGAGGAGAAGGTTGATGCGGGATCATCGGGCGATGAGACGGAGCAGGCTGTCGAGAGACAATCTGAGCAACAAGAGGAGGAGGCGGATGATTGATCTCTGTCTGATGGTGGTGATGCGCAACTCTCGATACTCATCTATCTCACTATATATATCCGTGGTTTTCTGATATTTATTTTATTTAAACACCAAAAAAAACCGTACTTTTATCCATTTTATCCCATATTTTTACTCTTTTTTAAATTATTTTATTTTCCATTCCAATGAAATCCGGACAAAGTTCTAAACTTCTCCCATTATTTGTAATCTTTAAAATAAAATTTTCTCACTGACAGCCGGATAAGAGGGGGTAATTATTACTGCGTCGCGAGAACCAGTCAGAGCGCTCGTGACTTGCGGATGTGGTCTCGCCGCGACCAGTGCGTATACGGTAGTTTTTTTACGAAAAAAAACGAAAACAATTCAAAAAAGAACGTAAAAAACTACCGTATACGCGCTGATCGCGGCGAGACCACAGTCGCAAGACACGAGCTCTCTGACTGGTTTTCGCGACGCAGTAATAACGTCAGCGGATGGGATGGGCGGAAGGATAGGATAAGAAAGGGACACCTGTCACCAAATGTATCAAATTTGAGTAGATTTAAATTTGCCAGACAAGAATATATTTTGCGAAATTCAGTTATTATGGATTCGTGATGTAGCGACACGTTGTTGCAAGTTGTGCGCCAGCAAAATCGAAAAAATTGTTTCCTCTCCACGGCGTTTTTTTCACTATTGTCGGCCCGCCAAAATGGCCAAACGCGCTCCGCAGAACTCAACGCTATGCGATTTTTATTTTGGTTCCCAAATTATTTAATTTCACGTTGAATTTATACGTGAAATGAAATAATTTGGAAACCAAAATGAAAATCGCATAGCGTTGAGTTCAGCGGAGCGCGTTTGGCCATTTTGACGGGCCGACAATACCTGTCGTTGAAAAATTATTCGTGGTGAGGCCACCAATCAGCGTGAAAAGTGGGCGGAGAAAGGGGCGTGGCGTTTGCAAAAACTGCGCGCAGTTTTTTCTTCTATTGTCGGCCCACCAAAATGGTCAAACGATAATTATGGACCGCAAAGTGAGGGGGGCGGGGCATGCCGATTTTTCTGCCCAATTCGTTTTTTTCTCTTTATTGACAAGCCTGGCTGAATCAAAAACTATTTTTGATCTTTTCTCATCTCTAAACTGTTTTTTCATTGACCCTTTCCTTTACCCAGAGGCGAACAAATCTACTCCTCGAGAGCGTTCATTCAACGTGTCCCGTGTGGCGCAGGCGGTAGCACGCTTGCCCGTCGATCTTTTATTTGGCCGCGGGTGCTGAGTTCGACCCCGCCATGCGCCTTTGACACAGACACACAAAGATCCTCAGTTACAAACCCAAACGGAATTTTATATATAAGGATGATTTATTGCCGGAGTACTATCACAGCAGAAATGCGATGTATCTATTATGGTACGTCCAAAGTAAAAAAAAAGCGCAAAAAATGACGAAAAAAGGCGTCCAAAGTAACTTTGTTTTTGCGTCTTTTTTCTCTACAGTATACCGCCAAACCTGCACATCTTATCGACGCGCGAAGCAAATAATTTGAATTTCACATGTTTGTTTACATTTTTGATTGTTTGAAACATGTTTTTAGTTGTTTTTTTTTGTTTGATCTGCAGGTTCTGCGGTATACTGTAGAGAAAAAAGACGCAAAAACAAAGTTACTTTGGACGCCTTTTTTCGTCTTTTTTTGCGCTTTTTTTTTACTTTGGACGTACCATTACAAATGAAAGTCTATGGTGAATGCACGATACACCAACCGCAGCTAAAAATCAGCTAGTGACTCGCTGATAGATCTATCTTTTTTCTGCCTTGCGATAGCTCCATAGTGTATCTATGGCCCGTTCATGTCACTGGAGCACGTTTGCATTAATTCTGTAGGTAGCCAATTTCTTATAATTTTTTCTCCTATTTTTTGTTATTTTTCTTCACATTTTATCAATTCTTTAATAATTTTTTTGTTTTTCAGATCAAGAGACCGATTGCGAAGCATTGCGACCGTGAAAATCAAATAAGGTAAGCCAAATATAGCGGATTCGTGACTGAGTGACACTTCACGTAAAACTGGGTGACAGAAAATGTGTTGGATTTTTCGAACAAAACGTGAATTCAAGTGTCGCTTCGTTACGAGTCCATGATAAAATTTAAAATGCACATTGATTTTTTGCAGGAACACTGCTCGTCATAGACGCATCGAAGAAGATGGCAAAAAGTTAGTGAGTTTTTTTATTAATAAAAAAAACGCGCAAAAACTAAAAAATCGGAATCGTTTTCGAACTCGCCCGGCCATCGGAAAAAAAAATTTCGCACAAAGATGTAGAAAATTGTGTGCAATCGTTTAAAAAATCGCAGGAATTTAGCTGCTATCTGTATTTCGGTGAAGCTATGCCATAAATTGGAGCAGAATTTTCAAGAAGGTTCCGGCTTTGGTTCCAGCTGTGAAAATGTAAATTTTATTTACGAAACTATACAATTTGAACGTAATGCAACTATTTTCCTGATTTTTGCTCCAATTTTATGATTTGAACATTTGTAGAGGCATGATAGAAATGTAGAACAGTTAAATGGGGGTCTCAACAATTTCAAAATTTGGTATGACACAGGGGGTATTACGGTATAGAACTCGCACGGAGTATAACTACTACGGAATAGAACTGCGCGGAATAGAACCGGTTGAAATGAAGATGTACTAAAAAAGCAACTGCACGGAATAGAATTCAGGGTCTCACAATGTACAACGAAATAATTCTTCGAGTTGTTCGAGCGGTTCTGGATCGGTACAGCTCAATTTCAGGCGGTTCTATTCCGTTCGAGTTCTATACCGTAGCACCCCCATGACACAATTTAGTACAAAAAATTAATTAATTTTCATAATTTTATAAGCGTCTGCTAAAATTTTTCCACTGATTTCCGGGAGAAAATTCCGAAAAAAAAACTTTTGCCCGGAAATTACGTCGAAAACTTCAAAAATTGGCGATTTCCAATCAATTTTCGATTCCAACGAATGTGTTTAAAAAATGAAATCGTAGAAAACTTTCCTCCTAAAAAAACAAACAATAATTGTTAATAAACAAAAAAAATTGTTCGAACTTCGAACTGGATTTTTTCGGAACCGGCGAATCTTCGGAATCGGAGTCTTCCGGTCAGAAGTTTTCCAATTCAGGCGAATTGAGTTGGCTTTACAAGAATGATGGTTTCTTATCTATTTATTTCAGAGGTTCTGTTCAAGCGATTTTGAAGGCTGGAAGGTCCCACGCAATCCCCGAAGTTGGAACAAGTGGAGTAATGAGGACTTGCAGAAGAAATAATTGTTAAATATCAAATTTTTTTTTCTTTTATATGTCAGTAATTTTGCTTAATATTGACCGATAGACTATTGTTGATCTTGCTGTTCTTTTTACCTTGATTATCTCGTCCCATATTTTTTTAATAAATAAATCCTAATCAATAAATTCGAAGCAGCTCGGAAGTAAAGAATGACTCATTAATAATAGAGCGATGGAAGTCGAACGCCTCACCTACTGTGAATCCATAACACGCCGAAAATGCGCCAACGATGCGTCAATGATACACCAATAAATGCGATCGATTTATTATGCGTCCATGATGACACCCTTGCAGTGCCCCCATGCCATTTGCGCGCGAGTCACCAGCGAGCTGTAATGCACGTGTCGCATTTCACCTGTGATTATCAATTCAATATTCTTGCCGGCTACAGTAAGCAGTGGCGCGAAACATCGAGGCTCCGCCCCATCAGGTCTTTTCAACTGAATTCAACTGAATTAAACTGAACGTAGATCAAAAAATGTGAGCGGGTGTGTCGCCGCAGACATGTGTCGCTATGTCTGCGTCTATTATAAAAATTTCGCGGGCGCATATGGTAGCCGGCAAGAATATTGAATTGATAATACATCGAAAAACGCTGACGTATATCGACAGCACTAAGCGAGAGGTGAGTAAATGCGCTCCATTGAATGGCGCCAATTTGAAATCTTCCACTGTCGTGCACCGTTATTTTTCTCACTGCGCATCGATTTCTTCCTTGTCTCCGCGGAATTATTAATTTTTTTGTAAAAATAATTCTTTTTTTGCTTTTTTTTTTCATAAACGCTTTGAATGTGAGTTTCTAAACATTTATCGATTCACGGAAAGTTCAGCGGCAACGCTCCGGAAGCATGTGTGACACTTTTCAATTTGGCGACCGGAGGGAGCTGGGTGAAACTCAGGCATTTCATTTCTTGAATTATTAGAAAAATTAGAAAATATCAGAAAAAATGGGAATAATATTAGGAGACCCGAGTAAAATTAGAAGAATTAGAAAATATCAGGTAAATTTAGGAATCTTAAACAGATCTGGTAAGATTCGTAACGAGTTTGCAATATGCGAATCTGATCATGAAAGATCTGATCAGATCTAATATTACCCCTATCGCAGCGCGTTGGGCTGCGTCGCGTGTCGCCAAACGAGAGTTTGGCATTTTTCAGTATTCTGGCCTAAATTATTTTTCGTTTGTTTTAATTTTTTTTTTATCAACTAAATGATTAATATTCCTTTATTATTGATTTAAAAATGTGCCACTTCACAGTCCGCGATAACTTTAAATTCAGGCTTCGCCTCTTTGCTCAATTTTCAGGTGATTTCACTTTTATTTATTTTGCCCGTGGAAATTTTGCAACAAGGTTGAAATTTTAAGAAAGAAGCGGAGCCGAATTTTATGGACTTATTCACACAAATATCCAAAAGAGGGAAAAATGGCAAACAATTGGGATAAAACTGTGTTCCAAATTTTTAACATTCTTTCCAAAATTCCAGACTTATCGAAGCATTCTCCGGGTTTTCTCTCAATTGTTTGTAATTGTTTTCTTATTTTTAATAATTTATTGAATAGTCTCACTAAAGTTCACGCTGACGAGTTTTTTTAAAGCAATAAAATTTTTTCAGAAGTGAGGTCCATCGTATTCGTGTCATGAACCAATGGCCAATCGAACACAGAAAAAGGTAACGCTTCTTCTTTCAATTGTGAAAAAAAAACAATTTAATTTTAGGCCTGAATCGTTGTGTCGTACCACGAACCAGATTCACGTTTGAACTGAGGATCTCGAGGATTTTAAAAGCAAATTTCCGTCAAAACTGCTTTTCACCGTGACGTGGTCGCTTCGGAAATTCGATGTAATTAATTTTTTTTAATTCTGAATTACAGTCATTATTTTCAGCGCGACCGCGAAATCCAGACAAGCTGCCAACATAATGAGTAGGGCCTTCTAGGACCAGAAAGACATGTTAAAGAAGGCCCTGGAAAAAACTAGGCCGCACTCAAGGAACAAATAACAACGAGGAAAGATTTAAAAGGCGCGACTACGACGTGGATGCGGCGCGATCTCGCTGAGGCACCTAAATTTCGTGTACTGTCGAGCATGAAGTCGTGTATTATTGTTTTAAAAAATTTGTCACCTGGCGAGAGGCGCGAATTCAAAAAATAGGCTCCGCCTCCTCGCCGAAAAATTTCTGCAATTCTGCGCGCGCCAATTTGCAATCGCGGTGCGCGCAATTTTCTGCGTCTAATTTTTGTCCAGTGCCTTTCAATTTCTCCTGGAAACCTTTATAAAAATTGTTATTTTGAAGCGAATTTGGCAACTGTTGATTTAAAGTGAGTTTTTGATTTTCTCAATTGGATATTTGTTAATAAAGTAACGGAAATTCAACGCATAAAATCGCGCGCACCGCGATTGCAAATTGGCGCGCGCAAAGTTGCAAAAATATTTCGGCGAGGAGGCGGAGCCTATTTTTTGAATTCGCGCCTCTCGCCAGGTGACAAATTTTTTAAAACAATAATAATTTCAATATTAATTTCCCAATAATTTTCATGTATTTATTATATTTGTTGATTCAGTTTGCTAACGCTGTATTTTTATGGTTTTTATAATATTTTTCAATAAATAACAAAAATTTAAATGGTAATTTATCTACATTATCGCGTTGCTACGAAAAATCAATAAATGTTCGGTATTCGACGGAATCTTGCCAGGAAAATTAAGAATAAATTTAGAAAATTTACGGATCTTATCAGAAAATTCACGAATTATTTTTGGAAATTTACGGATATTACCAGAAATTTTAAGGGTAATATTAGGCGATGCGAATCTGATCAGAAATTTTACGGATATTATCAGGTATTTTATGATTCTTATCAAGCCACAATATAATCTTGAATCGTTTGTTTAAAATCCGTAAATTTTCTAATAATTCAAGAAATGAAATGCCTGAGAAGCATGCTTTGTGACGGGATTTTTTGGGATTTAAAGTCTAAAGGTGAGAAAATGTTACCGGGAGCCGATTAAACACTCAAAAGGATCAAAGCTAGCTTCCGCCCAGCTCCCTCCGGTCGCATATTTGAAAATTATCACACATGCTTGAACTTTCCGGACGAAAATAAATTCTGAATGAGATAAATATATCAAACAAATCAAAAACAATGCAAAATCGCCAATAAAAACGAAACAAAAAATGTTCTTGAGTGGCCCCCAACTCCATCTGCCCCAAATTAAAATTGTTTTGTTAATTTTTGAACGAAAGGGGTGAAAACGGAGACGGGATAGAAGAAAATCAATGCGCAGAGAGAAAAATAACGGTGCACGACAGTAGAAGATTTCAAATTCGCGCCATTCAGTGGAGCGCATTTACTCACCTCTCGCTTAGTGCTGTCGATATACACGGTGATTATTTTACTACCGGCCACGCATTTCTAGTCCCCCGCTCGCAAGTATTTCCCCTCTCCACCTCGCACTCTCTCACTCTCTCATCACATGAAGTGGGCGGAGTTCCCTCCCCTTTTTGCAAAATGCGGCAAAAAAATTTGCGGAATCAGTTCGGCCACCACGGAAAACCAGTTTTATTTGAAAATGTACGTATAAAAACGAACGAATTCCGGCTTAAAATATGCGCCCTAATGAGAGCTAGTAACGTGACAGACAACTTTTTGATCAGACGTCATTTACAAAATCGCGACAGGAAAAACCAAATCGGGGGACTAGAAATGCGTGGCCGGCAGTAAAAGAATTGCCGTGCATTTGAAATTGTACGTAAAAAATCAGACCAATTCCGGTTTCAAATATGCGCCATAATGAGAGGAAGTAAAGTGACAAAAATCTTCCCGATCCGAAGTCATTTAGAAAATCGCGACAGAAAAAACAAATCGGTGGACGAGAATAGTGTGCTCGGTAGTAAAAGAATCACCGTGATATACGTCAGCGTCATCGAAAACCATAAATGTTAAGTTGCTCCCTTATGTATAGTCGGCGAATGCATCATCAGCCTCGCTCTACCGCACTTTTCAATTTTCAACAGTGTAGTGCACCTATTTTGAAGCGAAAAATCAATTTTTAACTGCAACTCGTCGTGGACACGTCATTTTACGTTGAAAAGAAGTATAAAACCATAACTCGAGTTAATCTTGCAAGTGCAACACTGTTTTACAGGGATTTTAGCAGTAGAGCGAGGTTGATGATGTATTCGCCGACTATAATCGACCACGAGGAATCGATTGGTGATATCAGATTTAGCTAAAAATCAATATTTTGCAGTGAAACGTTCAGGAAAACGTCTTTCCAGATCGAGTTCACATTTTTTTAATGATTGATTCCGAGAGTTTTTGATATGCGGAATTCGTATATGCACTGGGGTCTGAGGAGGGAGTGAGTAAACGCGCCCGGACACGCAACGCATCCAAACGAGGCCCAAAAAATAAAAAAGGGGCGCGAAAAATTTCGCATTATCGGAGAGAAAAACCAACGCAAAACCGTGAAAATTACGAAATCCTGTCCAAAACTATTCTCAGTACGGAGCGCTGCAAACGCGCTCCCTTCGCACAATGCAGGACGCGGCCACGTTGGCGACGAGAGAGTGCAGAAAATTGAGAGAGCCGTGGCCGATGTTTTGCTTTGATTTCTCTGAATATCACTCCAAATGCATGCGAAATTTTATGTTCGTTTGGAGCGAGTTTTCAGCGTTTTATACCGAGTATATTTCGCGCGCGTTGGTTTTTCTCTCCGATAATGCGAAATTTTTCGCGCGATTTTTTATTATTTGGGCCTCATTTAGATGCGCTGCGTGTGTTCGTCCGGGCGCGTTTACTCACTCCCTCCTCATACCCCAGTGTATATGAAATAAAAATAATATGTTTACATTCCCCCTTTTAGGTTTTTTTTTCAGTCAAAGTTGGAAGAACTTTATCTCAACATTTTCAGTGATCACCTATATTTTTTATATAATAAATCAATAGATCCACTCCTCAAAAAGTCCAGGTTAAAATTTTAGAACATTTGAGGACGTTAAAAGTACTTTCCTACCTCCTCAAACAATACGGTGGTTTTTAATCATCAGATTTTTCGCAAATTTCGAGGTGATGCAGATCGAGTTCACATGTTTTTATGACGGATTCGGATTCAGCAGCCTTTTTTTGATCTGATTCGGTAAAAAAAATAAAATCTCTATTCGTCGCCAAAATGGTCAAACGCGCTCTGCTGAACTCAACGCTGTGTGATTTTCATTTTGGTTTCCAAATTATTCCATTTCACGTTGAATTTATACGTGAAATGAAATAATTTGGAGACCAAAATGAAAATCGCATAGTATTGAGTCCAGCGGAGCGCGTTTGACCATTTTGGCGGGCCGACAATACATTCCCCCTTTGAGGTTTTTTCTCCGTTTTCTGAAAAAAAATTGTTCATTTTTTGACTGGCAGCGAGCGCGAGGAGGCGCAGGAGGGGCGACACGGGGTCGCCGAAGGAACATCGCTGAAAAAATTTTGATCGCCCCGCGAATGCGGTCAATTAACTGCGTAGCGACTCATCCACGTGCGCGATACGTGGCGAAATCGGCGCTGTTCAATTTTGTTTTTTTTTCATTTGTTTTTAATTTTTTTTACTCAATTTTCGATTTATTTTGTTTGGGTTATTTTTTATTTTTATAATTCATGTGATGCTGAAATATGTGAAAAAAAAACACATACAGAGAAATTTTTTCCTCATGATATAGCATTGATAATGAAGAGAGGCGAACGGTGAGAGGAAGAGAAGAGTCTCTGTGCCTCTTCACTATCAATGCTATATCATGGGACCACTGTTTTTTTTTTCAACATCGCATGAATCGATTGTTCACTAGTTTGACACGTTCTTTTTCAAATTGATTTAATGCGCATTTTTGTGCACTTTTTTCTTTTTTAGTTTGCAAATTATTGATTTTTCAGGTAAAACACCCCCAAAAAAGGAGTCGAAGGGAAAGGACATGGATAGTCTTCACAATATTGTGCTTCTCGACCAGGCCACCTACAACAAGCTCAACAAGAAAGTGAGTTATTTTTTGTTTTTGCGACATATTAAGCGCACTCTCAGACGTAAGTCTATTCTGATTATTATGGATTTATTCACGAAACTATTACCGGCCCGCCAAAATGGTCAAACGCGCTCCGCTAAACTCAACGCTATACGATTTTCATTTTGGTCTCGAAATTATTTCATTTCACGTTGAATTTATACGTGAAATGAAATAATTTGGAGACCAAAATGAAAATCGCATAGCGTTGAGTTCAGCAGAGCGCGTTTGACAATTTTGACGAGCCGATAATAGCAAAATATGCAAAAAATTCAGCAAAACTTTGAAGACTGCTCCGGCCGGTCTGAAACTTTGAGAAATTCTTTTAAAAATACTCTCGGACGTTCTCAGAAAATTTCAGACCAAAATATCGATGTTTTGAAAACTTTCTAAATTGATATTTTGGTGCAATATCTGAGAGTATTTTTTAAAAATAATTTCTCAAAGTTTCAGACCGATCAGAGCATTCTCCGAAATTTCGCCGAATTTTTTTGCATATTTTGCATTCTTTTCTGGTTTTGTGAATAACCCCATTAAAAATTATCCAATCTCAATATTTTTCAGGAATGCCCCACAGAAGATCATAAAAACGAGGCGCTCAAGAACCTCTGCGCTTATGAAGAATACCAGCCAAGTACCAGAAGACCAAGTATAAGCTCGAAATTCACGGAATCTTCCCAACTCTATTGTTTAAATATTGTCAGTCCGCCAAAATGGTCAAATGCGCTCCACTGAACTCAATGCTATGCGATTTTCATTTTGGTTTCCAAAGTATTTCATTTCACGTTGAATTTATACGTGAAATGAAATAATTTGGGATCCAAAATGAAAATCCCATATCGTTGAGTTCAGCGGAGCGCGTTTGACCATTTAGACGGGCCGACAATAAACGTTTTTTTTTTTAATTTTTTGTTTGTTCCTCTATCATTCTCTGATGAGATGTCTCTCTGTTCTCCATTCGGCGATTTCCGGAAATTATGGCACGATGAGGTTTAGGGAAAATATAAAAAAGGAAATCGTTAGAAAAATTGATGCCATTTTGCTTCAAAAAATAGGACAAAATGGAAAATATACGATTTTTGGCATGATGCCAATTCCTAATCTAGGAGACTACGGTAGTCTAGTAGAGCGCGCTTTGTCGATGTTCCCTCGGCGACCTTATAAGCAAAAAAGGAGGTGGCACCTTTTGTGGCGGTGTGGCCGCATAGGTGGTGGGAGATAATGCCAAAACGGATCCGAAACGGATGGGACGTGGAATGTATCCATATAAGATCCGATATGGATCCACGCGCCCCCGTGGAGGGCACGTGGATTGTTTTGGCGTGGGTCGCCGTGGATCCACGCCGGCGTGGGGGAGGATGGTATATATATGGAGGGCGCGTGGAATTTTTTTGACGTTATGGAGAATGAATCCGCGTTCATCTGAAGCAGGGCGCGTGGATGTCAGGCTCTATTAGAAGGGCAGGCAACTTGGTAATTGACCATTGTAGCCCCCCTAGCTGATATCGACCACCAAGGATCGGCTTAGCACCCCTTATAAGTTGATTTTGGTCCGATTTACTCAGTGGTTTGTAAAAAAAAACCTGGCAGTTATTGTGAAAACAAAAAAAATTGCAACGCGGTGTTTGCGTACTTTTAAAATTCAAACGAAAATGGGAACAAATCTCTTCATTTCCCATGCTATTTCTCTCATTGCCGTTTGAATTTCAAAAGTACGCAAACACCGCGTTGCAATTTTTTTGTTTTCACAATATCCTGGAGTGAACTAGTATAGTAACTAGCAGTGATGAGCGGAATTTCCGTTTCCGTTTTCCGTGACGTTTTTGGGAGGGTTTTTTCCGTTTCCGTTTCCGCGGAATAAAATATTATTTGCCGTTCCCTTATCTGTTTCCGTGAAAGTATAAGTGTTTTTCCGTTTCCGTTATCCGCATTTAGACGGAAAGTGTTTAGCTTGAAATATCTGATGTTGTCCACTTGTACTTCACGCAGACGACACTCCAAAAATGCTCATAGTTTACCGTAAATCGACAACTGTTTTTTTTTTGTTTCGAAATTTTTTTTCCAAAACCGCCAACTTCCTCCGCTGACCCATACAAGTTTTGGAGAGAGAATCAGAATTTTCCGCGGCTTAAATCTGTGGCCCAAAAGCTTCTAGATGTGCCAGCCACTTCGGCTAAAAGTGAACGAATCTTTTCAATCGCCTGTCAAATTTTCGTTCCCAAACGAAATCGTATTGGGGAGGAAGCCCTGTAGAAGTTTTGATTTTGCTCACTATTTTCGGCCCGCGATCATATGAGCGGCCTCCAAGGGTTGGTGAATGTGTGCATCGGTGGTGCACAGGTGGTGGACGATAATGCCAAAACGGATCCGAAACGGGTGGGACGTGGAGGGCGCGTGGATTGTTTTGGCGTGGGTCGCCGGCGCGGGTGAGGATGGAATACATATGGAGGGCGCGTGGATCCGTGGGAGAATGGAAACATATCGGATCCTATATGGATCCAACGAAAACATTTCGTCGAAAATTTTTTTCGCGAAAAAAAGTCGAAAGCTTTTTCCAAAAATATTGAAAAAATCGAAAATTTTCGTTTTCGCACAAGCCTGAGTGCTGACGGTGGTGAGACGCAGATAAATTTTCTTATAGACAATTGCTTTTTGTCGTTTTCCTGTTTCATGGATTCGGTCTCTTGAAACCGTTCCTCTGAATCAAAAAATATCGCTGAGACAAAATGGTTTATTCGCCACATGAACTCTTAAATATATAATCGAAGTGATTCGCTGCAATATCAGAGAAACAATAACGAAACGAAACCAAAGAGTATCACAGAAAAACTATTTTTAAAAATTGAAAAATTAAACAAAATTTTTATGTAAAGATAATTTAAATATGTTTTTTCTCATCGTCAACCTTCATCGAAGTCGTCTTTTTAGTTTCTCTCGGTAGAACGCGAAGTAGGAAAGCGTGTAGAATGGGCCAAAACACGAAGTAAATTAAAAATCCAATAAAATAAAGCGACTTCACTGGCTGAAAATAATTAAATAACTTTTATATTGTGAGTCAATGCGGGCCGAACACGCATAATTTTATTTCTGAACAAGCTCTGCGGCTTATTTATTTTTGTTTTTATTTCTGGTAATGGTAATCTTTTACTTTCCTTAACTCACTCAAGTTATCGTGACCCTTGTGGTAAAGTGAAGGTTGTCTCCAGAAAACACTAGCGATACAGGTAGAGGACTTTGAAATCCTATATTCCTGTTTCCAAAAGCTGCTTACAAGACCTCTAACAAGGGAACCTTTTAAGTGGTACTCAGCCCCCTCCGCTAACGGCATTTTTACCATAGACCATCTTCTCGCGAGGTGGTGCTCAAAATCCCAACTCGGTCAGTTTTCAAAATTTCCCAATTCTGTCTTTTTTAAACAGTTTTTAACTGTTGAGATAAGCTTAATAATCGTCTGTCAGCTACTCTAAAACGATGTTTTGGTCGTTAGATCATCCGCAGAAATCCTTGGACCATCCGTTGGGAGACGCCAATCCCATTGCGCTGAGGGAGCTGAGTGGTACTTAGAACCGTGCAAAACCAACCATACAGTTTGAAAGAGGAGGTCTTGAAACCTATAATTCCGTTTTCAAAACCTGCTTACGAGACCTCTGAGGTGCTTAAAGGGGGTGCCAACTTTCTGGGGAAAGTGGCTTAAAATATACTCTTGGGTGGGGGATTTACGAATATCACATCGAAATCGCACGAAAAATTTTTTCTGATTTTTTATGAATTTTACAAAAAAAAAATAGAAGACCACGGGGAGTACACGATTTGGCGCGAAATTCAAACGCCATTTTTCTTTTTCATCATTTTTCTCCCGTCTTTTTCCAATATTTTTGCATTAATCTTTGGGAAATATATTACAAACATCATTTCGTGACTTCAGATAGCAAATTAATGTGTGTTGATCACAAAAGTAATGATAAAACAAATTCCAAACAAAATTCTCATACCTTTAATTTTTTCCCGTTTTCCTGCTCACTTCCGCATTAAATTCACTCTTTTATCTGTAACTTTTATATTCGAGCAAAAATTTTCACCGGAATATATTCAGAGCGTTGAATCGAACAACAGGCAAATATCGATTTTTCGATATTCATGACTAAAATGTGTTTTCGCGATTATCTAAAATTTTAATAAGTGATTAGAGCATGATTTATCGAAGATCGATGATAAAAACGAGGAAAATTACAAGAAAAATAAATATTTCTCGTGAAAATGGAAGTTTCTAGAAGCCGCGGCTGCGGGTTTCCTAGGCCACGGCCACCATTTTTTCGTGTACTCCTCGTGGTCTTCTATTTTTTTTTGTAAAAATCATAAAAAATCAGAGAAATTTTTTTGTGCGATTTCAATGTGATATTCTTAAATCCCCCACCCAAGAGTATATTTTAAGCAACTTTCCCCAAAAAGTTGGCACCCCCTTTAAATTTCGGACCAAAGTTCGGCAATTTTTAACCATAGAATCCTCATTTTTACTGTACCATCTTCCCCTGGCCCCGAGTTTTCCCTTCCTCGACCCACGCGTGTTATGGCCGCTTTCGCTTGCCGTTTAAAGACATGGAAGCGTGGCGCAGCGGAGAGATGGTTGTAGGCGAGGTGTTGCTATTTCGACCCCCACTATCATGTTTTCGTTTTTTTTTTTGTTCAATTTTCCAATTTTTTTGAAAGTTTTACTAGATGTTGTCACGAATACGGAGACACCAGAAGCATCTCCTAACGAGACCTTCACAAAATACATAATCCTTTCACTTTATTCCAATTTTATTGTAAGAAAACAAGCATCATCGCAAGCAAGCCGCTCCATCGTCGACCCGAGAGCTCCTCTACAACGTAAGACTCAAGAGGCCTAAAATTTGAGGTTAACTTGAGCCATGCAAATAAACAAATAAACGATAAGTGGCACCGAACTTCGTGTTATTGAGTTTATGGCATTCGGGATATGTTTGGGCAAATCCCTGAAACGGAAATCGCAATTCAAAACAGATGTTGCATGTTCATATTATGGGCAATGAAAGTGAGGACAACTTTTTCGAGAATTGAAAAATAAGAAAAAAAAAATAAAACATGATAGTGGGTGTCGAACTTGCAATAACTCGTCTACAACCATCACTCTTACACAGGTAGGGCGCGTTCAGCCTATCGAGTACACGCGAAGAGCAGCGAAGTAAGCCTGTAACAAGCTGATCGCGGCTCGACGCCTCTAATAGGCCTAGAATAAGCTTATCGCGGGTGGTTTTCCCCTACAATTTCCTTACCGCGGGCGACAGAAAGTCAGTGTTGCGCATATAATAGGCCTTTCACGGGCCATTCTAAACTTTGAGCCTTGTATAGGCCTACTACGGATCCGGGTGGCTCATAAGTCCCACATATGCTCGCATTGAAACCCATATATCCAAAATAAAAGAAACAACTTTGAAAAACATAACAGGTTTATTGCAAATATAAAATTAAATAACATTCGGTGCTTCAAATGGTTGGAATACAATATAAAAGCAACAAATAATTAATGACAAAAAACAACAACTAAAGTAGGGTTATAATGGATTCGTGGCGGAGTGACATTTCACGTGAAACTGGGAGACGAACAATCTCTTCATTTCTTCAGTTATTTCTTTATTTTTTCGAATAAAAACGTGAAAAAATTGCCACTCAGCCACGAATCCATTATATCAGATTTTTTTTAATTGGCCAACATTTTGATCGTTAATTTTAATACCCTAAACTCGTGTAGATAGGTCCGATTTCATTTCTGCGAGGAAGACACTATCTCATTTTGTCTGGCTTCTCTGACCTGTTGTGTTTTCATGTCTTCTCACTTCTCTCTCAGCGGTTGACAACACACTGCTATTGGTAAACAAGCGTGGTCAGAGAAACGAGAGAGTGTGTCTTTCTTGGAGAAAAGCGCGGCTAAAGAAACGAGAGAGTGCGTCGAACTGCAGACGGACCTATCCATTGACAGACCTATCTACACCAGGCTTGTGCGAAAATGGGGGGCTCGAAAAAGTCGAAAACGAATTTCATTCTCGATTTTTTTTTTCGAGAATTCGAAATCTCGAATTTTTTTTCGGTTTTATTTTTCGAAAAAAAAATTTTCGACCTCCATTTTCGAGTTATTTTTTCGAAAATTCGAAAATAAATCGAAAATGATTTTCAAGTGAGCAGAAAACGGATTTGAAATTCATCACTGGCACTGACGTCAGCTAAAACTTCAACTTCGCTAGAAATCCCGCATTTTTCATAAATACCGTGAAAACTCTATTAAATGGCCATCCCTATTTGTATGCCACCTCTAATAGAATGCCACTTTTGTAAAAATATTATAACTATTTTTAAGTGTACTGTAAAAAATGAAATACGTAATTTCCAATTGAACTGCTCCCTGTTCGAACAATTCAAAAAATTTTTGAAAAAAAATCGCTTCGAATAATATAATGCCACCCCCTAATAATATGCCACCTCTAATATAAATATTATGGATTCATAAATGAGCGACAAAACGCGGTGAAATATGTGGCCAAAGTTGGCTGGTCTCGCCACGATTTTGACAGACTACGGTTAGCGCGAAAATAAATATATAATTTATTTTTTTTTAATTAAAACACATTTTCATAGTTTTTTCTCAAAAAAATGTGTTTTTGAAAAGAAATTACACATTCCAGGTTACACAAAAAATGTTAATAGTGAAAAAATGCTAATCACACTGGGGTCTGAGGAGGGAGTGAGTAAACGCGCCCGGACGCACACAAGCAACGCATCCAAATGAGGCCCAAAAAATAAATAAGGCGCGCGAAAAATTTCGCATTATCGGAGAGAAAAACCAACGCAAAATCGTGAAAATTACGAAATCCTATCCAAAATTATTTCGCGCGCGTTGATTTTTCTCTCCGATAATGCGAAATTTTTCGCGCGATTTTTTAATTTTTGGGCCTCATTTGGATGCGTTGCGTGTGTGCGTCCGGGCGCGCTTACTCACTCCCTCCTCATACTCACTCCCTCCTCCTTACTCACTCCCATAATCGCGTTTTTATTAAAAACAAAAGGAGAAAAAATATTTTTTGCGCTAACCGTAGTCTGTCAAAATCGTGGCGAGACCAGCCAACTTTTGCCCCAAAAATTAACCGCGTTTTATCGCTCATTCATGAATCCATAATAATGCCCGCTAAATTTTTCTCCGAACAATAGAGTGCCATAGCCATATAATAGAGATTTTACAGTAAGTTTTACAAATCTGTCTTTAGACTCCTTCGAAACAAACGTACCCTAAATTTCAAATTCTAGAGGTGCGATCAAATAAATCATACTCATCTTAAATCTAGGATCTAAATTGAATCCCAGCATTAGAGAATCGTTATTCTCGTGTTTTTCGAGCTCATTTTCAGTTATTCAGACAGCCTTATTCATTCCATAAGTTAGTTTTTTTTCTTTTCGATTTTTTCGAATTTTCTCGAAAAAATTCTCGTCGAAAATTGTTTTCGAAAAAAAAGGTCGAAAAAATTTTCGTAACATTTTTTTTTCCGAAAAAAAAAGTCGAAAAAATTTTCGTCGAAAAATTTTTTCGAAAAACGTTGAGAAAATCGAAAATTCGAAAATTTTCGTTTTCGTTTTCGCACAAGCCTGATCTACACGAGTTTAGGGTATTTCATCTATTATTGGCCCGCCACGTCGGTCAAACGCGCTCCGCTGAACTCAACACTACGTGGATTTCATTTTGGTTTCCAAATTATTTTATTTCACGTTGAATTTACACGTAAAAGTAAAAAATTTCGAAACCAAAATAAAATCCACGTAGTATTGAGTTCAGCGGAGCGCGTTTGACCGGCTCCGGGACATTTCGCAGCCGGACGTTTCGCAGCCGAGACATTTCGTAGCCGGACATTTCGCAGCCGGACATTTCACAGCCGAGACATTTCGCAGCCGAGACGTTTCGCAGCCAACCTCCTTATATACACACTCTCTCCTTTCTCTGACCATGCGTGTTTATCAATAACATGTTTACCAATTGTGTAGTCGACCGCTGAGAGAGAAGTGATATTCGTGTTATTGTGTTTACCGGCTGCGAAATGTCCGGCTGCGAAACGTCTCAGCTGCGAAATGTCCGGCTGTGAAATGTCTCGGCTGCGAAATGTCCCGGAGCCGTTTGACCATTTTGGCGGGCCGACAATAACAACTGTTCTACTTGGTATTTCGCTATTGTCGCGTTTAAAGTATAAAAAAATCATAGGCAGGCTTCCTCGGAATTTTCCGATTCCGTTCTGATGAGACAAAATGATTTCAAGAAAAATTATGTTTTCGTTGGAAATCTTTTTTCCATAGTGAATGAAAAATAAAATTTGATGTTGTCGAATAATTTTTTATTGTAAAAGCAAGGATTCGAAATTCCGTCGGAGAAAATTACAAAACCGGAAATTTCCGACGGAACTCGGTAGAGAAAACTTCCTTTTCGAGAAAACCTGATCATGGAGTCATCCATTTCAGTAGTAGGTTTCGCGGTAAATTTAGACACTATTGCAACAAATTTGGTAAAAATAATGAACATGGACATAGTAGAATGTTTCGCGAAATTCAGTCAAAAACTTGGGCGATTTGCACTGTTTTTGAAAACTGCCTATATTGTGTTTTCAATAGTTGAATCTGGAAAAATAAGAATCCTCGCCCACTTTATTGCGCGCGACCGCAATCAGTGTTCTGATTGGGACGTAGACAGAACGATGAAATCAGGATCACGTTTTCATGATGAAATTCGATTGAAAACACAATACATATCAGCTTCAGCGAGCTTTTAGTGTGGCTCCGGGACATTTCAAAACCAGACTTTTCAAACCCGTTTTAACATAGGAAGAAAAAATACAGTAGAGAGTTATATTGAAAGCCACGAAAACGTTAAATTTTCGGTTCACTAGCAAGTAGTTTTGAATACAGGCCCGATTACGGCCCCATGCGTGTTAACATGATTTTGAAACGTCTGGTTTTGAAATGTCCTAGATCCATTAGTGTGGTATCTATTTATTAATATTTTCGAAGCGCAGAAGTTCAGATCATGCTCCACGATAGCGTGAAGAGTGTCTCATTTGTTTCTGTGTATCTGCGCTCCGAAAATACATGCTAGTCAATTAAAAAAATTCTAAAAGCTTTACCCATTTATTATCCAAACCGTTGCTTGTTGCTCTAATTGGCCTCATCGTCGACAACGTTGACTCCAACCTGCCGATAGACGTCCATATTGGGATCTGGAATAATCTGAAATTTATAGTAGGAAGATTGCAGTTTTCGAAAAAGATATGCGTCGGAAGCGTGTGAGACTTCATGGAGAAAACGCAATTTTATGGATTTTTCTGCAGAAAATGTCGCTTTCTGCATGAAAAGGATTAGAAAAAAAAATGAAAGATGCACGAAATAAGTAACCAAATATTTAATGGACCTATTCATAGGAGAAAAAAAACAAAAAAAAACGTTTTTTTTCCTATTCATAGATGTAAAAAAACGACAAACAATGTCGAAAAACGAATGGTAAACAAGTGTTTATTGACCATGATAGACCATTGATAGAGAGGAGGCGCAGAAAAGGGGCGGAGTTTGAATGAACTAGTAAACAAGTCCGTTCCCACGGGGTTGTAAACATCTCTGTGCCTCCTCACTCTCAATGGTCTATCATGGTCAATAAACACTTGTTTACCATTCGTTTTTCGACATTGTTTGTCGTTTTTTTACATCTATGAATAGGAAAAAAAACGTTTTTTTTTGTCTTTTTTCTCCTATGAATAGGTCCATAAGAAATGGGAAAATGGAAACAGGGTTTCAATTAATTT
Organism: Caenorhabditis japonica; assembly: GCA_963572235.1. Lineage (NCBI taxonomy): Eukaryota > Metazoa > Nematoda > Chromadorea > Rhabditida > Rhabditidae > Caenorhabditis > Caenorhabditis japonica. Next base: position 30,483,456 of record OY754344.1, read on the forward strand.
ATTGATAATTTGAATTTTTCCAGAAATCATAAGAGGAGGGTAACGCTTACTGCCTCGGGTAAACAATTATTTCCCAGTGTTCCTTTATTACCTTTTTTTCCAAAAAAATGGTTTTACTTGAATATTCACCGAATATGATCAGTTTTCTCCTTTATTCAAAAGATTTTGGGAAGAAACGATTCTTGAAGACAGAAAACATCAATTTATTTTGGTTCTATTGACAAATTATTGTTCAGGAAAGGTGGGAAATTATGAATTAAAGGAAAAAAACAGTGTAAAATAATTGTTTGCCATTTCCCAAATCAAAGTAGGAACCAAACTACACAAATGAAAATTCCTCGCAAGTAAAAGTTCAAAAAAGCTACTAAAAAGTCGCGAATAGAGCCAAAAAAGTTCTTTAAGTTCCAGAAAAACGAAAAAAAAAACGGAAACGGGGGCTAAAAAGTGAAAACCGAAAGGAAAAGATAAAGAATTTCCGTGCAATACTGATGCAAAAATGAATTTTAAGCAAAATGTTAATTTTAAAATAATAATTTGTAAAAAGAAATAAATAAAAACGGTAAACGTACTCTAAAAAGGAGACGGAGTAAGAAAAAAAGGCCCAAAAATTTAGGCAGCTCAAAAAATGTCTCTGCGTACGCTGCGTCTCGTAGCCGACGAGCGCGCTTGCATCGTCCTGCCGTCATCGTGGCGCCTCTTGTAACAGGCCTAACGCGGTCGCCGCACACACCGCACCGCCTGCGCGATAAGTCTGTTGCAGGAGGGTAGCCGCTGCCACCCGCGATAGACTTATTTTAAGCCCAAAATAGGCCTTTATTTGGCTTACACCTATTATAAGCTAGACGCGCTTTACCTGTGTACCCGCTGCGCCACGCTTCCATGTCTTGAAACGGCAAGCGAAAGCGGCCATAACACGCGTGTGTCGAGGAAGGGAAAACTCGGGGCCAGGGGAAGATGGTACAGTAAAAATGAGGATTCTGTGGTTAAAAATGGCCGAACTTTAGACTGAAATTTCAGCACCTCAGTGGTCTCGTAAACAGGTTTTGAAAACAAAATTATAGGTTTCAAGACCTCCTCTTTCAAACTGTATGGTCCAAAAACGTCCGTTACCCGTCTTTTTCCGAACGGGTCGGACGGGCAAAAAACGCCTGCCGTGGAAAGCTTATTGGTGACCCTAAACAGTTCCCTTGTGAGTGACATTTCACGTGAAATTGTGAGACAACAAATATCTTTGGTTACTTCTTTTTTTTCGAATAAAAATGAGTGTCACTTCTCCTCGAATCCATTATACAGGGTGGCCGATAAGTATAGGACGCTCGCTTTCAGCGTTCCCTGGCACGGTGCCAAGGGATATTTTCGAAAAATTTCGAAACTTTTCGAAAGTCCAGAGACTATATAAGTAAGCTTCTCAGTCATTTGTTCTCACTTCTCCATATCGCCGAGCTATGAAAAGTTCTCCTCATCGTCCTTCCATTGAACTCTTGTTCAAGAGAGGCCTCGGAAGTGCTGAGATCGCTCGACGCCTTCAAATTTCGTCTTCGACGGTTCGAATTCTTCGACGGCACTTTGCTGGTGGTCCATTTATCCTTCAACAAGACTGGGCACCGTCCCATGGCTCGAGATCGACATTGGCCGTCTTGGAGGCGCATTTCCCTGGATTCCTGGACAAGAACTTGTGGCCTGCTTCCAGCCCGGATCTCAATCCGATGGATTTCAGCGTTTGGGGCATGTTGGAAGGGAAGATCGCGGGAAAAGTTTTTGCTACTGTCGATGACTTGAAGGCCGCTCTCGAGGTAGCATGGGCTTCGATCGACGACGGATACCTGCGGCGCACTGTCAATTCGGTGAAGAAACGTTTGAGAGCCTGTGTCAAAGCTCGTGGATCCAACTTCGAAATTCTCTTGTAAAATCAAATTTTCTGCTTATTTTTTGTTGTTTAATAAAGGTTGTTCTCGAAAAATCCTCAAATTGAAAAAATGGGAGCACTTTCAAAACGTCCTATACTTATCGGCCACCCTGTAGTATTGGAAGACGCATTATAATATTCAAATACCAGGGCTCGACCCGAAGAGTTGTTTTGAAAACATCTGAGTGCGGTAGTTTTTTTTTAAATGTTCTTGCACAATACATCGGGTTGAAAACACCAAAAAATGTTTTTTTTTTTTCTGATGCACTCAAGAAGCTCGTGACATATTTTTGCGCAATCAATACAAAAACGGATTGACAGATTTTTTTTAACGGATTTTTTTGAGATGGCGATAGCCATCCTGGTAAATTCTTTAAATCATAAATAACTATTTTTCTTCAAAATAAATAAAAATTAATTTCATTTATGGACCTATTCATAGGAGAAAAAAAAACATTTTTTTTCCTATTCATAGATGTAAAAAAACGACAAACAATGTCAAAAAACGAATGGTAAACAAGTGTTTATTGACCATGATAGACCATTGATAGTGAGGAGGCGCAGAAAAGGGGCGGAGTTTGCATGAACTAGTAAACAATTCCGTTCCCACGGGGTTGTAAACTCTCTGTGCCTCCTCACTATCAACGGTCTATCATGGTCAATAAACACTTGTTTACCATTCGTTTTTTGACGTTGTTTGTCGTTTTTTTTTTACATCTATGAATAGGAAAAAAAATTTTTTTTTTTGTTTTTTTTTTCTCTGCCATTTGAAGAAAAAGTCATCATTAATCCGCATTCGATATCCACCACGTTTGTCGCCATCCTCGGTCCCGATATTTCATTTCCACAGATTTTACACGCTGTTAAAAAAAGTAAAATTAAAAATTGTGCTCTAAAATATTGAAAAAAAAAATACTCACCAATGATCTTTACCAAAGAAATGGCAAAAAAACAATTTATCGATTTTTGCATCATCCGCCATTTTCCCTTTTTTTTTACAATGTTTCTTGTGCAATATTCTTTCGAAAACAACATTTATCGACCTAAAATAAAAAATGTGTTTAAAAAACAGAAAGAAAACCATCAGAAAGCGATAAAAATGTAACAATAAATGCGAAAATCACAAAAAAAAATAAAACAGGGAACTGGGCGGAGCCTCATAAATCGGTCCGCAACGCGAGTATGCAAACAACGCGCGACAACTTCAATAAAACAATAATATAGGTTTTCAAATCTCCTCTTTCTACCTGTATCGTTGGTGTTCTCTGGAGACAACCTCCGCTGCCAGCCGGCTCTGGGAAGTTTTTAAACCTGACACTTCGAAACTTTAGTGCATGTCTAGCTCCAAATTTCCCGGTAAACGATTCAACTTTCTTGGTATTATCAATCTCTGAAAGTTCCACCGGGTGCCCATTGGAACCTAGGCCATACAGAACAAGGCCAACGGCAAAATGTTTATTTTCTACGTGGGAAATTGAGAGACACGAGACGAAATGCGGGAAAGTACGCAATTCACGTTGCGGTGACCAAAAATAGCACTAAAGTTTCGAAGTGAAAAGTTTCGAAACGTCACAAAGCCTCGCCGATAAACTGATATAGCGGTCACTTCAGAACTTCACAACAAGCATGTAAAAACAGAAATGTTTCGGAAAAACCTAAAACATATTATGTTAAAAGCTGAAAAACCTACCCCAATCCAATATTTCGTCTTAATGAGACCGAACATAAGGAATGCGAAACTCATAGAATAGGAAATTGTGACTTTTCCGAATAGCCAAATGATAGGCCGCGCGATAGGGCGGCTGATAGCTTCCGTCCAACCTGGGGTTCTTTTGATCAAAGCATAAAGCTGATTCTGAGCTTGAACACAGCCAAGCTCGACTCCAAACAAAAGGAAATAGCCAAGGTGATAACCATGCCAGATTGCCAGATATGAAAGAGTTAACACGTGTGAAGCAAGTTTGTTATTAAGCCAGCGAAGACGGCGATGGATATGACTGAAACAATTAACTATATTTCTTGGAAATTTCCGTCGAAATTTTCTCGGTCGCGAACGTTTCGTTTTCTCTGCGTCAATAATCGAATACTCAGAGAATTTTCGGCGAATCGCGGTGAAAATCGGCGCGACTGCCGAAGGGCATCGGCAGTGGCGCCGAATTTCACGGCGATTCGCCGATTTTCACGGCATTTCGCCGATTTTCAAGGCGATTCGCTTATTTTGGCGGCGATTCGCCGTTGTGCCGGCGCGACTGTCGATGCCCGTCGGCAGTCGCGCCGATTTGCACGGCGATTCGCCGAGAATTCCCTGTGTACTGGAATTCAGGAGAAGCCAAAAGAACTTTCCCATTTATGTCTGCAGAGGCGCTTCAATTTTTCTGTTCCCCGTATGGAACTGCCGAATTCGAGGGAACTTTTTCTATCGCACGTCATATTCTCAAAGAGAACAGAAAAAATTTGACATCAGAAAATTTGTCCAAACTTTTGAAGTTGTGCAAAAAAATTCAAAGTATGGGATTCCAGAAAATCTTATTTTTCAGCTTATGCTAGTTACCTTTTTTCATTTGAAAGCTATGCCTTTTCTTATTTTTTAATTTTGATGTTGATTTTTTTTTTAATTTTAATTGTTAACTCTTTTTTTGTTGAATGAACACGGGGTCGCCGAAGGAACATCACGGAAAAAATTTTGATCGCCCCGCGAATGCGGCCAATTAACTGCGTAGCGACTCATCCACGTGCGCGATACGTGGCGAAATCGGGGCCGTTCAATGTTGTTGTTTTTATTTATTTTTAATTTTTTAAACTCCATTTTCGATTTATTTTTACCATTAAACCAGCTCACGGAGGATTTCACATTTGCGCTCAATGCAAGATCTTTTGGCGCACAGTCAGAGGTAAGTCTATTCTGATTATTATTCACGGAACCAGCAAAATATGCAAAAAAAAATGCAGCAAAACTTCGGAGAATGCTTCGATCATTCTGAAACTTTCAGAAATCATTTGAAAAATAATCTTGGACATTTCCAGAAAATTTCAGACCAAGATATCGATTTTTTTTGCCCCACATAAGATCATAAAAACGATACCCACAAGAACCTCCACAAAAGAGTGCCAGCCAATTACCAGAAGACCAAGTAAAAGATCGAAGTTCACGGAATGTTCCCAACTTTATTTTTTTTAAATAAAAGTTTTATTTACTTTTTTATTTGTTCCACTATCATTCTCTGAGATTTATCTTTATTCTCCGTTCGACGATTTCCGGAAATTATGGCACGATGTGGTTTAGGGAAAAAATAAAAAAGAAAATCGTTAGAAAAAATGATGACACATTGCCTCAAAAAACAGAACAAAATGGAAAATATACGATTTTTGGCATGATGTCAATTCTTAATTTAGGAGATTACGGTAGTCTAGTAGAGCGCGCTTTCTCAATGTTCCCTCGGCGACCCCGTGAATGAATTTAATGAATAATCTGTTTTTAGCTGGATTCCAGGGAAGAAACATAAGTTTTCGGGAAAATAAAACCGAAAAAAAATTTGGGGCAATATGAGTTGAAGGGTACAAACTCGCTCCAATCGAACAAGAAATTTCACATGCATTCTAAGTGAGATCTAGAGAAATCAGAGCGAAACGTCGGCCACGCTATCTCAATTTTCTGCACTACCTCGTTGCCAAGATGGCCGCGTCCTTCACAGTGCGAAGGGGGCGAGTTTGCAGCGCTCCGTACTGAGAATATATTTATCTCACACAGCGTGTGGAAGAGTACATCGTGAAAATGCGCTCCACTACTCACATAGATTTGAGGAAACGCGGTTGTTACAGATTTGAAACGGTTTGGATTTTCAAAAACGAGGCGCTGGCGGAATACGTTTTCTGCATAAAATAAATGGGTAAATATTGTTTAAATATTTAGATTCATGCAAAAGATATGAACCCATAAGAAAAAATTGCTACGGCGCCGCAGTAATGACGTTTTGAACACGCCATCTCGCGCGCTTTTTTCTCAAGTGACGTGGCAACTTTCCCGCGAAATTTTAATTTTCATGTACATCTCAACTCCCCGTGTCTCATTCAGGATTGATTTTTGTCCGGAAAGTTCAGCGGCAGCGCGCCGGAAGCTTGCTTTGATTGTAATCGGCTTCCAGTAACCTTTTCTTATTTTTTTAGGCTTTTAATCACAAAAAATCGCCTCGCAAAGCATGCTTCCTGCGCGTTTCCGCTGAACTTTCCGGGCATTAATAAATGCTTAAGAACGCATATTAAAAGCGTTTATGACAAAAAAAATTTTTTTTTGAGTGGCCCCCCCTCAACTCATATTGCCCCAAAAAATTGTTTCGGTTTCTTTTTCGTCGTGAAAAACTCGAAATTTTTTTTCTTTTTTTCGGTCGAAAAATATCGAAAAAAGTTTTTCGAAATTTATTTTTCGCACAGCCGTGATTACGACTACTATTTTTGCCCAAATTTGCAAATATGGTAATTAAAGAGCAGTCGGAACCATAATGCCGCGTCCAAAGTTCAAAAATTCCTGAAATCAGGAGTTTTTTGCAGTCCAAAGTTCTACAACAAATGCCAGAAAAACAGACGGTGACAGTTGAAACCGACGTTACCGTAGTTCTTTCGCTACGAGACCTTCTGTGTTTGAACTTTTCCCGCAAAAAAAGAAAAATTGAGCAGATGTGGGAAAATTCAAGTTTAAAAATAGAAGGTCTCGCAGCGAAGCAACTACGGTAACACCCGTTTCAACTGTCACCGCCTGTTTTTTTTTTGGGATTTTTGTGGAACTTTGGACTGCAAAAAACTCCTGATTTCAGGAATTTTTTGAACTTTGGACGCGGCATAAAAAACGTACCCAAAGAGTCTGGGAGCCAAAGAACCGGGACCGTATTGGCCTGGATACTTCAGTGTGTGTTTCTTTAGACACCAATCTCTCCCCTCTTAACAGATTAGCAATTTTTTTACGAAAAATCATCGCGTGACCAAAAAAAATTAAAAATTAAACGTTTTGTTTCACATACTTTTTTGCGAAAGTATTAGTTCCACAATTGAATGACTCCACCACAGAGTTGTAATCGTGCCCGGTTTCCCATTTGATAATATGAAGATCTCGAACACCGTCCCAACTGAAATTTTTTAAATAAAAATACAAGAATGCGGCATGTTTACCATTAGTTCATGAACACATATTGTGTTTTCAATCGACTTGCGCCATGAGAACGAGAAACTCCGCCCACTTATTTGTGTGCGACCACGCGAACACAGTGATATTTGAAGGGACGCAGACAGAACGGTGAATGCAGACTCGCGTTTTCATGTCGCAAGTCGATTGAAAACACAATAATACGTCAAATATGATTTATTTATTTCTAGTAATGGTAATCATTTCACGGTTCCCAATCGAGTTGCACGGTAGTAAAGTGAAGTAAAAAAAAACTGTAGATTGTTTACAAGTATTAATTCACCGATCGTGGCGAGACCCATTTTACGGCATCTCACGTACTCGGGAATATGTAATAAGTAATATTTTCCATTTGACAAGCCTGGTTGCATCAAAAGCTACTTTTGATTTCTTTTCATTTCTAAAAATGTTTTTTCTTCACTTTCTTTTAAATTTCTTTTTCACCCATTTCTTGCGTGTGCCCTGTGGTGCAGGCGGTTAAGCGCTTGCCCTTTAAGCGAACGACGCGAGTTCGAGTTTTTGTGTTGGTCTCGGGCGCCCAGTTCGCTTCCGCCATGCAGTTTGGAAACAGACACACCAAGAAACTCACAAGGGAAGTCTTTTCACAAACCATATTGGAATTCTCTGAAACTTGGTGGGCTAATAGAACCTATCTCTGGCTACAGCGTCAAAAAAATTTAGCTGCCCAATTTCAAAAATAAGCTCAAAAAGTTGCTCCAAAGTTCCGGCTCCCCCCTCTGTCACTTCTCTCGTTTTTATCACTGCCCTCCAGAGGTGATAAAATCAACGGAAGGGAGGCGCAGTGGTAGAGTGGCGGTCAGCAGGAAAAAGGTCACGGGTTCGAGCCCTCTTGTGGTAAATTTTTTTTTGTTATTTTTTATAAGTATGGGAACAGGGGTGGGACCAAGAAAAAAATGTTTTTTTTTGGGTGAAACAATTTTTTTTTTGATGGTGAAGGTGAGACAAAATTGTTTTTGATTTCTTTTTTTGACGATTTGACAATTTTTTTGGTTTTTTTCTAGAGTCGCGGAGGCGAAGAAGGTTTTTGGACGGGGCTACCCGAGGCAGAAAGTTCCCGTATCAGAGCTGTCCCGAAGCAGAAGTGTAAAACAAAACATATTTTCTCTTCAAAAAATTTAACAAAAAAACAAGAAATCCCGAAAAGATTTTCGCCTCCGCGGCTGTACAAAAAAACTTTAAAAAAAGTTTTGCCTACGGCGAATTGTCAAAAAATGAATAAAACAATTTTGTCTCACCTTCATCATCAAAAAAAAATTGTCTCACCCAAAAAAAAACATATTTTTTTTGGTCCCAACCCTGTTTCCATACTTATAAAAAATAACCACCACAAGAGGGTTCGAACCCGTGACCTTTTTCCTGCTGACCCCCACTCTACCACTTCGCCTCCCTTCCGTTGATTTTATCACCTCTGGAGGGCAGTGATAAAAAGGGGAGAAGTGGCGGAGGAGAGAGCGGCGGATTGGAGCCGAACTTTGGAGCAACTTTTTGAGCTTATTTTTGAAATTGGGCAGCTAAATTTTTTTGACGCTGTAGCCAGAGATAGGTTCTATTAGCCCACCAAGTTTCAGAGAATTCCAATATGGTTTGTGAAAAGACTTCCCTTGTCAGTTACAGACCCAAACGGAATTTTATATATAAGGATGATGTTACCGTGTGCATTGCGCGCCAGATGCAAGTAATAAACTATTTTCACGTGAACTCTGGTGTGCCCGGATTCGAAAAACGCTGATCTAAACATGATGAGGGTGAGAGACGCAGGTGAGCATGTTTCAGAAAACGGTTTTCCTCCCGTTTTCCACTTTCTTGCATATGGCCTCGTCAATTTTTTTTCGCATTTTTTAATCAGGGCGTTTTCCGAGAAGTTTTGGCGCATACATGGCGGGAATTGACAGCTATGTGGCTAGTAACTATACTCAATATAAAACGCTGATAACTCGCTTCAATCGAACAAAAAATTGCGCATGCATTTGGAGAGAGGTTTAGAGAAATCAGAACAAAACATCGGCCACGGCTCTCTCAATTTTCTGCACTCTCGTCGCCAACGTGGCCGCGTCCAGCACTGTGCGAAGGGAGCGCGTCTGTAGCGCTCCGTACTGAGAATATTAACAACGACTAATAGCGATTAAAAAGGCTAAAAGCCATTAATTTCGGGGCGCTCGCCAAATTAAAAGTGGGGAATAGCCAAATGCGGGAAACGGATACAAAACTTACAATTATTGTCTTTTTAAATAAGTTGTTACCTCCGAAGCCGCGTGAACTTTAAAATTAGGCTCCGAGGTGACAACTTTTATAAAACGATAATAGTAGTACTTCATGATTTTCATTTTTTTTTTTGGCCAAACTATTTCATTTCACGTTGAATTTACACATGAAGTTAAATTATTTGGAAACCAAAATGAAAATTTGTTTGCTTCACGAATGAACAATATTGTGTTTTTAATCGAGTTGCGACATCAAAACTTGTAACCTCGCCCACTTTTTTTCACGCAATAATTCAAAATGTACAAAAGTTTAATGTTCGCGTGAAAAAAGTAGGCGAGGTTTCACGTATTGGTGACTCATCTCGATTGAAAACACGATAGAAATTTTTTAAAAAGTGAAAATTGTTTAGCCATTTTTCGGACTACGAATTCCACATCGACAGTCTTTCAAGAGGCAGGTTACAAAATAGAGCAAAACGGATGGCGGCGAGGCAACAAGGATATCTGATAAGACTAGTGATAAAGAATGAAAATAAGAATTTGGGTCATAATTTTCAAAATGAAATTTTCAGCCGGTTTCTGCATACGGGCAGCTAATTTTTGCGGGACGCAATAGCCAATGACACGGTGTGCCAAAATCCGAAAATGTTTGAACTGTTCGCAATGGAGCGCGCTTGCATTTTCAGTGCTAAAATGAACGGTGATTTTCAACATTTTTCAGGTTTTCCGTAAAATGAAGGAATTTTAACAAATTTTGCAACAAAATATCGCTTCAAAAAAGATTTCGATGATTTTGAGCCAAAGATGAGGCAAAAATATACACAAACAACGCCCCCATAAGCATTTGAACAAAATAACGTGAAACTGAGTGTCTTCAAGGCAATTTGCTATTTCGATTTGATTGGAAATTCTGCAATTCAATGATATAATTGTTCAGCTCTCGGTTAAACCCGAATTTCCTTTAATTTTCGTCTGGTATTGGTAATATTGAATGTTCCGTTCTAATTTAAGTTGCATGTTTGGTACTTTTGCATCAATCAGAACCGATGACCCGTTTAAATGCCCATAGGAAACTAATGGGTTTATGACTGAATCGCAACAAAACACGGAAAAAATTTATTTAGAAAAAAAAATTTTTGTACGATTTTCGCGAAAAATTGCTTTTTCTGATGATTTCAAGCCGAGAGCAGCGTCGAAGCAGGTAAATTATTTTTTTCAGGTAGTTTTGAGCATTCCATGAACCGAATATATGAATTTTCCAAAAAAAATTAGAGCAGCAAATCGGCTTGATAACACTCGATCCCACGCAATTTTTGTTCAAACGATTATAGGGACGTTGTCCGTGATTATTTTTAGCTCATCTTTGCATAAAAATGATCCCAATCTACTTTTGAAGCAATCGGATGTTGTAAAATTTGATAAAATTCCTCCATTTTACGAAAAATCTGAAAAATATTGAAAATCCCGTTGAAAAAATGCAGTCTTTAATGACGAGCTCTCCTGTCGACGAATTTTTACGTTTTTTAGCTTATTTTGCAGATAAAAATTTTTTTAACAATAAATATGTTGCAAAATATTGAAAAAATCAATAAAAATGACATATTCTGAAGTTGAAAATCAGCGGCCATTTTAGCACTGAAAATGCAAGCGCGCTCCATTGCGAACAGTTCAAACATTTTCGGATTTTGGAACACCGTGAATGATGTGAAGTAACAGCCCACCAATTTTCAGAAAATTCTCAACGCTTATGTAAAATGAGTTCCCTTGTAAGGCCGCGTGCGATGAAACATCTCTCTATTTTTCGTGTTCTTTTTTCGAGATTTTTAGTGGATCAAAAATTTTGCGGTTTTTCAAATTTTTCAAAAGCCCTGCTGGCACCTGCGATCGTTTTCGCTTCACTTCACTGCTGTGAAACTCGATCGGGAGGTATTTTAGATAAAATGAAAAATAGTGAGCAATGAAAAGCCGCGCACGACTGCTGCAAAACCCTACCCACAAGAAAAAGGGCGGGGTTTAGTTTTTTTTTTAATGCAACTCAATTATCTTGCAAAAACAATGTTTTTCTTACCGATCGTTTCCCTCAATATCTTTGCCGTTGTGCCCAAGACCACTTAAGATAGAAGCTCCTTCTGTTATCAACCACATAGCACAGTATTTGTACATAGTTAAACGAAACCAAAAAGTAACCCATGTCCAACGCCAGAAGAAAGATAAATTCTATAAAAGATTGGAGAGTGCTGCAGATTTCGAAACTCACAAAATAAGCATCCGAGTTGAAGAAAGCGTCCGGTATCCAAAACTGGCCCCACTGATGAAGTACCATGTAAGTGCAGCCGGCAAGGAAACGACCGATTGAAGGAAGGAAACTAGAAAATGTTGGGTGGGCTGTTGAAAACATAATATTGTCGGCCCGCCAAAATGGTCAAACGCGCTCCGCTGAACTCAACGCTATGCGATTTTCATATTTTTTTCTTCAAATTATTTCATTTCACGTTGAATTTACACGTGAAATGAAATAAATTTCGTAACCAAAATTAAAATCATCGCATACCGCTGAGTTCGGCAGAGCGCGTTTGACCATTTTGGCGAACCGACAATATATTTTTTTGCAAATTTCGGGGGAAAACCATGCAGTGCTTTTACGACGCAAGAGGAAAGTATTTTTAACGGTATCCCTGCATATGGCCAAAAACTTACGCAGACTTCGGCGGTTTCTTATCTTGTAACCAATCTCCATCGACAAAGCTTCGAAATTTAGAGAGGGAGAACTGCGGACCAACCAGAGTCCCTTGAAAGAAAAAACCAAAAGCAGCTATCTCGAGAATTCCCGGACTATCAACGATAGCTGTCTGTCTCTGATCCGACTTTAGAGCATCAGTTGGTTGCCTTCCATCATAGACATCCATTACTAGGCCAATGAACCGCAGTGTCATTATGCAAAATGGTGTGGTCCAAGTGATATCATAAGAATCCGTTTCAGAGAACCAGTATCCTATCAGAAGATGCCCTAGAAAGCAAACATGAGCAGCGTAAATTGATGCATTAGTGCCGGGAATAAAGTTGGTTATAAGAAAGGCGGCAACGATTGCGCCCAAAGCATGTACAATAGCTGTTCCACAGTTGAAAAACCAGAGCGAGGCACCGACAATAGCGAAAAACCAATGTTGCACAGTTGAAGGCTTATTGTAAAAATATGTTCTATGTACGACAGCCAACGGATAACCTGAAGAAACAATTGTTTTTAAAATAATGAAAAGTTTACCAGCAAGAACAGAAATGAGCAATCGAAGAGCATCTTCACTGGCGCTGGTTGCTTCGGACAGTGCTCCCACCACACCCATAATCGGAAGGTAGATCCTGGAGAATGTTTGTGAGTTATAGACCTATTCAGCGACGTTGTCGTAAATCTACAGTACTAACCGGGAGATCGCCTTTCTGCAAATCGCGCCTATCCATCCTGGTCAAAAAATGCATATATCGTCATCATTTTTGTGTAGTCTTGTCCACTCGGAGTAAATGTTTAAAGGCGCATGCATTTATTTGTTTAAAATTTCACCTATTGGACCAGGATGGCTAGGCGCGATTCGCAGAAAGGCTCAAAATCAATGGTAGAGGAAAATTCAGATTACCGTAAATACTCTAATACAACGGTATGCCTTTCTACACGGTGTGTTGTGCGCTACATTGGAAAATTAAATTTGAATTGCGGGCCAAAATTCCTAAAAATGAAAAATTCAAAATAAGCGTGGTCGCATTTTCGCTGCGCAGCAACTGCACAAAACCACGTTTCGCTACGTATCGCTGAGCTCCAGCACAAGTGAGCGATTCGGCTTGTATAATGAACCTATTCATCAGAGGAAAAAAACCGTTTTTCGTAATTTTTTCCCTATACAGAATTGAGAAAAAAGACAAAAAAAACTACAGTAGTCGGAGGCTTTTTTACATAAACAACTTGTCGTGTCGAGACCGGCCGATGAAATAATCGGATGCGCCTTTAAATTTCAACCGAAATCCCATTGAAAATTAAAGGGGCATTGCACTTTTCACTGCCGGGTCTCGACGCGATGGGTTTTTTCCTGGAAAAAACCTGCATAGGGTAAAAACCGCGAAAATCGGTTTTCTTTCCTGCGCTGAATAGGTCCATAAATAACGCAGCGTTAATAGCGCACGGGGTGCTGGCAAATGCTCACTTTTAAATTATTTTTGCCACCGACACCAACGAGCTGCGGTTGCGTCGCATGATAACGCATCGCTTACACGCTCTGTGCCTGAAAAATTCATTTCGAAAAACGTGAATTCGCATAAACTGACACACCGTCAAGATAGTGTTAAATAGAGCACATTTTCACATAGGCAGTGGCCAGCACACCGTGATAGAGCAGGAAAAATTATTTTTTGCAAGCCATGAATTTTCGCGGAAAAAACGAGCAGTAATTGACGAAATTGTGTTGTAAACCAATATAATCGTTTTTATTTAAATACTGGCATGCGGTGAATAAGGAAAAAATTGCAAATAATTATTTTTCGCAATCGATGAAGTCCTATTAAAAAAAATTGGAAGACCACGGGTCTCATGCACAGCCTGCAGCACGAGAAAAGCGACGCCGGTGATCGAGACAAGAGACGCCTCTGTGTCTCTCATGTAGCCACAGTGAATCTTTTACTACGTCAAGCCGAAATTTTCTGACGAAAAGTCCACCAATCAGCGTAAAAGTGGGCGAGATTTAGTTGCAAAAGTCTGGCACGGACTTTCAAATGACTTCATTTTCGAATTAAATGGTGAAGAAATTGCAATTTTACGAATAAATAGTGTGAAAATTGGAGTAAAAACTTTTATAGACCTATTCATAGGAGAAAAAAAGCAAAAAAAAATGTTTTTTTTTTCCTATTGTCGGCCCGCCAAAATGGTCAAACGCGCTCCGCTGAACTCAACGCTATGCGATTTTCATTTTCGTTTCCAAATTATTTTATTTCACGTTGAATTTACACGTGAAATAAAATAATTTGGAAACCAAAATGAAAATCGCATAACGTTGAGTTCAGCGGAGCGCGTTTGACCATTTTGGCGGGCCGACAATAGTTATTCATAGATGTCAAAAAATGTTTTAAAATGTCAAAAAACGAATCCTATGAATATTGTGAAAACAAAAAAGTTGCAACGCGGTGTTTGCGTACTTTTAAAACTCAAACGAGTATGGGGACGTCTCTCTTCATTTGCCATGTTATTTCTTTGATTGACGTTTGAATTTTCAAAGTACGCAAACACCGCGTTGCAGCTTTTTTTTCCCAATAGGTAGAACATGCAAAAATAAATTACAGTTGAAAACAGCTCATGCGACAAGTTTCAGAGGCCGTATTCATGAACGTTTACCACGCGGTAAATGGTTCCCCCTGCCGTAAATAACATTTCCGATATCCATAAAGACAATTACGGACTGCTTATAGCGTTATTTATGGTACGTCGAAAGTAAAAAAAAAGACGAAAAGAGGCGTCCAAAGTAACTTTGTTTTTGCGTCTTTTTCTTTGTTGTTTACCGCCAAACAAGCAAAAAAATAATTGTAAACATGTTTACAAGTGCGCGCTTTTTTTTTTTTACTTTGGACGTACCATTATCCAGTGATAATTTTTCCATTTCTCACAGTACCCACGGCCCTCCAGCCGGCCGCGGCTTTTTTGTTGTTGAGAGCGCACGGCCGAGGCCGGCCGTGAGCCGCACGGTGTGTTTATTTAGAACCTACGAAAGGAAAACGCGCTCTGTCGGATTTTATCTGCGTCTCGATAGTCACGTTCTGCCAAGTTTCGCTAAGTGCGTGCAAAACTAGAGACGCAGAGACTTGAGAGAGATGACCTCCGAAATTTCATTTCTAAAAATAATTATAAAAACGTAGTCTCCAGCACGCCGTGAGCCGCGGGGGTACGACAGAATAGAAATAGGCGAAATAGAAATGCTACAAAAAATAACTGGAAAAATAGAACTGAGCGAAATAGAAATGCTACGAAATAGAACGGCTACAAAATAGAAATGCTACGAAATAGAAATGCTACAAAATAGAACAAATTTTGGCGATGGAGCGCGTTTGCATTATTTTTTCAATTGCTCAGTTTTTCGCCGATTTTCCTTTTTTTTTTTTCTGAAACTGCATTGATTTTATACCTTTCTTCATTTTCGATGTTGTTAAGTGCGTAAAATATCTGAAAATTACTGAAAAATCCTATAATAATCGGAAAATTCGAAGAATACTGCAAACGCGCTCCATCGCACCGATTTCTATTTCGCCAATTTCTAAATATTTTGTCACATTTCTATTTCGCGCTGTTCTATTTCGCTCATTTCTATTTTGTAGCCGTTCTATTTTTCCAGTTTTTTTTGTAGCAATTCTATTTTGTAGCATTTCTATTTCGCCTATTTCTATTCTGTCGTACCCACTGAGCCGCGGCTTCGCCAGCGGGATTTTTGATTTCGGGTCAACTTTTTTTTTCTGGTTTCGGGTCAACTTTTTTTAAAACGTATTTAGCTATTGTCGGCCCACCAAAATGGCCAAACGCGCTCCGCTGAATTCAACGGTTTGCGATTTTCATTTTGGTTTCCAAATTATTTCATTTCACGTATAAATTCTAAGGCTTCCATTCGGACGAAAAAAAAAGCGGACGAACTTCGTACGATGTTCGTCCGCGGTTCGTCCGGTTTGTCCGAGGTCGGTCCGCTTCGTACATTTTTTTTCTTTAAAACAAGCCTGGCTGAATCAAAAACTATTTTTGATCTTTTCTCATCTCTAAACTGTTTTTTATTGGACCTTATCCTCTACCCGGAGGCGAACGCAACGTCATGTTTCCAGCCGCGAACAAATCTACTCCTCGAGAGCGTTCATTCCGCGTGTCCCGTGTGGCGCAGGCGGTAGCACGCTTGCCCGTCAAGTTTTTATTTGGCCGCGGGTGCTGAGTTCGACCCCGCCATGCGCCTTAGACACAGACACACAAAGATCCTCAGTTACAAACCCAAACGGAATTTTATATATAAGGATGATATCATATCTTTAAAATATCAACAGAAATGTCTTGTTTCTGCTATCAAAAATTCGGAAAAAAAATTAAAAAATTTGTTTTTGCAAAGCTAATTCTACATAAATTTGCAACCGCTTATTGTGTTTTCAATCGACTTGCGACATGAGAACGCGAGACTCCGCCCACTTATTTGGGCGCGACCACGCGAACACAGTGATATTTGAAGAGACGCAGACAGGTAGCGCACAAATAAGTGGGCGGAGTCTCGCGTTCTCATGTCGCAAGTCGATTGAAAACACAATACATTTTCAATGTCAGAATTTTTAAAGAGAGTGCCATAAATTAAAATTCCCAGCCAATTAGAGCTTGCCGGACGAAACGGACCAACCGGACGAACCAGACGAACCGCGGACGGACGGCGGACGGACGAAAATTGGTCCGAATGGGAGCCTTAATAAATTCAACACGAAATGAAATAATCTGGAGACCAAAATGAAAATCGCATAGCGCACGGTGTCCTCAGGTAATTTTCGGCAAGCTGCCCCTCGAAACGGCACGCTGCTGCGCGAATCGGCAGGGGTGCCACCTGCCAGCGGCAGCTTGCCGTTTTGCGCGGCAGCCTGCCGTTTTTCACGGCAGCGTGCCGTTTTTCACGGCAGCGTGCCGTTTTTCACGGCAGCGTGCCAAAATAAAGCACGGCAAGCTGCCGTAACCCTGCTTTTTTTTTTGATTTGATCGATTCTATTCGTTGAAATTAATCAAATTTATTAAATAAAAAAACAGTAAAAAACATTAAAAGGTAACAAAAAAAATCATGGCGAAAAATGTAATTATATTTACGGAGCATCACACGATCCGTCAATATCGAATCGTATCGTTTGTCAAGGTCCATTTCCGCATATCGACGAGTAGATGATCAACTGCAAGAAAACTTTCAAAACTGAATTCATTAAAAATAAAGTTGAAGATTTATTGCCGCTCAAAATTTAAAAAGTTACTGGGTTTGTATTTATGAGCGTTTACCGCACAGTACATAAAAACATTAAATGGTTTTCTTGACGATTAATTTAATTTTTTAAATTTTATTGGCTATTATCGGCCCGCCAAAATGGTCAAACGCGCTCCGCTGAACTCAATACTACGTGGATTTCATTTTGGTTTCCAAATTATTTTATTTCACGTTGAATTTATACGTGAAATGAAATAATTTGGAAACCAAAATAAAATCCACGTAGTATTGAGTTCAGCGAAGCGCGTTTGACCATTTTGGCGGGCCGACAATAGTTTGTACTATAAACGGTAATCCAAGATCCTGACAAAACCGGAAAAAAACACCAGACCGGGGAAGTCAAGACAAAACGGCAAAAATTGAACATGCAAGAGGCACGAGATTTGTACAGAAACTGTTATAAAATGCAGGAAAATCGTGCCACAGACTTGAAAATTTTTCTCCGGTTTCTGAAGTTTTTCCCCGGTTTAGTCTTCCTTGGCTTTGACTTACCCGGTTTCGGGGTTTTACCCGCATTTTTCAGGGTCTCGGAAATCCCTTTTAGAAATTCCGCGGAAAACCATTTACTGTTTACATTTCCGTAGAGTAATTGTTCATAAGTACAGCTTCTCCAACCATGTTTTTTTTGTAGTTTAAAGTTCCACAAAAAATCCAGAAATAACTTATGGGGTTATTCATTTTTTTTTAAATAATTGTTTGCAATTCTTTGCCTTATTTTGCGCACATAGAAAAAACAAACAATTCACATTGTTTTAAAAACAATTCTCTTTTTTTGCAACCCTATTTCGTCAAGATGATATTGCGGAACAGAACTATAACGTTAAAAAAAAACGATCGGTAGCAATTATAAGTCGAACAGTTCGAAACTTGTCTAGTAAGCCGTTACAGTTCTATTATGCTCACAAACGAGTGATACAAACAACGCTACGTTTTTTACTGTGATCTCGCAGCGAATACTGCAAAATATCGGGGTATCGTTTGTAACACTCGTTCGAGAACCTTTCGTCACTTGGCGCTCAATTTTTCCGCCAAAATTCAGATTTGGAAATATGGAGTTGCAAACGATTCGAATATTTAATATTTTTTGATGAGTGATACATAAGGCGAAATTCGCAACTAATTATTTTTTTTTTGCGTGCTATGAATAACCCCATAACATATTTATACCGGTATTGTGAAAACAAAAAATGGAACATGGGGATTGCGTAACTTTATAATGGGGCTATTATCGGAACCAGCAAAAAAAAAAAAAACAAAAAATAGGAAAATCCAGCAAAAAATTCAGCGAAAATTCAGAGAATGCTCGGTCTGAAACTTTGGGAAATTTTTTAAAAGATACTTCCGATCATATTTTTTTAATTATCTCTCAAAGTTTCAGACCGATCGGAGCATTCTCCGAATTTTCGCTGAATTTTTCCATTTTTTGCTTTTTTTGCTGGTTTCGAGAATAACCCCATAAATGAAAAAATGAAGAGCAACTCTTATCATTTTCAGAAGTACGCAATCATCGCGTCGAAATGTTTATATTCGCATAATAAATTTTGTGTATACTCGGCGAATGCATCATCAGCCTTGCTCTACCGCACTTTTCGATTTTCAACAGTGTAGTGCGCCTTTTTTGAAGCGAAAAATCAAATTTTAACTGCAATTCGTCGTGGATACGTTATTTTTCGTTGAAAAGAAGTGTAAACACTAGAATTCGAGTTAATCTTGCAAGGGCAACACTGTTTTACAGGAATTTTGCAGTAGAGCGAGGTTGATGATGTATTCACCGACTATATACCATCATCGCGCAGTAAAATATCATGGTAAACACCTGTTAGTTCTGGGATTGTTTCTGGAACTTCTAACTGAAGACAAGTGATTCTAAGAATTTTTTTGCAATCTTAGGCGCGGCATAATAAAAAATATACCTGGAACCAACTGGAAACTCCTTTTCCAAAATCGATCACTGTAGAAACCATCGTGGCCAGCAGAATTGAGCAAATGCCTCGTGGAAAATTCTAAAAACATTTTTAGTCTACATGAAATAATTATAAACACTTACTTTTTACACAAAATTGAAGAAAAATACGAAAATAATCGTAAAAATGAACTCGAAAGTAAGTCATGTAGAAAAAATTGCATCATCGCTCAGTCTGCGCAAGAGAAGAATGCTGGCGCTTTTGTCGACGGCACGGCACTCCTACGGCACGCTGCCGTTTTGCACGGCAGCCTGCCGTTTCGCGGGGCAGCTTGCCGTTTTGCAGGGCAGCTTGCTGCTCGTGAGCCGTTTCCTTGCGTAACGCTACCCCTACCCGGCAGCCTGCCGTTTTTCACGGCACCTTGCTGCTCGTGTGCCGTGCACATGCCGAAAATTACCTGAGTCCCGGACGGGAAAAGCGCCGCTCGAGATAACTGCTGGCGCATCTCTCGTTCTCTCTCCCTCACCACCGCAGCGCAGCTGTTTTTTCAACTGGAATTTGTTTCCTTTTTGATTTTCAGCAAAACTAGACCGCTTTTTGAAAATCTGTAATTAAAATATATTCTTCAGATGAAATGCTTCATTTTTATCACAAAAACAACACGATTGGTGCAGAATTGTCGGAGGAGATGCATTTTAAATTAATTGGTACAGAATTTTACTAAAAACTTAATTTTCTGCAACATAATAATGCATTTTAAATGTCTCCCTTGTGCAGAATTTTTCGCGAAAATTTTAATACCACGACCAGCTCAAAACGTGCGAATTCGGTTTTTTTCTCGGTGTTTCAACATTTTAAAATGCATCTTCTCCGTCAATTCTGCACCAATCGTGGTGTTTTTGTAATAAAAATGAAGCATTCGACCTGAAGAATATATTTTAATTACAGATTTTCAAAATGTGGTCTAGTTTTGCTGAAAATCAAAAAAGAAACAAATTTCAGTGGAAAAAATAACTGCGCTGAGGTGGGGAGGGAGAGAGAAGAGAGTGCAGGCAGTTGAAGACATTTTTCCACTTTGGGACACCGTGTAGCGTTGAGTTCAACGGAGCGCGTTTTACCATTTTCGCGGGCCGACAATAATTAAATGAAGAAAAGTAATTATTGAGCCGAATTTTAATTTAAATAGGCCTTTGTTTTCCAGAAAAGTACAAAAAACCGAAAATGGAAGAGAAAATCCGATATTTTTTCTCGTCCGCGTTACCTTTAACAAATTCGCTGTAGCCGGTAGTGCACCGTTTTGAGCCAACTTTTTTTTTAAAGGTAGTAAATTAAACGAAGAACAATATTTATTGGGCCGATTTTTCATTTTGGCCTTCATTTTCAAAATAGCTCCACGGAGTAATGGCGACTGCCTTTTTTTCAAACGATTTTTTTTGGCGCGGGAACACGCGCGACGCTCTCGTCTTCTCCGTCTCGTCTCTTTTTTCGCTCGTCTTCTCCGTCTCGTCTCTTTTCTAAATGTTTGCATTCACGGTGATTCTTTTATGCCGCGTCCAAAGTTCAAAAAATTCCTGAAATCAGGAGTTTTTTGCAGTCCAAAGTTGCACGAAAAATCCCAGAAAAAACAGGCGGTGACAGTTGAAACCGGTGTTACCGTAGTTGCTTCGCTGCGAGACCTTCTATGTTTAAACTTGAATTTTCCACAGTTGCTCAATTTTTCTTTTTTTGCGGGAAAATTCAAGTTCAAACACAGAAGGTCTCGCAGCGAAGGAACTATGGTAACGTCGGTTTCAACTGTCACCGCCTGTTTTTTCTGGGATTTTTTGGGGAACTTTGGACTGCAAAAAACTCCCGATGTCAGGAATTTTTTGAACTTTGGACGCGGCATTACTACCGGCCACGCATTTCTAGTCCCCCGGCCCCAAGTATTTGCTCTCTCCACCTCGCACTCTCTCACTCTCTCATCACATGAAGTGGGCGGAGTTCCCTCCCCTTTTTGCAAAATGCGGCAAAAAAATTTGCGGAAATGAGTCGGCCACCACGGAAAAACAGTTTCATTTGAAATTGTACGTATAAAAACGAACGAATTCAGGTTTAAAATATGCGCCCTGATGAGAGCTAGTAACGTGACAGACAACTTTTTGATCAGACGTCGTTTACAAAATCGCGACAGGAAAAACCTAATCGGGGGACTAGAAATGCGTGGCCGGCAGTTAAAGAATCGCCTTGTATTTGAAATTGTATGTAAAAAATCAGACCAATTCCGGTTTTAAATATGCGCCATAATGAGAGGAAGTAACGTGACAAAAAACTTCTCGATCCGAAGTCATTTAGAAAATCGCGACAGAAAAAACAAATCGGTGGACGAGAATTGTGTGCTCGGTAGTAAAAGAATCACCGTGGCATTGGCACAGTGCCCAAAATTTTTACCGTCGAATGCGGCGCGGCGGCGTGCGCGTGTTATCAATGGAGCACGTTTGCACCAGGTCACTCGCCATTACTCCGTGTAGCTCCACACGGTGTCCCGCACGAGAAAAGCGACGCCGGCGATCGAGAAAAGAGACGCCTCGGCGTCTCTCATCTCTCATGCGTGCAGGTGGAGCGCGATTGCATCGGAACTCGTCTGGAAAATGTGCCCCATAAAAACACTTGGAAAAAAAGAAATTGAATGGATTTTTTGAAGAATACACAAATAAAACGGACATTAAATTGTTCAATTTAATTTTTGAGTTAGAAAACTGTACAAAAAATATTTCCATACCCCTTTAAATGGCAAGATAAAAAACACTGCAGTTTACTGTGTTATGAGGCTCTGTAGCTATTGTTTTTTCAATCGACTTGCGACATGAGAACGCGTGACTCCGCCCACTTTTTTTCGCGCAACCACGCAAACACAGTTCGATTCGAAGAGAAGCAGAGAAAACATGTCTTTTTTCTCTCGTTCTCATGCTGTAACTCGATTGAAAACACAATAAGGTATACCCGTATTCCTTGTAAATTTCTTGACTTGTTTGTTCAATGCACTTCTACAAAATATAAAATGAACAAAAAACCCACATTCGATATCAGAACGCCGGAATTTGAGGGCTCGGAATATGAATTTTAGTATACTGTAGCCCATATTCGCCAAAAAATTGTTTTTTCAAAAATCGGTCACGGATAAGTTGTTTGCATTTTGAATGCGGTTGTTTTCCGCTTTTGATCGAGTCAATTGATTAAAAAATAATGAAGTTATAAATCGAGCAAGTTTTGCACTAAAACCCGAAAAAAGTGGTCATTTTTTGAAAATTTCTGAAAAACAAAAGCCTGGTTCGAGGATCGATAACGGATAGAAGTTTTTAAATTTTTTTGCGGACATTTTGAGATGTCAAACAAGTTATTAGTCCTCCAACTAATTGAGTTATTAATGTTTGAATAAGTACCAGTAGCACTAGAGGGAGTACTGTATGCGTACAGAAACCTTCCTGGCATCGCTCATTTTTTTTTAGCTTCGTGAATGATGAATATTGTCTTCAATAATACTTCTAAACAAAGTATAATGCTATGGAAGCGATATTATTGAAAATATAGGTCCAATCTGCTTAAATCTGTGAAAAGTGCATTTCAATTATTCTGGCGCATTTTTCATGCTCGTACATCCAAAATGTCTTCGTAAATTAA
The DNA here is from genome assembly GCA_963572235.1 of Caenorhabditis japonica. Lineage (NCBI taxonomy): Eukaryota > Metazoa > Nematoda > Chromadorea > Rhabditida > Rhabditidae > Caenorhabditis > Caenorhabditis japonica. The sequence goes on from OY754344.1 coordinate 30,506,333, forward strand.
TTATCGAGCGTAATTGCAAAAAGAACGTTCAAAAAATTAATGTTTTTCTTGCTTTTAGCAATTATGGAAATCTACTGTAGAGTCTGATCAGCACCTTGCGAGAGAGCGAGAGGGTGCCAGACGAAACAGAAAAATGCTGGCGCGCATCGCGTGCGGGACACCGTGGCTCCAGGAATTCTTTCATGGAAGAGAAAATTTCTCAAAATGGCCTAGGATCCGAATCGGCAATGTGATTTCACTCTGACAAGGCGGTGTAAGCGCGCTCCATCTGCATGCGCGAGAGAGTGCGAGACGCCGAGAAAAGAACATTTTTTTTGAATTACCGTGCAAATATCTCCTATTTCTTCGTTTTCTCTTTATTTTAATTGTCTACATTTTTATAGTGTTGCGCCCAAATAAAAAAAAATATATCTGATCAGATTCGCAACTCAGACAACTCATTTATTATGGACCTATTCATTTGAATTAAAATGAATTTTTATGTCATTTTAATGGTACGTCCAAAGTAGAAAAAAAGCGCAAAAAAAGACGAAAAAAGGCGTCCAAAGTAACTTTGTTTTTGCGTCTTTTTTCTCTACAGTATCCCACCAAACCTGCACATCTTAGGGACGCGCGAAGCAATTAATTTGAATTTCACATGTTTGTTTACATTTTTGATTGTTTGAAACATGTTTTTAGTTGTTTTTTTTTGTTTGATCTGCAGGTTCTGCGGTATACTGTAGAGAAAAAGGACGCAAAAACAAAGTTACTTTGGACGCCTTTTTTCGTCTTTTTTTGCGCTTTTTTTCTACTTTGGACGTACCATAATTCAATGCATTACAACATATTAATTAATTAACCTGAAATTTCCTGAACCATTGAGTTTGAGCCTTTCTGCAAATCGTGTCGAGACATCCTGGCCAAATAAATGCATGCGCCTTTAATTTGTACTCCGAGTGGACAAGATGACGAAAAAATATGGCATAAAATGCAGATCGGACCTTAGTTATTAAAGGCGCATGCATTTATTTGGCCAGGAGGTCTCGACACGATTTGCAGAAAGGCTCAAACTCAATGGTTCAGGAAAATTCAGGTTAATTAATTAATATGTTGTAATGCATTGAATTAAAATGACATAAAAATTCATTTTAATTCAAATGAATAGGTCCATAACTATAATAGGAAATCCAAAATCTGAATAGGCAATTTTGGAACTTGTCCAGAAAATTTAGATCTTGTTGGGAAATACAAATCTTATATAGAAATTTACAAACTATAAAGGGATCTTGACAGATTCGAAAAATTCTTGGAATCTATACAGAAGTTTTTGGAATCTGTACAGAAATTTTTGGAATCCGTACAGGCAATGCCTATCTTGGCAGAAATTTTTGGGATTTGAGCAGAAGTTTTTGGAATTTGCAGAGGTCGCCAAATATCTATAAATCACTAGTTTATAGTTTAAAATTTTCCTATTATAGCAAGAAATGAGTTGTCTGAGAACGCCTAATATTACTCTTAAAATTTCTGATAATATCCGTAAATTTCCTAAAATGATTCTTGAATTTTCTGATAAAAACGGTAAATTTTCTGACAATATTTCGTGTACTCTTGTGTAAGACACAAAAACACAGACTAATCTAAAATTTTCTATATAAGAAAGGTTTTAAGGGTAATGTTATGCAGCGTCCAAAGTTCCTGAAATCAGAAGTTTTTTGCAGTCCAAAGGTCCGAAAAATTTCCCAGAAATAACAGGCGCGCACAGTTGAAACCGGTGTTACCTTCTATGTTTAAACTTGAATTTTCCCTCAGTTGCTCAATTTTTTCTTTTATACGGGAAAATTCAACTTTAAAAATAGAAGGTCTCGCAGTGAAGAAACTACGGTGACGTCGGTTTCAATAGTGACTGCATGTTATTTCTGGGAATTTTTTCGGAACTTTGAACTGCAAAAAACTCCTGATTTCAGGAATTGTTTGAACTTCGCACGCGGCATAATATCTATTGTGGTCAGGGATGCAGCTGGATATCGATGGACTAAAAGTTTTGTTCCCATATGATTACATTTATCCGGAGCAAGTTTTATACATGCGAGAGGTTAAAAAAACATTGGATGCACGGGTAATTTTTTTCTATTGTTTTTAGTATTGTTGGCCCGCCAAAATGGTCAAACGCGCTCCGCTGAACTCAACGCTACGCGATTTTCACTTTGGTCTCCAAAATATTTCATTTCACGTATAAATTCAACGTGAGATGAAATAATTTGGAGACCAAAATGAAAATCGCATTGCGTTGAGTTCAGCGGAGCGCGTTTGACCATTTTGGCGGGCCGACAACATGGCTCCGGGACATTTCGCAGCTGAGACGTTTTGCAGCTGACAAGGGAATTGCATATGGTCGGGCTTTCAGAAATTTCTAAAAATTTGGTGGAATTTAGTTTGAATTATGGAGTTTCGATTGTAAAATTTCTAGGGTGCACTTTTTCGATTTGGCTGAAAAAAGCTTCTAGAAATATTTTGTATCGCAATCATCTTTATCATTACTCATTTCAAGCACGGCTGACGTGCAAAAGGCGGTTGGATCGTTCACGTCATTTGTTTAAAATTTTTGCAAATTTTTTCGTGAACTTTGTTAAAATAATAATGGGAAATTGAAATAAAAAGATTAAACTGTTTGTAATTTGCAAAAATTTTAAACGGTATTTTCGCAGAATCGCCCCTACATCACTGTTGCCCCCAACCCAGGGAATCGCCCCCCACTGGATACATTTTGAACCCCGAAGGGGGGGGGGTTGATTTTGAGTAGGTGGTGATTCTATAGTGTCAACATCGTACTATGGCCCCCACTAGTAGAAATAGGGGGGGGGGGCCATTGTAAGTTCTGAGGTAGTCTCCAAGAATCCCCCCCCCCCACACTTTCCCATTATTTGTAGAAAAATTACTCCCGTCCCCCTGAGATTCTAAAGTTCCACCGCTCAGAGAGCGGCTCAGTTGTTACTAAATGGTTCAGCTATAATGGATTCGTGACAGAGCGACAGTTCACGTGAAACTGGGAGACAAAAAACCTATTAATTTCTCCAGTTATTTCTTCATTTTTTCAAATAAAAACGTGAAAAAAATGTCACTCCGCTATGAATCCATTATAACCCTTATTCTTATACGTGGAATAAAATAATTTGGAAACAAAGTTGAAAATCACGAAGTCACGCACAAAATGCAATTCATGGTTCCACCCCCAAGAACTTTAGGGAGTTAGGTTAAGGATATGAGGCCCTGACAAAACCAGTGAAAACCACGAAGTCGAGGAAAAACATTTCCGCAGATTTGCAAATTTTCCCCGGTTTTGTCAGGGTCTCAAATAAATGATTGTCGTTATTCTCAGTACGGACCGCTGCAAACTCGCTCCCTTCGCACAGTAGTGGACGCGGCCATGTTGGCGACGAGAGAGTGCAGAAAATTGAGAGAGCCGTGGCCGATGTTTTGCTCTGATTTCTCTAAACCTCATTCCAAATGCATGCGAAATTCTTTGTTCGATTGGAGCGAGTTTTCAGCGTTTTATACCGAGTATACCAGAAATAAATTAGAATGGAAAAAAAGTAGGCGACGTAATTGCCAAAATCCGTATGATTTCTACAAGTTTAATTTCAGGGTCATGGCCTTCTAGAAATGCCTTCTGGAACTGGTAAAACTGTCTCTCTTTTAAGTCTTGTGCTCGCTTATATGATGTCCTTTCCGGATAAATTGGACAAACTGGTTTACTGTTCACGAACGATTCCAGAAATTGAGAAGTGTGTAGAGGAAATGCGAGTACTTTATGAATATTACGAACGTGAAACTGGACAGGAGGTGCCGAAAGTAACTGTAGCCATGTCTGCAAGAAAGAATTTGTGCATTAACGAACGTGTTGCGTCCTTGCGATCAGGAAATTCCGTGGATAGTGCCTGCCAAAAACTGACAGCTTCTTCAGTTCGAGCTCGTAGAGTCAACGATTTCAGCATTGAGGCATGCGATTTTTTTGAGAACTTGGAGTCAAATAATTTTTCTCTATCAAACGGAGTATGGAATTTGGTAAGCAACTTTTCGAAATATTAAATTGCCTGGATGTATCAAACTTCCCGCCACATTATTATTTAATTTTTTAAGAACTGAAAAAAAAATCAAAAATAGTATTTGATACAGCCAGGCGTGTTATTTTATATACTCGGTACAAGCCGCTGCAAATGCGCTCCATTAGTAGAGTGGACCAGGCAAAGAGAGCGTGGCCACAGTGAATTTTTACTACGACAAGCCAAAATTTCGACCTTAAGTCCACCAATCAGCGTGAAAAGTGGGCGAGAGTTGCAAAAGTCTGGCACGGATTTTTAAATAGCTTCATTTTCGAATTTAATGGGGAAAAATTACAATTTTTCGAATAAATAGTGTGAAAATCGGAGAAAAAACTTCTAGAAAAACATGCAAAAATAAATTACAATGGAAAACAGCGCATGCGACAAGTTTCGGATCAGTTTTATCTAATGTCGAAAACTAGGCCATACCTTAAACAAATCTTGTGTGGTCAGTGGCATCCCGTTTCGGGTAAACTTTTTTTAACGTAGCAAATTAAATGAAGAAATATAATTATTGAGCCGATTTTTAATTTAGGTCTTTGTTTTCCAGTAAAGTGCAGAAAACTGAAAATGGAAGAGAAAATCCGCTATTTTTTGCTGGACTTTAATTTCAAAATAGCCCCAGGATTTCTTTTATGGGAGAGCAGCACCCTCACAAGGGAAGTGCTTCAGGTGGGGTTATGAGAATTTCCCCAAAATTTGTGAGGATACACTTTCAATTGTGCTGATTCCGATGTCGTCGTCAGAATTTCCGCATCTCGTCTGGGTTTTCAGAAATTTCGGCTTAAAAAAAGGCTTGGGAAATTTTGAAAACTGACCGAGCTGGGAGTTTGAGCACCCCCTCGCGAGAAGATGGTCTATGGAAAAAATGCCGTTCACTGAGGGGGCTGAAAAACAACAAAATTCGTGAATAAAATCAACGAATAGTTGAAAAAATTAAAAAATTAACCCCTTTTTTGAGGGGTGGCGTATCTTTATGACGCGGTCGAAATAGTGACTTTTTGGTGACGGGGCTGAGGTAATACTCTGAAAATTTGTGGATGCAGGTTTGTTCGCACGCTGAATTTAATGGCATTAACAGTTTTTCTCAAAAATTTCCGGTTCTGACGGAAACCCGAAAATTGGGGGGGGGGGGGGGGGTGGCGTATCTTTATGGTACGTCCAAAGTAGAAAAAAAGCGCAAAAAAAGACGAAAAGAGGCTTCCAAAGTAACTTTGTTTTTTCGTCTTTTTATTTGTTGTTTACCGCCAAACAAGCAAAAAATTAATTGTAAACATGTTTACAAGTGCGCGCTTTTTTTTTTTTACTTTGGACGTACCATTATGACGCGCACTGTATTAGCCAGACAAAATTTTTCCGAAAATGTTGAAATTCGCGCCAAATAAAGTTCTGGAGCTTATGGGGTGCTACCTCGGAATAGAACTGAAGCGAAATTTAACTCGCTTCGGAATAGAACTGTAGCGAAATTGAACTGTAACGAATTAAAACTATTCGGAATAAAACTGTTTTGGAATAGAAATGTTTCGGAATAAAACTGTAGCGTTTTGGAACTAAATTAGCATTGGAGCGCGATTGCATTGCTTTCTCATTCAAATATTGTCGGCCCGCCAAAATCGTCAAACGCGCTCCGCTGAACTCAATACTACGTGGATTTTATTTTGGTTTCCAAATGTTTTCATTTCACGTGTAAATTCAACGTGAAATAAAATAATTTGGAAACCAAAATGAAATCAACGTAGTATTGAGTTCAACGGAGCGTGTTTGACCGACGTGCTGAGCCATTCAGCGTGTTTGACCGACGTGCTGAGCCATTCATTTTTTATCATTTTTTTCTCTGCCCGCCTTGACGGCCAAGCGATGCAATCGCGCTCCATTGCTAATTTAGTTCCAAAACGTTACAGTTTTATTTTTCTACTGTTCTTCACCGATCAGTTCTATTCCGAACGGTTCTATTGCGAAGCGAGTTTTATTCCGAGGTAGCACCGCTTTTGGCACTAGACTGTTGTATTATTGCATAGAACCTTCAAGAAACTTCTCCCCCATACCTATATATGGCGCGCGTGTTTCCTGTTCGAGCAGCCATGAACGATATCTCTCTACCTCAACTTCGACTGATTATCTTCTGCGAGTGGAGCTGTGGCACTCCGGCGGCTGGGACGGTCACTTAGATTGGCAAAGTCTTTGGCGAGACCACCGTCACCGATCGCACCGTGCGTAATTGGTTCGCTCGTTTTCAATCGGGAGAGAAATGTTTCGAAGACAACGACCGCTGTGGCAGACCTACCGCCCTGAACAACGACCTGATACGCGACGCCGTGAAGGAGAGACCAGATGTAACTACGCGAGAGCTATTATTGTTTTAAAAAATTTGTCACCTGGCGAGAGGCGCGAATTCAAAAAATAGGCTCCGCCTCCTCGCCGAAATATTTTTGCAACTTTGCGCGCGCCAATTCGCAATCGCGGTGCGCGCGATTTTATGCGTTGAATTTCCGTTACTTTATTAACAAATATCCAATTAAGAAAATAAAAAACTCACTTTAAATCAAGAGTTGCCAAATTCGCTTCAAAATAAAATTTTTTATAAAGGTTTCCAGGAGAAATTGAAAGGCACTGGACAAAAATTCGACGCAGAAAATCGCGCGCACCGCGATTGCAAATTGGCGCGCGCAGAATTGCAAAAAAATTTCGGCGAGGAGGCGGAGCCTAATTTTTGAATTCGCGCCTCTCGCCAGGTGACAAATTTTTTAAAACAATAATAGAGACCATGCTTGACTGCAGTCACCAAACCATCAGCAATCATCTTCACGATCTCGGTTACGACGAGTGCTGGCGAGATGGGTACTCATGCTCTCTCTCCCTAATGCCGCGTCCAAAGTTCAAAAAATTCCTGAAATCAGGAGTTTTTTGCAGTCCAAAGTTGCACAAAAAATCCCAGAAAAAACAAGCGGTGACAGTTGAAACCGGTGTTACCGTAGTTGCTTCGCTGCGAGACCTTCTATGTTTAAACTTGAATTTTCCACAGTTGCTCAATTTTTCTTTTTTTGCGGGAAAATTCAAGTTCAAACACAGAAGGTCTCGCAGCGAAGGAACTATGGTAACGTCGGTTTCAACTGTCACCGCCTGTTTTTTCTGGGATTTTTTGGGGAACTTTGGACTGCAAAAAACTCCCGATGTCAGGAATTTTTTGAACTTTGGACGCGGCATAACAGATGCAGGCTCGTGTGACGGCCTGTCAGTCTCTTCTTCTCACTCCACAAAGGAAAGAGTTTCTGGCGGACATTGTTACAGGGAATGAGAGCTGGGTACTCATGAGAGCTGGTTGATAAAAAAATAAAATTGTGAAATTTTTTGGAGAAAAACTTTTTTGCCAGCCTAATAGAAAAAGCCGTCTTCCGGACTAACATACCTACTGCCAATTTTCCTATTGTCGAACCGAAAAAATGGTCAAACGCGCTCCGCTGAACTCAACGCTATGCGATTTTCATTTTGGTTCCCAAATTGTTTCATTTCACGTTGAATTTATACGTGAAATTAAAAAAAATTTGGAGACCAAAATGAAAATCGCATAGCGTTGAGTTAAGCGGAGCGCGTTTGACCATTTTGGCTGGCCGACAATAAAGTTCTGCTTCAGAAAGTTGGTCCTTTTCATACTCTCCCTGTAAGAAGATAGTCTATGGAAAAATTACGTTAGCTGTGTCTCAGCTTATCTAAGCTCATCTACGATTCATTTTATTTTTTTTCTTTTATAATTTTCTGCACACTCGTCGCCAACGTGGCCGCGTCCACACTGGGGTATGAGGAGGGAGTGAGTAAACGCGCCCGAACGCACCCAAATGAGGCCCAAAAAAATAAAGAAGCGCGCGAAAAATTTCACATTATCGGAGAGAAAAGCCAAAGAAAAATCGTGAAAATTACGAAACTCTATTCAAAATTATTTCGCGCGCGTTGGTTTTTCTCTCCGATAATGAGAAATTTTTCGCGCGCTTCTTTATTTTTTGGGCCTCATTTGGGTGCGTTGCGTGTGTGCGTTCGGGCGCGTTTACTCACTCCCTCCTCATGCCCCAGTGCGTCCATCACTATGCGAAGGGAGCGGGTTTGCAGCGCTCCGTACTGAGAATATAGCTTTATAATCGGTATAAAACGCTGAAAACTCGCTCCAAACGAACAAAAAATTGCACATGCATTTGGAGTGAGGTTTAGAGAAATCAGAACAAAACATCGGCCACGGCTCTCTCAATTTTCTGCACTCTCTCGTCGCCAACATGGCCGCGTCCTCCACTGTGCGAAGGGAGCGCGTTTGCAGCGCTCCGTACGGAAAATACAAAAAAAAAATGGTTGTGCAAAAAAATTTAAAGTGTGGGATTCCAGAAAAATTGATTTTTCAGCTGGATTTATTTTTTTCCTTTTAAAAGCTACAGTACCGTTCAAAAGGTTGGAAACTTTTGGTTTTTGGAGTATAACTTTTGAATGGAGAGGGTTATGGTTCTGAAAACTTGCATGAATCTGCCCCGTAATGTTTTTGACAAGCTCCAAAAATGGATTTGGTCATTTTTGAAAACTGCAGATTTTCAAAAAATTTCAGATGCCAAAATTTTCGACCCAAAAATAATTTTTTTTTCAGATTTTTCAGGACTCGATATTTATGTTCTAAATAAAGTTTTAAAACAAAAAGTATGATTTTAGTTTACTATGGGTCAATCGGAAAATTTTCAGCTGACTTACAGCACTTTGAGTATCAGGGTCCACATGGGTAAGCCAACTTTAACTTTTATTGAGAATCACCAAAACCGAATAAAATCAAATAAACTTTGCTTTTTAACAGTTTTTATCTAATTTGCCTTCATTTTCTTTGATTTTGGTGATTCTCAATAAAAGTTATAGTTCACTTACCCATGTGGACATTGATACCTTGGCCTTGATAAAGTGCTGTAAGTCAGCTGAAAATTGTCCCATCGACCCATAGTCAACTAAAATCATACTTTTAGTATTGAAACTTCATTTTGAACATATATATCGAGTCCTGAAAAATCTGAAAAAAAAAATTATTTTTGGGTCGAAAATTTTGGCACCTGAAATTTTTTGAAAAATCTGCAGTTTTCAAAAATGACCAAATCCATTTTTGGAGCTTGTCAAAATCATTACGGGACAGATTCATGCAAATTTTCAGAACCATAACCCTCTCCATTCAAAAGTTATGCCCGAAAAACCAAAAGTTTCCAACCTTTTGAACGGTACTGTATGACTTTTCCTCATTTTCATTTTTTGTTGATTATGTTAAAATTTGAGTTATTAACTTATATTTTGTTGAATGAATTTAGTGAATAATCTTTTTTTGAATTCAATTTCAGGAAAAAAAATTTTTTTCGAATATTTTCCACAAAATAAAACCGAAATTTTTTATTCGGTTTTTTGGTGCTACCTCGGAATAGAACTGAAGTGTAATAGAACTGCAGCGATATAAAACTTGCTTCGCAATAGAACCGTTCGGAATAGAACTGTTCGGTAAAAAACTGTAGCAAAATAAAACTGTTCGGAATAAAACTGTAGCGTTTTGGAACTAAATTAGCAATGGAGCGCGATTGCATTGCTTGGCCGTCAAGGCGGGCAGAGAAAAAAATGATTAAAGTTTATTCAAAAAAACAACAAAACAAACCATTTTTGATGAATAGCTCAAATATAAAACTGTTGAAAAAAGCACGCGCATGAGAAATTTTAATATTTGAATGAGCAAGCAATGCAATCGCGCTCCATTGCTAATTTAGTTCCAAAACGCTACAGTTTTATTCCGAACAGTTTTATTCCAAAACAGTTTTATTCCGAACAGTTTTATTTCGCTACAGTTCAATTTCACTACAGTTCTATTCCAAAGCGAGTTCAATTTCGGTACAGTTCTATTACGCGTCAGTTCTATTCCGAGGTAGCACCGGTTTTTTTCGTCGTGAAAAACTCGAAAAAAAATTTTTTCGGTCTAAAACTTAAAGAGACAAGCATTTTTTTTTTCCAGGAAGATTTACGAAAGGTTGGTCGCATAAATAAAGTATGCCCCTATTTTGTTGCACGTCAAGCTATCAACCGTGCACACATTGTCGTATACTCCTACCATTATATTCTTGATCCGAAAATTGCTGAACTTGTATCAAAGGATTTTAGTCGAAAGACGTGTGTTGTCTTCGATGAAGCACACAACATAGACAATGTTTGTATTGAATCAATGTCAGTAGCGATTTCCCAGAAAAATGCTGATCGAGCATTAGACGAATTGACAAATCTGGACAGAATTATCGGTGAACTGAAAAAATCGGATGCTGATAAGCTGCAGAACGAATACGACAAGCTGGTTGAAGGTCTTAGAAGATTGGAAAGAGAAAGAGCTAATGATGAGAGACTTGCAAACCCTGTATTGCCTGATCAAATTTTACAGGAGGTTGTTCCTGGTAATATTAGGCATGCGAAGCATTTCCTACTTTTTTTAAAGCGATTTCTGGAATACGTTCGTTATAGACTTAAAAGCCAGCAGGTTAGTATTTTGTTTTCAATGAAAGTGTAGAATGCATTATGCTCAATTTTACGAAGATTGCATTCATTCGGTCTTTGTATTGTGTTTTCAATCGACTTGCGACATGAGAACGCGAGACTCCGCCCACTTTTTTGTGCGCGACTACGCGAACATTGTGATATTTGAAGAGACGCAGACATAACGATGAATGCAGACTTGCGTTTTCATGTCGCAAGTCGATTGAAAACACAATAACAAGGGAAATCATTTTGGGGATCCGGTTCAGATCTGGATGAAACGTGTGTCAGAGGTAGTCCAGACCAGTTCAGCCCCGGAAAAATCGGGAAATTCGGAAAAACGTCAGAGGCTCAGATAAATGCTGAAAATCGCCAAAAAAAAAAAACAACGTATTTTGGATGCAATGAAATACTGTTGTAAACTTCTCATTCTTTGTTCATAAACGACTGGTGCTGACGACGCTCCGATGTTTTGCAGTTTTTCACTGCGGTCTCTGAATACTGCGGAACAGTGAGAAACTGGAGCGTCGTCAGCACCAGTCGTTCCTGAACACATATTGTGTGGGCGAAGACATTAAGTAAAATAATCTCGCCAAATATGCCGCGAATTTATTATGCTGAGCATAACTATAAATAGTTGAAAATTTGTTAATAGTTTTTTATGGTTGAAAAAATATCGTCGCCACCGGCACATTGGGCCTTTAAGATTCAAATATTGTTCATTCGCGAAGAAAGCAAGTGCGCTCCACAAAACTTAGTACTTCGTGAATTTCATTTTCGGCACCAAGTTATTTTATTTAACGTAAATTCAACGTGTAATAAAATAATAAGGCGACGAAAATGAAATCTACGAAGTACTAATGGAGCTATTCACGGAACCAGCAAAATATGCAGAAAAAAAAAAAGCAAAAAATTCAGCCAAAATTCGGAAAGTGCTCCGATCACTCAGGCAACTCATTTCTTACTATAATAGGAAATTTTGGAATTATAAACTAGTGATTTATAGATATTTGGCGACCTCTTATAATTCCAAAATGTTCTGTACAGATTCCAAAAATTTCTGTACAGGCGCGCATCTCCTGCACAGATTCCAAACTTTTCTGCCCAGATTCCAAACTTTTCTGCACAGATTCCAAAATTTTCTGCACAGATTCCAAAATTTTCTGCCCAGATTCCAAACTTTTCTGCACAGATTCCAAAATTTTCTGCCCAGATTCCAAAATTTTCTGTCCAAATTCCACAATTTTCTGCACAGATTCCAAAATTTTCTGTCCAAATTACACAATTTTCTGTCCAGATTCCCCGGAATTTTTAACTTTATCGATTGAATAAAAGACAATTCATTTTATTGGTTATAACAAAAAAAGGAAAAATTTTAAAATATAAAAAAATCAAGCCGATGTCGATGGCTGTTCCGCGTCGTCCGTTCTGCACCTTTTGACGAGCTTCGATCTGGCCGCCGCGCTGAAAATAAATTATGATATTGGTAAAACAAAAAATTGCACTTTTGAAAATTCAAATGGCAATGAAAGAAAGAGGAAAACCTGCTTTTCCAAAAAATCACTTCACGTTGGGAAGGTATAATGGATTCGTGACGGAGTGAAAATTTACGTGAAACTGGGAGGCGAAAAATCGGTGCTACCTCGGAATAGAACTGAAGTGTAATAGATTTGCAGCGATATATAAATTGCTTCGCAATAGAACCGTTTGGAATAGAACTGTTCGCTAAAGAACTGTAGCAAAATAAAACTGTTTTGGAATAAAACTGTTCGGAATAAAACTGTAGCGTTTTGGAACTAAATTAGCAATGGAGCGCGATTGCATTGCTTGGCCGTCAAGGCGGGCCGAGATAAAAATGATAAAAGTTTATTCAAAAAAACAACAAAACAAACAATTTTTGATAAATATTGTGTTTTCAATCGACTTGCGACAAGAGAACGCGAGACACCGCCCACTTTTTTGAGGGCGACCACGCGAACACAGTGATATTTGAAGAGACGCAGACAGGTAGCGCACAAATAAGTGGGCGGAGTCTCGCGTTCTCATGTCGCAAGTCGATTGAAAACACAATAGCTCAAATATAAAACTGTTGAAAAAAGCACGCGCATGAGAAGTTCCAATATTTGAATGAGCAAGCAATGCAATCGCGCTCCATTGCTAATTTAGTTCCAAAACGCTACAGTTTTATTCCGAACAGTTTTATTCCAAAACAGTTTTATTCCGATCAGTTTTATTCCGAACAGTTTTATTTCGCTACAGTTCAATTTCACTACAGTTCTATTCCAAAGCGAGTTCAATTTCGCTACAGTTCTATTACGCGTCAGTTCTATTCCGAGGTAGCACCGAAAAATCTCTTCATTTCTTCGTTTTTTTCGAATAAAAACGTGAAAAAATTGTCACTCCGCCACGAATCCACTATATAAAGTGCTTAATTTTTTTCGGAGAGCTTTAAAATTTTTTTTCTGTGGTTTTATGGATTCGTGACGGACTGAAGAAATTAAGGTGTTTGCGTACTTTTAAAATTCAAACGAAAATTGGAACAAATCTCTTCATTTGTCATGCTATTTCTCTCATTGCCGTTTGAATTTTAAAAGTACGCAAACACCGCGTTGCAATTTTTTTGTTTTCACAATAAAGCTCAATTTTAACATACCGTATTTCCTCTAATTTAAGCGCATGCGCCTCTATTTTTCCACCTCTTCTCTAAATGTGCTTCTATTAGATGGTGTGTTTTAATTAGAGGTGCGCTTATATTAGAGGAAATACGGTAAGTGGATTTCTAGATATTGTGCAAACAAAAAAATTGCAACGCGGGGTTTGCGTACTTTTGAAATTCAAACGAAAATGGGAACACATCTCTTTATTCCCCATGCTATTTCTTTCATTGCCATTTGAATTTTAAAAGCACGCAAACAGCGCATTGCAATTTTTTATTTTCACAATATTGTGAAAACAAAAAAGTTGCAACGCGGTGTTTGCGTACTTTTAAAATTCAAATGAAAAGAGGAACAAATCTCTTCATCTGCCATGCTATTTCTCTTATTGCCGTTTGAATTTCAAAAGTACGCAAACACCGCGTTGCCATTTTTTTGTTTTCACAATAATGGACCTATTCAAAGTACTGTAGAAAAACGGAAAAAATGACAAAAAACTAGGATAAAACTCGGATAATGCTCCGATTGGTCTGAAATTTTGGGAGAAACTGTCAAAAATGCTTCCGGACTTTCTCGGAAAATTTTGGACCGAAATATCGATTTTAGAAAATTTTCAGAAAAAAATCAATATTTTTTTAAATCGATATTTCGGTCCAAAATTTTCTGAGAAAGTCCGGAAGCATTTTTTACAGTTTCTCCCAAAGTTTCAGACCAATCGGAGCATTTTCCGAGTTTTCTCCTAGTTTTTTGTCATTTTTTCCGTTTTTCTACAGTACTTTGAATAGGTCCATAAGATTGACAGAAAAACTCATGTAAATGCATCCATTACTTACGTACTTTGTCCTGATTTTCAATTTTTCTCTGCGCTCCACTGTTTTTCGAGTGCCCAAGAAATCACAGGCTGATTGGTGGCGCGATCCATTAGGCTGCAAACACTTCAAATTGAATGCAACTCATTAAAAAAGCCAAAAATAAATGAATATAAATAAAATAACAACGCAATAAAAATCCACACGAAACATTTCGAAATTCGTGACGCGAATGGCGCCAAGAAATTTTATTGACGCATCTCGTGCAATCAATTTTACAAATCTTAGCAGATCTTGCAAGACCAGAAAATTTTCTGTACAGATTCGAGATTTCAAAAATTTTTCGAATCTGTCAAGACCCCTTTATAGTTTGTAAATTTCTATATATGATTTGTGTTTCCTAACAAGATCTGAATTTTCTGGACAAGTTCCAAAATTTCCTATTCAGATTTGGATTTCCTATTATAGTAAGAAATGAGTTGCCTGAGCAGTTTTTCAGAAAAAAATCGATAATTTTAAAAATCGATATTTTGGCCTGGAATTTTCTGCACATGTCTGGTATAATGGATTCGTGACGGAGTGACATTTCACGCGAAACTGGGAGACAAAAATCTCTTCATTTATTCATTTATTTCTTCATTTTTAGAATACTTACTTGTGATACTTGTGAGGTTCGACCAGGCTTTCTCGGAAATTTCCGAAAAGTCGGAATTCCGTCGGAATTCCGATGTCGGAAATTTCCGATTCCGGTTCCGAGGCAGTTTCACTTCCGAAAAAATTTCCGATTCCGTTCCGAGACAAAATGATTTCCGAAGATATTTCCGTTTCCGTCGGAAATAATATTTTTCCGACGTCGGAAAAAAACATGTTTTTCTGTCGAAATTTGGTACGAAAAATCGTTTTTTTTGGGAAAAAATTCGACCATGTCCGTCACACAAATTTCCTATTTAAAAGGACTCCGCGACATCTCGAAACCAGACATCTCGAAACCGCGTTAACAGTGGGTGAGGGGGGTTGAAAGGGAGGTAGGAAGTAAAACATTTTTTTTCATAATTTAATGAAAAAAAGTGCAAGATTTGAGCGTCATTTCTTTGGAGGCCACCAAAAATGTTTACAGTATGCAAACTGCACCTTGCATCGGTAGCAGGGGTGGGACCAAAAAATGTTTTTTTTGTTCATGCACGTGAGAAAAAAGGTTTTTTTTAAGCCGCGGAGGCGCAAAAAATGCCTCTATTTGAACAAAACCGGGATATTTTCTGAATTGACCAAAAATCTCTAATTTTCAACAAAAACATTGGAAAATTACCATTTTTTTTTTAATTTTTAAATGTTTTAAGGACAAACAAAAATTTTTTTCTCAAAAAAAATTTGTTCAAGAAAATTATACAAAAAAAAATGTGTATTTCTGCGAGTTAAATGGAAATTTTTCAGCAGTTTGTTGAAAATTAAAGATTTTTTGTCAATTCAGAGCATATCCCGGCTAAGTTTTTGTTCAAATACAGACATTGTTTTGCCCATCCGCGGCTTAAAAAAAAACCTTTTTTTTCACGTGCATGAACAAAACAAAATGTTTTTTGTTTCACCCAAAAAAACCGGAAAAAAAAACAAAAGAAACGACCGAAAAAAACCTTGTTAACGCGGTTTCGAAATGTCGCGGCCTTTAAAACACGAGTCTACGTATCTTTCCTCAATTTTTTTTTAACTTTTTGTGGATAATTCAAGATTTTATGGGTCTATTCAGGTTCATTTCCGATTTTTCCGATCGGAAATCGGAATTCCGTCGGAAGTCGGAATTCCGACGGAAATCGGAACGAGAATTTGAAATTTCGGAATTCCGACGGAAATCCGGAAATGAAAATGAAAAACTCGGAATTCCGTCGGAACATCGGAAGAGAAAATTACAAAATCGGAAATTTCCGACGGAACTCGGAAGAGAAATTTTCATTTCCGAGAAAGCCTGGGTTCGACCTCAGTTTCCATCCTGGATACTGCGAACCGAGCTGCGCCAAGTTACACGATCCCTTCCGACAGTGGTCCATGCTCGTTTTGCCTCGAGTATGCCAATTCTTCGGCGGCCGTGCCCGAGGTTGCACCTTACGGCCTCATTGTGGATGAAGATTTTGATCGAATCCGTGATGTCGTCGGCCCATCTTTTCGGAGGACGACCGCGTGGTCGTGCTGATCCCCTAGGATCCCATTCTGATACTATCTTCGCCCATCTGTCGTATTTCATGCGTGATACGTGCCCTGCTCACTTCAGTTTTCTTCGTAAGACTTGCTTTTCCATGTCTGGTGGGTCGCATCCGGCAATTTCGAACATGTTTCTAACCACTCTCTGTAGTCTCTTCGTGTCTGACTCCTTGGAAGTCAATGTCTCGCATCCATAAGTCATCGCAGGGACGACAGTGTTTGTGAGTAATCTATTTATTATCTTCTGAGGAGATTGTAAGACTTCTCTTCGAATGGCGTTGAAAGCAGCCCATCCCGCGCGAATCCTTCTAGCGGCTTCTTCAGTGAGAGATCCGTCGTCCGCAAACGTTCTTCCGAGGTATTTGACCTTTTGGGAGATTTCAATCCTCGTGTTCAGAATATTGATGTCTGATCTTGTGACGTACTTATTCATCAATATTTGCGTCTTGGACGGGTTTATATTGAGGCCGTACTTGGGACATCCCATTGCAATCCGATTTGCTCTATCTTCTGCCTCTTTCACAGAGTTCGCGAATAAATCAACGTCGTCTGCGAATTCCAAACGGGGAATTGATTCTCCATTGATGTCGATTCCGGTCTTATCATCCTCACAAGGTGCTGGGTCTAGCTCATCCAAGATCGCCTGAAGAGCCAGCGCGAAGAGTAGTGGAGACGACGAATCTCCTTGACGTACTCCTGTGCGATTCCGCTGAGATTTTCTGTTTTTCTGACAGAAATCCGCCCCGGGAAAGTCCAATTTTGCCCGCGAAACCATTGCGCTCTTGCTTACGCAAGAGTGTGCGAGACTTGTTTCGATGGTCCTTGGATTTGTCATCATTCTTGCATTCTTTTTGATTCTGGCTTGATTTTGGATTCTGGTTTGGATTTCATGCTGGTTTTTCTTTTGATTCTTTTTTGGATTCTTTCCTTTTGGTTTTTTGCTTAATCTTGAGTTTGAAAGTTATCCTTTTTTTTGGATTTTGTACTTGGTTGTGGAGAGTTGTTAATCTTTGCTTCTCTCGTGAATTATTTTGGTTTTTTAGATAAAATTGATTGATTTTGATTGCGTTTTCGAACCGTTCCGTTTAAGAAACTTAACGTCGCTGCGTTTCGTTTATCTTGTCTTTCTTCTCTTTTATTTTTAGTAGAGTATTTCCGGTTAGGAATACTTGACTTGGGGGCCGGGCCAAATCTCTGATCACAATTCAGCGAAGTTCTTCGTGAATTTGTGTGAAGAGAACACATTTTTTCTGAAGTTTTCCGTGCCTAGTTTTAAAACGGCGGAATTTCTGAAGAAAATTGTGCAGAAGGACTTGCAACCGTTGCGTTGAGTCTTTATAATTGTTTTGTGATCAGACGATATTGTTCGTGGGTAACGATCAATACAGTTTGAAATTTTTTAGACGACCTCACTGTGAGCACGTCGCGACTGAAAGGGTATTTCGTCGTTGGACTTTTGCCACGGAAGTGAATAGTCAAAAATATTTTGAAAACTTTTATCAAAGATAAAATAAAAGAAGAATTTTGCTATTTCTCGCGGAGAATATCAAATTTTCTTTCTTTTTTCGCAAATTTTTGAAAGAGAGAAAGGTTTTTTCGGTTAGAAAACAACCAAATTTTTTATCAGTCTCTGATTTGGAGCGCCACTTAGCTGGAAAGTGTGAGAAATTTTGTCGAGGGTATCGACTCTTCTTACTATTCAGGCAAAGTTGTCCCAGAAAAAACCATCTAAAACAAATACTGATCCGGATTGTATTTTTATAACCGTTCAGCCAAGTGAATTAAATTATAGTCTTCCGACAACTTTTAAGTTTTGGAAAAGATTATAAACAACAAAAAGAAAATAATTTCGTTAAATAATTTCATTGATTTGAGCGAGTTGCGTATCTATCTCACTTGAAACCGGTTTTCACGTGAAAGGTCTTAACTATAAAAAAACCTCTCGAAGTTAATCGTTCGTGTTAATTGTAGAGAAAGATGAAAAATTACGAGTGTGTTCTCCTGGACAACATCCCAGCGGATTCCCGCGAGGAAAGAGTTATGGAGGTTGATGAGCTGGAGGAAGCCTTGCAGCTCCATGAGCCGAATGTTGGTGGTCCCGCTGTTGTCAACTTCTCGTTCAACAGGTCGGAGGCGTCATCTGCTGTGGAAAGCCAGAGAGCGAAGACGGTGTCTGTGGCGACAGGACATCAGGCCAAGGCACGGGCGGCTGGCGCTGATAAAGGTCAAGTGAGCGAAAAAGAAACACTGAAAATCAGCGCAGTGATTTCACACATTCGCACCCAATCAAGAGCGTCAGAAGCACAGGTTGCTCTGATGATTTCGCCTCTCACACAAGAGCTCCTAAATAAAGAAAAAACTTTGGAAGCCAAAAACAGCGAAATAGATGAATTACAAACAGCTCTGGAGATCATGAGAAACAAGAACTATGATTTGCAGACGGCGGTTAGCTTGATGGACAAGAGGCATGCAGCTCTAGAAGAGGTCTGTCAATTGGCGCATCTTGCGGAAACCATTGAGCCGACCTCGCACGAGCACGCTGCCAATTTGGGTGAAATTCGCTTTCAGCAGGTATTAAACGATTTTCAAATTGATTCAGCCGAAATTCTTCGAGCAGAACTTGAGAAGATTTTTCAACTTCAGCATGAACTGGAATTTAATAAACACCAGTTTCAAGCTGATGCCAGAAAGCTCGCGATCGCTCAACGAGACGCTGGAGAAGCTCAAGAAAGCCTGCGGCTTTGCCAAAAAGAGTCGATGACTCTGAAATACAAGGTGCGGATGCTCGAAGAGCAACTGGAGCAGAAGGGCAAACTTCTCCGGGAAGCGGAAGACGCCGCGGTGCAGAACAATACTGTTCAGACCATCGCCGAGCGCTCACCATTCGGAAAGCCGCGTCAAAAGCTTTCTGGGTTCCAAAGTAAGTCTTTTGTTGGCGAAAGAGAGGTGCCTAGGAGATACTATGAGGAAACTGAGGCGATCTTAAATGAAACCGAAAGGTATGGAACATATGGGGTTGATCAGGAGTTTGAAAGGAGCCCGGTGAGACTTAATTCTGCGGTGAGGCATGAAGATACTGAGTTGTTCAGCCAGTTTCTCATCACGCAATCAATACCTGAGCCTCCCGTATTCTCAGCGGCACCGGGAAAACTTTCCATCTCTACCTTTGCGAAAACGTTCAAAATGAAATTTGGAACGTTGCCGCAAGAATTCCAAATCACCTTGTTGGAAACTAAGTATCTAGAGGGTAAAGCGCTGAAAGTTTTTAAAGGGATTCCATTGGATGAAAAGACCACGGTTGAAGCCACCTTAAAAGCAATGGCTAGTCGCTTGAGGGTTTCGGTGGAAGATGAATCCCGAAAAGCAAAAACCAAATGGGAAGCTCTCCGGAGACTAGATGGCCAGTCCATCGAAGACTTCTGTCTGCAGTTGGATGAGATCGCCCGGGTTGCGTTTTCAAGAACGCCCCCAGAAGAACTCTCATCGCTCAAGACGGCGAAACTCATGTCTGCCCTCGCCCACAATCACACCATCCGATGCATGATTGAAGTGCAATTGATGGACACAGAGGAGGTGCGGCATTACGATTTGTGTCGAATGTTGGCCACGCGGTTCGAATTTGATGTGGAGACTAGTGTGGAGAGAATAGGTGTTCCGGCAAAAGCGACCAGTCGTTGTCCGTCGGTTTGGGAAAACCGTAGAGAGATTGAGCCGGACAGAAGAGTTCACCATCAGGTATCTTCTGCTAATTCTCCTACTCTCAGAGAGGGAGAAAGTCTGCGAGGAGGTGGAGAATGCTATCAGACAGGATGTCATCATCCTACATGCTCAAGAGCTCCGAGGAGTAACAATGTCACTTGCTTCAAGTGTGGAGAAAAAGGACATTACTCTAACAAGTGTCCTCAAAGTCCACTAGTGGCACCGATGCAAGATCCAGAAAAACTGCCGGTAGTACGAGTCGAAGAGTTGAGTCAGTCGAAGGCTGAAAACCCCGTTGTAGAGAATGTTTCAGAAAATCTTGGAACACCAACAGTTGAAAAGGGGAGAATAGGAGGAGTTGAAGTGGGGATCGTCATTGACAGTGGCGCCACAATTTCACTCATTCCGAAATCCCTGTGGAAAAATATAGTGGAAATTAATGGAAAAGATTGGGAGAAAAAATGTGCGGTGAAGGCACCGATTTTTGAATCCGTATTCACGGCGAATAATCAGCCAATGAAATTGATTCACCAGGTGAAACTGGAAACGTCATTAAAGACACGCACAAGAGAGGTTATCTATTATGTCGTGGACGTGGAGAGAGAAACGGTTATTATTGGAACCAATGCTTTCAAACTGATGGGCATTTCCATAAATATCCAAGGAGTTCCACGAGGGGTTAAACCCACTCGGGATATCAGATTGTTATCTGAATCGGAAAGATCTGCAAAGATTTTAGTGGCAGGCGTAGCGGAAGAGCAAAGTGATTGTCTCATGACGCCGCTCGTTGAATCGTTGGCTCCGGCCATATGCAAGGTTAAACTGAATGAAAAGGCTGCTTTGCGATCCTCTGACTTTGGAAAAAAGTCTTTGGTTCTTAAAACAGGACAAATTGTTGCCACCGGTGAGGTGGAAGGATTTAAAATAGTCCAGAATGACGTTACTGATCATGGATGGGGAGTGGAATTGAATGAGAGGGTGGGTAGCCCAGAATTCAAAGCCCCAATTGATCATGCGTGTAGTGTAGAGGAAGAAACTGATGCGGGTATGCAAAAGTTTTCGGATCT
This sequence comes from Caenorhabditis japonica, assembly GCA_963572235.1. NCBI lineage: Eukaryota > Metazoa > Nematoda > Chromadorea > Rhabditida > Rhabditidae > Caenorhabditis > Caenorhabditis japonica. The sequence continues at coordinate 30,527,344 of OY754344.1, forward strand.
ATGTACCCAACTTCGTCAAGGACGGGAAGAAAAGAATCAAGCAATTTGTGAGTTTGAAAAAGAGTATCAAACAGTTTTTGTTTTAGACGGCGAAGATTCGGGAAGAATCAGTGTTGCCGAATGCGAAATAGAACTCTTGAAAGCATCTCAGTCAAACAGACAAACCCCTTGTCCGATTTCGTTAGCTGTCATGCCGAGAGCTAAGAAACGAGTGTTGAAAGAGTTTAGCCCGAGCGTAAACCAGGAAGGTAACTCTCTGTGGTCAAGCGCAGGGGCGTTAATAGAAAATAAGAAAATTGTGATGCCTATGAAATGGAACTATCAGTTTCCTTATTTCTTTCATGCAACAATTAACAGAACATCCGATGGTAATCCCTACGTTGTGATAACTGGAAGGGACCCGCAAGGACCCATGAAAATGGACGGGGAGGATGCCGATGGCATTAATCATTCTGATGTGAAAAAAGATACGTTTTTTACAACACCGAAACTGCCCAAAGCGCACAGAAGTTCCAAAAAGCAAGCCCGAATAGAACTGGTGGAGCACAATCCAGGATTGATAGTAAGTCCGAGGGAATTCCAGTCTTTAGTGGAGACGGAATATCCTCAACGCAGCTTGTCTCTCAATCTGGACACCATCAGAGCTCTGAAGATCGTGTATCCTGTGGCCAAATTGCGGATCATCTCCACGCCCGTGGTTGACCCCGAAAAGGTGTCATTGAGCGAAATTCGGCATAGTTCACGGTCGGAATATGTTGATCTTTCCAAGCCCGTTGAAGAGATAATAAAAGGAAAACCAACAGGTATCCTTCTTTTTGTTCTGTTTTGTACCAAGTCGGACGAACTAGGTAAAAATAACATTTCGAAGCCACCAGACAAAGTGCAGGTTGCAGTGGTGTTCGCCCCAACCTTATTGGGAGTTTATCCGGTTTCTGGCAAGTTGGAGTCAATGATTCAACAAAAGTCACACCCGGAGAAGCCCACACATTTGCTACTACCTGGGAACCGGGTCCAGTTGGCACGCAACCGGAAGGTGTGGGAGATTGGAGACTCGAATTCAACCATGACTTGTTGGCAAGATCGAATTGTGATTTCCACAACACGCTCGTCTGGATTATCAAAGAAGGTTTCGAATGATGCGCCAGAGTTGTCAATGAGAATTGGCCCTTTCCACAACAATCCCAGACGGCCCTATCCGTCGAAGGAGGTTGCCCACATGCTTTCACGTGGATTGCCGGTCACATTGGTTCGTGATGTACACAGTTTGGAGGTGGCCCAAAGCAACTCCCGCCATTTTGATATTTCTCGTCGACTCAATTTTTGCATGACTTTTTATATATTTTTGCCACGGCTTTGCTTTCAAGTTTTTTAGTGTTAGTCATTGACCACCCTCTTTATCTTTTTCCATTTTTAAAGGGTTATGTTTTCTAATTTTGATCCCTTTTCTATTTTTTCCCAATTCTTGATGAATGAGCGCCGCAGTCATGGTAGGGTGGGCTCGAAAAAACCCGGGGATGTGCGATTCCGCTGAGATTTTCTGTTTTTCTGACAGAAATCCGCCCCGGGAAAGTCCAATTTTGCCCGCGAAATTGCCCGCGGACCCATGAAAATGGACGGGGAGGATGCCGATGGCATTAATCATTCTGATGTGAAAAAAGATACGTTTTTTACAACACCGAAACTGCCCAAAGCGCACAGAAGTTCCAAAAAGCAAGCCCGAATAGAACTGGTGGAGCACAATCCAGGATTGATAGTAAGTCCGAGGGAATTCCAGTCTTTAGTGGAGACGGAATATCCTCAACGCAGCTTGTCTCTCAATCTGGACACCATCAGAGCTCTGAAGATCGTGTATCCTGTGGCCAAATTGCGGATCATCTCCACGCCCGTGGTTGACCCCGAAAAGGTGTCATTGAGCGAAATTCGGCATAGTTCACGGTCGGAATATGTTGATCTTTCCAAGCCCGTTGAAGAGATAATAAAAGGAAAACCAACAGGTATCCTTCTTTTTGTTCTGTTTTGTACCAAGTCGGACGAACTAGGTAAAAATAACATTTCGAAGCCACCAGACAAAGTGCAGGTTGCAGTGGTGTTCGCCCCAACCTTATTGGGAGTTTATCCGGTTTCTGGCAAGTTGGAGTCAATGATTCAACAAAAGTCACACCCGGAGAAGCCCACACATTTGCTACTACCTGGGAACCGGGTCCAGTTGGCACGCAACCGGAAGGTGTGGGAGATTGGAGACTCGAATTCAACCATGACTTGTTGGCAAGATCGAATTGTGATTTCCACAACACGCTCGTCTGGATTATCAAAGAAGGTTTCGAATGATGCGCCAGAGTTGTCAATGAGAATTGGCCCTTTCCACAACAATCCCAGACGGCCCTATCCGTCGAAGGAGGTTGCCCACATGCTTTCACGTGGATTGCCGGTCACATTGGTTCGTGATGTACACAGTTTGGAGGTGGCCCAAAGCAACTCCCGCCATTTTGATATTTCTCGTCGACTCAATTTTTGCATGACTTTTTATATATTTTTGCCACGGCTTTGCTTTCAAGTTTTTTAGTGTTAGTCATTGACCACCCTCTTTATCTTTTTCCATTTTTAAAGGGTTATGTTTTCTAATTTTGATCCCTTTTCTATTTTTTCCCAATTCTTGATGAATGAGCGCCGCAGTCATGGTAGGGTGGGCTCGAAAAAACCCGGGGATGTGCGATTCCGCTGAGATTTTCTGTTTTTCTGACAGAAATCCGCCCCGGGAAAGTCCAATTTTGCCCGCGAAACCATTGCGCTCTTGCTTACGCAAGAGTGTGCGAGACTTGTTTCGATGGTCCTTGGATTTGTCATCATTCTTGCATTCTTTTTGATTCTGGCTTGATTTTGGATTCTGGTTTGGATTTCATGCTGGTTTTTCTTTTGATTCTTTTTTGGATTCTTTCCTTTTGGTTTTTTGCTTAATCTTGAGTTTGAAAGTTATCCTTTTTTTTGGATTTTGTACTTGGTTGTGGAGAGTTGTTAATCTTTGCTTCTCTCGTGAATTATTTTGGTTTTTTAGATAAAATTGATTGATTTTGATTGCGTTTTCGAACCGTTCCGTTTAAGAAACTTAACGTCGCTGCGTTTCGTTTATCTTGTCTTTCTTCTCTTTTATTTTTAGTAGAGTATTTCCGGTTAGGAATACTTGACTCTCCTCTTTTGATCTTGAACTTCATCTTCTTGTTCAGTACGTTCAGCTCTCCAATCGCCGAAGAGTTTGAGTTGTTTAAGGCCCGAATCACGTTTCTTCCGATTTGAAGATTGTTAGGACTTCGGATATCTTCGTCCAATTAACGTTGTCGAAAGCACAAGTGAAATCCAGGAAAACCGCTACGAGCGAAATCTTGAATTCGGTGCACTTTTCCCACATCTGCGCGACGACTTGAATGTTGTCTGCGCATCCTCTTCCACGTCTGAATCCTGCTTGTGACTCTTCCAGGTAATCCTCGCTTTTGGCGGTGATCCTTCTCGTAAGGATTTTTGTGAAGAGTTTTGAGACGATTGAAGACAATGCAACCGGACGATAATCTTTCATTTTCTTCGGTTTTGTGGTCTTGGGAAGGAGAGAAATCTTCACCGTCTTCCAGTCTTCCGGTGTTCTCCCGTTCGTGAGGACTTGATTCAGTGCGGCTGTGAGATGAGGAGCTATGCTCTCAATTCCCAGCTTTAATTGTAGCATTGTAATCTGATCCGGTCCTGGCGAAATGTTCGTCTTTGAGGTGACTATTGCGTGTTCGACCTCATGTTGGAGAATTTCCGGCTCATCTGGATGGGTGTATCTGGATCGTGGTTCTCGCGTCGTCGCTGCGTACAGATCGGAGAAGTGAGTGAGAACTAGCTTCCTGATCTCGGGACGACTGTATGTCGTTGATTCATCCGGCCGTTCTAAATTCGTGAACGGGGAGGAATTGAGTGTCAGTGCTCGCTTCGTTTTCTTCAAGCTTCTTCCTTTCACCGCGGATTCGAGTCTTTTGACTTCTCGCCATTTGTCCAAATCATTTTCCAGAGATCTTCGAACTTCGTTATTGATTTTCGCTAGATTCGCGTTCTTCGTCTGTCCGGCGTGTATCACCTGGAAGCGGGACATCATCAGATTCTTCGTTGCTTCGGAAATCCTGCTGAGTTGATGAGTTGCATGCGTAGCTGTGCTGGCAGGGCTCCTTATTGACTCCGTGAGTTCTTCATAGCATGTTGGTGGATTTGCCGTGAGCATTTCGGTGATTGTATTATTGAATCTGACGGGGTCTCATGATCTTTCGCCACCTGGTCGATTGGTCTTTGCGAACTTCCTCGACTTTTCCTTCTTCGCGGTTGAGCGGAATCTCGCGCGCAAAAGACGGTGGTCACTGCAGTTGAGACAATCACAGTATACATACTTCGCAGTCTACTGCAATTTCTCGCCTGTTTGTGAGAATGAAGTCGATTTTGTTCTTCGTTTTGCCGTTCGGACTGATCCATGCCCACTTCCGGTTGGGTCGTTTGGGGTAGATCGTGTTAAGTATTGAAACTCTGCTGGAGAACGCGAAGTTCACCAGCCGATCACCGTTATCACTTCTTTGACCAGTTCCGTGTCCACCCACAAATGGAAGATCGTCTGAAGAGCATCCCACAACGGCGTTGAAGTCTCCGCAGATGATGATCGACGAATCCCACTTCGATATAGCCGTGTGTATACTTTCTTCAGATCCTTGTAGAACTTGTCCGACTGGGTCTCCAGGTCCAACTCTCTCTTCGTTTCCACAAGACATTCGAGCCAATCTTTGTGAATCCAAAAGGCAAGTCCGCCTTCGCGAGCTTCTCGTCTCTTGCAGATCAGTTCGGCTTCGCTTGGCATTATCCATTCGCCTTCTTTTCTCTTCGTCTTTTGTAGCACGGTGTCCCGGACGGGAAAAGCGCCGCTAGGAATAACTGCTGGCGCATCTCTCGTTCTCCCTCCCTCACCACCGCAGCGCAGCTATTTTTTCAACGGGAATTTGTTTCTTTTTTGATTTTCAGCAAAACTAGACCACTTTTTGAAAATCTGTCATTAAAATATATAGTTACAAGCCTGAGCTGGCGCCTATCGGCGACAGAAAAAAAATATTAAAATTGGCATGAACATTTAATGTTCAAAATACTTCTTCTGCAACGTGTACCAATTGGTGTAGTGGCTAGTGAGTTGCAAATCGAATCTGCGCTTCCAAGTTCAATTTCTCCCAAGGTTGATGGGTTTTTATCGCTCCGAGAGAACTTTACCTGACCCTTCAAAGCGAACAGACGGACATACTTGAATAGCGTAATATATATAAGAAAGATATATAAGAAAGATTTATTTCTTCAAAGAGATATTCGGGTTCCTTAAAAATAACAACGAAGATACGAAACGTTTACAGACAAAGAGGTTTATTTTCTGTATTCAACCCGAGATTGGGTCGAAATACTAAAAATAAATAATAAGAACGGAAATTAAAAGGAAGAAACACTAGAAGAGATAAAACACTAACACACCTATTGTGTTTTCAATCGACTTGCGACATAAGAGCGTGAAACTCCGCCCACTTATTTGTGCGCGACCACGCGACCACAGTGATATTTGAAGAGACGCAGACATAACGGTGAATGAAGACTTGCGTTTTCATGTCGCAAGTCGATTGAAAACACAATAACTCCAGAAACGAGAACTAAAAATGGCCGAAATGGGCCGCTCAAAATAAATAATATCCACGTGGCACTAAACGTGAAACCAACGTGACCTTAAACTTATTTTATTTGTGGCGCTTAACGGCGTGTATGGCGGTCTAGACGGAGTGCCGTGGCGCTGATACGTGGAGGCCGATAATAAACGGGGTTTGGGTGCAGGACTTGCCACCAACAACTATATTCTTCAGGTCAAATGCTTCATTTTTATTATAGTCGGCGAATGCATCATCAGCCTCGCTCTACCGCACTTTTCAATTTTCAACAGTGTAGTGCGACTTTTTTGAAGCGAAACATCAAATTTTATCTGCAATTCGTCGTGAATACGTCATTTTCTGTTAAAAAGAAGTATAAAAACTAGAGTTCGAGTTAATCTTGCAAGTGCAACACCGTTTTACAGGAGTTTTGCAGTAGAGCGAGGTTGATGATGTCTTCGCCAACTATACAAAAACAACACGATTGGTGCAGAATTGACGGAGGAGATGCATTAAAAAAAGTGCAGAATTTTACTAAAAACTCAATTTTCTGCAACATAATAATGCATTTGAAATGGCTCCTTTGTGCAGAATTTTCTCGCGAACATTTTAATACCACGACCAGCTCGTGGTGTTTTTGTAATAACAATGAAGCAATCGACCTGAAGAATATATTTTAATGACAGATTTTCAAAAAGTGGTCTAGTTTTGCTGAAAATCAAAAAAGAAGCGTGAAGCCCCTTCTTCACGAGTATCGGACACTACCGTGGCGAAGAGTGGATTTTGGCTACTGCGCCTAACAGTGGTGTCCAATTTCCCCTGTCGTAGGAGCACAGCATGGCCCAGTTCGCACCGCAAGGAGGTATCCAACAAGCAAACCTAGAAAAAAATCTTCATTTATTCATTTATTTCTTCATTTTTAGAATTAAAACGTGAAAAAATTGTCACTCCGCCACGAATCCATTATATTGTTGAACCGCCAAAATGATCAAACGCGCTCCGCTGAACTCAGTACTACGTGGATTTCATTTTGGTCACCAAATTATTTCATTTCACGTTGAATTTACACGTGAAATGAAATAATTTGGAAACCAAAATGAAAATCGCATAGCGTTGAGTTTAGCGGAGCGCGTTTGGCCATTTTGGCGGGCCGACAATAGTATTTTTGACATTTTTTGTCAAAATTTCAGATTGATCGGAGCATTCGCCGAATTTTCGCTGCATTTTTTGCATATTTTGCTGGCTCCGCGACATCTCGAAACCGCGTTAACAGGGGGAGGGTGGTTGAAAAGAGACGTAGGAAAAATTTTTTTTTATAATTCAATGACTATTCAATAAGTAATCAAAAAGTGCAAGATTTGAGCATCATTCTTGGCGGCCACCAAAAAAAGTTTACAGTACGCAAACTGCACCTTGCATCAGAGGCACGGGTTGGACCAAAAAAAAATGTTTTTTTCGGTCGTTTCTTTTGCTTTTTTTGGGTGAAAAAAAAAATTTGTTTTGTTCATGCATGTAAGAAAAAAAGGTTTAAAACAATGCCTGTATGAACAAAAACTCAGCCGGGATATGCTCTGAATTGACAAAAAATATATAATTTTCAACGAAAACTTTGGAAAATTTCCATTCAACTCGCAGAAATACTATTTTTCCCTGTAAACGTGTTTCGAGAGAGGGTGCCGAAACACGAGACGCAGACATCGGTGCAAGCGCGCTCCACGGCGTGCTAGACCCTACGTAAAGGAATTCGCGCCTATTCACATGTGTCTGTGTCTCGACAGTGGCGTTCTGCCAAGTCTAGAAAAAAGTGTGCAAAAACGCACGGCATTCTGGACCCTACAAAAGTGCAAACGCGCCCTGGCGCACTTTTGCGTTTTTCTCTGCGCCTCCATATATTTCTCTTGGAGTATTGCCAAAAATCTTTGGCGCCTTGCCAAATATGTTTTTTTTTGGCAAAATATAACGTTGTTCGCATTTTTAGTCCCAATTTTCGTATTGTTTTTCAGAATTTAAATTAAATTGAAATTAACTGTTTTATTTACGAAAAAACCGACTTAAAATCAATATTCCAACAAAAACATTTATCACATTAATCTCAAAAACAGCCATTTTAAAAACATAATTTTTTAAATGAGGAACAAACAAAAAAATAATAAATGAGCAAAAAAAAATAACAAAGAAAAGTAAGAAAGAAACAATAAAATCTCGTAAATCGACACAAGTCTCTGCGGAGGAGACGCAGGGACGCGAGAGTAGAATAGCGCGCGATAATTCGCTTTTGAAAAATAATTCAAAAACGTAGCCTCCAACACGCCGTGAAACGTAGACACAGAGACGCGAGAATTGGCGCTCTAAAATTTGATCTAAAAAAAGTTTTCTGAAACATAGTGCCGAACACGCCGTGCGCTCTATCGTCAATTTTCTCTGCTTTTTAAAACCAATCTCCCGATCAGGAGTGGGACAAAAATAATTCACAAAACATTTTTTGTTTGTCCTTAAAAAATTGAAAAAATATGTTTGTCCCCAAAAAAAGTATCAAAACAATTTTTTTACTCAAAAAAAAATCAGAAAAAAAATTTAGTTTAAGAAAATAATATAAAAAATTGTATTTCTGCGAGTTGAATGGAAATTTTCCAAAGTTGAAAATTAGAAATTTTTTGTCAATTCAGAGCATATCCCAGCTAAGTTGTTGTTCATACAGGCATTGTTTTGCGCCTCGGCGGCTTAAAAAAAACTTCTTTTTTTCTTACATGCATGAACAAAACAATTTTTTTTGTTTCACCCAAAAAAAGCAAAAGAAACGACCGAAAAAACTTTTTTTTGGTCCCACCCCTGCCTCTGATGCAAGGTGCAGTTTGCGTACTGTAAACTTTTTTTGGTGGCCGCCAAGAATGATGCTCAAATCTTGCACTTTTTGATTACTTGTTGAATAGTCATTGAATTATGAAAAAAAATCTTTTACTTCCTACCTCTCTTTTCAACCACCCTCCCGCTGTTAACGCGGTTTCGAGATGTCGCGGAGCCATTTTGCTGGTTTCCGTGAATAACCAATAAATTTCGTGGAGCGCACTTGCTTTCTTCGCGAATGATCAATAACTTCATAAATCGTAAAAGTCAACAAACTTTCAAGGAGTGAATTATAAAAACAATAACTATTACAAAACGTGATTATGTGTTTGGAAACTCATCAGTCGATTTTCTCATGTAAAAGGATGAATTTGTTTAATCTATCAGCACTTAAAAGCGTTCTATTATTTGTGAGCACAGTTCTAGCAGACGAAAACACGCTCGGTTCATGCTATTTAGTTTTGCATTGGTACTTAAAATGTTTGTACTGGAATCTTTCTGAAGATTGAACTCGCGGCCGCAAATAATACATATCTTTCTTCCATCAGCAGTGTTACCCAAAAATTTACTGTACTTGCCAATAATTTATTTGAAAGCACTGGGGTATGAGGAGGGAGTGAGTAAACGCGCCCGGACGCACACACGCAACACATCTAAATGAGGTCCAAAAAATGAAAAAGGAGCGCGAATAATTTCACATTATTGGGGAGAAAAACCAAAGCAAAATCGTGAAAATTAGGAAACTCTATTCAAAATTATTTCGCGCGCGTTGGTTTTTCTCTCCAATAATGTAAAATTATTCGCGCGCCTTTTTAATTTTTTGGGCCTCATTTGGATGCGTTGCGTGTGTGCGTCCGGGCGCGTTTACTCACTCCCTCCTCATACCCCAGTGTGAAAGAATCGAACTGTAAAAAACAACATTTGAAAAAAAGTGTAATTCCATTGAAAAAAAATTTAAAATAAAAATAAACTGGGCAAGAATCGCGTTTCGCAAAAAATTTGATGCATGCGCCTTCAAACCCAAGTTTCCTATTTTTGTTATGAGCTCCTGAAATTTTCCTATGAATGAACAATTTTTTTTTCGATGAGTTTGATACACAAAATAAATATTTTTAAGGTACTTATTGAAAGCCCTGCATCATTCATGAAAGACATACTGGAGCGAATGTGCATCGAACGGAAACCAATGCGATTTTGCGCGGAACGACTTTCACACCTAGTGAAAACTTTAGAACTCAGTGATGCAAGCGAAGTTTTGGCACTCTCACAAGTTACTGCCCTTTGTACTTTAGTCAGTACATACTCGAAAGGATTTTCAGTTATTGTCGAGCCCAGTGATGGTTCACAAGTTGCCAGTTTGACTTTGTCATGCCACGACTCTTCCATTGCAATTCGCCCAGTTATGAACCGCTTTCAGTCAGTTATTATCACATCGGGAACTCTTTCTCCGCTTGAAGTGTACCCAAAAATATTGGATTTCGACCCTTCAGTTATTGCATCATTCACCATGACCTTATCACGGCCATGTTTATCCACACTGATTGTCTCTCGTGGAAATGATCAGGTGGCAATGACTTCACGATTTGAACAGCGGGCTGATGTTGCTGTGATTAGAAATTATGGGAATCTTGTATTGGAAATGGCATCACTTGTACCTGATGGAATGGTAGTTTTTTTCACCAGCTATATGTATATGGAAACTGTTATCGGAGTGTGGTACGAGCAACATATTATTGACGAGCTGATGAAATATAAGCTACTGTTTATCGAAACTAATGATGCACTGGAAACTTCTGCAGCTTTGGAAAAATACGTGGAGGCATGTGATAGTGGACGGGGGGCGTGCTTGTTTTCTGTGGCACGCGGAAAAGTATCCGAAGGAATTGATTTTAGTCATCATTTGGGTAAACTATTGTTAACGACTGTACCAAAAGGAACTTTATAGGCCGGTGTGTTATTATGCTGGGAATTCCATACATGTATACAGAAAGTCGCGTGCTTCGGGCAAGATTAGAATATCTTAGAGATCAATTTGGAATAAAGTAGGTTTTTAAATGGAAGTCATTTTGGCCAACATCTGAGAACTTCATGAGAGTTGTCTCAGAGATAGTCTCGTCCAGGGAAGAGCGGCAATGATCGTATACCGCAATAGCGGTCTAACGCGCTCCACTGAACTTGATACCCTAAACTCGTTTAGATAGGTCTGCCAATGGATAGGTCCGTCTCCAGTTAGACTCACTCTCTCGTATCTTTGGCCGCCCATTTCTCCAAGGAAGACGCACTCTCTCGTTTCTCTGACCGCGCTTGTTTACCAATAACTTGTGTACTAATAGTGTGGTCGACCGCTGAGAGAGAAGTGAGCGGACATGAAAACACAACAGGTAAGAGAAACCAGACAAAATGAGAGAGTGTGTTCCTCGCAGAAATGAAATCTACACGAGTTTAGGGTACTTCGTGAATTTAATTTTGGTTTCAAAATTACCGTAAAAACTCTATTAAATGACCACCTCTATTTGAATGCCACCTTTAATAGAATGACACTCTGAACCCTACTTTGAACAATCTCCCACTTCTGGGGAGGTGTGGCCTCCCCCTCTCCACTGATGGGGAGGTGTAGGCTCCCCACCTCACAATTTTTTTTCCGATAAGGGAACTTCTTTATTTTGAATTCAATAATTTTTTATTTTCGTACCGTTTTCCAAGTTTTATGTGTCTTTCAAATATATTTAGTTTTCTTCAATTAGCTTGCAAATATTATGTGTCGTTGTTTAAAACCGATATTGGATGTGTCAAAAAAACGAATGGCCAACTCATGAGCAGGCTTTCTCGGAAATTTCCGAAAAGTCGGAATTCCGTCGGAATTCCGATGTCGGAAATTTCCGATTCCGGTTCCGAGGCAGTTTCACTTCCGAAAAAATTTCCGATTCCGTTCCGAGACAAAATGATTTCCGAAGATATTTCCGTTTCCGTCGGAAATAATATTTTTCCGACGTCGGAAAAAAACATGTTTTTCTGTCGAAATTTGGTACGAAAAATCGTTTTTTTTTGGGAAAAAATTCGACCATGTCCGTCACACAAATTTCCTATTTAAAAGGACTCCGCGACATCTCGAAACCAGACATCTCGAAACCGCGTTAACAGTGGGTGAGGGGGGTTGAAAGGGAGGTAGGAAGTAAAACATTTTTTTTTTCATAATTTAATGAAAAAAAGTGCAAGATTTGAGCGTCATTTCTTTGGAGGCCACCAAAAATGTTTACAGTATGCAAACTGCACCTTGCATCGGTAGCAGGGGTGGGACCAAAAAATGTTTTTTTTGTTCATGCACGTGAGAAAAAAGGTTTTTTTTAAGCCGCGGAGGCGCAAAAAATGCCTCTATTTGAACAAAACCGGGATATGTTCTGAATTGACCAAAAATCTCTAATTTTCAACAAAAACATTGGAAAATTACCATTTTTTTTTTAAATTTTTAAATGTTTTAAGGACAAATAAAAATTTTTTTCTCAAAAAAAATTTGTTCAAGAAAATTATACAAAAAAAATGTGTATTTCTGCGAGTTAAATGGAAATTTTTCAACAGTTTGTTGAAAATTAAAGATTTTTTGTCAATTCAGAGCATATCCCGGCTAAGTTTTTGTTCAAATACAGACATTGTTTTGCCCATCCGCGGCTTAAAAAAAACCTTTTTTTTCACGTGCATGAACAAAACAAAATGTTTTTTGTTTCACCCAAAAAAACCGGAAAAAAAAACAAAAGAAACGACCGAAAAAAACCGGCTCCGCGACATTTCGCAACGTGACCTTCCGAAACTGTGACGATTCGCAACTCACGTAGCTTTCTCTACTGTGACGTTTCGCAACCAGACGTTTCGCCGCTCGTATAAATCGAAACTGGGACAATTCGCTACTTGTCACTTCGAAACTAGACTATTCGAAACCGCGACTTTTCACAACTTTATGTTTGGAAACTGTGAGGTTTTTTTACATCATATTAAATATTTAGATTTTATTGTTTTTTCTCGTTTTTTTTTTATGTTTCAAGTGACTTCCACTTAACAAAAATCCACTGCTAAAGACAACAAATTCCCAGATCATGAGTATCCAACACAGCTTTTCGGGATCAATTCTATATTCTATGTATCCGCAAAGAAGCTTCAGGGTTCCTGTTTGACAAGGAAGCAATAGCTCATAACCCCAATCAGGTAAATCTAGTCCGTACCAGATTGAGCATTTTTTAAAGGTTAATCACCGTCGCAAGCTCCAGGATATCATGAAGGATATTCGAATCATAATAGCAATCACAAATACACCGATTCCTCCTTCTCTACCACTAACTGGTTTAGATTATTTGAAAGCGATTCGAGCGACAAGAAAAAAAAAATCTAATTTACTTGTTTTTATTTTCATGATAAGTTTTAACAAAATTATAAATAAAACAGAACTATCTTGTTGATGCAGTTTCGAAATGTCTAGTTGCGAAAAGGCTAGTTACTAAATGTCTCATTCCCGAAATGTCGCAGTTTCGAAATTGCAAGTTTCGATTTATACGAGCGTCGAAACGTCTGGTTGCGAAACGTCACAGTAGCGAAAGCTACGTGAGTTACGAATCGTCACAGTTTCGAAAGGTCACGTTGCGAAATGTCGCGGAGCCAAAAAACCTTGTTAACGCGGTTTCGAAATGTCGCGGCCTTTAAAACACGAGTCTACGTATCTTTCCTCAATTTTTTTTAACTTTTTGTGGATAATTCAAGATTTTATGGGTCTATTCAGGTTCATTTCCGATTTTTCCGATCGGAAATCGGAATTCCGTCGGAAGTCGGAATTCCGACGGAAATCGGAACGAGAATTTGAAATTTCGGAATTCCGACGGAAATCCGGAAATGAAAATGAAAAACTCGGAATTCCGTCGGAACATCGGAAGAGAAAATTACAAAATCGGAAATTTCCGACGGAACTCGGAAGAGAAATTTTCATTTCCGAGAAAGCCTGCTCATGAGTTTTATGACCCCAGAGCTAGATTTTTACGACCACCGAACACAACAGTGTCATAAACACAGCAACTTCGGTTCATTTGCCCAATTCGAATTAGTCTCAAATATAATGGATTCGTGGCGGAGTGACAATTATTTTCACGTTTTTATTCGAAAAAATGAAGAAATAACTGCAGAAATGAAGAGATTTTTCGTCTCACAGTTTGTCACTCCGTCACGAATCCATTATACAACCACTATTACTGCGTCGCGAAAACGAGTCAGATGTTTTCGTTGTTTTTTTTTGGTCGTAAACAAACTACCGTATACGCGCTGGTCGCGGCGAGACCACAGCCGCAAGGCACGAGCGCTCTGACTCGTTTTCGCGACGCAGTAATAATACAACTAGTATTCTAGAGGCATCACGGTATTTTCTCGCTAATTTAAATAAAAAATTAAAGAACTAAATAATAATACAATTATCAAATTGTATGGCTGCCAAAAGTTACTTCATACTATTTATGGTTAGTTGCGTTTATGAATGTTATGTCATGTTAACAGGGATATGTTGAAAACAAAGACTTACTGACGAGTTTTATGACATCAGGGCAAGATTTCTAGCAAGAGAAAAACAAACAAACATGAAAATTTTGAAGATGATTATAAATTAAAAAAAAAATGTATTTAAAAAAGTTTTCTTGTTTTTTATTTTTGTCCGGATAAGTTTTGTTTAAAATTAGAGAAATAAACCGGCAACCTCTAAATACCCGCTATCTGGACAGAAAGTTGAATGCCGGACAAATAGAGTAGATACGGTCATCTGAAAAAATTTAATCACAATATATCGTTTTATTACTGCGTCGCAAAAACCAGTCAGAGCGCTCATGAAGTAAGGATCTGGTAGGATCCCGAGACGTAGTTGAGATTTACTTAGAGTTTATTAGAGTATAATAAATAGGGATACACAAAAGGTGTATAGTTATGGGATAACTAACAAGTACAAGTCCTTAGGGGAGACAAGGGGAAAGAATGGGGATAAAACGCAATTAGGGCCAGGTCCCGGGTCGGAGACCACTGACGAAATGAGCGAAATCGCCGCCTTATATAGTGCCAGAAATGGGCGGGGTCCTTCCAGAAGGTTTCCATGAGCGCTGATTGGTCGGCTGCGCGGTCCTGATTGGTCGGCGGAAGAGTGTGGGTGTCATGGAGACGGCGGACGTCAGACGGTCGTCGTTGGTCGTCGATGGTCCTCGCTGCTGGCTGCTGCGCGTAGTCTGGTCCGTGTGCGAGAGTGCACGGTGATCGAAGAGTGCCCAGAGCACCGTGGTGATTGTGTGCGTTAGCGAGAGGGCGCAGGATGTCAGAGTGTGGCGCCATAGTGTGTGACCTTTGAGTGACCCAGGAGAACATAACGAGGGGTAGAGATGGTGAGTGAGGGGGTGAGACCCTACCAAAACCCAGGAAGAAAGTCGAACCCAGGAACCAAAACCCAGGAAAAGGGGCGGGGCAACGAAACCGCGCCGCAGTTTGCCAAAACGCAACCTTGCCGCACAGTTTTTTTCATTGTTTTTTTTCCTTGCACAGTCTTGTTATTCTTGCAATTAGTTTGTGGAACGTATATTTCTAGGTAGTTTTTCATCGAATATTCGAAATTAAAACAAAATTGAAAAAGAAAATGTATTCAAAATCCAAACGACAAGAATAAATTATACATATAAAAAACTGTGCGGCGAAGTTGCGTTTTGGCAAACTGCGGCGCGGTTTTGTTGCCCCGCCCCTTTTCCTGGGTTTTGGTTCCTGGGTTCGACTGGCTTCCTGGGTTTTGGTAGGGTCTCGAGGGGGTGAGCTCGAACAAACCATGTCGATGAAGAATCTGTAAATGAAACATTAGTACTGCTCTCGAGCGAATGGGGTAGTGTGGGCATGGAAGAGGCGCGGCTCTTACAATGAGTTGCGCCTGTGGTCTTGCCGCGAACAGCGCGTATACGGTAGTTTGTTTACATTCTTTTTTGCCTTGTTTTTTCAAAAGGAATATGTATTTTCGTTTTTTTTTCGTTAAAAAAAACTACCGTATACGCATTGGTCGCGGCGAGACCACAGCCGCAACACACGAGCGCTCTGACTGGATTTTGCGACGCAGTAATAGTTCTTTAATTTTTATTTCAATTAGGGAGAAAATACCGTAATGCCTCTAGAATACTAGGTGTATTAGTGGTTGTATTAGAGATTTTTTCGAATTGGGCAAATGAACCGAAGTTGCTGTGTTTATGACACTGTCGTGTTCGGTGGTCGTAAAAATCTAGCTCTGGGTTCATAAAACTCATGAGTTGGCCATACCTTTTTTTGACACATCCAATATCGGTTTTAAACAACGTCACATTATACTCGGTATAAAACGCTGATAACTCGCTCCAATCAAACAAAGAATTTCGCATGCATTTGGAGTGAGGTTTAGAGAAATCAGAGCAAAACATCGGCCACGGTTCTCTCAATTTTCTGCGCTCTTTCGTCGCCAACGTGGCCGCGTCCACTACTGTGCGAAGGGAGCGCGTTTGCAGCGTTCCGTACTGAGAATATTAAATTCATAAATTATTAATTAAATGTGACAAAGTAAAAAAAAACACGCGTGAATTTGCGAAACACGCGCACAAAGTGATGCGAGATTTGCGTGATTTTGAAGCGTCATTTTTACAAAAAGATGTTATGTCCCTTTAAAAATCTTACGGTACTTGTTATATTTTCAGTCGATTTTCTCAACATTTTGCGGCAAATTGACGATTTCTGCGGTTTTAAAGATAGATAAAGTAAATTAATTTAGCCACGGTGTCCCAAAGTGGAAAAATGTCTTCAACTGTCTGCACTCTCTTCTCTCTCCCTCCCCACCTCAGCGCAGTTATTTTTTCCACTGGAATTTGTTTCTTTTTTGATTTTCAGCAAAACTAGACCACTTTTTGAAAATTTGTCATTAAAATATATTCTTCAGGTGCAGCAGGCTTTCTCGGAAAAGCAGCAGCAGGCTTTCTCGGAAATTTCCGAAAAGTCGGAATTCCGTCGGAATTCCGATGTCGGAAATTTCCGAGGCAGTATTCAATTTTAGCCCCCACCCTAATTCAAATAAAGCCCCCCAAAAACAACACTAATATAGTCCCCCACCCGGTCTTTCAAGCAGAAAAAAAAGGCAAAATTAAGTATCGCGTGAAAAGGTGTGGTAGCAAAAATATAATATAAACGTGACATTATAACTCATGGGAATACCACAATTTATTTTCATTTCTTGATCTATCGCGAAGTCTGGTGAACCGCTGATGTGAGGAATTAAATATTCGAGTTATAATTGGATAAAACCAGGCCAGGAAAGCATGCCGGTCAGTTATTATATAAAGATGATCATTAGAGTCCTGAAATTTAACAGAAATCTCCATGATTCCTATCAAAAAGAGAAGGAATTTGTGGGGGGCTTATCTTGAATCCAAAAAAATTGAGCTAGTGGGGGTCTTATCTTGAATCCAAAAAAATTGAGCTAGTGGGGGTCTTATCTTGAATTTATGGAGGGCTCATTTTGAACAGAGGGGGGATAAATTTGAATAGAAATGGTGGGGGGTTTTATTGGTGGGGGGCTAAAATTGAAGAATACCAGGTTCTTCAATATTAACCCCCCCCCCACTTTGTACTGGTGAGGGACTATAATTGAACACTTCCATCAATTGTGACCCCCCACATTAAAGTAAAACCCCCACCCATTTTGTACTGGGTGGGGGGCTTTAACAAGGTTGTATACAACGTGGGGGGCCATATTGGGGTGGGGGGCTAATATTGAATTATACCATTTCCGATTCCGATTCCGAGGCAGGTTTACTTCCGAAAAAATTTCCGATTCCGTTCCGAGACAAAATGATTTCCGTCGGAAATAATTTTTTCCGATGTCGGAAAAAACATGTTTTTCTGTCGAAAATTGGTACGAAAAATCCTTTTTTTATTTTGGAAAAAATTCGACTATGTCCGTGACACAAATTTCCTCTTTAAAAGTTTACGTTATCTTTCCTCAGTTAAAAAAAAAATTTGTGGATAATTTAAGATTTTATGGACCTATTCAGGTTCATTTCCGATCGGAAATCGGATTCCGACGGAAATCGGAACAAGGATTTGAAATTTCGGAATTCCGACGGAAGTTCGGAAATGAAAATGAAAAACTCGGAATTCCGTCGGAACATCGGAAGAGAAAATTACAAAATCGGAAATTTCCGACGGAACTCGGAAGAGAAATTTTCATTTTCGAGAAAGCCTGGTAGGGAGCCTCCACCTCCCCATTAGTGGGAGGGGGGAGCCTCCACCTCCCCAGCAGTGGGGAAGTGTGGAGCCTCCACCTCCCGATCAGTGGGGAGGGGAGAGCCTCCACCTCCCCAGCAGTGTGGAGGTGGGGAGCCTCCACCTCCCCATCAGTGGGGAGAGGGGAGGCTACACCTCCCCAGCAGTGGTGAGGGGGAGCCTCCCCAAGCTACCCATTGCCAACCCTAGCCACCACTAATATAATACCCGCTGAACTTCGCTCCGAACAATAGTGCCATGACCATATAATAAAGTTTTTACGGTGTTTTATTTATTTTTGTCTACGTTAAATCACTGTGCCCAGCACCGGTAAGGCGTCTGCAGGCTGGCGCACTCAGTGGCGCGGTTGCCAACTAACGCTTATCTTTCTTATACAGGGTGGGGAATAATTATGGAGCCGCAACTTTGCGTTAGTTTTGTTGCTTGCAGAAACACACATCGCGTCTATCATATTATTTTTTAACGAAATATATTATTTTTCAACTATTTTTCAACATTTAAGCGAATAATATAAAACTTGAGGGTAATGATGGCCGCTTTACCACTCGGTCTGCTATCGTTGAGAGCGCGACTTGGCACGCACCGGAGGGCACTCTTCGCAGATGAGAAAATATTCACCGTGGAAGCCAATACAAATGGTTATACTCGGTATAAAACGCTGATAACTCGCTCCAATCGAACAAAGAATTTCACATGCATTTGAAGAGAGGTTTAGAGAAAACAGAGCAAGACATCGACCACGGCTCTCTCAATTTTCTGCACTCTCTCGTCGTCAACGTGGCCTCGTCCATCACTGCGAAGGGAGCGCGTTTGCAGCGCTCCGTACTGAGAATAGAACAACATGATCATTGCTGTAGGCTTCCAGTCTGCCTATCAGAAAAGTAAATGTCTTAATAAAACGTCTCATTCTTCATCAATGGTAATCTTCGGAGGAATCTGCGCAGATGACAAGATTCAACTGGTTTTCGTGAATGAGGTAGTCAAAATCAACACGGAATACTAAATTGAGAATATTTTCGAGTCCAAAATGCTTCCTTGGTCCCATTCCCACTTCGAAAATCGTGATTGAATCTTCCAGCAAGACGGCGCACCTGCTCCATGTGCAAAAGCCTCTCAACAGTGGTGCGAAGACGATTTCCCTGGTTTCCTCAATGGACTGTTTCGAGTCCGGATTTGAAACCGATAGATTTTGCAGTGTGGGAATATTCAACCCAGCAAGTCGCCACAAAGAATAACGCAAATTTAGAAGCTTTGATAACCTCTTTGAAGAAGGCGTGGGACGATCTTGATGTCAACACCTGCGTGCCGTCATCGACTCGTACACGAAGAGACTCTGAGCTGTCCTCGCGGCGAAAGGTGGACGATTTGAAAACTGTTAATGTCACTTATTTGTTGTTGTTTCATGAACATTTTGTTAAATTTGTAGAAAACAATCTCATGTTTGAACGATTTTACACCGTTTTGAATGCGGCTCCATATTTATTCCTCACCCTGTATAGAAAATTTTAGATTAGTCTGTGTGTTTGTTTGTGGGTCACGAAAACTTGAGAGAAATAGGGAAAAGAAATGATTGACATTTCTATAAAAAAAAAAAACAAAAATCAGTAAAAATAAATATTTGACGAAGGCGACTTAGTCGCCACAAGCTGCAAGCTTGTTTTCAATAGAAAATGTAGTTTTTTTAATTAAAATTTTTAAAACCGATATTTGGTCAATAAAAAAAAGTTATTACGTGACGCAAACTCTTTCAATTAGTGCTAAATTAATTTACTTTATCGAAAAATATCTAAAAGCGCAGAAAACGTAAATTTGCCGCAAAATGTTGAGAAAATCGACTAAAAATATAACAAGTACCGTAAGAAAAGAATTTTAAAGGGACATAACATCTTTTTTTTTAATGACGCTTCAAACTCGCGCAAATGTTTCGCAAATTCACGCGCGCTTTTTTTTACTTTGTGCGCCACATAAAGGAACATTCAATAAAAAGGGTTAGTTGCCGGTGGCAAGTCCTTCACCCAGTCCCCTTTATTATCGGCCTACACGTACCAGCGCCACGGCACTCTGTCTAGACCGCCATATACGCTGTTAAGCGCCACAAATAAAATAAAAACAAAAGTAGTTTAATTTCACGTGAGTTCACGCGATTTAGTGCCACGTGGATTATATTTATTTTGAGCGGCCCCATTGGCCATTTTTAGTTCTCGTTTAAGTGCTCGTTTCTGTTTCGCTTTTGTTGTTTACTCTCTTTGCGGTGATATTTTTTGTAGATAAACTTGTCGTTGTATTCCGTTTTTGTCTATTTTTATAAGGAACCCGGCCGTTTTGAATAAAACGGGCCAACTTGGGGGCCGAATCGTCGCTTTTTTCTTCCTTATCGAGTTTTTTGGAGGATCCCACGCATTTTACCGGTTGTTTGGATAAACGCCCGTAATTGTGGAGGAATCTAAATAATTCGATACACTTTGATTGGATAATCATTGTGAAACGCTGATCTGATTGTTTGGATAAACATTCTGCGGTGATTGGGAAGTCGACAGACGAAGATGGAGGACAACGAGAGTGAAGTGATGAAAGTCGAGATGGTGCTGGATGTGATGGACGGAACTCGGACGAGCGGGACGAAAGGCTCGGAGTTGAGCGTCGAGAAGCGGCACGTGGGTGTCAAGCAAAGGAGGAAGCTTTTCAAAAACTTTGCGCGGTTCGTGGATACGGCCGACGAAGTTGAAAAGAAGGTCATGGAAAATCTGCTTTCGGTGCAAAGTTGCACAGAGAGGCAGCGGGAGATGATCGTGGCGCCGATCGAAGAGTTCAGGAAAGAACTGTGGGAGCGATTCGAAGAAATCGGTCGTGACAAGTGGCCACGAGCAGTGCTGAGGCTGATGAGGGAGCAGAAGCTGGAAACAGTTGAGGAGCTGAGAGAACTTTGTGAGCGAGGGAGTCTAGAGGACAGAAGCTCAACGAGAGAAGGTGAAGAAAACCATCAGGAGGAACTGATTCGGTTGAAGGCGGAGAACGAGCGACTTGGGGTACGAGTTCGGAAGTGCGAGGCAGAGAAGCTCAGAGCCGAGAAGTTAATGCGCAGGGCGCAAAGGGCAGTCGAGGAGGAGAGGAAGACTGCGGAGGAGTTGAGTGGAAGCTTGCAAAAAGTGTCAAGGGAGTTGGAAAGATTAAGAAGGTATGGAAGAACGAACCAATGTTTCCGTTTTGGAGGTGTGGGCCATGTGGTAAGACAGTGTACGTCGAGGCCAGTACAGAAAGTGGACACAGCCAAGAAAGCAAGGAAAGCAAAGATGGTTGAGTCGGTGAAAATCGTGGGGCAGAGAAGGCGATTCGAGATTGATAGTGGATCGGTCGTATCAGTGACCTCCACAGGGGGTTGGGGGCGATCGAAGAGAAGAAGTTCGAAGTGGGAGAAAGAGGTGGAAGTATTGGCGAAGCCAAACTTCAGAGGACCTCCACAAAGTGGTGTCCAGGTTAGAGCGAAAGCGAAAGCAGGTCTCGGAGAGTTCATCCGGATGGAAACGGAGAAACCGTGTGTACCGACGAGCCTGTGCTTGAAGAGTGAAAAAAGAAAGGTTACAGGGGTGATGTCGAACCCGCTGTTCATAAAGAGAAATGAAGGGATCGGTGTAGGATCGCGAAGCACGACAAGGTGTCCGCCGAAGGCTACATGATGGACAGTGGATACTGTGGACAGGATGAGTCAAGACAAAATACGCTGGGTTCCACGGGAACAGAAGAGATTAGTGTCGGATGTGCAGAAGGGAGCGAAGAAAGGAAGGCGAGAGGCGCGAAGACGAGTAGTCAACGGTGCGAGGTGCAGCGTAAAGAGCAAATTCCATGTTGAAAACACGGATTTGTCTCTCAGAAGAACGTTGGAAAACAGACACGGCGGTGTCTATGCGGTGAAACCGGACAGGGATCGGTTGTCGGCAATTTCATTATCGTCGTCGGAGCCAGTTGATTCGATGGAGTGTCTGGTCGACTACAGGGACATGGCAGTGCCGGAGCATGAATCAGTGACGATTCGACGGCTGGGCCGATCTCGGAGCGGAAAAGAGAGGCGTGGACGCTTGGCTACGGACCCGTGCAAGAAGACTGGTACGTCGCCGCCACGTCAGTGCTGATAAGTGATATTTTTCATCAATGTTTATGACGTATGTTACACTTATCCGTTGTTTTGTGTTGTATATTAGGAAGCCAATAGGTTTGGTCCTATCCATTTTGAGTTTAGGAAATGTTTAGATTTTTTCTTAAGCTTAGGATTTTGTGAGTGTATTAGGCCCTCTTAAGACTAGGAAGTAGGTTTTAAGGTTAGGGATTGAGAATTTGTAGGGTTTTGTTGTTGTTCTAACGTGGCAGTAGAGTAAGCTAGGAAGAGCAAAAAGGCTGGTCATGTTAGGAGAAGAATGTAAGTCGAGTGGACGTGTATTGTGCCAGCACCGGCCAGGGGTCCGGTTTGTCTGACGGGGGGGGGGGGGGGGGAAGTTGCCGGTGGCAAGTCCTTCACCCAGTCCCCTTTATTATCGGCCTACACGTACCAGCGCCACGGCACTCTGTCTAGACCGCCATATACGCTGTTAAGCGCCACAAATAAAATAAGAACAAAAGTACCGTATTTCCTCTAATATAAGCGCACCTCTAATTGAAGCGCACCTCTAATAAAGGCGCACCCTGCGAGGTGCTTCGAAAAATAGAGGCGCACACTCTAATTGAAGCGCACCCTCTAATAGAGGCACACTCATTAACTGTTACGGTATAGAACCACCTGAAATAGAGCTGTGCCAGCACGGAACCGCTCGAATAACTCGAAGAAGTATTTCGTTGTACATGTACATTGTATTTCGTGCAATGGTTTTTTTAGTACAGTTCCCTTTCGTCCGGATTTATTCCGCGCAGTTCTATTCGGTATTATGCGTACATGAACGACTGGTGCTGACGATGCTTCGATATTCGCAGTTTTTACGGCGTTTTCACAACACATAATAGCAGTTCTATTCCGTGCGAGTTCTATACCTAAATACCCGCTTTTTTGCAGTTGTTTTAAAGTCCTTTAGTTGTCTTGCTTTTTTCAATAGTCAGTGACGTTCAAAAAGAAAAATAAATTGAAGGAGAGGTCATTTCGTTTGCTATTAAAAACAGCTTTTCCGACGCCGACAAGAAATCTGATGTTGACCAAAAATGTCAGGTATCAATATTGAAAAAAACAATGATGGGCTGAATTCTCTTCCGAAAAAAATGTTTGAAAAATATAAGCGCACCCTCTAATTGAAGCGCACCTCTAATAGAAGCACATTTGGAGAAGAGGTTGAAAAATAGAGGCGCATGCGCTTAAATTAGAGGAAATACGGTAGTTTAATTTCACGTGAGTTCACGCGATTTAGTGCCACGTGGATTATATTTATTTTGAGCGGCCCCATTGGCCATTTTTAGTTCTCGTTTAAGTGCTCGTTTCTGTTTCGCTTTTGTTGTTTACTCTCTTTGCGGTGATATTTTTTGTAGATAAACTTGTCGTTGTATTCCGTTTTTGTCTATTTTTATAAGGAACCCGGCCGTTTTGAATAAAACGGGCCAACTGGTTGGTATGGAAGATTTGGCTATCCATAGAGGTCACTTTAAATTCTTATATTTCCGCATTTAGACCCGGGTTTTTCTAAAATTACCCTAAATGAAACACCTGAGTAGGAATATGAAAAATGGATCCTCCGTGTTCGAAACTACCAGTTGGCGGTGCCAAGCCTCTCTTGCCGTTCTCTTGTCGCCTCGTACTCTCTCTGCCGCGCAACGATTATCCGTTATGCCGGTTCGAGGTACTTTAGTGGCACGCCTTAGTTAGGGTCACGTGAATAAGTTTAAAGTTTATTATGAAGTGTGTTGTCACGTGTAAATTTAGTTTGTTTATTTTTAGTTTATATTTTTGGGAGTTGTTGTGTTGGCCACGTGTGGTCGTCTCGTTGGTGTAAATCCCCTATTGGGATAATAAATCGGTTCTTTCGTAAGTGTTTGCCTTATCTTTTGTTTTAATTTAAGGAACCCGTGGTGATCCTGAAAAGGTGAACCAATAACTTACCCCTCCTAAATTTTCAGAAAATTCCCAACCGGACAGTAAACGGACCTTCCTTGCCAGATGTTGGCCAAAATGACTTCCCTTGTAAGCACAGTAATGTTTCGTTTAAGAGAAAACGATTTTTTGACGTTTGATGCTATGCGTCACACAGCTCAGTGCATGGGAAGAGCTCTACGTTCCAAAACGGACTATGGTTTGATGATCTTTGCAGACAAGGTAAGGCATTAATCCTTTTACCGTATTTCCTCTAATTGAAGCGCATGCCCTTCTATTGTTTCATTTCATCACAACTGCCGGCTATTTAGAGGTTTGCATACCAAACTTCGCCCATCTTATGCCTTATTGGTTAGAAAGTGTTTGGCCGAGTTTGGTGTGCAAACCTCTAAATACCCGGCAGTTGTGATGAAATGAAATAATAGAAGGGCACGCGCTTCAATTGGAGGAAATACGGTATATATTAGGTTGGCAAAAAAGTTTTTGTTATTGTGTTTTCAATCGACTTGCGACATGAAACCGCAAGTTTTCATTCATATGTCTGCGTCTCTTCAAATATCACTGTGTTTGCGTGGTCGCGCACAAATAAGTGGGCGGAGTTTTGCGTTCTCATGTCGCAAGTCGATTGAAAACACAATATGTTTTGAAAAGGTTTTTATTCAAAGAAGGAGCAATCGAATGATTAATAGTATTTGACTTTCTTATCGACAACAGTCTGCCATCTGTTCTGCAAACTCTGATTTTTTTGATTCAAAATATGACACAAGTCAATTTTCGACATCGCTTTGTTTTGAATTCAGTTTCCTCAAGGGATTGTTGCATTTCCTAGAACAAGTGATAATCATTAGGGGCAAGGTCTGGGCTGTACGATGTGTGAGCAAGAACTGTCCAGATGAACCTTCCCAGCAGTGACTTTGTTATTTTTGCCACATGTGGTCTTGGCGTTATAGTGGAGGTAGTGCATTCTGTGGCATTTGAGCGGGGAGAGATTGAGCTGGACCCTGTATTTTTGCAGTTGGGCAGAGTAGTACTCAGCCGTGATAGTTTTGCCTTCGTCTAGAAGTTTCCAGTGGTGCACGCCATGGACAGAGCACTATAAAGACAATCCAGAGCGGGAAGCATCGTCAAAGGAAAAGTCCTTGTTCTCGAATTTTCCAAACCACATGCGAATTGTATTTTCATGAGGGGCCTCGGCCTTATAATCTTGCACCAGACGGCGATGAACCTCCGGCACTTTCAAGTTGGATAGAAACAAAAAGAGAATGACATGTCGTAGGTGATTTCGGTCAAGGCGGAAATGGTCCATGGCAGACATGTCGAAATTCGGGCCGGGCCGATCAATTTTTATTTCGGTTTTTTTTCGTAAGTTTTTTCGTTTTTTTTCAATTAAAAACAAATATTCGAAGTAATTTCGTTGTTATAATGGATTCGTGGCGAAGTGACAAATTTTATCACGTTTTTATTCGAAAAAATGACCAAATATCAGGAAAAAAATGAAGATATTTTTTTGTCTCACAGTTTCACGTGAAATGTCACACAGTTTCACGTAAAATTCGTTTTTTGTGATTACATGTTTTATTTTTGAGCAGATATTTTCTCTTCATTTCACGTATTATAAAATTTTCCGGGCCGGGCCGGGCCGACAAAATTTCACCATTGGTCCGGCCCGGCCCGGCCCGGCCCACGACATGTCTGGTCCATGGGGTTTGAGAGAGAGAAGCAGTAGAGGATAGTGGATGTTATTGCCAACAAGGTGGGTCTCTTATATACCCAGTTAAATGATCTTTTGGTTTTTGTCGGGCTCTGTCACGAGCTATGGACAAAAGCAAACATAACAAAAACTTTATTGCCAACCTAATATCATTCTTCCTAAGGTCTATAACTACACTGCGGTCAATAAGTTTAGGACCCCCCTAAATTTTGGGGGTCTGGCCAAAACTAGAACAGATATGAAAAATCTGTGAATGTAGTTCGATTCCAAATGTGAAATAATCCCCGTGGCCAAGTTTTGGTGTCCCTACCACTATCTGTCCCCGCGCACCACCAAAAAGTCACTTTTTTGGGCGGTCAATAAGTTTAGGACCCCCTCGGAAATTGGGTGGATTTGTGAATTTTTTGATCGGATTTTTGCTTAAAAACTTGAAATTTGTTTTGTTTTTGTTGTTTTTCTTATAGTTTTGTTTAGAATTCGCGTTTTGTTCATGTTTTTCACAACATTTTGTGAAATATTTTGCGATTTTTCAGGTCCTGTGGTAAAAAACAGTGGTTTCAGACAAAAATGAATGTATTTCATGCTAAAAAAATAATAAATCAAGAAAAACAAAAAGTAAGAAAGAAAATCTAGTAACTGGTCTCTCCTCCATGGTTCTGGATGACCTCGAACATTCGGTTGGGCATACTCGCGACGAGTTTTTGCAACTCTGCCACACTGATCGAGTCCCATTCCTGGAGAAGAGCGGCTTTTAAGTCCTGTACGATGTTGTACTGTGTCCCGTTTTGGTAGACCCGACGTGCCAAGATACCCTAGAGATTCTCTATTGGGTTCAAATCTGGACTGTATGCCGGTCCGTCCTTTTGATGTCAACCATCCCATGGCCTCTTTGCTCGTGTGGATACTGGAATTTTCTTGTTGAAAGACATGGGAACGACGTAGGTTTTGGAAAAACGGGACGATGGCCTTCTGAAGTGTCTCGATATACGAAAAAGAGGTCTCTGTCGTGGTGATGAATTGAAGCTCCATCTTCTTCCCATCACAGAATTCCGTTCACGTCATTTGAGATCCGCTTCCGAAGTTCCTCTTCGTAAATATTTGGGGTTCCCTTTACAGATCTCTCCAATACTGTCTGTATCCATTCAAATAGTGTTGGATGGCGTTCCTGCTTCTCTCGATTTTAAATTTCATCTTGTGAAGCGATAATCCCAGCTGGGTCATCACATCAATTTGCGATTGCTCCGCACTGGAGTGTTGATCCTCGTTTCATGATGAGATAACGAATTCTTTACCGATATACACTCCGTCCAATAATGATAGGACCCCCCTTGATTTTTGACGTTCTGGCAAAACTAAGAAAGTTATAAAAAATCTGTGAATGCCATTTGATTCATAATCTAAAATAACCCCAGGGGCCAATTTTTCATGATCCTACCATGTTCCGTCCCCGCACACCACTAAAAAGTCACTTTTTCGACCGTCCAATAATGATAGGACCACCTGAGATTTTGAGTGGGTCGGTGATTTTTTCGAGCGGTTTTCACTAAAATAAGTTTTTATTTTCATGTTTTATCTGTTTTCAACTATTTTTCATCTTATTTTGTTCACTATTATGAAGTTTCGACAGTAATTTAGTGTCATGTGTAACGCAACTTTTTGAATGATATCAATTCAAAGGGTTCCAAACCCTTGATTTGGGTGAGCTGTGTACCGTAATCAGGATCGTGGAAAAAGTCTGATGTGCAGGTACAGTAATAAAAATCCTAAAATAAAATATAGTCCTAAAAGTGCCCTTCCAAGTTAGTCTTTTGTTTATTATCTCATCATGGGCCGAGCTCCACTCCACACTGTTGCTGAGCAAGAGTTTCGTGATGCACCAACTGGGATCTTCTCTTCATATGATTTCTCGTTATCTGAAAAAGAGTCGAAGCGCTATCCGCTCTTATTTGAACAACCCCCTCTACTACGGCAAGAATAAATCTACTGGAAGACCAAGAAAAGTCACCCCCCGCGGAACATCATTCTCCAAAGAGCCTCAACGACGTTCGTGCGGAGCTCAATCTTTCTGTTTGTAAGCAGACTGTGCACAATGCAATCACAAGAAGTGGAACGATTGTTCGACAGAACATAACGAGAAATCATATGAAGAGAAGATCCCAGTTGGTGCATCACGAAACTCTTGCTCAGCAACAGTGTGGAGTGGAGCTCGGCCCATGATGAGATAATAAACAAAAGACTAAATTGGAAGGGCACTTTTAGGACTATATTTTATTTTAGGATGTTTATTACCGTATCTGCACATCAGACTTCTTCCACGATCCTGATTACGGTACACAGATCACCCAAATCAAGGGTTTGGAACCCTTTGAATTGATCTCATTCAAAAGGTTGCGTTACACATGACACTAAATTTCTGTCGAAACTCTATAATAGTGAACAAAATAAGATGAAAAATAGTTAAAAACAGATAAAACATGAAAATAAAAACTTATTTTAGTGAAAACCGCTCGAAAAAATCACCGACCCACCCAAAATCTCAGGTGGTCCTATCATTATTGGACGGTCGAAAAAGTGACTTTTTAGTGGTGTGCGGAGACGGAACATGGTAGGATCATGAAAAATTGGGCCCTGGGGTTATTTTGGATTCTGAATCGAATGAATGGCATTAACAGATTTTTCACAAATTTCTTAGTTTTGCCAGAACGTCAAAAATCAAGGGGGGGGGTCCTATCATTATTGGACGGAGTGTATTTGGTTCTTTTAGACCCAGCTTGTTATTAATTTCAATTTTGTCCCTGCACATCATACTCTTACCACGAAAACCGACTACTGTACTGCAATCGACTGCTCTCAACAGTGATCAAGTTATATTGTTTCAAAAGTAAAAAAAAAAGAAGAAACGCGAAAAAAACGAATTCTAAACAAAACTATAAAAAAACAACAAAAATATAACAAATTTCAAGTTTTTAAGCAAAAATCCGATCAAGAAATTCACAAATCCACCCAATTTCCGAGGGGGTCCTAAACTTATTGACCGCCCAAAAAAGTGACTTTTTGGTGGTGCGCGTGGACAGATAGTGGTAGGGACACCAAAATTTGGCCACGGGGATTATTTCACATTTGGAATCGAACTACATTCACAGATTTTTCATATCTGTTCTAGTTTTGGCCAGACCCCCAAAATTTAGGGGGTCCTAAACTTATTGACCGCAGTGTATTAGGTTGTCCCGAACAGTGTGCGTTATAAAAGAATAGTTGATCTGATTTCGCACTACCCAAAAGTGATTTTGCACTACCAATTAATTTTGGCAAAAACTCATTGACTACACCATTCTTTGACTATATGCACTCATTGACTACACATTCTCATTGACTACAAAGTCTCATTGACTGCACTTGTCTCATTGACTTTATGTTGCTCATTGAATACATTTCTTTGGGTCACTAAGGTAATATGATGATCAGAGTTGTGGGGAATCGGTTTTTGAGTTTGCGGAATGCGGAATGAGGAATTTTTTTCGAACATTTTTTTTTGCGGATTGCGGAATCAATTTTTCTTTTGCGGAATGAGGAATACGGAATGCGGAATCAATTTTTCGTTTGCGGAATTCGCATTTTGCGGAATTATTGCGAAACATGATATTTTCATAGACATAACTTTTATTTTGAAGGAAAACATATTTGACTCAAGTGTGAACTTTTCAAAAAAAATTAATTACCCTAAACTCGTGTAGATAGGTCTGCCGATGGATAGGTCCGTCTCTAGTTAGACGCGCTCTCTCGTTTCTTTAGCAGCGCTTTTCTCCAAGAAAGACACACTCTCGTTTCTCTGACCACGATTGTTTACCAATAACTTGTGTACCAAAAGTGTGGCCGACCGCTGAGAGAGAAGTGAGCGGACATGAAAACACGGCTCCGGGACATTTCGCAGCCGGACATTTCGCAGCCGAGACGTTTCGCAGCCGGACATTTCGCAGCCGAGACGTTTCGCAGCCGGACATTTCGCAGCTGAGACATTTCGCAGCCGGACATTTCGCAGCCGAGACGTTTCGCAGCCGGACGTTTCGCAGCCGAGACGTTTCGCAGCCGGACGTTTCGCAGCCGAGACGTTTCGCAGCCGGTAAACACTAATTTCGCGCGGATAGGTCAGCCTCCTTATGGAAGCACTCTTTCGTAGAACTCTAACGAAATAGAACTGGTACGAAATAGAACTGGTACAAAATAGAACTCGTACAAAATAGAACTCGTACGAAATAGAACTCGTACAAAATAGAACTCGTACGAAATAGAACTCGTACGAAATAGAACTGGTACAAAATAGAACTCGTACGAAATAGAACTGGTACAAAATAGAACTCGTACGAAATAGAACTGGTACAAAATAGAACTGGTACGAAATAGAACTGGTACGAAATAGAACTGGTACAAAATAGAACTGGTACGAAATAGAACTGGTACGAAATAGAACTGGTACAAAATAGAACTGGTACGAAATAGAACTGGTATAAAATAGAACTGGTACGAAATAGAACTGGTACAAAATAGAACTGGTACGAAATAGAACTGGTACGAAATAGAACTGGTACGAAATAGAACTGGTACGGAATAGAACCGCCTGAAATGGAGCTGGACCAACACAGAACCGCTCGAACAATTCGAAGAATTATTTTATTGTACATTGTGAGTTCCTGAGTTCTATTTCGTGCAGAGGGTTTTTCAATACAGCTCCATTCCAGCTGGTTTTTTCGTTCGAGTTCTATTTCGTACGAGTTCTATTTCGTACGAGTTCTATTTTGTACCAGTTCTATTTCGTACCAGTTCTATTTCGTACCAGTTCGATTTCGTACCAGTTCTATTTGGTACGAGTTCTATTTTGTACCAGTTCTATTTCGTACGAGTTCTATTTTTTACCAGTTCTATTTCGTACCAGTTCTATTTCGTACCAGTTCTATTTTGTACCAGTTCTATTTCGTACCAGTTCTATTTCGTACCAGTTCTATTTCGTACCAGTTCTATTTCGTACCAGTTCTATTTTGTACGAGTTCTATTTAGTACCAGTTCTATTTCGTACGAGTTCTATTTTGTACGAGTTCTATTTCGTACCAGTTCTATTTCGTACCAGTTCTATTTCGTTAGAGTTCTACGAAAGAGTGCTTCCATAAGGAGGCTGACCTATCCGCGCGAAATTAGTGTTTACCGGCTGCGAAACGTCCGGCTGCGAAACGTCTCGGCTGCGAAATGTCCGGCTGCGAAATGTCTCAGCTGCGAAATGTCCGGCTGCGAAACGTCTCGGCTGCGAAATGTCCGGCTGCGAAACGTCTCGGCTGCGAAATGTCCGGCTGCGAAACGTCTCGGCTGCGAAATGTCCGGCTGCGAAATGTCCCGGAGCCGAAAACACAACAGGTCAGAGAAACCAGACAAAATGAGATAGTGTGTTCCTCGCAGAAATGAAATCGGACCTATCTACACGAGTTTAGGGTATAATTAGCGAAACCGTAAATTCTTAAAATCGTCTTTTCTTTTTTCAACTTGTCGTGAAGGGTCACGTATGAACTCCGAAAAAAAATGTTTAAAAATTGTTTTAGAAAATGTTTCGCGGAATACTGTATGAGGAATTCATAATTTTTTGCGGAATGAGGAATGCGGAATTCCGCATTCCGCAATTTGCCGATTCCGCACAACTCTGATGATAATGCTTTATCGCGCGTGGAATAAACAGTGAACTTAATCATCATAGCAAAAATACACGGTCTTTTAATTTTACAACAAGTTTCTATTAATTTTTTATTGATTTCTCTTCAGGGGGTGGATAGCGCAGATCGAGAAAAAACCTAATTCGCACGTTTCGAGCTGCTTGTGGAATTAAAATACACGGCGTGTTCAAGAGTACATCGTGAAAATGCGCTCCACTGCTCACACAGACTTGAGGAAACGCGGTTGTTACAGATTTGAAACGGTTCGGATTTCCCGCGAAATTTAAATTTTAATTTTCATGTACCTCTCAACACCCCGTGAAATATTCGCGAGAACCTTCTGCAGAAGGCAGAATTTTGAAATTCCTTATACTGTTCCAGAAAGTTAAGTTTTTAGTAATGCATTACTGGCATTTTTTGATTATGCTGAAAATCAGAAAAGAAACAAATCCCAGTTTAAAAAATAACTGCGCTGCGGTGGATCCGGGTCCCCGTGTCATTGCCAGTTTGCCGGATTTATTTCATGCAGTGGGTGGGTCAGTAGCAGCAGGACTGAGAACCACTTGTATGATGAAAAATTTAATGTTTTCATTTCTCAGAGATTTTCTCGCAATGATAAACGTGGAAAGTTGCCTCGTTGGATTCAAGAGTATCTCGAGCCAACCTCCACAAATCTCAGCATTGATGAAACTGCTCAAGTAGCTAGAAGATGGCTCACCTTGATGGCTCAGCCTTTCACCAAAGAAGATCAGTTAGGAGTTTCTCTGTTGAATGAAGAAATGCTTGAGCAAAGTGCTATAAAACGATTTGAAAGCGTTGTGGAGTATGTAGATTGAAACAAGTTTTTTTTAGATAAATGTTTTTATTTACATTTTCTATGACTTTGTACGCTTTTCATCTTGTCGATCTGTTTTCTGAGTGATAATTATAAATTTTTTAATTTTTAATTTTAAATTGCATAATTATAACCAATAAGTGTTTATACATTCTTTCATATTTTGTTCATCTACGTTCTGCTTTCTCAAAAATTTAAGTTTTTTATAGATGATAATGTTTCGCCGTTTCGGGAATTTAGGCGCTCAAGTAACCAAGTACCAGCGAAATATAAGTTTAACAGCAAGTAATTGTAAAGGACACTCAAAATGGCAAAATATCAAAGCAACGAAAGGAAAGAATGATTTGATTAGATCGAAAGCTACCAACTATTTGCTAAGAAAAGTACGTTAAATCTTTTTATAATCTTAAAGGAAGTATTATCTCTTTCAGGTCAAGGGGGCAGTTTCGCGCGGTGGATTCGATCTGAAACTAAATAGAGAACTAGTCGATGTTGAGCAGGAGTTTAGAGCTCAAGGTCTTCCACTCGACACGTTTAAAAGTTTTCTTCAAAAATTAAAAGTTACCTTTTTCGGATTTATATTTAATTGTGCGAAATTTTTAGGAAAAACCTGAAATAGAGTATACATTAGACATTATCGGGCCGTCTGGCATATTCTTGATAATTACCGCTGAGTCGTCTAACAAAAAATCATTAGAGAATGACCTTCGAAAGTATTTCAATAAATTAGGAGGATTCCGGCTTGCTGCAGATGGTGGTGTTCGTAGTTGGTTTGAAGAAAAAGGAGTAACGCACGTAAGTGCGAGCAAGGCCGGATCGGAAATTACGATGGAAGAGGTATGAAATGTCCAATTTTACGCACTGGGGTATGCCAATAATTTATCTGAAAGCACTGGGGTATGAGGAGGGAGCAGTGTGCCTTATCGACAAAGGTTCGACAATTTGTCGATAAATTTGTCAAAGTTTTTCGTCGAAATTTATCGATAAAAAATCGACAATTTCGACAAATTTGTCGATAAAAAATTTTGACAAATTTGTCGAAATTTTGTCGACAAAAATTCGACAAAAAATTTCGACAAAAATTCGACAAATTTGTCGACAAAATTTCGACAAAAAATTTCGACAAATTGTCGACAAAAAATTTCGACAAATTGGCTAAATAATGCAGCGCGCAATTTCGAAGTGTTGTTGTAGAACTGCAGAAGACATCAAATTTTACAATTCTATTTCGGATAGCTGTATTCCGGGCAGTTCCTTCGGGGGTGCTACGGTATAGAACTCGCACGGAGTAGAACCGCTATGGAATAGAACTGGATATGGAATAGAACTGGATATGGAATAGAACTGGATATGGAATAGAACTCACACGGAA
Source organism: Caenorhabditis japonica (assembly GCA_963572235.1). Taxonomy (NCBI): domain Eukaryota; kingdom Metazoa; phylum Nematoda; class Chromadorea; order Rhabditida; family Rhabditidae; genus Caenorhabditis; species Caenorhabditis japonica. The sequence continues at coordinate 30,560,835 of OY754344.1, forward strand.
TAGAACTGCCACGGAATAGAACTGCACGGAATAGAACTGCTACGTTATAGAACTGAACGAAATAGAACTGCACGGAATAGAACTGCACGGAATAGAACTCGTACAAAATAGAAATCGTACGAAATAGAACTCGTACAAAATAGAACTGGTACGAAATAGAACTCGTACGAAATAGAACTGGTACGAAACAGAACTGGTACGAAATAGAACTCGTACGAAATAGAACTGGTATCAAATCGAACCAGGTAGCTGCCAGACAGCCGCCTAATAGCCGCCAAATAGCCGCCAGACAGCCGCCAAATAGCCGCCAAATAGCCGCCAAATAGCTGCCAAATAGCTGCCAAATAGCCGCCAAATAGCCGCCAAATAGCCGCCAAATAGCCGCCAAATAGCCGCCAAATAGCCGCTAAATAGCCGCCAAATAGCCGCCAAATAGCCGCTAAATAGCCGCCAAATAGCCGCCAAATAGCTGCCAAATAGCCGCCAAATAGCCGCCAAATAGCCGCCAAATAGCCGCTAATTAGCCGCCAAATAGCCGCCAAATAGCCGCCAAATAGCCGCTAATTAGCCGCCAAATAGCCGCCAAATAGCTGCCAAATAGCCGCCAAAGAGCCGCCAAATAGCCGCCAAATAGCCGCCAAATAGCTGCCAAATAGCTGCCAAATAGTTGCCAAATAGCCGCCAAGTAGCTGCCAGGTAGCCGCCAAGTAGCTGCCAGGTAGCCGCCAAATAGCTGCCAGGTAGCTGTCTGGTAGCTGCCCTCTTGGAGAACGCGACCGGCTATACATAGTTTCTTGTACCGACAAATCACGGGTCCGCGATCGCTATCATTTGCATGAGATCGGCGCGGCAACCGATGTCGACTAGCAAGAAAATATACTTTGTCGTTTTTTGTCGATTTTTTGTCGACAAATTTGTCGGATTTTTGTCGAAATTTTTGTCGACAAATTTATCGACAAAAACGACAAATTCGAATTTTTGTCGATAAATTTGTCGACAAAATTTTGACAAATTCGACAAATTTTTTGTCAAAAAGGGCATTTGTCGACAAATTTTTTTTCGATAAGGCACACTGGGAGGGAGTGAGTGAACGCGCCCGAACGCACACACGCAACGCATCCAGTTGAGCCCCAAAAAATTAAAAAGGCGCGCGCATAATTTCACATTATCGGAGAGAAAAACCAGAGCAAAATCGTGAAAGTTACGAATTCCTATTGTCGGCCCGCCAAAATGGTCAAACGCGCTCCGCTGAACTCAATACTACGTGGATTTTATTTTGGTTTCCAAATTTTTTCATTTCACGTGTAAATTCAACGTGAAATAAAATAATTTGGAAACCAAAATGAAATCCATGTAGTATTGAGTTCAGCGAAGCGCGTTTGACCGACGTGGCGGGCCGATAATATTCAAAATTATTTCGCGCGCGTTCGTTTTTCTGTTCTTAAACCGGGGGAAAAACCGAAGAACTGTGCCGCACTAATTTTTTTTTGATATTCATGGCGCGGCCAGAAATGAAAAAAAGGTGGCTATTGTGAAAACAAAAAAATTGCAACGCGGTGTTTGCGTACTTTTGAAATTCAAACGACAATGAAAAAAATAGCATGGGAAATGAAGAGATTTGTTCCCATTTTCGTTTGAATTTTAAAAGTACGCAAACACCGCGTTGCAATTTGTTTGTTTTCACAATATGAATAGATCCATAACACGGTGATTCTTTTACTACCGAGCACACTATTCTCGTCCACCGATTTGTTTTTCTGTCGCGATTTTCTAAATGACTTCGGATTGAGAAATTTTTTGTCACATTACTTCCTCTCATTATGGCGCATATTTAAAACCGGAATTGGTCTGATTTTTTGCGTACAATTTCAAATGCACGGCGATTCTTTTACTGCCGGCCACGCATTTCTAGTCCCCCGATTAGGTTTTTTCTGTCGCGATTTTGTAAATGACGTCTGATCAAAAAGTTGTCTGTCACGTTACTAGCTCTCTTACTTACTTGTGATACTTGTGAGGTTCGACCTCAGTTTCCATCCTCGATCTCATTAGGGCGCATATTTTAAACCTGAATTCACTCGTTTTTATACGTACGATTTCAAATGAAACTGGTTTTCCGTGGTGGCCGAACTAATTTCCGCAAATTTTTTTGCCGCATTTTGCAAAAAGGGGTGGGAACTCCGCCCACTTCATGTGATGAGCGAGCGAGAGAGTGCGAGAGGGAGAGAGGAAATACTTGCGACCGGGGGACTAGAAATGCGGGGGGTACGACAGAATAGAAATAGGCGAAATAGAAATGCTACAAAATAGAAATGCTACAAAAAAGAACTGGAAAAAATAGAACTGAGCGAAATAGAAATGCTACGAAATAGAACGGCTACAAAATAGAAATGAGCGAAATAGAAATGCTACAAAATAGAACAAATTTTGGCGATGGAGCGCGTTTGCATTATTTTTTCATTGCTCAGTTTTTCGCCGATTTTCCATTTTTTTTTTTCTGAAACTGCATTGATTTTATACCTTTCTTCATTTTCGATGTTGTTAAGTGCGTAAAATATCTGAAAATTACTGAAAAATCCTATAATAATCGGAAAATTCGAAGAATAATGCAAACGCGCTCCATCGCACCGATTTCTATTTCGCCCATTTCTATTTTGTCACATTTCTATTTCGCGCTGTTCTATTCCGCTCATTTCTATTTTGTAGCCGTTCTATTTTTTCCAGTTCTTTTTTGTAGCAATTCTATTTTGTAGCATTTCTATTTCGCCTATTTCTATTCTGTCGTACCCCCGAAATGCGTGGCCGGTAGTAAAAGAATCACCGTGCATAAGAAAAGAATACGTTGAGAAATACAAATATTTCTTCAGATGGAAGAAGCTGCGCTCGAATTAGAAGTGGAAGAGGTGACATTGTTTGTTGAAGACTCGGCCAAAAAGTTTGAATTACTATGTGAATCAAACAATTTATTATTGGTGGAAAATGGGTTGAGCAAGCAAGGTTTTTCCGTTTTATCATCAGAAATTGAGTTTCGTGCTGTTCATCCAATTACACTTTCTGAGGCCGATGCCAGAAGACTTGAAAATCTGTATGATATGCTACAGGTAAGAACTAAGCTTTCCAACAAAAAAAAAGTTCACGCATTTTCTACACACATTTTCTATTTCCCGTGACAAAACATTATTTTTTATGATTCCACATTTGCCAACGCGATATGCCCTTATTTCTATCCTAGGAAATCGTCACGTAACATTGCAGACCGGGCAACGCGGACGGGCAGCGGGCACCCGTTCTCCGGACGGGTAACGGACGTTTTCGGACGGCCCGTCCATGGTGGAAAGCTTACTAAGAACAATTATACACTTGAAATCAGGCTTGTACACAATCGAAATCCAACTATTGTCGGTCCGCCAAAATGGTCAAACGCGTTCCGCTGAACTCAACGCTATGCGATTTTCATTTTGGTTTCCAAGTTATTCATTTTCATGTATAAATTCAACGTGAAATGAAATAATTTGGAACCGAAAATGAAAATCGCATAGCGTTGAGTTCAGCGGAGCGCGTTTGACCAATTTGGCGGGCCAACAATATTTAATTTTCGATTTTTTCAAGATAATTCCATAATTTTTACGACATTTCTTTTCAAAATATTTTGTGACGAAAATTTTTACGAGAAAAATGGGAAATAATCGAAAAATGTATTCAGCACAGAAAAACTCCGTTTTTAGGCCAAATAATTTTGAACTACCCATGTTGCAGCGAGGCTACCCCGAATCAGAACTGTCCCAAATCAGAACCGTGTCCTGAATCAGAACTGTTCGTATCAGAACTGTCATAAATCAGAACTGTCCTGAATCAGAACTGTTCGAATCAGAACTGTCCTGTATAAGAACTGTCCTTTATCAGAACTGCCCCAAAGCAGAACTGTCCCGAATCAGAACTGTCCTAAATCAGAACTGCCCCGAAGCAGAACTGTTCGTATCAGAACTGTCCCGAATCAGAACTGTTCGTATCAGAACTGCCCCAAATCAGAACTATTCAATAAGCATGCTTACGGCCTAATATGTTGTTTTTTCATAATAAAACAAATTTTATTTAAAACTTATACAGGATAGTTCTGATTTGGGGCAGTTCTGATACGAACAGTTCTGATTCGGGACAGTTCTGATACGAACAGTTCTGCTTCGGGACAGTTCTGATTCGGGACAGTTCTGATACAGGACAGTTCTCATATGGGACAGTTCTGAAACGAACAGTTCTGCTTAGGGACAGTTCTGATTCCGGACAGTTCTGATTTAGGACAGTTCTGATACGAACAGTTCTGATTCAGGACACGGTTCTGATTCGGGACAGTTCTGATTCGGGAACGTTCTGATTCGGGGTAGCCTCGTTGCAGCACTACCCAATTTTGCACTGCTGTTTTTTGCCATCTAAGGCCGTATTCATGAACGTTTACCACGCAGTAAATGATTCTTCTTGCCGTAAATAACATTTTCAAAATCCATAGACAATTACGGACTATTTATTGGGTTATTTATCCAGTGAACACTTCGAAAATTTAGTTTAACTCTCGGAAAATCATATACCGTTTTTATTTACCGTACGGTATACGTTCATGGATACGGTCTCTGATTTCGCACTACCCAAAAGTGGTTTTGCACTACCAATTAATTTTGGCAAAAACTCATTGACTACACCACTCTTTGATTACATGCACTCATTGACTATAAATTCTCATTGACTACAAAGTCTCATTGACTTCACTATGCTCATTGACTACATACAGTGCCGTGCAAAGGTATACGAACCGGGGTGATTTTGACTGTAACTCAACTTCGGATGATCGGATCGACCCCAAACTTGCAGGGATTGAGAGGAACGCTTAAAAATGAGTTTGAATAACAACACAGCAAATTTACTCAATAGAAAAAATGTTTTTGAAAAAAAAATTAATAACATCGAAAAAAATGGATATTTTGATTTTTGATATTCAGGACGAGAAAAAATAAAATGACAAGTTAAAAACAGGGGGAAATGTTTCAAAATGATTCAATTAATTTAATACTTAATCGCCATGCCTTTGGCTTTGATAACGGCCTCACATCTTTTCGGATGGACTCGATCAAGTTCGTCAGGGTCTGAAGTCGGATCTTGGTCCATTCTTCCTTGAGTTGCTCGAACTTCTCGGTACAATTTTTTGGTTGTTTTGTTTTTTAAACGTCTACCAATAACTTCCTAGAGATGCTCAAAGGGATTCAGGTCGAGAGATTGGCTTGGCCAGGTCATAACGTTCACTCGATGCTGTGCGAACCAGTCCTTGAAAAAGTGGGAAGAGTGTTTCGGATCGTTGTCCTGTTGGAACAACCACTCACGACCCATCTGAGATCTTCCAGATGGTAGCATTTCCTTCTCCAAGATGTCCTTGTACATGTGGCTCTCCATGGTTCCGGTGATTCGGATGAGAGAGCCGACGCCATTTGCGTGGAAGCAAGCCCACATCATGACGTTGCCACCACCGTGCTTAACGGTCGGAACCTGGTACTTGGGATCGTTCCTTTTGTCGCCTGGACGTCGTACAAGAGTGACTCCATCCGTAACAATCATCAAATACTTTGACTCGTCGCTCCATAGTACCTTATTCCACCCCAGTGCCGATGATCCTTTGCCTACTTCAGTCGAGCTGAACGGTTCTTCCCCGGAATCATTGGCTTGTTCACTGGGCGCCTTTTGAAGAGTAAAGCGTAGCGCAGACGTCTTTTGACAGTGTCCTTGAACACCTGGAAGCCATGTCAACTGAAATTTTCTGAGAAATGTTCAAAAAACTAACCTGAACTCCATATTGGTCCTTCAGCTCTGAGTTAATATCCATGCTTGTCAGCCGGGGATTTTTCTTGCTCATCCTGACAATGATTCTGTCGTCTCTTGATGATGTTTTTAAAGGTCTTCCAGTAGCTTAAGATAGGTTTGGAGTGTTCAAAGACGCCCAGATAACCGATTTTTAAGTCTTGAACTGCTTCGCGAGGGTGGGCATCAGGCTTTCTCGGAAATTTCCGAAAAGTCGGAATTCCGTCGGAATTCCGATGTCGGAAATTTCCGATTCCGGTTCCGAGCAGGGATGTGATTTCACGGTTACGGATTTCACGGATTTCACGGTTTTCACGGCATTTTTTGAAAAAAATTATTTCACGGCTGACCGTGAAAAAATATTCCGTGAAATCCGTGAAATTTTCGTGATAGTGAGTTAAATATTTTAAAGGCTAGTGCGCTGGTTGCTGTATCATCCCTCCAGTGTTTTCAGTGTTAGAAAGCAACAAAGTTTCGAAAAAATGCTCATTATGCATGCAACACCCATAACTGCCAGAAACACTCGAATCTTGTCGACTGCATTTCGTGAAATCGTATTCCCACATGTACCACGAGTAGCAGGTTAAAACACTGAGTGTGCTCCACAAATTCAAAAATATAATTAAGGTTTCAACATGATCATGTTTAACTTTTAAATTCAAGACTACATTTCACTAGTTGAACACTTATTTGTACGACTCCATTTAAAGGTACTGTAGGCCATCAAAGCAAGGACCAGTTAAAAATTGATGGAATTTGGGCAGAGAAACATATAATTTTACTTACTTCTCATTTCAACAATTTACAGTGTTTTTGAAAGGAGTTGTACATGAAAGGGGATACTAGCTTTTAGAACTGGGTGGTTCAGAACTTCTACAAAATATAACTGTGCGGTTTCGAACTCAATTTTCCTGAGAGAGTGTTATTTTTTCCTTTGTAAACATTGTCTATCTATTGTCGGACCCCCAAAATGGTCAAACGCGCTCCGCTGAACTCAACGCTATGCGATTTTCATTTTGGTTTCCAAATTATTTCATTTCACGTTGAATTTATACGTGAACTGAAATAATTTGCCGACCAAAATGAAAATCGCATAGCGTTGAGTTTAACGGAGCGCGTTTGACCATTTTGCCGGGCCGACAGTAACCATATTTATTGTTTTTTCAATCGACTTGCGACATGAGAACGCGTGACTCCGCCCACTTTTTTTCGCGCGATCACGCAAACACAGTACGATTCGAAGAGAAGCAGAGAAAACATGTCTTTTTTCTCTCGTTCTCATGCTGAAACTCGATTGAAAACACAATACTTTGATCAATTTTCGAAAATTTGTTTTTTCACGGATTTCACGGTTTTCACGGTTTTTCACGGTTCTTCGAAACCGTGAATTCACGTTTTCACGGATCCGTGAAAAAAATAATTTCACGCACATCCCTGGTTCCGAGGCAGTTTCACTTCCGAAAAAATTTCCGATTCCGTTCCGAGACCAAATGATTTCCGAAAATAATTCCGTTTCCGTCGGAAATAATTTTTTTCCGATGTCGGAAAAAAACATGTTTTTCTGTCGAAATTTGGTACGAAAAATCGTTTTTTTTTTTTGAAAAAATTCGACTATGAAATCAGGAGTTTTTTGCAGACCAAAGTTCCACAAAAAATCCCAGAAAAAACAGGCGGTCACAGTTGAAACCGACGTTACCGTAGTTGCTTCGCTGCGAGGCCTTCTATGTTTAAACTTGAATTTTCCCACAGTTGCTCAATTTTTTATTTTTTGCGGGAAAATTCAAGTTCAAACACAGAAGGTCTCGCAGCGAAGCAACTACGGTAACGCCGGCTTCAACTGTCACCGCCTCACGGGGTGTTGAGAGGTACATGAAAATTAAAATTTAAATTTCGCGGGAAAGTTGCCACGTCACTCGAGAAAAAATTGCGCGAAATGGCGTATTCAAAACGTCGTTACTGCGGCGCCGCAGCAATTTTTTATATATTTTTTTTCTTGTGGGTTCATATCTTTTGCATGATTCTAAATATTTAAACAATAATTACTCATTTATTTTATGCAGAAAACGTATTCCGCCAGCGCCTCGTTTTTGAAAATCCAAACCGTTTCAAATCTGTAACAACCGCGTTTCCTCAAATCTATGTGAGCAATGGAGCGTATTTTCACGATGTACTCTTCAACACGCCGTGCCGCCTGTTTTTTCTGGGATTTTTTGTGCAACTTTGGAATGCAAAAAACTCCTGCTTTCAGGAATTTTTAGAACTTTGGACGCGGCATTAAAAACAAGTCTACGTATCGTTCCTCAATGTTTTAAAATTTTTTGTGGATAATTTAAGATTTTATGGGCCTATTCAGGTTCATTTCCGATTTTTCCGATCGGAAATCGGAATTCCGTCGGAAGTCGGAATTCCGACGGAAATCGGAACGAGATTTTTCAATTTCGGAATTCCGACGGAAATTCGGAAATGAAAATGAAAAATTCGGAATTCCGTCGGAACATCGGAAGAGAAAATTACAAAATCGGAAATTTCCGACGGAACTCGGAAGAGAAATTTTTATTTCCGAGAAAGCCTGGTGGGCATGTCCAGACCCATCTGACGACCACGGATGATAGCCATCCGCTGAGAATTAACGAAGTACAAGAGCCACGAGGTCTACCAAATTTAAATAACAACATTTATGCATGAAAACACGATAATAATTGAAAAAATGAAAAAAGCAAAAAAAAATCGGATTTTATCGATTTCCGAAAAATTCGAAATTAAGTCTGCAATTGTTGCTACTTACCGTAATATTTTATTCAAACTCATTTTTTAAGCGTTTTTCTCAATCCCTGAAAGTTTGGGGTCGATCAGATCATCCGAAGTTGAGTTACAGTCAAAATCACCCCGGTTCGTATACTTCTGCACGGCACTGTATGAGGTTCCATACATAAATTTTTACCGATCGTTAAATGAAAATAGTAAATGATTTTCCTGGCCAAAAATAATGGTTTTCGTATTCTTGAAAGCTTTTGCGGACCGTTTAAAGTTTCATTAAGCAAAATTTTGAGGCACACATTTTTGTTATAAAATTTTTCACATCCTAAAAGAGTCTAAATATTAGGTTGGCAAGAAAGTTTTTGTTATGTTTTGAAAAAGTTTTTATTCAAAGAAGGAGAAATCAAATGATTAACAGTATTTGACTTCCTTATCGACAACAGCCTGCCATCTGTTTTGCAAACTTATAGTACCTGTCCTCCAAAACTCTGGCTTTTTTGATGCAAAATATGACACAAGCCAAGTTTCGACATCACTTTTTGTTTTGAAATCAGTTCCCTCAAGGAATCGTTGCATGTCCGGGACCAAGTGATAATCAGTAGGGGCAAGGTCTGGGCTGTACGGTGGGTGAGCAAGAACTGCCCACCTGAACGTTTCCAGCAGTGACTTTGTTGTTTTCGCCACATGCGGTCTTGGCGTTATCGTGGATGTAGTGCACTTTGTGACATTTGAGCGGGGAGAGATTGAGCTGGGCCCTGGCCTTTCGCAGTTGGACAGAGAAGTACTTGACCGTGATAGTTTTGCCCTCGTCCAGAAGTTTCTAGTGGTGCACGCCATGGACAGACCACCATACAGACAACCCAGAGCGGTAAGCGTCGTCAATGGAAAAGTCCTTGTTCTCGAATTTTCCAAACCAAATACGATTTGTATTTTCATAACGGGCCTCGGCCTTATGAATTTGCACTAGACGGCGATGAACCTCCGGCACTTTAAAGTTGGATAGAAACAAAAAGAGAATGACATGTCGTAGGGTGATTTGGGTCAGGACGAAAATGTTCCATGGGGTTTGAGAGAGAGAAGCAGTAGGGGAATGTGGATGTTATTGCCAACAAGGTAGGTCTCTTATATACCCAGTAAAATTATCTTTTGGTTTTTGTCGGGCTCTGTCACGAGCTATGGACAACACAACAAAAACTTTCTTGCAAAACATAACAAAAACTTTCTTGCCAACCTAATAGAACAAAAGGACAGAGACTTCTGCCCAGCTCCCTCCGTTCGCCCATTTTGAAGGTGTCACACATGCTTCCTGCATTTTACCGCTGAACTTTCCGGAAATTGATGATTTTTTACATGAAATTTTGCAAGAAAGTAATCAGAAATCAACGAAAAATTGAGACGTTTTGTAAATATAAAATACTGTATTTTTGCTACGGTGATTCATTATATTCATTCCACGCGCGATAAAACATCATCATATTACTTTAGTGGCCCAAGGAGATGTAGTCAGTGAGCAACATGAAGTCAATGAGACTTTGTAGTCAATGAGACAAGTGTAGTCAATGAGACAAGTGTAGTCAATGAGCATGTGTAGTCAATGAGTGCATGTAGTCAAAGAGTGGTGTAGTCAATGAGTTTTTGCCATTACCGTAAAACCTGTAATAGAAGGACATGTCCTTCTATTCTCAACCCCCCTCAAATGATGTCCTTCTAATATAGGGTGTCCCACTGCACCTTGCATTGGGAGACTCGCTTCAAAAACCAGAGAAATTGGTCAATAGAGCGCGCCTGCACCGCGTTTGCGTCTCGTATCTCGACACACTCTCTCGCTCACTTTTTTTGAAAATTTGTTTTTCAAAGCATTATAATGCATTTTAAAGTATCTTCTCGTTTCATTTTTGGAAAAATCTCTCTGTTAAAAGGTAGCAAATTTTTTTAGAGTGTTTTTAAATCAAATGTTTCGAAAATTGGTCGATTCTTCCGTGCACTCTATCGATTTTTAGTTGTTCTTCCATTTTCGAAGGCATTTTTTTATCCGAAATGTCATATTTTCTATTTTTCCCCTTTAATTAATATTTATTTTGTCTAAAATTTACAGTTTTACGTGCCATTTAACGAAAACCAGCCTTTGGTTTGGAGAGAGACCATAATTGTACAATTGCAATGCAAAACTTACGAAAAATTATGCAACGAGTACTTTATCCCATTTCTTTTTTTATCTTAATTTGAAAACTGTTATATCAATTATTTTTCTTATGTACATCGCTAAAATCACATACAAATTCAATATTTTTTCTTGTTCATTGTTGATTGAAGTGCCAAAACGTTTTTGAAAATTAGAAATTTTTGTCGAATCCCGTATTCCAGAACGATCCTAGACTCGAAAAAAAGATTTCAACACAAAAATTCAAAACTATGGTTAAAAAATATCGGCAAAAAAGAACGAAAAACAAAACATTGACAGCGAACAGGTAATTATTGGCCAATTTTGATAAACTTTGTTCTAAAAACATTCTAAAAATGTTTACTTCCATTCAACAGAGCGATTTTTGAAAAAAAGGGAACGAGAAAATGCTGAAAAATGGATTTTAATTATCTTTTTCAAAAAAAGTGAGGGAGAGAGTGTGCCGAGATAAGAGACGCAGGCAGACGCGGTGCAAGTGCGCTCTATCGCCCATTTCCTCTGAATTTTGAATCTAGTCTCCCCATGCAAGGTGCAGTGTGTCCTTCAATTATAGGGTGTCCTTCTAATTTTCGGAGCAGGATAAAGGAAAAAACAATTTTTAAAGGAAACATGTTTTACAAAAAACTTTCATCAAAGCAACCGTTCGGCGACTGAAACATGGTGGTGGGGGGTATTACGGTATAGAACTCGCACAGAATAGAACTGCGCGGAGTAGAACCGCTTGAATTGAGATGTACCGACCAAGAACCGCTTGAACAACTCGAAGCATTATTTCGTTGTACATTGTGAAGCCTTGAGTTCTATTTCGTGAAGTTGTTTTTTTTAGTATAGTTTTATTTTAGCCGGTTCTATTCCGTAGCAGTTCTATTCCGTGCGAGTTCTATACCGTAGTACCCCCGAAAACGATGTTCCAAAAAATACATAAAACAAATATTTTTACTGCAAAATTTCGGTTCTTTGACATTAAATAGACTTCTTCTCTTTTCTATGATTTTGAATTCACTCCAATAAGTTCTTATCAAATTTGGCGTCTTTCCAACGACGGTCACCACCCGGCAGTTGTCGATAATCCCAACTCATGAACTGACTTTGTGTCATTTGTTTTTTAACACGCGCCAGTGCGCTTTTCTTGAGTTCCATAATGAACAGGCTTTCTCGGAAATGAAAAATTATCTTCCGAGTTCCGTTGGAAATTTCCGATTTTGTAATTTACTCTTCCCATTTTTCGACGGAATTTCGAATGTTTCATTTTTGTTTCCGAATTTCATCCTCGTTTTCGTCATGTTGAAATTTTATTTTTTAACAATAAAAAAAAAGAAAAAGTTTGGAAACAAACGTTAAAAAAGTTTCCTTCTAATATAGGTGTTCTTCTATTATAGGGTGTCCTTCTATTTTTCATTGGTAGCCTAGGACTGTCCTTCTATTTTAGGGGTGCTTCAATTATAGGGGTTCTTCTATTATAGGTTTTACGGTAATTTTCGCAGGACATTTTTTTGATATCGGGTTTTTTTCTTCAATAAAACCAATAAAAATGCCTGCTTCGGAGCCAATCAGATGCCGTATTGATCAACATTTACCAGGTAAACTAATTCACCTTGGGGAATATTTACCAGGTGCCATATACAAGAAACTGGAAAACGACAGGAAAACCGTTTTCTAAAACATTCCTCTCTGCGTCTCTCACCCACATTATGGAAAAATCAACGTTTTCCACATTTCGTTTTCCGGAAAACCGTTTTCCTTTTTCTTGCATATGGCCTCAGGTAAATGGTTTACCTGGTAAACGCATTTACCATATCCACGAAGCAATTTACCACAAACAAGATTACAAAGTCGATCCGTTCTTCAAGTACCGAAGGTACTGCGGATCACGGTTTTCTGCGTACGCGGACGACTGGTGGTGTACCGTTCAGAGCCAGACGATATTTAAGTCAATTCATGGCTAGGGAAATGTGTGCTGGCTTAGAGCCAGCGAGAATAGGGGTAGAAGGTTAAAGAAAGAACGGTTTATTGCGATTATCAAAACAGCTTATACCTAGGCTTCCCAAGTTCTGGTTCGGGACGTCGTCCAGCTCGAGGGGACCCGACTGGTCCATCGGCATTGCGGTTGGCGGATCGGAGGGCAGCGTCGGCTTCGAAGTGGGTTTGGTAGGAGCCATGGTAGATGTAGTCGAGGCTGGTCTCGCGGATTGTTGCGGGAGAGAGAGTGCGTGAGAGAGTAGCTTCTGTGGATTCTTTCTCCTTATATAGTGGCGAAAGTGGAGCAGATCCTTATCTTCCAGAGCAGGGTCAGGGCGCGTCGGTTTACGTGTTCTCGGTTTTGTTCTTCTCTTTTAATATTTGGAACATTTCTCACGTGAGAATGATTATATTTATTTTCTCTTTTGAGATGATTTAGAGGTCGTGGGGAAGTTTATTCTTTCCACGACAAAATGACCGAGCAATCTTCGTAGATTTCTCTACTACCCAATTTGAGGCTGGGTGAACCCGGGGGGTGAGGGCAGGAATCGAACCTGTGACCTCTGGAACGGCGGCTGTCACCACTACCGGCTGCGCTATCCACCCCATAGGACGTTTGTTTTCAAGCTTGCTGGCACCATGCCAAGAAATATTTTCGAAAAGTCTCGAACTTTTACGAAAGTTGGACCACTATAAAAGGGATCCTTGAAGTCATTCATCTCATTCTCATTGTGTCGTTGAGAAATGAGAGCTTCTGTTCATTGCCCCACCATCGAGCATTTTCTCAAGAAAGGAATGCGCTCTTCTTACGTCGCCAGAACACACGGGATTTCGGATTCTACGGTCAGAAACGTCTCAGCTGCACTCAAGAAGTATGGATCATCTTCCGAGAGACTAAAAACCGAACTTCCTCGAACTGTGAACACTCGCAGGATTCGGAGAATGATCAAGAGGAGAAACGATAGATTGAGCCTCAACAAAGTTGCTGGAGAGCTGAAAATCGGCGGAAGAACTGTCCAGAGAATTGTGAAAGATGACCTCAAACTGAACAGTTACAAACTGGTTTGCGGTCAGTACCTTTCGAATGCTTCCAAGGCCAACGGGGTCGACAAAGCCAAAAACTCTTGGCCCACTTCTGAGTGCGGCGGGTCTCAGACGTGATCTGGAGTGACGAGAAGATTTTCGCCATTGAACCTCTTCCGAATCGTCAAAACCAGAGACAGTTGCTTTGTAAGGGGGAGAACAAGTTTCCCAAGCGTCGCCAAGCCTCCAACCGACTTTTCCCTAAAATTTTCATGGTTTGGGCAGGCGTAACATCCACTGGTAAAACCCCGTTGGTGTTCATTGATACTAATAAGAACCACCCAAATAAGAACTGTCTGAAATCAGAACCATCCGAATCAGAACTTCTCCAATTAGAACCGCAACGAATCAGAACTGCCCCGAATCAGAACCATTATACGGCGAAAACGATATTATCGACATGAATGAGTTTTTTTTTAATGAGCAAGGATTTATATAGTTACGAGTGGCCAACTCGTGTTAAAAATAGCTCTAACGCGGCTTACTAAATACGGCTTTGTTTAATTACTTACAGTACCGGACAAAAAGATATCATATTTTGGTTTTTGGAGTATAACTTTTGAATGGAGAGGGTTATGGTTCTGAAAATTTGCATGAATCTGTCCCGTAATGTTTTTGACAAGCTCCAAAAATGGATCTGGTCATTTTTAAAAACTGCAGATTTTTCAAAAAATTTCAGATGCCAAATTTTCGACCCAAAAATAATTTTTTTTTTCAGATTTTTCAGGACTCGATATTTAATTTTAAAATGAAGTTTCAAAACTAAAAGTATGATTTTAGTTGACTATGGGTCGATCGGACGAATTTCAGCTGACTTACAGCACTTTGAATATCAGGGTCCACATGGGTAAGTCAACTATAACTTTTATTAGGAATCACCAAAACCAAAGAAAATCAGAGCAAATTAGATAAAAACTCTTAAAAAGCAAAGTTTATTTGATTTTATTCGGTTTTGGTGATTCTCAATAAAAGTTATAGTTGACTTACCCATTTGGACTCTGTTATTCAAAGTGCTGTAAGTCAGCTGAAAATCGTCCGATCGACCCATAGTCAACTAAAATCGTACTTTTAGCTTTGAAACTTCCTTTTAAAAATAAATTTCGAGTCCTGAAAAATCTGAAAAAAAATTATTTTTGGGTCCAAAATTTGGCATCTGAAATTTTTTGAAAAATCTGCAGTTTTTAAAAATGACCAAATCCATTTTTGGAGTTTGTCAAAAACATTACGGGACAGATTCATGCAAATTTTCAGAACCATAACCTTCTCCATTTAAAAGTTATACTCCAAAAACCAAAATATGATATCTTTTTGTCCGTTCCTGTAATTACAAAAAGAGATACAATAAAAGAGCAAGAGCGGCAAAAAGGGAGAAAAGGAGTAAAAGAGACAGCGAGAGTAAGCTGAAGTGAGCAGAAGTTAAACCCCTAAAATGAACGGGCACGCGCCTTTTATAGTGGACCGAAAAGGAGGCGGAGTTGAGACGGTGCGAGTGCCGGTGGGAGGCAGTGTCGGACGAGGAGGGACGCAGGATGATGGGCGTGTGTGAAGGGCCCGGGAGAAGGGGGGGGCCTGGAACGGGCTCGACGCTTACAATATTCAGTTCATTTTACGATGAGCAAAGATTTATCTAGATGGGGAAAAAAAAAATAAAGATGAGCAATTTACTGTATATATAATCAACTGTATATACACATCTCCAACGGCATGCGCAAACTTCGCCTTAGCGATCTGATTGGTAAATTACAAGAGGAAGAAGTGTTTACTTCCAATGATTGGAATCAACTTCGTATTTTTCCCAACTACAAAGTTTCTTCAAACCATAGAATTAGCAATATTCTGACGGATCAAAGATTACTTAAGGCAGTACGAAATACTTCAGCACCACCGGACGTCCCTCTAGTTGGATGCGATCTTCTTATGGGGTTATTCAAAAAACTGGAAAAAAGGAATAAAACGGAAAAAAAAAACTTCGGGAAAAATTGGAGAATGCCCCGATTGACTTGAAAAGAGCTACCTCAGCAACCACGGCACCCACCCAATACTTGGCAGTCAACCACCACCACTGAATGAGGAAGAGTCCACATTACCAAGGAACACCAGGGTGGAACTCGCGCGGTTAAGGGCGGAGCGATCTCTGCTACTCGAAAAATACAAGGCAAAAGTGGAAAATCGCCCAGTGGAAAGCTGCATCAAATGCAACGACGATGTCGGGGATCTGAAGCATTTCCTGAAATGCTACCCTGTCAAGCTGCTACCGATGTCGAAACTATGGAAGGACCCAGTGGCAGCAGCTACAGCCCTTGGCTTGGCTGTCACGCCATTTGATCCAGGAGGAGACGCCGATCCGTGACCGATGATTGTTAGGAATTGAGTAGAGTTGCACAACAACAAAAATTGACTTGAAATTTCGGGAAATATTGGGAAAAATTCTCCTGTATCTTTCTTATATAGAAAATTTTAGATTAGTCTGTATGTTTGTTTGTGTGTCTCACACTCGAGTTTGCAGTCGACAAAACTCGATCCCACGACCTTCCGATTGACGTTCAAACGCGCTAACCACTGTACCACAAGGGTCACGAGAACTTGAAAGAAATATGGAAAAGAAATGATTGCCATTTCACGGTGTCCAGGATTTGAAATGTGGGCGGAGCCGAGCAAACGCGCCCCACTGGATTTTTTCGCGCGAAATTCAAATTTTGAGGCATTTTTTGTGTTTTTCGGGAAAAAAGCATAAATTCTTAATTTTTTTCCCACATGTGCTCCAACGGAATTATAGCTAAGGTCTTTAGAATTTTTTTAAGCCTAAGAACGTCGAATTTGGTTCAGCCACCATTTCGAAATATTCGTTTTGAGTTTTTTGGTGTTTTTGCAGGATAAATCTTTACGAAAAGCGAAGTTTGGGCAATTATATGGTATTAAAAGATAAAATACATATTGTCGGCCCGCCAAAATGGCCAAACGCGCTCCGCTGAACTCAATTCTATGCGATTTTCATTTTGGTTTCCAAATTATTTCATTTCACGTTGAATTTACACGTGAAATAAAATAATTTGGGAACCAAAATGAAATTCTCATAGCGTTGAGTTCAGCGGAGCGCGTTTGACCATTTTGGCGGGCCGGCAATACATTTACAAAGAAAAACAGGTTTTACTGAAAGAAAAACAATAAAATCAATACAATAAAATGCGAGAGTCGAAAAATGCGGAAGCACCGAAAGTGCGCCATGGAAGTTTGCCGACGCGTTAGCAAATTAGGCTCCGCCCACATTTCAAATCCTGGACACCGTGCATTTCTATAAAAAATAAGATAAAAATCAGTAAAAAAAGATAAATATTTGACGAAGGTCGCCACAGGCTGCAGGCTTGTATGCTCAGAAAATTTTGGACCAAAATATCGATTTTAAAAATTTTCAGAAAAAAAATCCATAATTTTTAAAATCGATACTTTGTTCCAAAATTTTTTTGAGCATAAACAGGAGAATCTTTTCCAATATTTGTGGAAATTTTAAGTCAATCGGGGCATTCTCCGATTTTTCCCGAAGTTTTTTCCGATTATTTCCTTTTTTTCCGGTTTTGTGAATAACCCCATTAGAGCCATTGCTCGCGCAATGAAAACCTAATTTTTGTTTTTTTTTATTTTCTCATTCATTTTCTTTACTACCCTAAACTCGTGTAGATAGGTCCGATTTCCTTTCTGCGAGGAACACACTATCTCATTTTGTCTGGTTTCTCTGACGTGTTGTGTTTTCATGTCCGCTCACTTCTCTCTCAGCGGTCGGCCACACTATTGGTACCAGAGCTGCCACAAAAAAAATTTTTTGCCAGAAAACAAAAAAAGTTTTTTCGCAAAAAAAAAATTTCGAAAAAAAAACAAAAAATCAAAAAAAATTGTTTCATTTTCACCGCGTATTTTTATCGTTTTTTATCAAAATACTATTGTTGGCCCACCAAAGTGGTCAAACGCGCTCCGCTGAACTCAACGCTATGCAATTTTCATTTTGGTTGCCAAAATATTTCATTTCACGTATAAATTCAACGTGAAATGAAATAATTTGGGAATCAAAATGAAATCCACGTAGTACTGTGTTCAGCGGAGCGCGTTTGATCATTTTGGCGGGTCAACAATATCAAATTTATCGATTTTATTTATGCAGAAAGGTGGAAAATTGCAAAAAATGTGCGAAAAGTGTTTGCGAGACATCTCGAAAACACGCACTCTAGTCTTTGCTCCAAGTTTTTCGTTTTTCGCAATTGGTGCAAAAAATGCGAAAAAAAAAACGGCACCCCTGATTGGTACACAAGTTATTGGTAAACAAGCGTGGTCAGAGAAACGAGAGAGTGTGTCTTTCTTGAAGAAATGGGCGGCCAAAGAAACTAGAGATTGCGTCTAACTGGAGACGGACCTATCCATTGGCAGACCTATCTATAGTCGGCGAATGCATCATCAGCCTCGCTCTACGGCACTTTTCAATTTTCAACAGTGTAGTGCACCTATTTTGAAGCGAAAAATTAAATTTTAACTGCAACTCGTCGTGGATACGTTATTTTCCGTTGAAAAGAAGTGTAAAACTACAAGCCTGAGCTGGCGCCTATCGGCGACAGAAAAAAAATAATAAAATTGACATGAACATTTAATGTTCAAAATTTTTCTTCTGCAACGTGTACCGATTGGTGTAGTGGCTAGTGAGTTGCAAATCGAATCTGCACTTCCAAGTTCAATTCCTCCCAAGGTTGATGGGTTTTTATCGCTCTGAGAGAGAATTTTACCTGACCCTTCAAAGCGAACAGACGGACATACTTGAATAGCGTAATATATATATAAAACTATAACTCGAGTTAATCTTGCAAGTGCAAAACTGTTTTTCAGGAATTTTGCAGTAGTTGAAGTTTTTGTTGTTTTTTATTTAAAAAAAAATTTGCACAACGGTTCTCATTCGGGGCAGTTCTCATTGGGGGTGGTTCTTATTCGAGGAAGTTCTTATTCGGGTAGGTTCTTATTCGGCCGGTTCGTATTTGGTGAGGTTCTTGTTCGGCCGGTTATGATTCGGGCGGTTCTTATCTAGGTCAGTTCTTATTCGGGGAGGTTCTTATTCGGCTGCTTGTGATTCGGGGCTGCACCCACGCCGTACCCAGCTGCGACATTCATCGACATTTTCAGCGACCCGCGTGTTGGTAGACTTTTCGACTGGTGTAGCGAAGGCTGGAAAAACAGAAAACGTTTGACGGCTCATAAAAAACAGTTCTGATTCGGGTCCTGACATATAATTCGTTCCATGACTCTAGAAATGGGATCAATAAGAGAAATAGGCCTATAATTAAGATGGGACGAGGGTTACCCTTTTTAGGAACAGGTGTGAGACATGCTTCCAACAGTCGGAGACCTGAGAAGTCTGAAAACTTGTTTGGAAAATTATAGAGAGGAAGAGCAAGAGGAGATGCAGCCAGGCTTGTAAAATGTTACAAAACCAACAAAATTCAGAAAATATATTTTCAAACACGACACTGGGGTCTGAGGAGGGAGTGAGTAAACGCGCCCGGACGCACACACGCAACGCAACCAAATGAGGCCCAAAAAATAAAAATGGCGCGCGAAAAATTTCGCATTATCGGAGAGAAAAACCAACGCGAAATCGTGAAAATTAAGAAATCCTATCCAAAATTATTTCGCGCGCGTTGATTTTTCTCTTCGAAAATGCGAAATTTTTCGCGCGATTTTTTATTTTTTGGGCCTCAATTGGATGCGTTGCGTGTGTGCGTCCGGGCGCGCTTACTCACTCCCTCCTCATACCCCAGTGCACGATTTGTGCTATCTTTCTTATATAGAAAAATTTAGATTAGTCTGTGTGTTTGTTTGTGTGTCTCACACGCGAGTTTGCAGTCGACAAAACTCGATCCCGCGACCTGTCGATTGACGTTCAAACGTGCTAACCACTATACCACAAAGGTCACGAGAACTTAAAAGAAATAGGGAAAAGAAATGATTGCCATTTCTATTTAAAAAAAAACAAAAATCAGTAAAAATAAACATTTGACGAAGGCGACTTAGTCGCCACAAGCTGCAAGCTTGTTTTTCTATAACAAATGAGTATTTGCCTTAAAAGCGAATTTTGCACCCAGCAAATAAACGCGCAAAATTATTGAAATAATGTTGTTCTTACAGAACGATGAACAGGTGCGACAGATATTTGATAACATTCTGCATAACGAGTAGATTTTGATATAATAAAAAATAGCTTTTAGACAATATTTCTTTCTGTTTTTTTTATAAATATAGAACTAAATAAAATGTTTTGATGTTATCACAAATAAACATTTTTTCAACCATTTTTCATACAGTTTAATAATTTATCCGGTATTGTTTATTTTCATCGTAAAGCTTGCGAATCGCTTCCTTATCGTGTATTGTCAATTGTGTGGTTTTTGCTTGTTTCCTGGAAAGTACTTGTATTTTTATGATTAGTGGTTGCTTACTCGTAATGTTTTCTCATCACTGAATGATTCTGTTGAGAATGACGGAGTCCTAATATGTGTCCGAACTCGTGTAACAGAACCTGAATGATAGTGGTTCTTGGATAGCGCTTTCAACGAATTATTAAGTTGTTCAAAAGGTCGCTGCTGCCCCTTTTTTTCCCATAACGTTTTTATCGATGTGTTATTAAAAAAAGTTGTCAAAGTTGTTAACCGATTAATTAACCGCGTTCTGGAAGAAGGGAATCGACGACATCCCCGAGCGATGGCTCACAGTTGTGACTGATGGTCAATATATTGTTGATTAATCATGCTAGGAAATAAAGTTGAGAAAAAAAAATAAAATTGCGAAGTTTTTCGGAAAAAAATTTTTTTTCCAGACTAATAGTTACACGAACCCTATTAATAAGTTGCACGTAAAAATGATTGACTATTGTAAAAAGAAAAAAATTACAATGTGGTGTTTGCGTATTTTTAAAATTCAAACGATAATGGGAATAATTTTCTTCATTTGCTATGATATTTTCTTCATTGTCCTTTGAATGTCAAGAATACGCAAACACCGCGTTGCAATTTTTCGTCTTCACAATATAGAAAAACAAGCCTGAGCTGGCGCCTATCGGCGACAGAAAAAAAAAATAAAATTGACATGAACATTTAATGTTCAAAATATTTCTTCTGCAACGTGTACCAATTGGTGTAGTGGCTAGTGAGTTGCAAAGCGAATTTTCGCTTCCAAGTTCAGTTCCTCCCAAGGTTGATGGGTTTTTATCGCTCTGAGAGAGAATTTTACCTGACCCTTCAAAGCGAACAGACGGACATACTTGAATAGCGTAATATATATAATGGACCTATTCAAAGTACTGTAGAAAATCGGAAAAAATGACAAAAAACTGGGAGAAAACTCGGAAAATGGTCCGATTGGTCTGAAATTTTGGGAGAAACTGTAAAAAATGCTTCCGGACTTTCTCAGAAAATTTTGGACCGAAATATCGATTTTAGAAAATTTTCAGAAAAAAAATCAATATTTTTTTAAAATCGATATTTCGCTCCAAAATTTTCTGAGAAAGTCCGGGATCATTTTTAACAGTTTCTCCCAAAATTTCAGACGAATCGGAGCATTTTCCGAGTTTTCTCCCAGTTTTTTGTCATTTTTTCCGTTTTTCTACAGTACTTTGAATAGGTCCATAAGAAAGATAAGCTGACATTCAAACACGTGGAGAACCCTAATGGGGTTATTCACGAAATGGCAAAAAATGGCAAAAAACGGCAAAAAACTGCGCGAAAACTGGGAAAATGCTCCGATTGATCTGAAATTTTGGGAAATGAGGGAAAAAACTCTCCCGGACATTCCCACAAAATTTCAGACCAAAATATCGATTTTGAAGAATTATTGCTTTTTTGTCTGAAAATGCTTAAAATCGATATTTTGGTCTGAAATTTTGTGGGAATGTTCGGGAAAGTTTTCTCTCTCATTTCCCAAAATTTCAGATCAATCGGAGCATTTTCCGAGTTTTCGCGCAGTTTTTTGCCGTTTTTTGCCATTTTTTGCCATTTCGTGAATAACCCCATAAACGTTTTCTCAGTTTCTTTTTCTTTTTTATTTCTCCATTTCATTTGCGCCAGGGAATTATGTTATTTTTTGTTTTAAATAAAGCATTCAGTACACAGTGAACTTTTTACTACGTCAAGCCAACATTTTTCGACCAAAAGTCCACTCACAGTCAATCTTTTACTACGTGCCGATTCGGATCCTAGGCCATTTTGAGAAATTTTCTCTTCTACGAAAGAAATCCTGGAGCTATTTTGAAAATGAAGGTCAAAATGAAAAATCGGCTCAATAAATATTGTTCTTCGTTTAATTTACTATTGTCGGCCCGCCAAAATGGTCAAACGCGCTTCGCCGAACTCAACGCTATGCGATTTTCATTTTGGTTTCCAAATTATTTTATTTCACGTTGAATTTACACGTGAAATGAAATAATTTGCAAACCAAAATGAACATCGCTTTGCGTTGAGTTCAACGGAGCGCGTTTGACCATTTTGGCGGGCCGACAATACCTTTTAAAAAAAAGGTTGGCTCAAATCGGTGCGCTCTACGTAATTTGTTTAAGGTGTCGCGGGCGAGCAAAAATGTGCCGACTCTTAGTCGATGAACAAGAGAAAGGATAGAGGAAACACTTTTATTAATAAATGACGGTTAATTAATTCCTAGTTCCGCCTGCGATGCTCGGGTTCTCCGGATGGTAGGCCGCGGAGCCCATCCTCAGGTGGAGGGGCGAGGACCTCGGGAGCGGCGGGGGCAGACATCCTGACAATGTAGAGCGGGAGCAGAAGCAGGAGCCGGAGTAGGACTTGACGTCCAACCTGGCGAGTTCTCTTAGCTTTTATAGCCGCCTTTCTGGCTCACTGGGTCATGTGGGGCCGGCGAAAGAGAGAGACGAGAGCAGGAGGGAGCAGGACAGAGCCGTCGATGTTGAAGCCAGAATCTATCATTTATTTTTGTGTTCTTCATGGTCGCGATTGCCGTGGATTTATGAATTGTTACCCTTTATTAAGGTCGAGGAAGGAGTCTCTTGGAGTTCCACGACACTGGGGGCCGAAACGGAAGCTTTTTGGCCAATGGGTCAAAGGCTTTACAAAACCTAATGGGTCAGGGTAATGAGTTGGTTGACAGCTCTCTGGATTAACTTGTTTTTGCATTTAATAGTTACCGAACGCGTTTCTCCGTCGCTCGTCTATCATCATCTCGATTGTAGGTGATTTCAAGGTTACACCGTAGGTTATCATATGCTTCTTGTGATAACTGTGGAAAAGTGATTAGTTCTTTTGCATCGCCTTCTAACAGGCTGATCAAGACGAGATTAATTCGCTTGTCATGATCTTGTTTAGCATGGAGGCTGGTGAAAAAACTTTTTTTTCAGCAATGATGGTTTTTAAGCAATGTGATTTTTTAGCCATTCAAGCATAAGAAATCTATGTTTGAGCAATGTGTTTTTTTAGTCATTTAAGCATAAGAAATCTATGTTTGAGCAATGTGTTTTTTAGCCATTTAAGCATAAGAAATCTATGTTTGAGCAATGTGTTTTTTTAGCCATTTAAGCATAAGAAATCTATGTTTGAGCAATGTGATTTTTGGTATAAGTATAGAATCCGACCCCAATATATTTCACGACCCCATGGTATGGCTGGCGACCCCAGCAGTACATTTTTTTCGTGGTTTTTGGCTGGGGTCGTGTATTAAACGGGGTCATGAAATATACTCTGAATGGTCTACTATCCGACCCCAACAACAGAAATGGGGTCGTGAAATAAACTCTTACAAGGGAAGTGTTTCAGGTGAGGTTTTGAGAATTTCACCAAAATTTGTGAGGATACACTTTCAACTGTGCTGATTCCGATGCCGTCGTCAGAATTTCCGCATCTCGTCTGGTTTTTCTGAAATTTCGGCTTAAAGTTTTGCGTTTTACCAGATTTTGTCGGCCGCATCGTCAGTCCCGCCTTTTCACTAGCATTGCGACGCAGTGTCGGCAAGCAGGAGTGGCTCAGTGGTAGGCGCGAGGGATCATAGTCCAAGGGATGGTGGTTCGGTGCCGGTGCATGCAGGATTTTTTTATTTTTGGTTTTGATGTCATGATTATTTGTTGTGCGGCATTGAGAAATGTTTTTTCAAAAAAAAAAAGACAAATAACAAACAACTAATAATATTTTTAATAAATTAAATAATTTAAAAAACACATCTAACACGTGTGAAAATCTATCTGGAAACCATGAATACAACAGTAATGTTTGCTTTTGCTCATTTTTGCGGAAATTTTTTGACTATTGTAACTGAAAAATGCGCGAAAAAGCAATTTTATGCCACTGGATTTTTGATTCTGTATCAACAATCAGAATTTTTCATTTTATTTCGTTTTATCATCGTTTTTTTATCATTATTATTTTTGCGATTTAAATGAATAACCGATACAACTTTTTCTCGTTGCAGGTCACTAGGAATCGCTAGGAATGGATTCTATTATTCCAATAGTTAAATTCGTATTGGCTCATTACGAAGGTTCTCCGAAAAAATCAACTTTAGACAAAAAAGATTTGGATGTTGCAAACTCTATTATCGACATTCTGCTGGATTATGGAACTGGTGAACTTGAAATTTCAAGTCAAACCATGTACACTAAACACGATGACGACGAAACTGGCAATGGTACCGATTATATAATGACAGTTAAAAACTTAATCTTCAGATTGGGATCCTGAAGACGAAGAGGGAAGAGCAATCATTGTCTATCCTCCTGTCCCGGGCAATCCGAATCTCGTCAAGTTCGGTGATATTTTTGTTGAAAAGAAGCGAGTTGAATCTGCGGTTGCATATTACGGTTCTCGCAAGGGCAACTTGAACAATGGTCATCGGAATCGTCCTAATCTAGCAACTATGAAAAGTCGATTTTCCTTTATTTCGAATATTCATCGTTTGGACAAAATTCGCGACTTTGAAAAAAATGGTAAATTAGTAGCAAAAAAATTGAAAATTTGATTATAAGTTTAAAGAGCTAAAGTACAGTAGAAAACAAACGTTGAAGTTTGTAGCATATGAATTTGAAAAACGTGTGGCTACTCTCATCGACCAAGGTGCAATTTTACATGACCAGACACTGCGATTCCTAATAAAAGACATTATGAAGGCGAACAATATCGAACTTAAATTCGATGCTTAACTCTCCTGGATAGCTGCTTTCAAACGATCAAAGGGAATATCTTCTAGAAAGATAACGAAATCTGTGGCAATTATTCGGAATCGGCAAAGAGACGAGTTGGAGCGAAAAGGACAAGAATATGTAGCGTCTGTGAACCTTGAGTTCGCTAACTACTCGCCGTCACAAATTTTCAATTGCGATCAAAGTGGTTTCCAATATGAGCTTCACACTGGACGTACGTTGACTTGGAAAGGTATACGTCACGTCCCTTGCACAGTGGGAAGTGTCTCGGCTACAACACACTCCTACACGAGGTAGCGCGTTCGGGCCTTCACGGTTTGGAATGCTTGTGGTGGTTTGGATGGATTTCATGTTGGCTTTTGTTCTTTATAAATCAATTTTTTGTCATACAGTGCGTCCAACAATTTTAGGACCCCCCTCGATTTTGGGGTCCCAGACAAAACCGAAAGTGATATGAAAAATCTGTGAATGCAGTTCGATTCAGAATCAAAAATAACCCCCAGTCCCAATTTTTCATGATCCTGCCATGTCCCGTCCCCGCATACGACGAAAAAGTCCTATTTTCGACTGTCCAAAAATTATAGGACCCCCTGAGAATTTGAGCGCGCGGGTGATTTTTTTGGACATGTTTTTCATTTTTTATAAAATTTATATTGTTTTAAACCATTTTTGAGCTGTTTTTGTAGACTTGTCATGTAATTTGTATGTTTGCCTATTCATCAAATAGCTCAGTCGGTAGTGGTGACTGCTGTCGTGCGGAAGATCACAGGTTCGGGTCTCTTTTTTATCCTCGATTTACACAGTCTCCAATTGGGTAATAGAAACATGTGCAAAGACATAACGGTGCACCAGCAGTCGTCCGCTTACACAGAGCACCGTGATCCGCAGTACCTTCGGTGTTTGAAGAACTGATCGACTATGTAAGCTGTGTTGTTGTGATGAGCTGGGTTTACTAATGTTACTGTAATGTCGTTTGTGCTGAAAGTTTGAAGTGCAGCTACCGTAAACAAAAGCGGAATTGGTCCATATCCTAAAAGTATGCCTGCGAACCATTCATTCGATCATGGCTCGCGTTCCTTTCCTCACTCCCGCGGAACAGGCCAAAGGTGATGTGATGCACCAATTGGGATTGAAGCTAAATGAGATGTCCCGGCAACTTGGAAGAAGCCGGAATGCTATTCGTCGCTATGCCACTAATCCTATCAATTACTCGAAGAAGCAGAAGCTTCCGCAAACGACGCAACACCCACCTCTTCCAACAAGAAAACGCCGCAACTCACGTCAGCAACTCTACAAGGGATTGGTTAGCTTTGAAACGAGTGGTCAGCTTGTAGCCCAGATCTCAATCAACCGAGAATCTATGTGATATTCTTTTCCGTCACGTCTATCATCACGAAAACAGTTGAACATCATCCAGAACCTCAAGGATGCTACCAAGGCTGAATGGGATCCAATCACTGAAGCCGAGTTGAAGACATTGGTGGTCCACATGCCTTACAGGGTGATCAAAGTGATCCAGTAATTCGGCAGGGATACCAAATACTAATAATCTTTGAATTTTTTAAACGTTTTTTTGCGTTTGAACTGGTTTCCTCAAAATTTAATGTGATTTATTGGCATAAGTGTAACCATTCCATGAAAGCCTACTTCAAAGAAAAAAATATATGATAAGTTTATGACAAATAGTTTTGGAATTAGTTTAAAATGATATCATCCTTATATATAAAATTCCGTTTGGGTCTGTAACTGAGTTTCTTGGTGTGTCTGTTTCCAAACTGCATGGCGGAAGCGAACTGAGCGCCCGAGACCAACACAAAAACTCGAACCTGCGTCGTTCGTTTGAAATGCAAGGGCTTAACCATCTGCGCCACAGGTCACACGCAGGAAATGAATCAAAAATAAATTTAAAAGAAAGTGAAAAAAAAAACATTTTTAGAAATGAAAAGAAATCAAAAGTAGCTTTTGATGCAGCCTGGCTTGTAAAGTTTATGAAAAATAAATTTAAGGAGAAAATATGGTCTAAAAAATCATCCGCGCATCCAATTTCTCAAGGGGTCCTATAATTTTTGGACAGTCAAAAATAGAACTTTTTAGTCGTATGCGGGGACGGGACATGGCAGGATCATGAAAAATTGGGACTGGGGGTTATTTTTGATTCTGAATCAAACTGCATTCACAGATTTTTTATATCACTTTCGGTTTTGTCTGGGACCCCAAAATCGAGGGGGGTCCTAAAATTGTTGGACGCACTGTATTTATCTCTCTCTAGAAAACTCTAGAACCTAACCCTAACGCGCTACCCACTTAACCACCCAACCGCTGTTCAGCTGTTGCAAGAAAACGAATGGCAAGAAAGTGACTGCCTGGATGATTTTGAAAGGAACAGGTTCACGCATTTAATATTTCAAAACGCACCCAAAATTGAAATTTTAACTGGATTTTCAGACGCGATTTTCTCGAAAACCACCGACGTTAAGCAAAAACGAAAATTAGTTTTGGAATCTCCATAAAATTCTCTTTCGAATCATGTAAGACTCATCGTGAAAGCCCAAATTAAGTCCGGAGCATTCCCTAGTTAGTCGATCCGTTCTTCAATCACGTGATGTTGTCGCGGATCACAGCATTCCAAGCCATTCCGTCCTTGGCGATCGTTGACCAGTGTGTTTTGAGATCTTCGCCATCAAATAATGATATTTCTTTCTTTAGGGAGTCGCTCCATCTCATCCGTTGTTTTCCAACGGGTCGCTTATCGCCTATGGGATACCATTCTTGCCCTATCCTCGTCCATCTGCCATCGTTTTTTCCCATTATGTGTCCGGCCCATCCAAGCTTCTTTTTCTTGATGACTAGTAGGGGATCTCGGACCTCCGATTGTGCTAGGATATCTTCCCTGTGCAGATTCCTCTGACGTTGTTCCGATAATAAGATTCCGACTAATCGTCTTTCTAATTTTTTTTATTTTCACAAGCACAAGTAAAGTAAGGTCCAGACTTCAGAGCCTTACCGGTAAAACGATGGAATCGAAGAGTTGAGCTCGGATTCGCGGGCAAGACAGGGCATCTGTGGTGCTCTTGATGTTTTTTAACGCATCCCATGATGCTCGGCGTCTTCGGTGAAATTCCGGCTCCAATTCGTGGTTTTGGTTGAGTAGCCTACCGAGGTAGACGTACTCATTGACCTTTTCGATGCAGGTAGTCGCGTTGTTGTGCGTTACGTTGACCGGGCTTTGTCTGGCAAATTGATTTCTCATAACTTTGGTCTTATTAGTATTCATTCGGAGTCCTACTTTTCCACATATCTAGACCGATTCTTGAATCATTAGGCTTGCCGCCTTGGGGTTGCTGGCGACCTATTGATTTGTATTCCGGGCAAGAGTTTGGCTTTGTCGTTCTCGTCGTCTTCGTCTCACTGGGGTATGAAGAGGGAGTGAGTGAACGCGCCCAGACGCACACACGCAACGCATCCAAATGAGGCCCAAAAAATAAAAAAGCGCGCGAAAAATTTCGCATTATCGGAGAGAAGAAACGACGCGCGCGAATTAATTTTGAATAGGATTTCGTAATTTTCACGATTTTGCTCTGGTTTTTCTCTCCGATAATGTAAAATTATTCGCGCGCCTTTTTAATTTTTTGGGCCTCAACTGGATGCGTTGCGTGTGTGCGTCCGGGCGCGTTTACTCACTCCCTCCTCATACGCCAGTGTCGTCTCCTCTCAGGTGCTGCCATGTCATCTTGTTGAAGACGCTCTCCAGACATGCTGAGAAGAGGTTCGGCGAGATGGGGTCTCCTTGGCGAACTCCTATTGTGATTGGAATTTTTATTTTCTTGTGGAATGGTGTGATGGTGGTTGTGCAGTTGGTGTAGCTCTGTTGTAGTAGGGCAATATAGGCAGGCTGGACGCCCCTTTTTGGACGCCCCCTTCCCCCTTTTACGAAGTTGCCCTTTGTCCGGCCCTGGCTAGGAGCCAACCGACAATTCGAGGCGATATGTAGACCTCTGGAGTGAGCGGCGGCACGATCAGCATATGGAGCTGATCCTCGTTTTGGTGCACGATCCTCGGAGTGTGACTGGAGCTCCGAACATGGATCATAACGGAAGGGTGCACGTCGGTTATGTTGACTTCTTCGCAAAGATTGACTTACTAGGGAATGCCGTAGGGTCAGGCTTTGGGAATTTTCTTAAAATTTGTACATGGGGGTTATTTTGCCTCCTGAATCGATTTTTCATAGTCTCCACCTGCACAAATCGCAAAAAGCTCGAAAACGAGCTCATCAAAATGCTCACGGCGACCACCGTTTTTATCACCGCCCTTGGCAAGCACTGTTCGGCAAGCAGCGGTGGCCGAGTGGTGTGCAGTTGGGACCTGAAATCTGATGGTGGGGGATCGATCCCGCACTACGTGAATTTTGTTTTTTTTTCTTGCTAGAGTAATGTTTATGGAATTGGCCCACAAAAGAAGATCATACATGAATGAGAAAATTTTTACATATTTAAAAATTGTTTTTTTTCATCATTTCAAACATTTTTTGCATTTGTTTTTTTTTCAGAAAAATGTCATGTGTTTGATGGCTAACATGGTTATTGATATTTTCAATGGGGTTTTTCGACACATTCGGTTGTCATTTTCTGGCGATCACTGGTTGAAATTTTGTAGATTAAAACCGCAAATCATATCATCCTCACAGGAAACATAATTTGTTCAAGTATTTCTATTTCGAATCAAAGTCGGCTCTCTACATCAGTGGATAACGAATTCGTTCATATATCCTTATCATATGCAGAAAAAAATGTATAAGTTTTTGAAGAAGATGAGTAGGATTTTCAAAAATTTTCATTCAATAAAAAATTCAAAATTTCTATTTCATGTTTTTTTTGTGGGCAAGTTCAATAAACTTTACTCTAGCAAGAAAAAAAAAAACAAAATTGACCTAGTGCGGCATCGATCCCACCACCATCAGATTTCAGCTCCCAACTGCACACCACTCGACCACCGCTGCTTGCCGAACAGTGCTTGCCAAGAGCGGTGATAAAAACGGTGGTCGCCGTGAGCATTTTGATGAGCTCGTTTTCGAGCTTTTTGCGATTTGTGCAGGTGGAGACTATGAAAAATCGATTCAGGAGGCAAAATAACCCCCATGTACAAATTTTAAGAAAATTCCCAAAGCCTGACCCTACGGCATTCCCTAGTTAGGTAGGGTGCGGGTTGAACACGAGACACATCCTGTTGTACTTCCGATTCCAATTGTTGTTTACACGGGGACGACACTTCTTCCTTCCTCTCCAAAAATGTTCGCCTATTAGGTGGCTGCTACCGACACGCCTTCTTACTTTACCGTATCCCCAAGACCATTTGTTAACGTGTTGCACTCTCGCATACACTTTTTGACCAACTTTGAATGTATTAGCCCGCGCGCCATTTCGTTTATCATACGCCCATTTCATCTCATTTTGGTAATGAGTCCATTCAGTGTTTTCAAAAGCCCTTTCGGCTAGCATTTTTCGACTGAAATGGCACTCAGCTGGTGTAGCTCCATTCAGAGCGGCATGAGGTGTATTCCGATAACTGATTAGGAAGTTGTTCAAAACTCGCTGATTTATAGATGCTGATCCTTTGATCTTTGCAATACCTCGTTTTAATATATCGGCAAATCTTTCGGCTGCGCCATTTGATCTCGGACAGTAAGTGGCTGTCGTCTTGTGAGTAATCCCGTGTGACTCACACATCTTTTCAAATAAGTGACTGGATAACTGTGTTCCATTGTCACTGACGATTCAATCTACCCATGTGTTGCAAAAATCTCCTCGATGAGATCCACTGTAGCGGCTGCAGATGCTTTCCTGGTCAACTTGACCTCCGCATATTTAGTTTTGGCATCCTCCACAACAAAAACCAATAACCATTTATTGGACCTGCGAAATCCACATAAATATGTGCCCAAGGCTTTTTCGTAGCCGGACATGGTTTTGATGGCGTCCTACGTGTTCTTATCGTATTCTGCTGACAGTTGCCACTGCTAACAGTTGGGTTATCTTTTAACCGGGCCATTCCAGCACGCGGTATTTCAATTTGATTTACCATGACGTCCATGGCCTTTCGCATCAGCGGTGATTGGCTTAACCAACTCATACCAATTAAGTTCGTATTCTTTTCACGAACGTAGATGTACCCCTTGTACTGTGAACCCTTTAGCGCGAAAGTCACTCTGGCACGTCCCAAGACCCTCATTTCCGAGCCATTTGCACACGAAATGTGGTGCTACACTCTTTCTAGTGGCGGACGACCAATCATATTCCAACTTTCGGAATACTACTTGTATCCAGGGCAAACTGTAGCGGCTTCCCATTCACATTCACGCGCACACTACGCTTTGCGCTCAACTCTGTGTTCACTACATCTACTTTGATGCTTTGCGTCTCTATTCCTTCATCATTTATTTTCAGAAAGCATTTGGAGATATGATGTCCAGCTCTTTTGCAATAGTCGCAGAAAGGCTGTCTTCGGTCCTTACTACCCCATTTCGGCGTAAATTTTGGGTTCTCTCTTCCTTTCGTTTCACTTGCTTCGAGTTTCCACACTTCGACTGGTGCTTGTCGGTTTTATTTTGACGTGGCAACTATCTTTGTTTGCTGTTTGATTTGCACAAAGCGCATCCACTCATCGTGGATCTGAGAGTAAGGCTGTCACACGGCCGAGGCGCGGCCCTGAGGGCCGCGACGTCGCAGGGCCGTGGCCTCGGCCCTTGCGTTAAAAACCTACATAGGGTTTCCAAAGTGAATAATTCATAGAGAAATAATAAAAAAGGATGAAAAAGCAAAAATTATACTAAAATAACGATAATCTTCATTAAATTTATGAAAATTATAAAAAAGTTGAAAATTAAAAAAAATTTTGGTTGTTTTTTTTGATTGGGCAATTTAAGATAACTTGAGATAGGTATAATTCTTTTACAAGGAAAATTTTCATACTTTTGTGAGTATTTTTTGTTTTGTCAACTTTGTTCTAACTTTTTATGATTAGCAATAAAAATGATTTACATTATTCAAAAACTTCTGGTTTAAATTTTGATTTTTGAAATGAAACAATATTTTAAAAATAAGTAGTGGTTATCTTTTAAATGTATTGTCTAAACTTTTTCTGGAATGAAGAATTATGAAAAATCCGATTGTGCCTGAAAAATCGCAATTTTCATTTTTTTTTTGTGTTGTATAGAAGAGATTGAAAAATGGATAAATGAAACAACTAAATACACAAAAATGTACAAAAACTCATTTCAAAAAAGTTTTTATTTGTATCTCAAAAACTAAAAATTCAAATTTTCTCATTTTTTGAATATATTTTTTATTTTTCAACTTTTTTACACATATTTCTGTAATTTAGATCCAATTTGCTTCACTTTTGTTCAGTTCAAATAGTATATAACTTTTCTGTAGTTGTTTAATGCAAGGGCCGAGGCCGCGGCCGGCCGCGAGATTTGACAGCCTTGTCTGAGAGTGTGTTGGTCTCTCCTTTCCTTTCGGCCATTTCCGTAAACTGCAATAAATACATTTTTGCAGCAGCATCTCCTGGCGCATCTAGTCCGCGAAAAAATAGAAAAACGGACCACTCATCTGCAGTCATGGTTGCCAGCTTGGCGCCTGCGACTACCTGACCAATATGGTTCGTGTATTCAAGCGGGTCCTCCCAATTTCCGGAACTGCGACTAATGTGGAAACATGCTTGTCTTTGAACCATTAGGCTACGCTGCGCTCCAAAGATTTTAGTAAGAGCGGCTACAGTCTCTTTAAATGTGACATCATAGATGTCTTCCACGTCACGCTGCGAATCCACGAATCGGTGGAACGTGGTTTCTTCCAGCGACCCAAGGAGAAGTCTGGTTTTTTGTCCCTCTCTCTTCCTCGTCCCTTTAAAACATTGGTCCAGAAAATTCAAATCTTGTTAGGAAACAAAAATCTTATATAGAAATTTACAAACTATAAAGGGATCTTGACAGATTCGAAAAATTCTTCGAATCTGTACAGAAGTTTTTGGAATCTGTACAGAAATTTTTGGAATCTGTACAGCGATGCCGATCTTGGCAGAAATTTTTGGGATTTGAGCAGAAGTTTTTGGAATTATAAGAGGTCGCCAAATATCTATAAATTACTAGTTTATAGTTCCAGATTTTCCTATTATAGCAAGATATGAGTTGCCTGAGCTGGGGTCAAATTCTAAACTCTTGGGGTTCTTTTCTAAACTCTTGGGGCCAAATTCTAAAATCTTTGAAAATAAGTTTTCAGATGATAAGGAAGATTTTGGGGTATCTAAATATACTCTGCAGTTGGGGTTGGACAGTATACTAGTCTGGGGTCAAATTCTCTACAATTACCTAAAAGTTTATTTCACGACCCACGGTGTCCAGGATTTGAAAAGTGGGCGGAGCCGAGCAAACGCGCCCCACTGGGTTTTTTCGCCCGAAATTCAAATTTTGACGCATTTTTTATGTTTTTCGGGAAAAAAAGCATAAATTATTATTTTTTCTCACATGTGCTCCAACGGAATTATAGCTGAGGTCTTTAGAAATTTTTTAAGCCTAAGAATGTCGAATTTGGTTCAGCCACCATATCGAAATAATCGTTTTGAGTTTTTTGGTGTTTTTGCAGGATAAATCATTACGAAAATTGAAGTTTGGGTAATTTTATGGTATTAAAAGATACAATACATACATTTTACAAAGAAAAACAGGTTTTACTGAAAGAAAAATAAAAAAATCAATAAAAAAATTCGAGAGTCGCAAACTGCGCAAGCACCGAAAGTGCACCATGAGAGTTTGCTGACGTGCCAGCAAATTAGGCTCCGCCCACATTTTAAATCCTGGACACCGTGCGATCCCATTTCTGTTGTTGGGGTCGGATAATATACCATTCAGAGTATGTTTCATGACCCCGTTTAATACACGACCCCAGCCAAAAACCACGAAAAAAATGTACTGCTGGGGTCGCCAGCCATACCATGGGGTCGTGAAATATATTGGGGTCGGATTCTATACTTATACCAAACATTTTTGCTAACCATTAAAAACAAACAAGGTTACCTGACGTAAATTTATCGATTTTTCTATTTTATTGGTTTTAGTGTTCCAATCTTCGTCTCCGTCTAGGTGTAGAATTCCGAAAGGCGGATACATTGAGTGAGCCACGGTGCCTCCCTTTCCATCGAATTCCTTTAAAAATTGTATCAAAATTATAAAATTTTTTTTTATTGGCCACTCGCGAAAAAAGCAAATGCGCTCTACAAATTTTAGTACGTCGTGATTTTCATTTTCGTCGCCAAATTATTTTATTTCATGTTGAATTTACACGTGAAATTAAATAATTTGGCGACGAAAATGAAATCCACGAAGTACTAAGTTTCGTGGAGCGCACTTGCTTTTTTTCGCGAATAGACAATAGTTGTTTAGCCCAAGATGAATAACAAACAAACTCTTACCGTATATGGTGATATTACATTGCGTGTTTGGGACTACGTTTCGAAATTTTTCAAAAATCTATCATTCAAGTGCCATTTCTTGCTTCTCTGCCTCTTCATCTTTGCAAGCGTGCTAAACTTCACAGAACGCCACTGTAGTGAGTACAACAGTGCGCATTTGCTTCTACGTTGGGTCTAACACGCAATGTATCAATGAGACTGATAGTTCTACAGGGTCGGGAATAAATATGGAGCCGCATTCAAAACGGTGTAAAATCGTTCAAACTTGAGATTGTTTTTTACAAATCTAACAAAATGTTCATTAAACAACAAAAAATAAGTGAGGCTACCCCGAATCAGAACTGTCCCAAATCAGAACTGTCCTGAATCAGAACCGTGTCCTGAATCAGAACTGTTCGTATCAGAACTGTCCTAAATCAGAACTGTCCTGAATCAGAACTGTTCGAATCAGAACTGTCCTGTATAAGAACTGTCCTATATCAGAACTGCCCCAAAGCAGAACTGTCCCGAATCAGAACTGCCCTAAATCAGAACTGCCCCGATTCAGAACTGTTCGTATCAGAACTGTCCCGAATCAGAACTGTTCGTATCAGAACTGCCCCAAATCAGAACCATTCAATAAGCATGCTTACGGCCTAATATGTGTTTTTTCATAAAAAAAACAAATTTTTTTTAAAACTTATACAGGATAGTTTTGATTCGGGGCAGTTCTGATACGAACAGTTCTGATTCGGGACAGTTCTGATAAGAACAGTTCTGCTTCGGGACAGTTCTGATTCGGGACAGTTCTGATACAGGACAGTTCTCATATGGGGCAGTTCTGAAACGAACAGTTCTGCTTAGGGACAGTTCTGATTTCGGACAGTTCTGATTCAGGGCAGTTCTGATACGAACAGTTCTGATTCAGGACACGGTTCTGATTCGGGACAGTTCTGATTCGGGAACGTTCTGATTCGGGGTAGCCTCAAATAAGTGGCATTAACAGTTTTCAAATCTCCCACCTTTTGCCGCCATGGCAGCTCAGAGTCTCTTCGGGTACAAGTCAATTCCCAAGTACGTGAGATGTCGTAAATTGGGTCTCGTCACGATCGGTGTATGCATACTTGTAAACAATCTACAGTACTTGAGATACTGTAGATTGTTTACATTATTCGACATGCGTAAATTAAAAAAATAATGCTACTTTTTACACGAATGACCCCCCCAAAGAATAAAATATAAGTTAAAAAAAAGAATAACATGAAAAAAGTAAGAAAAATTTTAATTGAAAAAATTCGAAAACAAATATTGAAATCCACAACCGTGCAAACACCGATTGTGTCAAGACCCATTTGACGACATCTCACGTACTCGGGAATACGTACGTCACGGTGATTCTTTTACTACCGAGCACACAATTGTCGTCCACCGATTTGGTTTTTCTGTCGCGATTTTCTAAATGACTTCGGATCGAGAATTTTTTGTCACTTTACTTCCTTTCATTATGGCGCATATTTAAAACCGGAATTGGTCTGATTTTTTACCTACAATTTCAAATGCACGGCGATTCTTTTACTGCCGGCCACGCATTTCTAGTCCCCCGATTAGGTTTTTCCTGTCGCGATTTTGTAAATGACGTCTGATCAAAAAGTTGTCTGTTACTGTCGAGCGGGCACTCGATTTTCCTGATATTTTTCCTTTAAAGTCACAGTGCGCATTGCGCGCCGCCAGATGCAAAAAATAAATTATTTTCACGTTACCTCTGGCGTGCGCGGAAACGTGGGCGGCGAGCTTGCTGGATTCTGACAGGCGGTTAGATTCTTAATTCCTAATTCCTAACCCTTATTCTTGGTTCTATTGTCTGCTGTCTCGTGGTTTCAATAAACCGTTATTGATTGAACACCTCGTCTTCCTGTCGTTGAGTCGTGAGATGCTGGCAAACACGGACCGTCCGTCGCTTCAACAACATCATCGCAACGTGCAACTAGCTTGGGAGGGGAAATTCTCAATTCTTCAATTCGACTACGTCCGCACCACTCAATTGGGAGAGAGACCCCCACCAATAGACGCGACGTCATCCACTGGAATTGGGCGACAAACGAATTCTCTCGACTGAACTTCAACGTTCACAGTTGTCTGGTACAGAGATCCTGCCAGGCATTTGAGAAGCATCGATTGTTGGAGTTTCTGGAACCTGCCGGTGAGAAACTGCATCGTTGGATTCTGCTTTGAGAAAGTCGAAAATTCGAGTTGTTGAGATAAAAGAGCAAGATCTGCACTTTTCTCACACTCATTCACATCGTTTTGAAAACTTGAAAAAGCAAGTTTCACCGATGGAGTCAAAATTTCGTTTTGAGATGGAGCATGAAGTGACAAACCGCAACGAACAGGAGGACGAACACAGAAGCAGTATCATCAACGATAAGACTCCCGATGTGGAGATGGACTGCGACAACCTTGAAAAAGAGCAAGAAGAGAGAAAAAGAGAAGATGAAGCTCGGTTAAAGGTGATCGAGCAAGATCTTCGAACATATGGAAATGTTGCCCCGAACGTGGTAAAAAGAATGATCGAGTCTATCAGAGAACGATTCTCACAGAGGGAAAAATTGATTGTGGAGAATGGAAATAAAATATTTGAGCTTCAGTTGAAAAATCGGGTATTGAAAACGAAATTGAGAGTCCTTCAAGAAAATTAGCTTTTCGGCAGCAGGTCCGATATCAAAGACGTCAACGTCAAAGCCATCCAAGAGTTCATGATGATGAACGGAATTGCAAGCGTCAATGATGTTGAGGACATTTTGGATGAATGCAGTAAAAACCGACGAAATCTCATTGAAACGAAAGAATTGTTGCAGATTACTATGCGTGAGGAGAATAAGCTCAGCGGCCGACTTCTCGAACTACGAGCTCAAAACACGGAGCTGCGGCGCAAGATCGATATCAAGGATAAGGAGATGGAGTCAATGCAAAGGAGCTTAGAGCAAGTTGACATGAAGCTCAACGCAAAAAGGCTGAAGAAAGAAAGTGAAAAAGTAAAAGTCGTGGCGTACGATGGAAATTGCTGTCAGCACACGGGCGATTTCTCACCACACAGACTCTTGCAGAACGGCTCGCGAGAAATTCGCAGTCTTCAGGAGGTACAA
Source organism: Caenorhabditis japonica (assembly GCA_963572235.1). Classification (NCBI taxonomy): domain Eukaryota; kingdom Metazoa; phylum Nematoda; class Chromadorea; order Rhabditida; family Rhabditidae; genus Caenorhabditis; species Caenorhabditis japonica. The sequence goes on from OY754344.1 coordinate 30,598,423, forward strand.
GTTGATCGAATTGAAAATTCAAGAGGACGAAACCAAGGCACGGATCAAATTTTTGAAAAAGAGCTGGACAGTGTGGGCACACAAGAGAGTGGCTTCTACGGAAAGAATGGTTTGCCGGTCCAGACTGAACTTTCACTGCTCAGCCAACTCTACCTAGAACAAAATTTGCCGGAGCCGCCAAAGTATACAGCAGAGGAGGACTCTGTGAGTATGGGAGCTTTCGAAAGAACGTTTGCAATGAAATTCGGGAGACTTTCGACAGAGCAACAGGTCACTCTCCTCGAAACAAAATACTTAGCTGGTAAAGCGCATTCTGAGAGCCCTCGCCAACAGGTTACGAATCTCGGCAGAGGATGAGACCAGAAGAGCGAAAACACGCTGGGAGTTGCTGCGAATCTCTGAGAATCAATCAGTCGAAGATTTCTGTCTGCTCCTTGATGAAGTGGCAAGAGTCGCCTATCGCCCCCTGCCGCCGGAAGAACTCTCTTCGTTGAAGACGGCTAAGCTTCTTGAAGCCATTGCTGGAAGTCAGGCATTGCGATGCATGATTGACGCCAAGCTGTTGGAATATCCGGAAAAGGAGCACTATGACATCTCTCGGTTGTTAGCAATCAGACATGAGATGAGTTTGAAAGAGTCTAGAGAGAAAAGAGAAGTAAGGAGCGAGCGAGATGGAAAAATGGTGACACTTGATAGAGAAGTGCGAAAATTTTCGAACGTGTTGCCAAATTGTCAAAGCTTCCCGAAAGTCGCAGTACAGTGTTTTAAATGTGGTGTATACGGTCACACCATCAGAGTTTGCCCGACATTGGCTGAGGCACCAGTTCAGAGAAACGCTCTGAAGGAACCCAACCTAAAAGTGGAAAGCATCGACATATAGTACTGGCCATAATTCTATTTCAAAACAGTTTTTTGATCATAACTTCCTTGAAACTTGCGGGATCGCTCTGAAATTTTTACACATCATTTAGTGCAATATAAAAACTGTTTTAACAAGTTCTAGCAAAATATTTTGAAAAAAAAAATCAGAAATTCACTTTTTATCAAAAATATACAAAAACTATAAACTGGTCTACTCCTATATATCAATATCTACAGTTCTGAAATCAACAAAATACTTTCAAATAATTATTGAAAATTATTTAATACTTAGTAGCAACGCCTTTCGCGTCGATGACCGCCTGGCATCTGCGTGGCATCGAGTCCAGAAGCGAATGAACGACGGACAATGGGATAGCTTTCGAGTTGGGCAAATTTTTCGTCCGCATTTGAAGCTCTAACACCAGCAAGTTGCCTCTCGAGTTCCTCCCACAAGTGCTTAATCGGATTCAAGTCCGGTGATTGACTTGGCCAGTCAAGAACGTCCACCCGACGACGTTGGAACCTACTTCTCACATGCAACGACGTGTGTTTAGGGTCGTTGTCTTGTTGGAAGACAAACGCACGGCCGATGTTTCTGAGCGCCCATGGTCTCATTGTATTTTCTAGGATATCTTCGTATTGATATCGATCCATTATTCCATTTACACGCCTTAATGGTCCCATCGCCGTCTCCGAGAAGCATCCCCAAACCATGCAATTTCCACCACCATGCTTTTGCGACTTGGTATTTTGGGGAGTACCTGGTTCCGATCGGACGTCTCACCCACTTTGTACCATTGCTTCCAAACAAATTAAATTTAGATTCATCGCTCCAGACATGTTTTGCCCATTCTTTCCGTCTCCAGTTGAGATGTGCTTTAGCCCATGCAACACTAGCTTTTTGATTCTTCTTGCTAATGAACGGCTTCTTCACTGGTCTGCGCCCAAAGAGTCCATGAGCATTCAGACGTCTTCTAACAGTTCTTCTAGATAGAGCTGGCTCATATGGACTATTTACAGCCTTGAAAACGTCGGTTGAGTTCCTTCGAGGGTCTTCTCTTGAGGAACGAACGATGTTTCGATCCATGTTACGGGTAGTGGAAACTGGTCTGCCGGGATGGGGGCAACAACAACTTGTTTCTAAACATAAGTACTATAAAAATAAACCATTTTGAATTCTTACATTGATCATATATCGCTTCCAAACTTGACCAACAGCTTGAACTGTTACTTGAAACTGTTGAGCCAGTTGTTTGTTTGTCATCCCATTAATTCGGCCTCGGACGATGGCTTCTTGCACATCCTTGGATAAATTTTTGTTTCCTGATGATCTTGCCATGATTTGGGAAAGAGTGGCCAGAAGATTGATTGTTAAAATTACCTAGAACATGCTCATAGTGAAATAGGCTGATAATGAGAAACATTGAAAAAATAAAAAAAAATTAATTTAAAAATTTAAAAACAAGAATGATGCAATTTCGGAGTTCGCAATAATCCGTCACGGTGTTATGCACGTACCGTAAAAATTTCCGAGCGATCCCGCAACTTTCAATGAAGTTATGCTCAAAAAACTGTTTTGAAATAGAATTATGGCCAGTACTGTAAAAGGTTTAGATGTGCAACAGGGAAAACGAGTGAAGAAAGACGTAGTTCGAGGGGCTCCGGGACATTTCGCAGCCGGACGTTTCGCAGCCGAGACATTTCGCAGCCGGACATTTCGCAGCCGGACATTTCGCAGCCGAGACATTTCGCAGCTGAGACATTTCGCAGCCGGACATTTCGCAGCCGAGACGTTTCGCAGCCAACCTCCTTATATACACGCTCTCTCATTTCTCTGACCATGCTTGTTTATCAATAACATGTTTACCAATTGTGTAGTCGACCGCTGAGAGAGAAGTGAGAAGTGTTTACCGGCTGCGAAACGTCTCGGCTGCGAAATGTCCGGCTGCGAAACGTCTCAGCTGCGAAATGTCCGGCTGCGAAATGTCTTGGCTGCGAAACGTCCGGCTGCGAAATGTCCCGGAGCCGTTCGAGGAACTAAAATGATCGAGAAAGGAAAAATTGGAGCTGCTGATGTCGACTTTGTTATTGATAGCGGGTCATGCATATCGCTGATGTCTATGAAAACGTGGAGACGGATTTTGAAAATCATGTTGTTGTTGTTGTTGTTGTTGTTGTTGTGGAATGGAAAAAGAAAGTGAGAAAGGAGAAAACTGATCTTACAAGGGAACTACAAATCCATGAGGGTTGAGAATTTTACCAAACTTTCAGGATCGGTACATTTGAGTACGGTGATTACGAATCTGAATTCACTTTTTCCCCAATCGATCTGGCTTTTCAGAAAATTTGTCTTAAAGTTGGCTCAAATATTTTACTGGTCAATGGAAATTTATAGCGTGCAGCGCCTAGCTGAGAAATCGAGGAGTCCGCGTTATAGTGACTGGCCTTCCGAACCCTTGTTTTCAACAGTCGATGGTTCAGTGGTAGAGTGGCTGCATGGTAAGCAGAAGGTGTGGAGATCGAGTACGCGCTATTTAAAAACTTTTTTGCAATTTTTAAATTTTCTTATTTTCCTCATTTTTTTGTCGATTTTTCACAAGTTTTTTTTCACAAAATTTTTTTTTTCAGAAATGTTTTTTTCTCAAAAAATTTCCTTTTTTGTTTTTTCTCGGTGTACCAAAGTTCTGAACTTGAAGTTTTTGGCTGAGGCCGTGTATTAAACGGGTCATGGTATATTATCCGACCCCAACAACAGAAATGGGTAGTGGGATTGACATTTGGGTATATATATAGAAATTGACCCCAGACTAGTATACTTTCCAACCTCAACTGCACATTACACTTGGCAACGTATGATATGATAGATTTCAGTAAGTGGAGTCCGAGAAATGTTGGGGTCTTCTAGTATACTGTGAAGTTAGGGGTTTTCGGGGTTTTTTTCATTCTTACGCATGTATTTTGTCACAAATGTTCATTTAAAATAAAAATTGTCCTTATTGATTTTTGAGAGAATAGAGTTTATGGTTACAATCATCTATCCACAAAAGCTGAAAATTGTTAAAGTTTAGAACTTTGGTAAACCGAGAAAAAAAAACAAGAAAAATTTTTATGAAAAAAAAAACTTGTGAAAAATCGACAAAAAATGAGGAAAAAAAAAGAAAGTTTAAAAATTGCAAAAAAGTTTTTAAATAGCGTGTACTCGAACTCCAGACCTTCTGCTTACCATGCAGCCACTCTACCACTGAACCATCCACTGTTAAAAACAAAGGTTCGGAAGGCCAGTCACTATAACGCGGACTACTCTATTTCTCAGTGAGGCGCTGCACGCTATAAATTTCCATTGGCCACTAAATTTTTGAGCCAACTTTAAGACAAATTTTCTGAAAAGCCAGATCGATTGGGGAAAAAGTGAATTCAGATTCGTAATCACCGTACTCAAATGTACCGATGCTGAAAGTTTGGTAAAATTCTCAACCCTCATGGATTTGTAGTTCCCTTGTTAGGACAGTTTTCACGGCGGCAAACGAGCCCATCAAGCTGATTGAAAAAGTCTCACAGTTGAAATATCCATGCGGACAAGGACTCGAAGATTTGCCTTCTACGTTGCCGCAGTGGACCGAAAAACGATCATTCTGGGAACTGGAGCATTCAAAGCCATGGGAGTTCAACTAATAATCGATGAACCGTCCAGAGATGTTCGAATAGTCGATGAAGTTAAACTGGACAGGCATGGACAGAAGATTGTTGAAATTGTAGTCGAAGGCATCATCCATAAAGAACGAAGACTCTGTCTCATCACTCCAACGTCAAGATGTTTGACTGCAGGAGTTTGCCAAGTGAACAGTGAAGGAAAAGCACGTATCAAAATTGCCAACCATGTAAACGAAAATATTCTTTTTCGAAAGGGGCAAAAGATTGCAACTGGAGAACGGGTTCGAAAATTGAGCGGGTTCGAAATTTTGAATAAAAAACCTGATCTGGTAGGAAAATTGAACAAGTGGTTGCGGGATATTGAGGATACCAAAACGCACAAGCCGACCGTGTGTGAGGTTAGACAAGAAGTCCAAGTCGTTGGGAAACATTGGAAGGGTCATCTCGAAAGGACGGGGAGGTTGCCGTTGGCAGTGGCCGAAGGAAAAGTCTAAAAGTAGTGAAAAAAAATGTCAACACAGGACAGAAAGAGCACAAGAGATGCTCTAAGGAAGAGCTGAATGGAACTAGACGTGAACAGCATGTCCGGCCTGCGAACCGAACGTTCACGCGCCCGCGTAGTTGTTTGGTGAGGAACACCTTTGGCGAGAAGTACACCAACCAGCCCGTCGACACGATGCTTGTCATGACACCAGGTGTTTCGGATAATGTAGTCTCTCTGGCTTTCACGGAAAAGCTGATTTTGAAGGGATCAAAGTGCACTGAAGAGATTCTGCTGATGCAATTCAACAAGAAGCGCTACTCACGAATGATTATGATCATCCCATATGCGACTGATGATGGTTACGTGGACCAATAGTCAAGGCTGACCAACGTGGTGCCGGGATCAACGAAGATCTTGCTGATTCCCGCGCCTACCTCGGTCGACGATTTTTCACTGGCTGGAGCATTCATCTCTCTTGTGGCGAGCGTGAAGACGTCGAGAGGTGAACTCGACGTGATTTCTCCGGGAGATCGGGTGATGACATACAAGAATCAGAGGCTTGTGGATCTGGGGCAATCTGATGAATTCGTTCGACTACTGACATGTCATCAACAACGTGATCCGCGGACGGAATCTGGTATGGCAACCGCTAAAAATGATTGTGGTGGATATGGGTCAGACACGGAGGAGATCTTGTAAGACATTTGTAAGACTTGTTCTGATCGTTTTGTCCGGTTAGTCCACAGTTCATGCCGATTTCGTTCCATTGTTTGCCGTTGTCATGCACTATAGAATTACAAGTTTTCTTTTGTGGGCGGACTCGAAAAGAACCGGGATGTCGAGCGGGCACTCGATTTTCCTGATATTTTTCCTTTAAAGTCACAGTGCGCATTGCGCGCCACCAGATGCAAAAGATAAACTATTTTCACGTGACATCTGGCGTGCGCGAAAACGTGGGCGGCGAGCTCGCTGGATTCCGACAGGCGGTTAGATTCTTAATTCCAAATTCCTAATTCCTAATTCCTAATCCTTATTCTTGGTTCTATTGTCGGATGTCTCGTGGTTTTAATAAAGCGTAATTGATTGAACACCTCGTCTTCCTGTCGTTGAGTCGTGAGCTGCTGGCAGCCACGGACCGTCCGTCGCTTCAACAACTTCATCGCAACGTGCAACTAGCTTGGGAGGGAGCCCCCACCAAGATAGTTGCGCGACTTCACGATACTAGCTCTCATTAGGGCGCATATTTTAAACCGGAATTCGTTCGTTTATATACGTACAATTTCAAATAAAACTGGTTTTCCGTGGTGGCCGAACTGATTTCCGCAAATTTTTTTGACGCATTTTGCAAAAAGGGGAGGGAACTCCGCCCACTTCATGTGATGAGAAAGTGAGAGAGTGCGAGGGGGAGAGGGGAAATACTTGCGATCGGGGGATTAGAAATGCGTGGCCGGTAGTAAAAGAATCACCGTGACGTAATAGCTTCAAAGTTGGTGCTAAGACTTCACGCATATGTAGGTACCGCAACATGTTTGAAAAACATTCGAATCCCGAAAAACTACTGATTTCATTGTATTCTACGTCTCAATATTAGTACATTCCCAAATTTTCACCGCAAAATTCCCGCTAGTTCCCGAGTTTCAGTAGTTCAAAGTCGCGATTTTTAGTACTGAATTTCTCTTGACTTTTTGAAAAGGGGCGGAGTCTGCAAGGTGCGGCCTGCGATTTAGCAACTGCCTGGCTCCCTTTTTCCTCGTTTCCTTCGATCGAGTATCACAATATCGATGGTGATTAATAATGTTTTCTTTAATAAAAAATTAAATAAGAATAGAAAAAATATTTTTGGGTGCTTAAATTAACAAAAAACACCATATTTGTATTTAATTTCACGATAAAACAAAGCAAAGAATGGAAAATTTTTGAAAACGGAATATTTACGAAAAATCCGAATCTTCTTTTTTTAAATAGCCCGAAATTCTGAAAAATACCTATTTGCAAAAAAAAAGAAGCCCAATAACATGAAAACTAAGCAAAAGACCAAAAGGAATTGAACCATCGGCACCGAGAGCACAAGCAAGCGCCTCGGACCACTACACCCACAGGTAGTGCGCGTTCAGCTTATAATAGGTGGAGGCCAAAAATAGGCCTATTAATAGCTTAAAATAAGCCTATCGCGGGTGGCAGCGGCCACCCACCTGCAATAAGCTTATCGCGCACGCGGTATGCGGCGACCGCGTTAGGCCTATCGTAAGTCACTCGCCGTCTAGCTGTGAGACTCAGCAAACGCGCTCGCCGGCTACGCTATTGCGGCAGAGAAGCAGAAACACACGGCGTGTTGAAGAGTACATCGTGAAAATGCGCTCCACTGCTCACTCAGATTTGAGGAAACGCGGTTGTTACAGATGTGAAACGGTTTGGATTTTCAAAAACGAGGCGCCGGCGGAATACGTTTTCTGCGTAAAATAAATAGGGAAATTTTGTTTAAATATTGAGAGGCATGCAAAAGATATAAACCCACAAGAAAAAAAATATATAAAAATTGCTGTGGCGCCGCAGTAACGACGTTTTGAACACGCCATTTCGCGCGCTTTTTTCTCGAGTGACGTGGCAACTTTCCCGCGAAATTTAAATTTTAATTTTCATGTAACTCTCAACACCCCGTGGAGACAGCATTGTTGGGCGGCCTAAATTTTTGTTCAATATTTCTTTGTTTTTCAATTTCCGACCGCTTGAACTATTATTTTTCTTTTAATTTCTTTTAATTTTTTAAATGTAATTTTTTTCTTTATATATTTTATTCCTTTAGTATGCATTCGCTACGGAGTGACGCTTCGCGGTAAATTGTGAGTAAAAAACGCTCCATTTCTTTAGTTCTTTCTCTCTTTTTTTTTGCCTAAATTGGGGGTGGGTAGCGCAGCCGGTAGTGGTGACCGCCGCCGTTCCAGAGGTCACAGGTTCGATTCCTGCCCTCACCCCCCGGTTCACCCAGCCTCAAATTGGGTAGTAGAGAAATCTACGAAGATTGCTCGGTCATTTCCCTAGCCATGAATTGACTTAAATAACGTCTGGCTTTGAACGGTACACCACCAGTCGTCCGCGTACGCAGAAAACCGTGATCCGCAGTACCTTCGGTACTTGAAGAACGGATCGACTTTGTAATCTTTGTTGTTGTTGCTTCAAATTCGTTTTCTTGTTTTTTTGTTCCTTAGGTACAGTGCGCCTTATCGATAAAGGTTCAAAAAATTTATCGATTTACTAATTTTTCGAAAACTTATCAATGCAATTTCGGCAAGTTTTTTGTCGAAATGGAAATTTATCGATAATTTTTTTTCTATAAGGCATACTTGTATTCGAGGTTTGCATTTCACGGTATATTGCGAACGTAAAATCGCTTCATTTTTATAAGCATTTCTTCATTATTTTAGAAGTGTCACTCCTGGCGAATACATATATAAATTCGTAAAATATCCATAATTTTGCATTAAAAAAAATTGAAGTTTTATTAATTTTTGAGTTCCCTGATCGTGTACTGTGTCTGTAATTATGTTTTTCCCTTTTTTCTTAATAGAACGCTACTGAATAGGGAAATATAGTTTCTCATACATATTGTCGGCCCGCCAAAATGGTCAAACGCGCTCCACTGAACTTACCGCTATGCGATTTTCATTTTGGTTTTCAAATAATTTTATTTCAAGTTGAATTTACACGTAAAAGGAAATTCAGCGAAGCGCGTTAGACCGTTGTGGTATACTCGGCGGCACTTTTCAATTTTAAACAGTGTAGTGCGCCTGTTTTGAAGCGAAAAATCAAATTTTAACTGCAACTCGTCGTGGATACGTTATTTTCCGTTGAAAAGAAGTATAAACACTAGAATTCGAGTTAATATTGCAAGTGCAACACTGTTTTACAGGAGTTTTGCAGTAGAGCGAGGTTGATGATGTATTCGCCGACTATAGGTCGACAATATATGATCCTATTTGATAAATTATTAAAATTAGAAGTTGGAAATTATTTTTTGCCAACTAATTACGCTGAATAGACCCATAATCACGTCTTCCTATTCATTATACATATATCGATGCTTTTCCGTCTTTCGTTATTTCTTTCTCATCTTCTTTCGCGAACTCGAACCTTAACACCCTATAAATTTCAGATTATCGCCGGAACCTAGTTTGGACGGCAGGTGGCAGGGAGGACGACGAGATCAGCTCCATCGACGACGGCGGAAACAACGAACTATTGTAATTCTTAAAGACTTGGCGTAAAGTCGGTAAGGTTTTTAGAACGTTTTGAATATTGGCTAGCGTGTTTAGCATCTCTGTCAGGATGAAAAATCAAAATTAATATTCTATCATTTTTTATGCCTATTTGGATTATATCCTAGAAATGACAAAGTGAGAAAAGTGGCATTGGGGACAATTCTTCGATTGATTTGCAAATGGGAAATAATCTTAAAAATTACAACCAGAAATGCCAAAAAATGGGACTCCATCAATTATGTTGATTTTCATACTTTGCTCGGAAGTATTTTTGGCATCATTTTCCAAACTTTCAAACAAATTGGAGCTTTCACCGCGTTTTATCCTAATTTTTGGTTTATTTTTTATTCGTCGACATTTCTCAGATTAACCCCCATTAATAAATGATCTTACAAGAAAATTTTGTATAAACCACGAACTTTTTGAGAAGTTTTTAGCTCGCTGCATTCATTTTATGCGAAATCGTAAAAATATTGAAGATTACCAGGAAAATAGGAATGTGTGAAAAAATCCTGAACGAAAATGAACTACACGTTGGCCAATTATTGAAAGTTCCGAAAGCTCGCCCGGCTTATTTTCATAGTTTTAATTTATTTTTTGCTCAATTTCCATTGTTTTTTAATAAATTTTCAGATTGTTCATGTTTTTAAACTTTGAATATGCAATAAAGTTTTATTAATTCCAACAGTGAATTTTCTTTAAATGAACTGGCTTAAACGCAAGCACATCTGAGTCTTAAAACCGTCGTAATGACCTGTGGCAGCCCTATTATAAGCCCACATCCAAGATTGAAACGGCCGCAAAAGGCCTATTATTGGCTTACAAATGACTTTCTGTCGACCGCGATAAGCAAATTATAGGCAAAAGTCACCCGCGATAAACCTATAATAGGCTTACTTTGGGGTTCTTCGCTGGTACTCGGTAGGCCTATCGCGCAACCTATTATAAGCTGAACGCGCACTACCTGTGCCAAACGGGACAGAAACCATCGACCGTAGAGCATATATGAATTTTCCGTGTTCGACGAGCGTTTATGATGACAATTTGTTTGGCGAGCGCTCAAAATCACCACCGAAACATTTTAAGATCGCAGATAAAAAAATGCGGGCAGTTATTTTCTTAAATTTGAAATGCATTTCGATAGAGAATTTTTTTCTGAATTTCGTCATGTTTTCAAACCCCGCGAACACGACCGGCAATCTTCCGAAAATCTCAGAAAACTGTATTTTTCGAAAATATGGATTACTCTGGAAGAGTTTTAAGTACTTTATACTTTTCCAAAAGCTCTAAATTTTCTGTGTGCTTTCTAACAGAGTTCATGAAGACAACTAGAAAATAAAAATAGGGGGTCATCGCTGAAAAATTTTTGTAAAATTTAGTTGAAATTCGGCGGTGTATAAAAAAATGTGGGCAGTTGAAATTAAATTCTGTTTAAAATTTTCAATTCAGCGTATCAAAAACTATACGAATCAATCATAAAAGCCCGCAAACACGATCTAGATTACCGTCAAAAAGTCAAATTTTTGACTGTCATTTCGCTTTTTTGGATTTTCAGCGAAAACTAAGCATTTTCAGACAAATCTGATGTCACCAGTCGATTCCTTGGGCTTTATTACATTAGGTTCAATCGTCACATCAGTAGATATCTAGATAGTATCAGAGCAATGAGGGCTCAAACTCCAAAATCAAAACCCAAGAGAAAAAATGGAAGGCCCCGCCCCCCTCTCGTTGCGGCGCCTACGCATATGACAAGGAATTTTATTATTGATAAAACCTTATTGTTCTACAATTTTTTAGCTATAAAAAAAAACCTCGTAACAGGAATGGTTTTTCTTTGCAAAAAACACATTTATATCCGCATTGTTTCGATCTTTTTCATCCAGCATCTCTTGAAACTCAATTGAACCGTTTAACGCATCTTTCCATTCTTTGATAGCTTCTTCTACCGTGTTTCTGTAAAAAGTTTCTTACCGCTATTTAATTTAATAGTATACCTGGTATAGACAAATTGGTTTCGATCTAGAAGTGCATACGGGTCGGAAAACCTCCAATATACAACCTTCCTGTTCCATCGGCGTAGTGCGCGAGAATCTAAAAGTTTTATTTTACTCTATATTTGGTATAAAACGCTGCGTATTCGCTCCAATCGAACAGTGAATTGCGCATGCATTTGGAGGGAAACTCAAAGAAAAGAGAGCAACATATCGGACACGCTCTCTTAATTTACTGCACTCTCTCGTCGCCAACGTGGTCGTCACTTTGGTTGCCCAAATTCAACGCGTTTGCAACGCTTTGTACATAGTCTAGGTAGATACCACAATGTGTTTTTAAAAACAAAAATTCTCCAAAATGTTTTTGTAGCTTTACATTCTACAGCCAATTCTAAGACTGCCAAAAAATCATTCCAAAAGAGCTATTCGCTGTCGAGTTACAGCCTTTTATGCTAATTTTCAATGGTCTGATTTTCTGCCAGCCCAGTGGGCGGGACGATGTTTGCAAAAATCCTACGCGCGATAATTGTCCAATTTGAAGCTCACAAAAGGAGAACACCTCATAGCCTGATCGCAAATCAAGAGTTTTTCCACTGCGCCACACATACAGGCAAAGCGCGTAGGATTTCAACAGATCCGAAAAAATACGTCAAAAGAGTTGGTAGAAATCAATTGAAATGAACTCTTTCTAGACTCTGTTGAAACTCTTTCAAAAAAAAAATAATCTAGCCGCCTCACTGCCTTCTCGGTGTCGCTGCCAGAGAAAATTGATGCCGATTCATGCGTCAAATTTACAAAATTTTCCCAGAAAAGAGAAAAAAAACCCTAAAAAGAGAATGGTCCAAACTTAACTTGGCGTTTCCAAGTGAAACCTATACAGAGTGAAATAGCACTTCATGGCGAGCTCAAATCACTTTAATTTTTGCAATGAACCATTAAGAGCCGAGCGAATGTGCTCCAAAGTTTCAATTTTTCCCACAATCCAATTCCTCGCGGTCAAAAATTTTGAGGGGGATTACTGTGCGCGTCATAATTATACGACACCCCCCCCCCCCCCTATTTTGGGGGTTTTGGGGAAACTAGAAGTTTTTATGAAACGGCATGTGGTGGATCTTTTTCAGCATCGAAAATAACTCGGAAAACCAAATTTTCATGTACCTTCTACAAAAATTACGACTACAGTTCCTAAAAGTCGAAAAATCAGCCGCGTCAGAATTATAAGACGCCCCCAAAAAATGATGAATTTTTCAACTTTTTTCAATCTTTTCAAACTTTTATTTTATTACGACTTTGAAGTACGTGAAATAGAAAGAAAATCATGGTTTAAATAAAATGAATAAAAAGAAGGATCGAATTTCCGTGTGATTGTGTCGGAGTAGTTATACATGTATTGCTAGAAATAATAAAATGATTAATTGGGCAATGAAATTAATAGATACGTATGGGGTAGATGTGGGTAATTGTGGAATAACATAAGGAATAACATCTATTTTTTGTCGGTTTTCATTTTTTTATTACTTTTTATAGGCATTTTCTTATTTTTTACCAATACTTGTGTCCTATTTGACCATTCTTTTCAAGTTTCACACGTTTTTGAGTTTACCTTCATAATATTTCCTGTAGGATGTTCAGAAAACTGTTTATTAAAAGAAAAACTAACCAAAACATCTGTTACAGCTGAACGGTTACGCGAATACTGATCATTTACTAAGAAACGAAGCGGTTATTTATACAGAAGAAAGTAGATTGCCACGTGGCAGTACACGTGGTAATAATAAGTATTGTAACGTGACGGTTCACGTTTTATTTATTCTTTCTACGACTCTCGTCGTAACATCTCCCCGAAGAAGTCGTTGACCATCCTATTTGTACGCTTTTGCATGGGGGTTCATGTTCAACCGGATTGGCTTCCTTGTGCTCCGTGTGGACCGGCGGAGAAGTGGTTGACCAACGTGTCCTGGGTCGGCAGACGATAACACGGAAGAGCCGTGACCACGAGCCAATGATGATTGAGCAGTCGACGTAGATGAAGAGGACGGGGCAACAGACGAGGACGCAGGTGCAATTGGAGTCAACGGTTGTGGAGCAGGCAATATGGGTAGGGACGACAGGAGAGTTGACGGTGGAGAAATCTGAGCAGCTGGTGACGGCAATTCGAAGAAGTTCAAAAGTGTCGAAGAAGTGAATGCCTGCGGTGGGTGATCACGACGACGGAGTTGGTTTGCATGACGATCCCATTGTTGACCATTACATTCCACACGGTACTTGACTTTTCTAAAACGAGCAATGACGCGTCCGGGAGTCCAAGCAGCTTTCGAGCGGAAGTCTTTCACAAATACGGAGTCTCCGGGAGCGAATACCTTCATCTTTGCTCCGTGATGTCTATTAAATTGGTTCTTCATCTTTTCCAGAGCTGCTGTATTTTCTGGTTGCGCCACCGGATGCGTCGGTATCATCAGATCCAGTACGGTGTACATTTTTCGTCCAATGAAGTTCTCAGCTGGTGACAATTGGTTGGGTGAGCTTGTGCATGGTGTTGATCGATACGACATCAGGAAAGTTTAAAGAGCGTCCTGGGTTGTCCTCTCCCTTCTCAGCTTCCGAAGTGCCCTTTTAAAGATGTCGACAAATCGTTCCGCTTGTCCGTTGCTTTGTGGGTGGAAAGGTGGTGAACGCAGATGTCGAATTCCTCGTGACGTACAAAATTTGGTGAATTTCGATGACGTGAATTGTGTGCCGTTGTCCGATACAAGTGTACGCGGATTTCCGTATCGTGCGAAAATTGGATTGAGAAGAGTTATGGTGGCCGTTGTAGTGATGCTCTTTGTTGGTAAGATCTCTGTCCACTTTGAATACGAATCGATGACGACGAGGTAGTAAGTGTCGTTGATTGGTCCAGCATAGTCGATGTGCACGCGCTCAAATGGGGACGAGGTGGCTGGCCAAGGTTCCAAAGTGGTCTTCACAGGATTTTTTGCGGCGGCTTGGCAATCGGTGCAGTTGCGGACGATTTGCTCGGTGTCCTTGTCCATCGACGGCCAGTAGACGTAACTTCGTGCGAGCTTTTTCATCCGCTCCGTGCCAGGGTGAGCGTGGTGAGGCGTGCGGAGAACTCGAAGGCGGAGCGATTCCGGGATGACGATTCTTTTCCCGAACATAAGTGTGTCATTCGTGATTGACAGCGATTCCCGACGATTGGAAAAATGCCAGATTGGTGATGTTTTGTCGATTTTCGGCCATATTCCCTCTCTTACGTGCTTCATTACTGCTGTTGTGTGGCGGTCCGACATTGTTGCTCGTCGTATGGCAGTTGAGTTCACCGGAAGTGTGTCAACGATTCCACGATGTTCTGCATTGACTTCAGCTTCCACGAATGCAATCACTCGATCTTCTGTTTCCAGGCTCTCTGCATTCGATGCGATGAGACGGGACAATGCGTCTGCTTGACCGAAGGATGCTGTGTTGATGTACTCGATGTGGAAATCGTAGTTGAGCAGGAAGTACACCACCGATGCACACATTCATCAACCCCCCGGGGGCCACTCATATGATCGGCGGCCCGCAACGAGCTGCTATGCAAGTGCGCTCCACCGAAGTGAGCGATTCGGCTTGTATAAATAACGAGACCTTTTGCTGGCGCGCCTGCAAATTAGCATGGCGAACTTTCGTTGCTTGCGCATTTTTCGACTCTCGAATTTTTTTTAATTGATATTATTATTTTTCTTTCAGTAAAACCTGTTTTTTTTGTAAAATGTTTGTATTGTATCTTTTAATACCATAAAATTGCCCAAACCACTGCCCCCCCCCCCAAAAGCGGGAAAGCGCCAGCAAGCTTAGCGCACTTTGCGTGCCTTGGCGCGCTTGCCGACGAGCGCTCATTTTCAACAGGAAATGTGGTTTTCTCAATTTTTTTATTCATTTAGAAACTTTTTAGTTTTTTTTCTAGATACGTTTGTTCATACAGGTATATTCGACAATTTACGAGGTCGCGCAATGAAATCGGTAGAGAAATGAGGACGAAATATAAAAAAATCGGAATAATGGAAAAATCATATTTTTCAAATTTCCAGCGGAATGGGCTCAATATTCCTAATGTCTTAAACATAGCTTTGTAGGCATGGTCGAAAAAAACATTTTAAGCGCAGAATCTGTCGGAAAAGTTCAAAACTGGCGGCGAAATATGAATTTGAAATATCGGTCAATTGCTCATCTGGCACAGAATTTCAGAATTTTTGATATAAAATGTGGTTATTTTGCTTCTTTTGTACTTTGTCAAGGAACTTTCACTAAAATAATCAAGAAATTCACAGAAATATAGCTGCAGCGCCTCAGAAAGCACTAAAATCCGGAGTTTTTTTAATTGCCATTTAACCGAGTGTAGAGAACATTTATTATGTGTTTAACGTTTCAAAAAAATAACTTTAATTATTTTATGTCGATTTTATTGTATTGTATTGTATTTATTACGTTTCAAAGATAAATGTGAAGTAATAAGAAAGAACAGAAAAATAAAAGTAATGATTGGAAATAAGGGTATAAAAGAGAAAACAGACAGCAAATCGCGGATGACGGAGGGGGAGGGGGAGTAGGAAGAAAAAGAAGCAAAGATATTTGTAGAAATTCAAGGAGATGGAAAATAGAGAGATTATAGATAAACAAAAGTTTTGGTCTGAAGCTCAATTTTTGATATTGGGATCGTTCGTCTTAAATTGAGCTGAATTAATTATTCTGGTTAACGCTCGATGAGTAAAGAATTTGGCTTTTTTCTTGGTTTTTGGTGCTTTCCATCTAAAAGTGCGGTGGCTTCTCGTCCTAGTAGAGGTAGTTTGAAAGAAAAAGTCGTTCATGTCTATATCAATTAGCCCTAGTATCATGTGTTTTACCCATTTGGTGTCAATTTGAGCGCGCCTTTTTTCTAATGATTCTAGTCCGTACTCGGAGCGGCGTTCTAAGGATGATTTGTAATCGGGGTCATCTCTTAACACTATTTTGCCAGCGGCCCTGTTCATTAATTTTCTGGTGAAACTGTTTTGTACGCGTTCTTTTGATTGTGCTAGCTTTATTGTCTGGGGGGAGGTTATTACAGTACCGTATTCTAAAAATGGTCGTGTGAATGTTTTGTATAACTGAGATAGAAGTCGAGCATTTTTTGAGAAAAAGAACTTGAAAATCATAAAGTTTGCGTATCTGGCTTTGTTGATAGCTGTTTCCCAGTGTTTTTCATAATTTAGGTTCTCGCTCAGTAAGAAACCAAGATCTCGTACTACTTTTTCTCTTTTTATGGGGCTGTTTCCTAATGTGAAGCTTAAATGTTTTGGTTTATGCCCAATACTCAAGCATATCGTTTTTGAAGCGTTAAGTGCTAGTTGGGCGTTGCTTGACCATTGCTCTACCGCGTTAATTGCTAGTTGTAGTTCGTTATCTTACTTACTTAGTTACTTAGTTACTTAGTCGATCCGTTCTTCGATCACCTGATGTGGTCGCGGATCACAGCTTTCCAAGCCATTCGGTCCTTGGCGATTGTTGACCAGTGTGTTTCGAGAATTTTGCCATCAAATAATGATATTTCCTTCTGTAGGGAGTCGCACCATCTCATCCGTGGTCTTCCAACGGGTCGCTTCTCGCCTATGGGATACCATTCTTGCACAAGCCTCGTCCATCTGCCATCGTTTCTTCGCATTATGTGTCCGGCCCATCCAAGCTTCTTTTTCTTGATGACTAGTAGGGGATCTCGGACCTCTGATTGTGCTCGGATATCTTCCCTGTGCAGGTTCCTCTGACGTTGTTCCGATAGTGAGATTCCGACTAATCTTCTTTCTAATGCTGCGTGGTTCACTCTGACTCTTTCGGAAAGTGCCTGCGTAAAGGTCCAGACTTCAGAGCCATAAGTGAGAGCCGGTAAAACGATGGAATCGAAGATTTGAGCCCGGATTCGCGGGTAAGACAGGGCATCTGTGGTGTTCTTGATGTTGTTGAACGCAGCCCATGCTGCTCGGCGTCTTCGGTGAAGTTCCGGCTCCAGTTCGTTGTTATGGTTGAGTAGCCTACCGAGGTAGACGTACTCATTGACCTCTTCGATGCAGGTAGTAACGTTGTTAAGAGTTACGTTGACCGGGCTTTGGCTGGCAAATGTGTTTCTCATAACTTTGGTCTTGTTAGTATTCATTCGGAGTCCTACTTTTGCACATATCTCAACCAATTCTTGAATCATTAGGCTTGCCGCCTTGGGGTTGCTGGCGACCAGAACGATGTCGTCGGCGAATCTCAAATGCGTGAGATTTTGGCCATTGATTCGTATTCCGGGCAAGAGATTGGCTTTGTCGTTCTCGTCGTCTTCGTCTCCTCTCAGGTGCTGCCATGACATCTTGTTGAAGACGCTCTCCAGACATGCTGAGAAAAGGTTCGGCGAGATGGGATCTCCCTGGCAAACTCCTCTTGTGATCGGAATTTCGATTTTCTTGTGGAATGGTGTGATGGTGGTTGTGCAGTTGGTGTAGCACTGTTGTAGTAGGGCAATACTCTCTTTTCAGGCTTTCCCAGATTGCCTGTGGTTCAACACTGTCGAAGGCTTTGTGAAAGTTTATGAAGACAAGTGTGAGCGGTTGCTGGTACTCGCGTCCAACCTCGAGTAGGCGCTGTATTGAGTGAATGATCGTAGAGAATGATCGGCGGAATCCTGCTTGCTCGACTGGTTGGGCTTCCTCGAGTGTGGTCCGTATTCTATTCAGCACGCATTTTGTGAATGTCTTGTAGAGCACGGGGAGGAGGCAGATAGGCCTATAGTCCTGGCCTAGAAAAATATGTTCAAAAAGTCGACGCACACTCGAGTTCTTTTTTTTTCATTTTTTGCATTTTTTGACATCGCCAGAATAGAGAAGCGTGAATATTGGTGAGTTTTTTTAAGATATTAAAAATCCGGAAAATGTTTTCAGAAAAGTTTTTATGAGCCGTTAAACTTTTTTTTTATAAATATTTTTCGAATACATTTTCACTTGTAAAATCCTACATTACACACGGGCACCATCGCTACACCAGCCGAGAACTCTACCAACACGCAGGTCGCTGAAAGATGGGTGGCGCAACTGGGTGCGGCGAGAGCACTGATAAAATGAGGTTGTGGGTTCGCTCCCCAGACCTAACAAACTTTTTTGCAAAGATTCGACGTGTGTTTTTCGGAGGCGTAATACAGTCCAGAAATTTTTTTAAAAACATTTCGAGTGTATTTTCTAGACCTCCTCATCCTAATTAAGGGCCTAGTCTAAAAAAAATTGTTTTTTCAAAATTGTTTTGATTTTCTGTCCACCGATTGCATGGATTTTTTTTTCCAAAAAAGGGAAAACAAAAATTTGAAAACTTTTCTGAAAACATTTTGCGGATTTTTAATATCTTAAAAAATTCACCAAAAAATCTAGTATCACTCTGATTTTTTTTCAGAGTTTTCCAAAATGTACCAAAAAGTACTTTCCTAGTTAGACTTAAAAAATTGTTAAAGACCTCAGCTATAATTCAGTCGGAGCACATTTGAGAAAAAGTTTAGAATCTATAATTTTTTCCCGAAAAACATTAAAAAAAGTCTCAAAATTTGAATTTCGCGCGAAAAATCCAGTGGAGCGCAATTGCTCGGCTTCGCCCACTTTTTAAATCCTGGACACCGTGCGTTTTTCTTTTTTGATCTTCAAATTGAACGATTAATGCACGCAGGATTCTTGCAAACATCGCTCTGCCCACTGGGTTGACAGAAAATCAGTACATTGAAAACAAACAAATTAGTTCAGGTAACTCGACAGCGAATAGAGTAGCGGCCACTGAAATATCGCCTTTTGGTTTTTCAGTTATAACTTTTGTTAGAGAAGAGCTAGGAACTTGAGGTCGACTGTGAAAATGTTTCACAATAAGCCAGAAATATGATCCAAGTTAGCTTTTACCGATAGAAAAATTCTTTAATTTTTTTTTTCAATTTTTACGATTTTTATCGTTTTTTCTAATTTTTTTAAAGCTATTGTCCATTCGTGAAGGAAGCAAGTGCACTCCACAAAACTTAATACTTCGTGGATTTTATTTTCATCGCCAAATTATTTCAATTAACGTGCAAATTCAACGTTGTCACGAATACGGAGACACCAGAAGCATATCCTATCGAGACCTTCACAAAATACATAATCCTTTCACTTTATTCCAATTTTATTGGAAGAAAACAAGCATCGTCGCCAGCAAGCCGCGCCATCGTCGACCCGAGAGCTCCAATACAATTTGAACGTGGCGCCAAAACACTACACTTGCTCGCATACACCTGGACGCACTACAACAAACACGCTCCTGTCGACGCACCAATCCTAAAATAATTTCGGCTCGCCCCGCTCGTTGCCCTCATTCACTTATCACTTTTTGCTACCTTTTACTTGTTACCATTTTTGTATATTAATTATATTATAGCACGTAAGACTCAAGAGACCTAAAATTTGAGGTTAACTTGAGCCGTGCAAGTAAACAAATAAACGATAAGTAGCACCGAACTTTGTGTTATTGAGTTTATGGCATTCGGGACATGTTTGGGCAAATCCCTGAAATGGGAAACGCAATTCAAAACATGGTGCATCTCGACCTAAATAAAAAAAACCCGTTTTGCCAAAATTCTAATTTCCAATTTTTCATGTGCTTATCGCTTTATCAATGATTTTCTTGTTGTTTCTCTCTCTTTCAAGTAAGACCTTGTCCGGAAAATATCCGTGACAAGGCATTTATGACGCGTGACATCAGATCCGTGCAAAAAATGAAATAGAAATCCGGAAAATTGATTATTTTTTCCAGGATAACCACGGAACCACAAGATTCCGAACAAAAACCCATGATTTTCTCTAGCACACTGCCTCCAAAAGCGGGAAAGCGCAAAACAACATTGGCTGGCGCACTTTGCGTTTGCAGACGCAGAGATACAGAATTTAGCACAACGCCTCTGCGTATCTAATCTCTAATGCGTGCAGGTAGAGCGCAATTGCATCGTACCTCGCCGAGAATTATTGCACCTTTTGAATATAATGAAAAAACGTGAAGAAAATTGGTTTTTTGAAGAAAAAATGTATAACATCGACATAAAATAATTAAAGCTATTGTCGGCCCGCCAAAATGGTCAAACGCGCTCCGCTGAACTTCACATGCAAAATCAACGTGAAATGAAATAAATTTGGTGAGCAAAATGAAAATCTCATAGCGTTGAATTCAGCGGAGCGCGTTTGACCATTTTGGCGGGCCGACAATATTTTTTTGAAACGTTAAACACATATTAAATGTTCTCTACACACAGTTAGATGGAAATTAAAAAAACGCTGGATTTTACTGCTTTCTGAGGCGCTGCAGCTATATTTCTGTGAAATTTTTAAATTTTTAATTGAATTTACCTTCACAAAGTACAAAAGAAACAAAAAAACCACATATTATATCAGAAATTCAGAAATTCTATGCCAGAAGAGGAATTTTCTGACATTTAAAATTCATATTTCGCCGCCAATTTTGAACTTTTCCGACCGGTTCTGCGCTTAAAATGTCTCGGTCATGTCTACAAAACTTGAATCGAAGCATAAGGAAATATTAAGTCATTCGGCAGAAATTTTGAAAAAATATGATTTTCCTTCAGATATTACAACTTTTTGAATTTCGTCCTCATTTCTCCACCGATTTTATTGAGCGAGCTCGTAAATTATCGAAAATACCTATTTAAACAAAAGTTGAATCTAAAAACAACCACACATTTTATGATTGAAGAAAAAATTTAAGGAAACCCCATTTTCAGTTGAAAATGAGCGCTCATCGGCGCACGCAAAGTGCGCCAACCTTCTGCACTTTCCCACTTTTGGAGGCAGTGTAGCATATATACCGTAAAACCTATAATAGAAGAACCCCTATAATTAAAGCACCCCTATAATAGAAGGACAGTGCTGGGCTGCCAATGAAAAATAG
This sequence comes from Caenorhabditis japonica, assembly GCA_963572235.1. Lineage (NCBI taxonomy): Eukaryota > Metazoa > Nematoda > Chromadorea > Rhabditida > Rhabditidae > Caenorhabditis > Caenorhabditis japonica. Next base: position 30,619,620 of record OY754344.1, read on the forward strand.
AAAGACACCCTATAATAGAAGGTCCCCTATATTAGAAGGACACTTTACTAACAGAACACCCGCTTTTTTAAACGTTTGTTTCCGAACTTTTATTTTTTTTCTTTGTTTTCTTGTTAAAAAAATATAATTTCAACATGACGAAAACGAGGATGAAATTCGGAAACAAAAACGAAATATTCAAAATTCCGTAGGAACATCGGAAGAGAAAATTACAAAATCGGAAATTTCCAAGGGAACCCGGAAGACAGTTTTTTATTTCCGAGAAAACCTGTACAGTGTACACTATCGAATTCAAGAAAAACGCAGTGGTACGTGCTAAGAAAACAAATATCATAAAATCAGTTCATGAGTTCGGATTATCGACGTCTGCCGGGTGGTAGCCGTTGTTTGAAAGACGACAAATTCAATAAAAACTTATTGGAGTGAATTCAAAATCAAAGAAAGAGAAGAATAGAGTCAGCAGAAAAATGATTCAGAGGCAGTCTATTTAATGTCAAAGAACTGAAATTTTACAGTAAAACTATGTTTTAAATGAATTGTTTTCAACACATTTTTCGAGGGTACCGCGGTATAGAACTCGCACGGAATACAGTGCGTCCAATATTAATAGGACCCCCCTTGATTTTGGAGGTCTAGGCAAAACAAAAGAAGATACAAAAAATCTGTAATTACCATTCGATTCAGCATACAAATAAACCCCAAAAACCAAATTTCCATGTATCTACGACTTTTTTGACGCCCGTACCACCAAAAAGTCACTTTTTCAAGCGTCCAATATTAATAGGACCACCTCGGGATTTTAGTGTGTCGGTGATTTTTTTATTGGGTTTTCAACAGGAAACATGATTTTTCATGGATTTTCGATCTGAAAATGACCATTTATTTGCTTTTTATTGTTTTAAACAATTTTCATGGTTTTTTTACGCTTCTTCACTAATGTTTTCACTCTTCAAATGGATCCAAGGTTGTTTCGAATGTTTGTGATAATTACACTGGAGTTGCCGGTGGCAAGTCCTCCACCCAAACCCCGTTTATTATCGGCCTTCACGTATCAGCGCCACGGCACTCAGTCTAGTCCGCCATACACGCTATAAAGTGCCACAAATAAAATAAGTTTAAGTTCACGTGTTTTCATGCGGTTTAGTGTCACGTGTTTATGATTTATTTTTGAGCGGCTCATTGGGTCATTCAGTTCTTGTTTGTTTTGTTTTGCTTTTTCTTTTGTTTCTTTTCTCTATTTTTTAGCTTAATAAAAGCTTTTGCTCTTAAAACCGCCTCATCCCTCCTATTTTATAATTGGAACCCAACTACTTGGGGGCCGAACCGGTTTATTGGTTTTTCCCGGAATTTTTGAATATTGCGCTGGAGTTTTGAAGAGACACAGCGTAGTTTGAATCTTCCCAGAAAAATCGATACGTCTCGCGAAGATTGAATAATTTTCGTGGGATTTTTGGAACTCTGAATTCTCTCGGAAAAGTTTTGAGTATTGCGCTTGAGTTTTGAAGAGACACGGCGTAGCTCAAATTTTTCCCGGACCAATTCATTTTGTCCAAATACATTTCGTCGAATTTTTGGCAAATTTTCTTTGGTTGAAGACCGCTGAAAGTTGCCATTTTTTCGTTTCATTGGTTGAAGACCTCTGAAGTCTGCGAAATTGTCTCCTTGGTTGAAGACCGCTGAGACTAGCACAAAACTTTGGTTGGTCGAAGACCTCTAAAGTTTGTGAAATTTTCGTTTCACTGGTTGAAGACCGCTGAAACCTGCAAAAAGCTTTTGAATAAAAGTTTTGCTGACGGACAACGGATGGACGAGTTCATGGAGACGATGGATGGAGTTTTGGAGGAGCTGGTAGAGGAGAACAGAAGAACCGACGCGAAGGCGGCGGCGGGCGGAAGAACGACAAGAGGAGCTGATGGTCGAAAAGCCTGGAGGATGACCGATGAATCTACTATCGGAACATTCGAGGAAGAGCTCCAGAGCGAGGACGAGGTGATGAGCCTGAAGCAGAGACGAAGAAAAATTCGCGGATTTGCGAAATTCGTGGCGACGGCCACGGAAGTAGGGAGACCAGGCGGAAAATTGCGCTGATGACTAAATGCTCGGAGCGGCAGAAGGAGTTGATCAATGGAACCATTTACGAAATTCAGCAGAGAGTTGCTAGAACGATTCGAGGAGATGGGTGGCGATCAGTGGACGCGGTTGGTGCTGAGGGTCATGCGGGAATTTGGTCTGGAAACTGTGGAATCGTTGCGCAAAGCGTGCGAAAAGGCCGTTAGCGGTAGTGAAGTAGGGACATCACGAGAAAAACTGAAGAAGGAGGTCGAAAAGCTGAGCAATGAGAAGACGTTGTTGCAAGAGGCTTGGATGGAAGAGAAGAATATGCTCAAGGAGCAGATGGAGCAACTCGAAAGAGAGAAGAACTTTGCCGAGGAGTGCTTGAGTCAGCTCAAAATGACACGGTCAGTAGAAAAAAAGAGCGCCGAGAAACTCGAGAGAAGTCTGCAACAATGCAGCGACGAGTTGGAGAAACTGCGCCAAGCAAAGTTCAGAAGGTCTCACAAGGAGGATCTGAAACCGAGATTCAGCCAAAAGGTGGACTGTGGGAACGAACACTTGCGCGTGAAAGTAGAGGATTGGGAAATGGAGTCACGGAGCTCAAGAAGTAGTGGCATGAGGGAAATGGTACAGTGCATGAGCAGGATGATGAAGTCATCTGCGTTGCCTGAACCGAAAACTTTTGATGGCTCTGGGGAATTCGGTGAATTTCACCGCGCATTCCTACTCAAGTACCAGCATGTGACAGACGGGGACGACGAATTGGTGGCAATTTTGGAAGAGAAATTCCTGAAAGGCGCTGCAAAAACGCTTTTCCAGTCGTTACCAAAGCGGTACGAGAGGTCGTTGAAATCGCTATTTGAAGAGTTCGAGAAGAAACTTCGGAAGCGCCAGGGTGATACGAAAGCGGAGGCGTTGAATGAATTTGAGGAATTGAAGAAGAATCCGGGTCAGAAAATGTGGGAGTACCTTATCGAGGTGGAGAAATGGTCGAGGATGGCGTTTTCTGAAGTTGGAGACGAAACCTTGTCTCAAATGAGAACGACTAAACTCATGAAGGCAGTGAGAGAGGACGACACCCTCCACAAGATGTTGATCATGAAACGGTTTGAGGTGCAGTTGGCCCAACAATACGAGCAGTTGAAAGACATTGTGCTACAACAGGAGAACGAAAAACTCCGAGAGCATGGGCAGAAAAACGGAAACAACAAGTTCAAAGAAAGGAGGGAAAACGATTGGGATAAAGAGAAGCGTCATTCAGACGCGGAAGAAGATAATAGAAAGAAGGAGGAAGGCCACAGCAAAGAAAGTTCGACATGTTTCCGTTGTGGAAGTATGGGACACGTGTCACGACAATGTGCTTCACAGCTGGTTCAGAATGTGGAAGCTGAGGAAGCGGAGGCAGTGAAAAGTGTCGGCCCCAAGACAGTCGAGCTGGTGGAAATACTTCGCCAGAAAAGACGTATTGTCATCGATAGCGGTTCTGTGGTGTCGATTATGTCAACGGGAGCGTGGCATAGGCTGAAAAAAGGATATCCGAGTTGGGTAAAAGAAGTTGAAATCTTGGTGAAACCAAGATTCACACTCCTGGACGCGTCGAAAACGTATATGCCAGTGAAGGAGCAGATCAAGATAGAGATTGTCGTACGAGGCAAAAAGGCGTTGGTGGTATTCCAGTTGGTGGAAAACAAGGCAGACATCTTTTTGCTCGGAACAAACGCTTTCGAGAGCATTGGAGTAGAATTGAAGTGGAAAGCGAAGAGAGCACTGGAACTGAAAGCTGAAAGATATCAGGAGCCGGAACAGACGAAGTCGGTTCAATGGAAGTCTAGCAACCGTGTTGAGAAAGCAACAAGAGAGTTGAAAAGGTTAAGAAGATACGGTAGTGCGAACCAGTGTTTCCGTTGTGGAGGTGTGGGCCACGTGGTAAGACAGTGCACGTCTAGGCCAGTGCAGAGGGTGGACACAACCAAGAGAGCAAGGAAAGCAATGATGGTTGAGCCGGTGGAAATCCTGGGGCAGGGAAAGCGATTCGAGGCTGGTGGTGGGTCGGTCGTATCGGTTATGTCCACAGGTGGTTGGGAACGATGGAAGACAAGATGTCCGGAGTTGACGAAAGAGGCGGAAGTGTTGGCGAAGCCATACCTCATAGAGCCTTCACAGAGTGATGCTAGTATAGTAGCAAGAGCCGAAGCATGCCTCGGGCAGGCTATTTGCAGGGAAGCGGAGAAAAAGTGTGTGCCGAAGAATCAGTGCTCGAAAAGTGAAGAAGGGAGGATGACAAAAGTAGTGACGAACCGGCTGTTCATCAAGAGGAATCATGGGATCGGTGTAGGATCGCGAAGCGGTGCAAAGTGTACGCCGAAGGCTGCACAAGCGGTAGTCGACAAGATGGTTGAATGCAAAAACCGCTGGGTACCACGGGAACAGACGAGATGGGTTCCGGGTGTGCAGATGAAAACGAAGAGAGGAAAGCGAGAGGGGCAAAGACGGACAGTCAACTGTGCGATGAGAAACGTAAAGAGCAATTTTAATGTCGAAGACATGGAGTTGTCTCTCAGAAGGACGTTGGAAGACAGGCACGACGGTGTCTATACGGTGAAACCGGACTGGAATCGGTTGCCAAATTCATTGTCGGCGTCGGAGACAATTGATTCGATGGAGTCTCTGGCCGACTGCAGGGGCATGGCAGTGCCGGAGCATGAATCAGGGACAAGTCGAAGGAGGAGCCGATCACCGAGCAGAAAAGAGTCGCGGAGAGACGTGGACACTTTGCTACGGGCCCGTGCAGGACGAATGCCACGTCATCACTACTGATAAGTGATTTGTTTTCATTTATGACGTTTGTGTCCTTTTTAATGTTTATAGTAGGACCCTGTCCGTTTAAGAGTATAGGAATTGTGTAGGTTTTATTTCTTAAGCTTAGAATTTCGTGAGTGTACAGTGCGTAACATAAGTATAAGCGCACCCCCAAAAATGCATGGTACTGCGTTTGCATGCAATCTGAAGACTCGGGACCTTAAAAATCGTAATCAGCATGCAAAATTACCCCCAGAACTACATTGTCCAAGTTAATATTCACAACACTCTTGAAATGGGCCTGAAAAGTCTGAAAAAAGTACTCCTGCAACCGTAACATAAGTATAAGCGCACTTACCAAAACAGATGAAAAATCTCAAAATTTTTTTGAAAACAGGCAATGAGTGTTGTCACGTACCTTCAGAATTTAACAAAGAACTTCCTCACAGTAAAAACAAAACCGAAAAAGATCATTCAATCATGGAAAGTTGCACAAATCAGTCAAACACCGAGAAAACGCAAATCCAAGCTTTCAACACGGCCAGATGGTCGAACTGAGTAATTGTAAAGCTGCAGAATCATTTCACGACGTGCAATAACTATTATATGAGAAATCAGAACCTTTACGAAAAGTTTGGGGTGCCGCCAAAGCCGTCTGTCAGAAAAAAACCAACATCAGTCGACAAGTTTCATGCTCTCTGAAGACGTGATACGACACCAAATGAGAACTAAACGCTTTAGTTTACAAGCAAACGTATCGAAAAACAGGAAAAAGTGATCCCAATATCAAATGAGCTGTATTGAGACCAACGCCGCAACTCACCAACGATCAAAAAATTTGTGGTTTCGACTTAAATTTGAATTCAGTAACTGTTTGGTACTAAAACTCTCAAACCAAACTTTATTTGTTGCAACTATGTTTTTCTGATTGAAAAAGTTAAATTCAAACAACGCGGGTAGTTACGAATACGATTGGCACGATCTCTTCTAGGATCCATTCGATTTCTCAAAACGTAAGATTTGGAGGAAGAGGCATAATGGTGCCCGGTGTTTTTAGTCTTCTGATTTACTAATAATAACATTTGTATAAAAGCTACTCAACATGAATTCATGTCAGAACATCCCAAAACAGCAACTCGTCTTGTTCCTCCGTCGATATGGCCTCATCTTCCAACAAGATAACGCATCCACGTATGCCATTGGGCTGGCTCAAGATTAAAAACCGCGATGTTTTCACTTGTCCAGGATGCTTTCTGGACTAGAACCAATTGGATAACATCTAGGGACTATTCCTCGTCGATTTCACAACCAAGAAAAACCATTCTAGCCGATTGCTGCACTGGAGGTCGCCATTCTTTATGAGTAGAGTATCCTGGAGCAGGAATTCAAAAACAACACTGACTAAGACATCCCAGGCGTATCTAATTATATGTCCAACCGTGATTATGGAGTTATAAACTTTAATGGTACAGCTACTAATTATCAACTTGTGTTTTTCTTGAGTTTTTCCGATGTTATGTGGGGTGCGCTTATACTTATGTTACGGTTGCAGGAGTACTTTTTTCAGACTTTTCAGGCCCATTTCAAGAGTGTTGTGAATATTAACTTGGACTATGTAGTCCTGGGGTAATTTTGCATGCTAATTACGATTTTCAAGGTCCCGAGTCTTCAGATTGCATGCAAACGCAGTACCATGCATTTTTGGGGGTGCGCTTATACTTATGTTACGCACTGTATTAGACCCTGTTTAGACTAGGAAGTAGGTTTTAAGGTTAGGGTTTGAGAAGTATTAGGATTTTGTTGTTGTTTTAACGTGGCTTTAGAGTAAGTTAGTGAGAGCAAACTGGCTGGTCATGTTAGGAGAAGAATGTAAGTCGCGTGAACGTGTGTTGTGCCAGCACCGGCCAGGGGTCCGGTTTGTCGGACGGGGGGGGGGGGGGAAGTTGCCGGTGGCAAGTCCTCCACCCAAACCCCGTTTATTATCGGCCTTCACGTATCAGCGCCACGGCACTCAGTCTAGTCCGCCATACACGCTATTAAGTGCCACAAATAAAATAAGTTTAAGTTCACGTGTTTTCATGCGGTTTAGTGTCACGTGTTTATGATTTATTTTTGAGCGGCTCATTGGGTCATTCAGTTCTTGTTTGTTTTGTTTTGTTTTTTCTTTTTCTTTTGTTTCTTTTCTCTATTTTTTAGCTTAATAAAAGCTTTTGCTCTTAAAACCGCCTCATCCCTCCTATTTTATAATTGGAACCCAACTACTCTGGGGTCTAAGGAGGGAGTGAGTAAACGCGCCCGGACGCACACACGCAACGCATCCAAATGAGGCCCAAAAAATAAAAACAGCGCGCGAAAAATTTCGCATTATCGGAGAGAAAAACCAACGCAAAATCGTGAAAATTACGAAATCCTATCCAAAATTATTTCGCGCGCGTTGATTTTTCTCTCCGATAATGCAAAATTTTTCGCGCGATTTTTTATTTTTTGGGCCTCAATTGGATTCGTTGCGTGTGTGCGTCCGGGCGCGCTTACTCACTCCCTTCTCATACCGCAGTGTAATTAGTGTTACTGTAATCAGCTTTGTTGCAAGAGTTTGATGTGCAGGTTCAGTAATTAACTTCCGAATTAAATTTTCTCTTAAATGAGAGCTTCCATATCAGTTAGTTATCTAAACTCTCATTGGGTCGCGTTGATCGCCTCACTCTTGCTGAGCAATCGAAAATGGATGTGATGCGTCAAATGGGATCTTCACTCCACGAAATGTCTCGCCTCGTGAAGAAAGCCAGAAGTTAGATTCGACGTTACCTATCAGATCCGGTGAACTATGGACAGAAGAACAAGGAGTACAGTGGACGGAAAAAAAGGCTAGTTTCCGTGATAAAAGAAACGTCATCCGAACCGTTTCCAACTCTTCGAAAAGTCTCAACGAAATCAAGGCGGAGCTTGGACTCGATGTCTGCCTTTTTTGTCTCTTTCTTCCGTAACCGACGTCGCTCACATACATTCCAACAAGACGATGCTCCCATTAACTCCAGCAACTTCACAAAGAACTGGTTAGCGGCTGAAGGAATCAAAGTGCTCGATTGGCCGGCTTGCAGCCCGGGCCTCAATCCGATTGAGAACTTGTGGGAAATGCTCGTCCCTCGTGTTTATTAAAATAGACAACAATACAACAATATTCAAGCCTTCAAAACTGCTGTGCAACGTGAATGGGATGCTATCAGCGTCGACGAACCTAACAATAAGAAACTCGTTGCCACTACGCCGAACAGAGTGGTCGAAGTGATTAAAAAAAAATTGTGGAGAAACCAGCTATTGATAATTGTTTCCTGGATTCAATTTTTCTTATAGAGTTTGTTTTTCGCTCCAATAAACTGTGTTTTTGTAGCTGCGTTTTCATGAAAGAAATATTCCAATTTGAAGAGTGAAAACATTGGTGAAGAAGTGTAAAACAACCATGAAAATAGTTTAAAACAATAAAAAATTAAATAAATGGTCATTTTCAGATCGAAAATCCATGAAAAATCATGTTTCCTGTTGAAAACCCAATAAAAAAATCACCGACACACTAAAATCCCAAGGTGGTCCTAGTAATATTGGACGCTTGAAAAAGTGACTTTTTGGTGGTACGGGTGTCAAAAATGTGCTAGACACATGGAAATTTGGTTTCTGGTGTTTATTTGTATGCTGAATCGAATGGTAATTACAGATTTTTTGTATCTTTTTTGGTTTTGCCTAGACCCTCAAAATCAAGGGGGGTCCTATTAATATTGGACGCACTGTATAACTTCTACGGAATAGAACAGCGCGAAATAGAACCGGCTGAAATAGAACTGTACTAAAAAGCAGCTGCACAAAATAGAACTCAGGCCGTCACAATGTACAACGAAATAATTCTTCGAGTTGTTCGAGCGGTTCTGGGTCGGTACAGCTCATCTTCAGGCGGTTCTATTCCGTACGAGTTCTAAACCGTAGTACCCCCTCCTCCATTTTTCAGTCGCCGAACGGCTGGTTTGATGGAAGCTTTTTGTTAAAAATGTTTCCTTTAAAAATTGTTTCTTTCTTTATCATGCTCCGAAAATTAGAAGGACACCCTATAATTGAAGGACACCCTATATTAGAAGGACATCATTTGAGGGGGGTTGAGAATAGAAGGACATGTCCTTCTATTACAGGTTTTAGGGTAATAGCACAGAGAGAGAGAGAGATCAGGAAACGAGAGCAGAGAGAAAAATAGCAAAGCAAAGCAAGAGTGCGCAGACGAGAGACGTTCCGCCAAGCCACAGAATTCGAAAATTCAGCAGCACATTCTTGGTGCAAACCTAAATATTCTCTCGTCGGAACAGTGGCGGAATTTGACACCTCCAAATGCTCGTCTAGTGGAGCGCACTTGCATACCTCCTCCTTTGGCGCCGATCATATAAACGCCCATCGCGGGCAGTAAGAATGTGTACTGTGATGGTCTAATGGTGTACATTTTCGATCGCCGATCTGGAGGCCTGGGTTCAATACCTATTGGTGCACTTTTTTTTTGTTTTTTTTTTGAACCACAGATTCAAAGCAAGCTTTCGCCCAGCTCCCTCCGGTCGCCCATTTTTAAGGTTTCACACATGCTTCCGGCGTTTTGCCGCTGAACTTTCTGGATAAAAGTTACTTGTCGAAGGATTTAAATAAAACTAACGAATTTATAGTAGTTCGAAAAAAAAGAAAATTTAATTTTTTTTTCAACGTTCTCCTCCAACACGCAAATGTAATTTTTTTTTTGTGGTATTCGAAACAAAAATCCATAAGATTTAGTCTGAGCAGATACGAAAGAATAAAAAAAAAACAACCGCGGAGGGGGATCGAACCCACAACCTTCAGATTGGCGTCCGGAAGCTCTCACCACTAGCACAGCAGAAATGCGGTGTATCTATTGCAAATGAACGTCTATGGTGAATGCACGATACATCAACCGCAGCTAAAAATCAGCTAGTGACTCGCTGATTGATCTATCTTTGCGCTGCCTTGCGATAGCTCGATAATGAATCTATGGCCCGCTCATGTCACCGGAGCACGTTTGCATCAATTCTGTAGTTAGCGCATTTTGGTTGAATTTTGTGTCCTATTTTTTCATATTTTGCTTCAAATTTTACCAAATCTTTAATAATTTTTTGTTTTTTAGATGAGGAGATCGATGGCGACACATTCCGACAATGAAAAGTGATGAAGGTGAGCTAAATATCTTTCAAAACATATATTAATTTTTTGCAGAGTCCATGTTTGCCGCAAATGGATCGTAAGCAATTCCGCAAGCTGGTGAGTCTTTCTAATAATTTTTAAAACTCAAAAACAAAAAAATGGTGGAATTTGGATGCTTTTGGAGATCGATAGGAACTTCTGCGCAAAGATAAAAAATTTTCGCAATCGCTTTAAATCGCCATAAAGAAAATTCAAAGTTGTCCCTTTCGGGTTGATTTTGTAAAACAAAGATCCGTTATCCCTCAAAATCGTCGAATAATTTTTCACAAAAAAAAAACTGGAAAATTTCGGCGGAATATTTCGAAAAATCATAATTCCGGCAAACTATCGTCCGCTACCAGTTAAGGTAATTTTCGTTGCTAAAATGATTTTTCTCACTACTTTTTTGCTATTAAAATTCAAAAAAAACTTCTTGCGCTGAATTCAGGAAGAACTAACGCGATATACGCTTTTGAGTCATTAGATCACTTTCAAAATTTGTTATAGAAGAAAATTTAATAATACAACTTTTTCACTGAAAACAAAAAATATAGAAAAATCACGTAATAGTAAAAATCATTTGCCGTATATTCGGAAAATCCTGGCTGTTAGAGATAACGATCACAGACATTCTCGGAAATGAAAATTTTCCAAAAAAAAAAAAAGATGTGTCGTACCATATTAAATATTATCAATTCAATCTTCTTGCCGGCTACCACAAGAGTTCACGCGGAAAATCTAAGGCCACACCCCCTCAGTTTTTTTTTTTAATTTTCAACTGAATGCTATGAAAAAAAGTTGAGTGAGTGTGGCGACACGTGGCGTTCTCATTTCTCAAAATAACTGTGGTGTTTGCAGAATTTTCACGTGAAATCCTATTGTAACCGGCAAGAATATTGAATTGATAATACGGCACCAAAAAATGTTTTTTTCGGACACATTTTTCATGTGGAGCGACACGGCCACTAACGATTAAAAATTGTTTTCTTTTGTACCTTTTTCTAAAGAATTATTACCACGCACGGCGTGTTAGGGACTACGTTTCAGAAAAATTTTTTGAGATCAAATTTTCAAGCGCCAATTCTCGCGTCTCTGTGTCTCCATTTTTGCACGCTTTTTGCTAAACTTGGCAGAACGCCACTGTCGAGACACAGACACTTGCGAAAAAGCGCGAATTTCTTTACGTAGGGTCTAGCACGCCGTGCCACGCTTGCTTATTATAGGCGCTGCTTGCGTTTTTGTTTAGTTTGCTAAAATACACATGGAAATTACTTTTCTAAGTGGTGCCAAAGTGCGTGAAATTTTAGTAAAAAATCGCGGGTGTGGCCTTGTCAATTTAAATAAATTTTCTATATTTAAAAGAAATATAATATCTATTTATTTCAGTGGTTGTCTACTGTTCAAGCGGTTCCGACATCTGGAGGATTTTTTGTCATACCCGATGATACAAGTGCAAAAGGAAGAATTCGCAAAAAATAATAATTTTTATGTCAACTATTTTTATTTTCTTTTTTTTAAATGATTTTGTGCCACCAATAAATTTTAAATAACTCGCATGTCAAGAATGGTTTATTAATAAAATATCCATGGCAACCGGTCGCCTCGCCTGCTCTGAACAAATGACACGCCAAAAATGCGCCAACGATGCGTCAATGATGCGCCAATAAATGCGATCGATTCATTACGCATCTATGATGACACCCTTGCAGTGCCCCCATGCCATTTGCGCGCGAGTCACCAGCGAGCTGTGATGCACGTGTCGCATTTCACCTGTGTAGGCCACCGCTGCACACATTCTCAGTGCCCGCAATGGACACTGATATATGAGCGGCGCGCGACGCGAGGAGGTATGCAAGTGCGCTCCACTAGACGAGCATTTGGAGGTGTCAAATTCCGTCGCACACTCGTCGGACAATGTTAAAGGTAAAAGAAAAAATAATAGAGTGCTAGCTCAATAAAAATGCTAATTTCAGATAGCAAAAGAACGAAAAAGATCGGTCATCAAAAGGCGCTGCAATGTCGTCCCGGACAGATTTCATATCGACAAAATTAGCCAAAGTGTGAGTATATGCCTTAGACTAATGAAAAAAATATATATATTCGCAAATTCAAAAGCCCTCAAAATTGGTTACAAAAAAATCGTAAAAAATCGATTTACAAGGCGAATCGCTGTCCAAATTTTTTTAAATTTAAACAAGCTTGCAGCTTGTGGCGACTAAGTCGCCTTCGTCAAATGTTTCTTTTTATCAATTTTTGTTTTTTTTTAATGGAAATGGTAATCATTTCTTAGCCCTATTTTTGTCAAGTACTCGTGACCCTTGTGGTATAGTGGTTAGCATGTTCGAAAGTCAATCGAATGGTCGCGAGATCGAGTTTTGTCGACTGCAAACTCGTGTGTGAGACACACAAACAAACACACAGACTAATCTAAAATTTTCTATATAAGAAAAATAGCAAACTGCTGACCAAATTAATTGAGATGCGAGGCACATTTTCACGCATGGTTAGCAAGTTGAGAGGCGAATTGGCACCCAAATTAATTCAAAGCGATACTTATCAAAACATGAAAGCAGCATTATAATTGCACTTTATTGCAGATAAAGAGAGTGATAAATGCGTCAGTTGCAAGGATTCGTGAAGAACACCGATTTTCCGACGTGTATCTCCACACTCGCGGTTACATTGGCACATAAAGCCGGACCATGCACCACCGAACAACAACGTCAGCACAAGCGCAAACTGATGTAAGGAAGAATCCAGAACGAGGCTTCATGCAGAAGCAGGCCCGAGAATGACAAGAGGAGCAAGCACGGATGAACAAGCACGTGTACAGAGAAAGCAACCAAATCACAAGCAACAAAAAAAAATAAATACATATATTTTTAAATATTGTTTGTCATCTCATGTCATCTCATTTTTATTCTAATCAATTGAAATTCCTCAATCTAATTTAACTTTTCTGTATAAAAAGATGAATAAATTCATAAAAACCGAGGCGAGTTTACACATCCTCTTAAATAAGAATCAATGCGAAACAGAAAGGCTGACGAAATCAGAATATAATTGAAACGTGAGGAAGGAGAAGAAATCGAATAATTAAATGAAAAATTGAAAATTTTAATGAACGAAAGCTTGTACTCTACGAAGATAAAACTGAAAAATGAGAATAGGGGAATATAGTTAAAGTAAGACAGTGAACTAGCATCAAAGAAAGTCATAATTTCTCTGTATAGAATACATACATCAGAGAGGGCGTCCATGAGTACGCGGAAGAAAGTGGAGCCAGAGTCTGTTCAAAAAATCAGCATTTAAATGTTATGGAAGTTATAGTTTGTTATCTAAGGAGATCGACCAACAAGGAAGTCTCACGGATGTCAAACTCAAATTCCAAAAAAAAAAAAAAAATTGTAATCAGAATTCAAAATTATAGTGACCTCAATCGATCGGGGTAGGTGGACATGTCGACACCCACACAACTACATCCGACAAGAAGGGGTATTTTGGTGTATAAGAGAGAACTATGAGATTCTCCAGCACCTGATTGTGATCGCCAAAGCGCAAAATATAGTAAGTGAGGGAACTATTAAGCATCTCCTACTATAATTTCGGATCACAAAGCAATAGTTACGAAAGGGAGGGAACTATCGAGCATCTCCAACGAAGAATTGTGGTAATCTAAACAAAATTAAGCCAGTGAGGGAACCACAGAGCATCTCATTCGCTGAACTTGGATTACAAAAAACGTAACTAATTGAAAGGAGGGAACTATCCAGCATCTCATACTATAATTTGGATCGCAAAACATAAGTTATGACAGAGAGGGAACTATTGAGCATCTCCAGCGACAATTTGGGATCATTCAACAAAAATTAAGCAAATGAGGGAACCACAGAGCATCTCATTCTTTATTTTTGGATCATGAACAAACATAACTTATTGAAAGGAGGGAACTACTGAGCATCTTCAATTATATTTCGGATCACAATGATTATAGTTTCACAATGAGAGGGAACCATTGAGCATCTCCAACTACAGTGCTGGCCATAAGTTTATATAAAATCGGTTTTTTCAAGATAACATGGCTCATACTTGAAGGAGGGTCATGAAATTGCTACGGTATGTGCTAAACACAGTTACGGAAATATGCAGACTAAAAATTGCATCATTACAAAATTTTTTTTGGAAATTTTTCTTTTTTCGTTTTTTTCACTATTGCAAGTTTTCATGATTTTTTGTGATTTTGATGTGATAACTTTTTTTTGTGCTCAGTTACAAATTGTTATGGTTTTTTAGGATGGCTAAACCTTTTGGAAGCAAATGCGTCTCAACAGACATCAAAAAAGCCACTTTGCGAGGTCATGAACAAGGGCAAACTAACAAAGATCTTGCAAGGCAGTTTCAGCTCTCTTTGCCTGGAATCTACGCAATTATCAGAAGATGCAAGGCTCAGGTACATTAAAAAAACATGTTATTTAATAACTAGAGTCTTTAGAAATCTTGCACTGGACCGAAATCCACTGGTAGACCCAAGCAATCCAGCCGTAGTATGGATCGGAACATCCTGAGAGCTGCACGGGAGGATCCCAGAAGAACGTCTACCGACATTCAAATGGTTGTGACCTCTCCAGTCGAACCAGCGCCATCTAGAGGAACCATCAGGAGACGCCTACAATCCAACGGACTCCATGGAAGACGTCCAGTTCGTAAACCATTCATCAGCGAGAAGAATAGAAGTGCACGTGTCGCCTGGGCCAGAGCCCATCTCAACTGGGGGCGTGCTGAGTGGGCCAAATATATCTGGTCAGACGAAAGCAAGTTTAACATGTTTGGAAGTGATGGAAACACATGGATTCGTCGACCTGTTGGAGCCAAATACCTCCCCAAGTACCAGCTTCCAACTGTCAAGCACGGAGGCGGATCGTGTATGGTATGGGGATGCTTCTCGGCTGGCTCCATGGGGCCACTTCGACGTATACAGGGAATTATGGATCGCTTTCAGTATGAGGATATCCTGGAGAACACAATGAGACTATGGGCATTCCGAAATGTAGGCCGAGCCTATGTTTTCCAGCAGGATAATGATCCGAAGCACTCATCTCTCCATATGCGCAACTGGTTCCATCGTCGTCGGGTGGACGTTTTGGATTGGCCCAGCCAGTCCCCCGACTTGAATCCGATCGAGCACTTGTGGTAGAAACTGGAACGTCGTCTTAAAAGGGGCCGAGCCACAAACGTGGACCAGAAATTTGCTCAATTGGAGGCTGCATGGAAGACTATCCCACTCTCTGTTGTGGATACTCTACTGGGTTCCATGCCGCGTCGTTGCCAGGCAGTAATTGATGCAAAAGGCTTTGCCACAAAATATTAAATCATTTTCAATCATTTCCCGGTCATTGACTTGCCAATCGGAGCTTTCCTACTTCATTTTTCACAGGTTGTCACTTTCTTGGTTTTTCCATTTTTTCGAATAAATTGTTGTAATTTTTCAAAGTTTTGATTTTTTTTTGAAATTATTTTTTTTAATTAACGCAATTTACCCTCATAAACATGAGAAAAAATTTCATGACCCTCCTTCAAGTATGAGCCATGTTATCTTGAAAAAACCGATTTTATATAAACTTATGGCCAGCACTGTATATATCAGATCACGAATGACATACGGTATTGAAAGGAGGGAACTACTGAGCATCTCCAAATATATTTCGGATCACAATGATTATAGTTTCACAATGAGAGGGAACCATTGAGCATCTCCAACTATATATCAGATCACGAATGACATACGGTATTGAAAGGAGGGAACTACTGAGCATCTCCAAATATATTTCGGATCACAATGATTATAGTTTCACAATGAGAGGGAACCATTGAGCATCTCCAACTATATATCAGATCACGAATGACATACGGTATTGAAAGGAGGGAACTACTGAGCATCTCCAAATATATTTCGGATCACAATGATTATACACTGCGGTCAATAAGTTTAGGACCCCCCTAAATTTTGGGGGTCTGGCCAAAACTAGAACAGATATGAAAAATCTGTGAATGTAGTTCGATTCCAAATGTGAAATAATCCCCGTGGCCAAATTTTGGTGTCCCTACCACTATCTGTCCCCGGGCACCACCAAAAAGTCACTTTTTTGGGCGGTCAATAAGTTTAGGACCCCCTCGGAAATTGGGTGGATTTGTGAATTTTTTGATCGGATTTTTGCTTAAAAACTTGAAATTTGTTATATTTTTGTTGTTTTTTTATAGTTTTGTTTAGAATTCGTTTTTTTCGCGTTTCTTCTTTTTTTTTACTTTTGAAACAATATAACTTGATCACTGTTGAGAGCAGTCGATTGCAGTACAGTAGTCGGTTTTCGTGGTAAGAGTATGATGTGTAGGGACAAAATTGAAATTAATAACAAGCTGGGCCTAAAAGAACCAAATATATCGGTAAAGAATTCGTTATCTCATCATGAAACGAGGATCAACACTCCAGTGCGGAGCAATCGCAAATTGATGTGATGACCCAGCTGGGATTATCGCTTCACAAGATGGAATCTAGAATCGAGAGAAGCAGGAACGCCATCCAACACTATTTGAATGGATACAGACGGTATTGGAGAGATCTGTAAAGTGAACCCCAAATATTTACGAAGAGGAACTTCGGAAGCGGATCTCAAATGACGTGAACGGAATTCTGTGATGGGAAGAAGGTGGAGCTTCAATTCATCACCACGACAGAGACCTCTTTTTCGTATATCGAGACACTTCAGAAGGTCATCGTCCCGTTTATCCAAAACCTACGTCGTTCCCATGTCTTTCAACAAGAAAATTCCAGTATCCACACGATCAAAGAGGCCATGGGATGGTTGACATCAAAAGGAATCAATGTCTTGGACGGACCGGCATACAGTCCAGATTTGAACCCAATAGAGAATCTCTAGGGTATCTTGGCACGCCGGGTCTACCAAAACGGGACACAGTACAACACCGTACAGGACTTAAAAGCCGTTTTTCTTCAGGAATGGGACTCGATCAGTGTGGCAGAGTTGCAGAAACTCGTCGCGAGTATGTCCAACCGAATGTTCAAGGTCATCCAGAACCATGGAGGAGCGACCAGTTACTTCTTCCTTTTTGTTTTTCTTGATTTATTATTTTTTTAGCATGAAATACATTCATTTTTGTCTGAAACCACTATTTTTCACCACAGGACCTGAAAAATCGCAAAATATTTCACAAAATGTTGTGAAAAACGTGAAAAAAAAACGCGAATTCTAAACAAAACTATAAGAAAAACAACAAAAACAAAACAAATTTCAAGTTTTTAAGCAAAAATCCGATCAAAAAATTCACAAATCCACCCAATTTCCGAGGGGGTCCTAAACTTATTGACCGCCCAAAAAAGTGACTTTTTGGTGGTGCGCGGGGACAGATAGTGGTAGGGACACCAAAATTTGGCCGCGGGGATTATTTCCCATTTGAAATCGAACTACATTCACAGATTTTTCCTCTGTTCTAGTTTTGGTCAGACCCCCAAAATTTAGGGGGGTCCTAAACTTATTGACCACAGTGTAGTTTCACAATGAGAGGGAACCATTGAGCATCTCCAACTATATATCAGATCACGAATGACATACGGTATTGAAAGGAGGGAACTACTGAGCATCTCCAAATATATTTCGGATCACAATGATTATAGTTTCAAAATGAGAGGGAACCATTGAGCATCTCCAACTATATATCAGATCACGAATGACATACGGTATTGAAACGAGGGAACTACTGAGCATCTCCAATTATACTTCTGATCAGAATGATTATAGTTTCACAATGAGAGGGAACCATTGAGCATCTCCAACTATATATCAGATCACGAAGAACATACGTCAGTGCAGGGAGGGAACTATTAAGCATCTCCAAATGGTGGCAAAATTTATGAGGCATAGATCAGAACAATGATAAAAGGCCTACAAGTTAAGGTTCTAGGAAATTTGCGAAAAATAATTTGATAAAGACAAAAAGCAATAAAAGGACGACAGAGAGCTATTTAAAGGAACTAAGTTCTATATCGACCGTTTTCACAAAGCAATAGCTATGGACTGGCCAGACATACTATTGAACGTGAAAAATATTAATACAGAGCGCGTGACTACAATCACGACCAGCAAAGGGTGTCAGACACCTCTTGACTTTTTTTTACACAACCGCTCTCAGCCATTGCTTCTTATTCGTACTATTGTTTATATCTGTCCGGACCAGTAAGGTAAATAATAGTATCGCATTCCAGATACTACCAAACCAAGCAACCATCATCAACCAACCATGCGCATCTTGAATGAGAATTTACGATCGCAAAAAAAGCGAATCACGAGATTCGCGAAGAAGGCTACAGAGTGTTTTGAAAATGGGCAAGGAACTCTGATCAACATTCTAGCAGGAATCAAAGACAAGCACGCTTTAGCCGAAGACATAGTTCGGCAGCAAGCAGAGGTAGAAGGATGCCTGGACAGTCTGCAAAGCATCAACGAATGGATGTAGAAAAAATTGCAACTGGATCGTGAGAATCCAACATTACCCGATAGAACGGAGCACTATCGTGCGACGCTCAAAGCATATACCTACGAGAAAGAGTATCCCGAATGGATAAAAAAACTGGAGTACATGAATACCCAGCTGAAAGCACTAATCGACAGCATGGTCGGAGTAGAGGCGCAGGCACCTTTTCCAAGATCGGATCGATTCATAGAACACTTCATACATGAAGAGCAAGAAGACTTGAAAGAACGTGGAAACGTTGCAAGCAACACAATTCAAGAACAGCTAAATCTGTCGAAACACGCTCGACCAGCGGAGCAGCACGGGCTATTCCTGCACGAAGAGCTCCTACGAGTTAAACTGGATGCCGTCGAACAACAGCAAAAAAACTTGGAAAAAGAAAGAGAAGAGTTTGAAAAACAAAAGCTCAGAGATAAAGCCGAACTGGATAACGAAAAGGCTAAACTAGTACAACTAAAAACTAGAAACCTGAAAACCGAAGACTCCAGAACGGACAGTGAGCACAAATCAAAGTCAGGAAAATCTAGAGCACGCCAAATTGATCAAAAACAGACCAGAACCCATGAACACAAGACGAATCAAAGGAAAATAATAAAATCCACACCATTCACTAGCGATGAGTCCCAACTGGGAGCTTCATCAGACGACAATTGCAGGGACCATGAAACATCAGTTTACGATGCCGCAAAAGAAGGTTATTGCAGTAGAACTAAACACAGATCGTACCAACAGCGTCCCCGAGTCAAATTAGTCGAATTGCCGAAGTACGATGGCAAAAACAAAATGTTATATGGAGAATGGAAGATCATGTTCATGGAATGTTATGGAAACAACGCGGAGCTATCCACAATGACTAAGTTCATCCAACTAAAAGCAAGTATTGACGGAGAAGCAAGAGATCTTCTTGCAGGGTTAACACTCAGTAAAGAAAACTACCAATTGGCATGGAAAATTCTGGACATAAACTACTTGGAGAAGGTCCGTCCTAAAGAAGAACTCAACGTGAAGTTCTTGAGCACTGAAATCCATCAAACAAATTTCACCATAATGAAAGCAGACATCAGCAAACTGCCTGCAATTGTCTACGACATGAAAAATCGTGGAATAGACGTTGACTCCGAACTCATCTACATGGCGATCATAAATAAGCTACCATCCGAAATTGGCGAAAAACTAGCTGTGAAAACGCAACGCAGAGACTTTGACGGTGACTTTGATACGTTCATCGATTGGGTGGATACAATCATTAATTCAAAGTTAATAGTGCAAAGAAAGAGATCATTGGAAAATGGAAAAGGAGCCAAAGACTTCGTGTTGAGTAATCACGAAGCAACGGTAGTTGAGCAGAAATATGAAAAAGAGACAGCAAGCAGAGGGTATGGGAAATAGGATGACCCCCTTAGTGGCAGCGGTCACGAACTCCAATGTATGTTCCATAAAGATGGAGAGAAGAACAAGCATGTATTCTGGAAATGCACAAAAACAGCAGAGGAGAAGCACAAAATTGCAAAGGCAAACAATTTGTGTTTAATCTGCTTCAAAGAAAATCACCAGTCCCACAGTTGCCTTCGCAGCGAACTCAAGTGCAGAAACTGCAGAAAATGCCACAACACCATTATTCACGATGCAGTCAGTAACCAAGCCAACGGATCGGGCACCAGCTCCACAGAAGCTGGAACGAACAAGTCTCATTAGACTTGGTCGCAATGCATTACAGCGCCTCGCAGCAGGCGCATAATCCAACCAATCGCGTTGGGTCAGAGTTCAGCAACAGTTGAACCTAATAAAATAATAAAGCAAAGAATACAAAAATAAAATAAGAATAGCCGAATAGGATTATAGAAATCACGAGAAACAACAATAAAAAAAACCAAGAACAGAAAAAGATAAAGAAAGAGCAACCTGACGAAACAACAAAAGGTCACAGAACCAAATCCAAAGACTACACTGTAAGACAACTCCGAAATTCGGACAACTTGTTCTAGTCAAAAAGAAACGAATGGTAAAATATACATAAATGTCCACCAGCTTTAATCAAAAATTACATCTATTAGACCCTACCAGGGGAGAAACTAGAACCGTATCAGTAGAAGTTAAAATAAAAATAATAATAATAATATACTTGGAAGCAGTAAGATATCACAAAAAAAACAACAAGAATTGCACCAAAACCACTGAACCAACCGAAAATAGCAATTAAAAACAAACAACTTCCGAGCAAGCAAAGATGAGATCAAAAGAACAACAAAATAGCTCATCTACCTAGAAAATCCAAAAAGGATATAACCTACTACATATAACTGTGATACATACATCACAGGTAACAAATCAAAAATTGGAAAGAATGCGTGAAAGCATAGAAATCCCAAACAGCATTCGCCTCGCCCGGGGGGAGTGTCACGAATACAGAGACACCAGAAGCATCTCCTATCGAGACCTTCACAAAATACATAATCCTTTCACTTTATTCCAATTTTATTGGAAGAAAACAAGCATCGTCGCCAGCAAGCCGCGCCATTGTTGACCCGAGAGCTCCAATACAATTTGAACGTGGCGCCAAAACACTACACTTGCTCGCATACACCTGGACGCACTACAACAAACACGCTCCTGTCGACGCACCAATCCTAAAATAATTTCGGCTCGCCCCGCTCGTTGCCCTCATTCACTTATCACTTTTTGCTACCTTTTACTTGTTACCATTTTTGTATATTAATTATATTATAGCACGTAAGACTCAAGAGACCTAAAATTTGAGGTTAACTTGAGCCGTGTAAATAAACAAATAAACGATAAGTAGCACCGAACTTTGTGTTATTGAGTTTATGGCATTCGGGACATGTTTGGGCAAATCCCTGAAATGGGAAACGCAATTCAAAACAAACGTGAAATGAAATAATTTGGCAACGAAAATGAAATCCAAGAAGTACTAAGTTTTGCAGAGCGCACTTGCTTTCTTCACGAATCGACAATACAACTCCAATATTTTCCAGAGTCTTCAATATCTATTGATTTAAATAATGACCAAAACTAAAAAAAAGTAGATTTGATCCCTAACCCGCAATTTTCAATTGCTAGAAGGCGCGAGCAGGGACGAACTCTCAGGCAACTTGCTGAGCAGATCCAACCCAAAATACCAAACTCCGACCGTAAAACATGTTGGCGGCACCGTGATGGTATGGTCCTGCTTCAACAGCCATGGGGTCGGACATCTTCACCGCATTCGAGCAGGGGTGGGACCAAAAAAAATTGTTTTTCAGTTTTTCATGTATTTTCAAGTTTTTTTTGTGTGGAACAAAACATTTTGTTTTTTATTTGATAATGCGCGCGAGAGAAACAATTTATTTTTTTTTGATAGGGAGCCGTGTGCAAAACGTTTTTTTGTTTTTTTTTGTTGGCAGAAATACGCTTTTTTTTAAAATTTTATTTTGTTTTTTTTTGACAAAAAAAAATTTTTTTTTTCATGGATCGCTTTGTGTACGAACTGATCTTGCAAAATGTAATGCTCCTCTTCGCTCGTGCCTCCCTATGGGTTCGTTACTTGATTCAACAAGATAATAACCCGAAACACACGTCCAACCACAGCATAGTGAGTGAAATGTCTAAAACCATCGGTATCTTTTTTTAAGAATTGGTTCGCCACCAACCGTGTGATCGTAATGGAGTGGCCCAGCCAGAGCCCCGACCTCAATCCCATCGAGAACTTGTGGGAATAGCTATAGAAACGCGTTTCCGGCATCTGTGCTCGAAACGCCGATGAGAAATTCTCTCAGTTGTAGACTGCGTGGGCTCAGATTCCACAGCTTGTTTCTAACCTGATCCAGTCGATGTCAAGCTGTTATCAATTTTCTAGAATTTGCGACTAAGTATTGATTAGTTTGAAACTGTTTCTATTCCTCATTTACAAGTCGTTTACCGGGTGAAATCTCAATAAACGTTTTTTGTTAAAAGTCGAAATATCGAATTTTTTGAATTTTTAGAAAAAAAAATTTTTATCGGTAAAAGCTAAACTGGATCACATTTCTGGCTTATTTTGGAAAATTTTCACAGTTGACCTCAAATTCCTAGCTCTTCTCTAAAATAGTTATAGCTGAAAAACCGAAAGGGAATATTTCAGTGGCCGCTACTGTAGCTCTTTTGGCTTGATTTTTTTGGCAAAAGCCTTAGAATAGGTTGTAGAATGTAATGGTACAAACACATTTTAGACAAAATTTTGTTTTTAAAAACACGTTGTGGTACCTACCGTAAAAACTCTAATAAAACGGCATGTCCTTCTATTGTTTCATTTCATCACAACTGTCGGGTATTCAGAGGTTTGCACACCAAACTCGGCAAAAAACTTTCTAGCCAAGCAGGCATGAGACTACCGAAGTTTGGTGTGCATACCTCTGAATACTCGGCAGTTGTGATGAAATGAAACAATAGAAGGGCTTGCCGTTCGATTAGAGTTTTTACGGTATGTATATTTTTAACATTTTTTCAACAAAAGAAAATAACACGGAAAAAGTATTTAAAAAACGAAGTTTTGAAAGTTGGTTCTCGCGCGCAATGTATTAAAAATGTGGTGGCCCAAAATTTTGCAATTTCATCGTCCATATCAATTTGGCCGGGCCGTGACTAATTGTAAGTTTAGCGGAGCGCATTTGCCGTCATGGTGGGCCGGCAATATCTTGTTTCCATATTTTTTCACGTACCGCAATAGGCGCACACAAATAATTAAATTATTAGGTTTTTTTTTCATTAAAGCGCACTTTTTCCGGTTAGTGTTGTCTATTCACGACAGTGTGCCTGACCTATGCTAAGTTCTCACCTGTACTGCCAAACGCAAATAGTAGTAATATTAGTAGAATAAAAATAACAAATTTTGAATAAATGAACATTTTTGCCCTTTTGCCTACGTTCTTCTACACTTAAATGTGAGACTATTTTTCTATTAATGTTAAAATCTTCCTCAGTCGTAGCGTATTCGATATGTCAAGAACCAGCCCACATACGCTGTATAGCTTTGTCTTTTCTTGTTTTCGTCTTATCACTTTCGTTGACTTGCGCATTGTCTTCTTATCCAGAACATTTTTTTCTGCCATTAGCACATCTGGACAATTCTATTTTTTAAATTGATTTCTTGCATCTTATTGAGTCTTATAGTGCTATTATGTTATGGAAGTGTTTGAAAAATTTTGATGCATGAAGTCGAAAAAATCATCAACACTTGGACCGGAACACTTTATTAGGGGTGGGGACCAAAAAAAAAGTTTTTTTTCGGTTTAAATTTTTTTCGAAAAAACAAACAAATGTTTCTTTTTTTTCGAAGGTGAAGGTGATACAAAAAAATTTTGATTTTTTTTGTAGGGCAGTGGAGGCAAAAAAAATTCCGGTTTTTGGACAAAAACTTAGTTAGTATATGTAGGGACAGCAAAGTGAGAATGTCGTGGCATGCCGATTTTTCTGCCCAATTCGTTTTTCGCTCTTTGCCGAAATATTGCCGGAGTACTACATCAAAAACCATAAATGTTAAAATGTGTTCATACGTAATCGACCACGAGGAATTGATTAGTGATATCAGATTTAGTTAAAATTCAATATTTTGTGGTGAAACTAGAAATATATCGCAAAATTTTCAGTGATGACCTATATTTTTTATTTCATAAATCAATAGATCCACTCCTAAGAAAATCCAGGTCAAATTTTTAATACATTTGAGTAAGTTTAAAGCACTTTCCTACCTCATCAAACACTTTTTTTTTAATTATCTGGTTTTTCGCAATTTTCGAAGTAATTAATCGAAAAATGAAACCTCTACATATACCGTAAAAACTTTAATATACCGCCATGGCGGTCTATTTTTCGGAGTGGGTCTAGGGGTGGCGTTCTATTAAAGTTGGCGTTCTATTAGAGGGTGGCGGTGTATTTTCCGAAACTGAATTTTTAGAAAAAAAAAATCAAATTTCATGTTTCAACAACCAAAAATAACAAAATTGACCAGAAAAAAAAACGAATGTATGCAACGACGCTGAAACGCGCTCCACTGATTTTAGTACTTGGTGATTTTCATTTTGGATTCCAAATTATTTAATTTCACGTTGAATTTATGCGTGAAATGAAATAATTTGGATACCGAAATGAAATTTAAAAAATACTACATTCGATAGAGCGCGTTTGACCGTCATGGCGAGCCGATAATATGCATTTGTATTGTTATTCGAATTCAAGAGACTTATCACTGTTATCCTACTACGGTATAGAACTCACACAAAATGCCTGAAATGGAGCGGTATCGACACAGAACCGCTCGAACAACTTGAAGAAGAATTTTGTTGTACAATGTGAGTCCCTGAGTTATATTTCGTGCACTGGTTTTTTTTATTACAACTCCATTTCAAGCAGTTCTATTCCGCGCAATTCTATTCCGTAGCAGTTCTATTATGTGCGAGCTCTATACCGTAGTATTCTCTGTAATCAGCTAGCTTCATCGTTCACTGAACACCTCGGTGTTTGTGTACTTTTAACTACAGTAATGCGCGTTGAAAAAAAAATACTGGAATACCGG
This sequence comes from Caenorhabditis japonica, assembly GCA_963572235.1. NCBI lineage: Eukaryota > Metazoa > Nematoda > Chromadorea > Rhabditida > Rhabditidae > Caenorhabditis > Caenorhabditis japonica. Next base: position 30,644,788 of record OY754344.1, read on the forward strand.
TTCATGTTTGTATAATGAATTCGTGACGGAGTGACAATTCACGTGAAACTGGGAGACAAAAAATCTCTTCATTTCTTCAGTTATTTCTTCATTTTTTCGAATAAAAACGTGAAAAAAATTGTCGCTCCGCCACGAATCCATTATAGGCCGCAGTTTTTCAGTGGCGGTGTATTGCAGTGTGGCGTTCTATTAGAGGGTGGCGTTCTATTTTTAGAGGTGAAGTTAGGGTGGCGTTGTATTACAGGTGGCGTTCTATTAAAGGTGATGTTCTATTAGAGTTTTTACGGTATATTTATTTAATTGAAAAGAAGGGCATGGCCGCTTATACTATCAATGTTTACAATAGAAATAGAAGGTGTGTCAGTATGTATGACAATTGAGACGAAGATATTCATGAAAATTCAATAATTTGATGTTGTTTTTAAAGAAATTAGTGGAAGGTTTGACAGGAAAAGAATGAGAAGGGAGATCATTCCAACATTTAAGAACACGGTTAGAGAAGAATTGCTGTAGGGGTTTAAAGGAATTTTTGAGAGAGCACCGGAGAATGAAAGAGTGACGTCGGAGAGATCTTAAATTAGCAAAGGCAAGAGATGGGGACTCGTGTAGATGGGTTTCAACGGTAATAAAGATTTTATACAATAAAGTGAGAACAAATATTCTCAGTACGGAGCGCTGCAAACGCGCTCCCTTCACACAGTGATGGACGCGGCCGCGTTTGCGACGAGAGAGTGCAGAAAATCAAGAGAGCCGTGGCCGATGTTTTGCTCTGATTTCTCTGAACCTCTCTCCAAATGCATGCGAAATTCTTTGTTCGATTGGAGCGAGTTATCAGCGTTTTATACCGAGTATAAAAGACGCCTGTGTTCAAGTGAATCAAAGTTACAGTAATATAAAGACTCAAAATATGATACATAAGTTACCGTAAAACCTGTAATTGGAGTACATGTACTTCTATTTTTCAAACCCCCCAAATGGGTGTACTTCTAATACAGGTGTACTTCAATAAGAGGGTGTATTTCTATTTTTCATCCCACTCCCGGACAAATTTTTAAACTCTTGGCCCGCAATTAAGAAATAAAAAATTCATTTTAAGAAAGCAACAAAACTAAAAAAAATCCGGATTCATTGTTTTGGATCGCTTTCATTTCAAGTTCCTTCTTTTTCCAACGAATAATACATTGTCGACTGACACCATACTCTTTGGCTGTTTTTGAAACGTTCGATTGTTTGGCTCGACAAACTGTTGGGATCTTGAAGTCGAGGGAATAACTCTTTCTTGCAGCCCGAATTTTATCATCCAAAATAGAGAATACGACAGAATTGAACTTGGTGAAATAGAACTGCTACAAAATAGAATTGCTACAAAACAAAACTTAGCTTCAGGAGGTAGAATACCCAAGACGTCCAAATTCCACATTTGAGCTAGTTGTTTGTCCAGCATTGCATTCGATATTTGTTGCGGTTGATTATTCGGAGATGTCGGTATCACAAGAATATCATCCTCTGGTGATGCGAAATCAATCGAATCAACAGTGTAGATGTGTTCTTCTTGGTGATATGATGATGTGATCAGACCTAACGGAGTCTGTTCGATGAGTCGACCACTGGGCAAGATGAATCGTCGAGAATCCTTTACCAAGTGGCTGATGACGTTATTTCCGAGGAGGAGATCAATTGGTTGTCCGTCGTATCTGCTCAGTCTTGTTATTAATTTGACGTCTAAGCCGTGATTTTTCATGTACATTTGGTCCTCTAAACTCAATATCGGGCTTCGGAAGATTGTTGGGAGTTTTGTGTATCCCGGAATTGAAGCGGCCCATAATCGGTGTTTTGAGTCTGTTACTTTAAGTTGGTAAAAATTATACCATTGTTGTTCCGACGACGATATTAACCCTTTGAACGACATCAGTTGTTTCTTCACGATTTGCAATCCAAGTTTTTTGGCGGTTACTTCTGATATGATAGAAGTGGTTGTTCCTGTATCTACCAGAGCCAACAGTATGTTGCCAGTTGTAGTTGATAAAGGCATATACGGCATTTTATATTCACTGTCCCTTTGGAGTTTGGTGTTGAATGTGAATGTTTCTATAGCATCCTCGACTATTATTTCTTTGATAGCTGGGCCATTTGGGTTGACGATTTTGAAAATGTTATTATCGCCAGAGGCAAATGTTCCATTTTCACAAGAAAATTCGACTCTGGGGATAATTGGGGATGTTTTGGAAGAGAGTATGCGTCATCGAGTGTAGGCGATCTCTCCCAAATTGATACGTTTTCTGCAGGAAAGGTTGGTGTTGAAGGCTGATGAAAATTTTGTGAATGCGTTGGATCCATTCCATTACTTTGAGGCTTCCTTCCTCTGGCTACGAAAAAACGTTGTTTTACTGACTTGCTTCTCTCCCGAGGTTCTTCCTTTAGTGTTGAAGTGGTTCGCTTTGGCGCGACTATTTTCATCGTCCTGCGGTGCTGGTCGGTGCCATCGGCTGGTAAACTTTTGCGAGTTACCTCTTGTTGAAGTGCAGTGGAACGTATGGTGTCGTTGTCGGCAGTTTGCACAATTGTAACGGGAGTGGCATTGTATTGTCGTATGATTGTTGCCGAGACAGTTGTTACATAAATTGTTTCTTCTTACTGCTTCTGCTCTATCGACAGGCGAAAGGTTGCAATCTTTAGCACAGTGGTTCGAGTCATTACAATAACGACACGGCAACGTGTAGGCTGGTGACGTATTTGTTTTCTGTGTCCATCTGTACATTCCTCGTTGGTTGGTATTTCTTTGAGTGTCTGGTTGATTGGTGCTGATTGCTAGGATCTCGTTGCAGGTAGTCCTGTTTCTTTTGCATTGATCCATCAGTTGTTCCGCGGCAAATTCCCGAATATTTTCCTGAATCGATTTGAAAACAGCCATAAAAGTTAGAGCCGGGCCTCCTTGTTCTGTTGCTTGTCGAATTTTTCGTACTAGCTTGTTTGCGGGACGCATTAATTCTTGTGGAAGTTTGTCGATCATAACTTGAATAAATGTCTTAAAATTTATGGAAACTCCTTCGCGTTTCAGTGCATTGACGGCAGACACGTGTTTAAGAAGATCCTTCTCCATTTCGACGTAGCTTGTTTGGTGGAATGGTAAGTTTTTGTACAACATCTCATTTCGGTCCAATCGGTCAGTGCTGTTGCCATACAGCATTTCCAGTTCTTCGCGGAGGCTGTCGTAGTCTTCTGCAGACACGTCCGTCGACGTGATGCAAATGCGAGCGTTTCCAGTTAGTGCATGGAGCAAAACTGTTTGTTTCAAGGTTGGATCCAAATTTGTGTTGTGCACGAGGTTGGTGAACATTGTTTTGAATAACTTGTATTCGTCTTTGTTGCCATCGAATTTTGGAATGCTCGAAACTAATCCATGAATATGAGCAGCAGTGGTTGTGTTGAAAGAATGGTTTTGATTCGATGTCGCCGTCGTCGATTGGGGGTTGGTTGGCGTACCATTGTAGTTTAGACCGTGTTCATAACTATTCTGGTTGGCTGCAGGCGTAAATGTGTGCACATGATACGATCGTTGAGTATTTGGCCACTGTTCAGTTTCATCTGATCCTATCGGTGTTGGTGGGATTCGTAGTTGGTGTGGATGCAACGTCTGTGACGCCGAATCCGAACCTTCGCAAAATCTTTGGTTTTCTTTTGATAAGCTTAACTTCGCGATTTGATCTGACAGCGCCTTTATTAACTGATTTTGTGTCCGGCGGTCGTCCATTTGTACACGTTCGATTCTACTGATCCTGTCGGTTGTCTCATCGGCTTTGTCTTGGCACAGTTGTACTAACTGTGCGAGTTGGTCTTCTATGTTTCGGTCCAAATTCAGTGGTTTTCCAGACGGTTGGTGTTGTTGTCTTGACGACTCCGTGTTCAAACGTCTACTCTTGTCAGTCGAAGGCGGGTGTTCAAGCAGTGGTTGTATGTGGAGAGAGCCGATCGTAGTGTTTCTCTGGGCAGCTGCTGTTAAGCTCTGAGCCTGAGAAAAACTAGAGCGGCTCGCATTGTTCCTTGTCTCGAGAATTTCCTTGTTGACGTTGACAGGTGATGTTATATCGTCCAAATTTGTAGTCGATATTTCGTCGATGTTGTCCCAATCCATAAGTTCATTGGTCAGTTGTTCCGGGTCATCTGCCAGTGCTTCAAATTTCTCGAGCTCTGTTTCTTCAGGAGATCCTGTGTCTTCCTTTGGTGATGGTGAATGTCCTTGTTCCAAATTTGTTGCGAATACTTCTAACATTTCCAGTCCTTGATTGTTGAGCTTCTCGAGTTTGGAGAGCATTTGTTGAATGTTCGAAGCTTCAATCCATTCGATCATTCGCGCCAGGTTTTTCTCGCGAATTTCAGTTGTCGGATTCAGCATTGGTGAAATGCTCAAAATTCCCTCAACTTCATCGGTGATGTTCATGAACGAGTGGATATACGTTTGCAGTATGTTGCAAACTCTTTTTACTACCGCGTAGTATGCTTCGGTATCCGCGGGGTAATTTATTATTTGGTTAGCCGTCTTTATCAGTCGTTCCGCTACCTTGAACTTTGCAGTTAACCTACGTTTGATTCCGGGGATCGTGTTGTAGACTCGCGCCTTCTCCTCCGGTGGTTTAATGTTCGCAAGTTGTTGAGCGGCAGTTGGTTTTTCCTTGAGAGTCAGCATTTGTTGCATTGGCGCGATCTCATCGACGGTGGTGACAGACGGCATTGGGTGATGTAGTTGTCGCAATTGGGCAGTGTAAATCGTAAACGATCCGAGTTACCAAGTTGAATACTGCAAGATCTTAAGTTATCTTCTTGAAACGTATTGATTTTTTTTAAAGAAGGATAATGCGACGATTGAAGAGCAAAAATAAACAATGTGAATGGATTGGGCTGCTTAGAATTGCGGTGGAGTTTCAAAGTGAGCGCTTACTGCTGTAAAGTCAATGCCAACTAATACAGAAATACGAGCTAGCACTAATGTTTTTCGCGTTGCGGCGAGTGGGATGGAGCATTGGGTCCGTACTCCATTGTGGACGGTGTTTGCTACCGTCGTAGACGACTATGTTGTTAACGTCTTCCGAGCTTTGCGTTGCTCCTGTCCTTGAAGAAGACGTGTCGGTCCTATAATTCTGCGCTCAACTTATGCCATTTAAGTGGGAGTAACCGATAGGATGCATTCCTTTTGGATTGTAAGGAGGATGCATTTGTCAACATTGATTAAGATCCATTTCACGGCCGCTCCATGAATCGTTCTCGCTGAGGCCGACGTTGGCGGGGGTCCCAAAATCGCAGCTATTGCAGTCGGTGCGAATTGAGAGGTGTGGTGGTGACAGTTGGGTGATGAGCCGCATCGTTGTTTATTTTTGTGGGCGATGGGCTTGGCTATAGCGTTTCGTCAGTGATTTGGACCTGTTGACTTCGCTGTTGTCTGGACGTGTGTGTCCTTGGGATTATAGCCGAGCATATAAAAAGCTGCCAATGATATAATTTTCTTCTACTTCTCCGTTCTTGTCCCGTGTGATATCCAAATAATCGGTGGAGTATTGGCAGCAAAGTGGGGGCATATCAAGAAGTAAATAATGAACGCATGAACGTTGTGCAACGATGAATGAAACACAATAAACACACACTTTTTTTTTTTAATTATGAAACCTGACAAGTACTTTTCGTGTTCATACTATTTTCGATTTTTTCTTTGTCGTGTGTACTCATTCGTTCATCTCGTTTTCCAGTAGGTTGCAGACTGCCTGGATCCATTCGGTGTATACTCCAGGGTGCATTTTCTCGTTGACAAGAAATTCGTTGATGTTCGGCAACTTGACTGGGTTGATAGTGGCGTGTTCGGAAATGGCGTGGCGCGACAAATTAGCAGGTTCCTTGGACAGCGAGAGGGGAATACTCTTCAGCTGGTCGAAAAAACTGAATTTCTCCGTTAGTTGTCTTACGAATTTAAGATAATCAGTAGTTCCTGCCATTGGATCCGCCGTGTTGTCTTCGGATCCTGTCAACAGTTTTTGGATTCGTCGAGCTTCTCTAGCGGCCACGATTGGGTCCATATCGTCACAGTAGTTGCCAGGCACTATTTTCATCATGTCGGCTGGGTGAATCCAGTTTTTCGTTATTCATGACGCGTTCAAAGCAATTCTGCTGGCACAGTCATGTTCCGCATTTGTGACGCCAGTAGAACGATGTTGCTTTTCCGTGATCATTTTCTCGCGTTCGAAAACATTCGGTTACATGACTATTGGTTGAGTGTCCTTGTCTTCGGATATCAGACCTTCGTCTTCCATGTGTTGACTCCAGCTGGTGATTAGTGGCGGTTGACAGAGTGGTTTGATATTGAGTTCGGCTAGAGTGCCTTCCGACGTCGACGATGTGCTTTGTTGTGGCGGTTGATGCAGTTGGTGGTTGTCGGCATCGGCAAGCGTGTAGCTCGACGACGACGACTGAACCGTCGCTGACTTTGGCATTGGGTTGCTGCTCTCATATCTGCTTTGGAGCGTGGTAGGTAGAACCAAATTCATTATGTTCCGTCTTGTTCTTCTTCGAGGATCTGCCACATCCATCAATCCAGGGTAGGGAAACTGAGCATACTTTAATACTGGGTACTTGCTTCCGTTTCGTTTAAAATAGGTGGGCTTGTAACCAGTAGTTCTCATCAACACATCTTCTCCTGGGAACCGCGGTGGTCGATCATTAGGTAATGGGAAAAGAAGCAGTCCTTGGTGAGCCAATGTGTCCAGTCGCCAGTAGTGGTTCCATCGGATATTATTGATCCGCGCTTCTAACTCATCGTCGTCTACTTCTAATTGGCATAATGTGTCGTGTCTGCGGTGGGATCGTTTGCAGAATTGGCAAAACTTGTTATGTTTTGAGCAGTTGTTACCACACGCCATGACGCAAGTTCCCAGTCGGTTGCAAGTGTCTCTCCAGTGTAATGATGCCTTGCTTAGGCATTGCGGGCATACTGCCGCCGTGTTCAAGAACATGAACTGAAGTTTCATGTCGTCCGGGACGAAACAATTCCTTGTGTGGTGATTCTGGATCGGGTACCCGAACCAGTTGTTGCTGCAGTTGTAGCAACACATTGGTTCGCCTCTGGTGTTATAAGTCGTTGGTGAATCACTCCACGTGCACGCCGCCAAAAATTGTTCTTGCGCCCGAATCAATCCCGGCAGTCGTTTGATCAACTCTTGGAAGAATTTCGCTGGTTCCGGCAGCCACTGTCCTGGTTTGCGAGGTGATGCCATGTCTTCCTCCAGTGTGTCGTAAAACGTGAGTGTTGGCACAGTGATAGTGGGCATCAGATCGGGGCGGTCCAAAGTTTGCATTTCCAGAACTGACAGTGGTTTCCTTTGAGCAGTCGAGAGCTGGGGTGCCGTTGCCGTCGAAGAGACTGGCGTCGGTGACCCAGCGCTACGACCGTTCGATTTGTTACTGCCGTTCAAAGGGTTGCGAGCCGTCGACGTTGTGGATACCTCCGAACCGTCGGACCTTGAACTTTTGACATTTGGTTCACTTCTGCGACTGTTTCCGCCATTTGTTCCCGAGGAATTCATTGAAGTGGTTGACATCGTAATCTGTATGACGTACATTATTTCTCGTGCTGCTTTTTTAAGCGGAGAAAAAACCACGAATGACGAAAGAGAGAAAAAAAAATTTTTTTTTTTTTAACTAGTTTGTCCCCGATTACTGTAGTGATTTACCTGGGCAATAGAGGAGATGACTGTCGCCGAGAAAAGTGTTTTATATTTTTTTTTTGAAATAAAATTATTGGTCTTAGGCTTATGGACCTATTCATAGGAGAAAAAAGACAAAAAAAAACGTTTTTTTTCCTATTCATAGATGTAAAAAAACGACAAACAATGTCGAAAAACGAATGGTAAACAAGTGTTTATTGACCATGATAGACCATTGATAGTGAGGAGGCACAGAGATGTTTACAACCCCGTGGGAACGGACTTGTTTACTAGTTCATGCAAACTCCGCCCCTTTTCTGCGCCTCCTCTCTATCAATGGTCTATCATGGTCAATAAACACTTGTTTACCATTCGTTTTTCGACATTGTTTGTCGTTTTTTTACATCTATGAATAGGAAAAAAAACGTTTTTTTTTTTTTTCTCCTATGAATAGGTCCATTAGTTTATAAACTGTCAGCACAGTGACATGGCAAGGTCAAAGTGCTAGAGTGTCACGTGTGGTGTGACTGGGACCCGCTGTTATTACCAACAAGTTAGGTGTTTGGGGCGCTAGATTAACTATATTGATCCCGTTTTTAATAACCCTCTAAGTGAAGAAACTGATCAGGATTATTCACTTTCATAGGTAATTACTAACTAATAGGCAAGCCTACCTGGAAATATATGCTAACTATTGCCCTTAATTCCTAACCTCGCTTGGGGATTTTGTAGGTGAAATCTTTCTTATATAGAAAATTTTAGATTAGTCTGTGTGTTTGTTTGTGTGTCTCACACACGAGTTTGCAGTCGACAAAACTCGATCCCGCGACCTGTCGATTGACGTTCAAACGTGCTAACCACTATACCACAAGAGTCACGGGAACTTGAAGGAAATAGGGAAAAGAAATGATTGCCATTTCTATTAAAAAAAAAAAAACAAAAATCAGTAAAAATCAACATTTGACGAAGGCGACTTAGTCGCCACAAGCTGCAGGCTTGTATATATATAAATATGTTTTTTTTTTTTTTTGTACGGGCTCCGCGTCTTACCCAATGGTGGGTCACTCCAACTAGAATCAAATTTGTCTGTGAATCAGCGTTAATTTTGATATAGGAAAAAAGAGAAAATTAGTTTTTTTTTTTTTTTTTGAAACGCTAATTCACAAATTGGTTTATTATTTATCCACATCCTTATCTCTGTGATCATTAAAGCGTGTGCATTAATAAAAAAAATGCATTTAACGGCCGCCAGTCTTTGGATGAGAATAAATAATACCATAAAATATAAGAACTCACGACCGGTACCTTAGAAGGGTACCGTTGCCACGAGTTGCTCACATTTCCTTTGCACAGTTGTTGCTAGCTCGAGAAATCCCGTCCACTGTTCAATTCGCGGTGTGCCGTGGCCTCCGAATAGTTTTCTGAAACGGGCGTAGAGACTGGAACAGTCTTATTCCTTCAGATATCATAGAGTGTGGAACTCTATTATGTGTGTAGAATATTAAATTCCAAACAAATGACCACTGTATTGGGATGGTTATGGGCATTGTAAATAGGTCCCTATTGGCACATTTGGTTGCACATGACTTTGATGTCGATGAAAGATTGGCAGTTGACAGTGGGTAATAAATTAACATTGGAAAGAAAAAAAACATGATTTAATTGTCATTATATTGTCCGCAGTTGTTTCCACTATTCATCTGCTTGGCTGCACCGCATTGAGTTTTCCGTGCATTTGCTGACTTTTGTTTCCAGCCAATGCTTCCGCAGTCGTTGCACAAAATTCATTGCGAGGTCCGACAAAGATGAGGTCGCATAAGGCGCTCATGTGCGACTGTGTGCAGTATTTGCACTGACGGAATTTGTGTTGGCAGTTTATGTGACGGTGTTCTTTGCTGCCGCAGTAGGTGCACATATTTTCGGTGTCAAGTCTCAATAGTCGGCTGGTTCTTTTATTGTAGCGGTTGCACTGTGTTGATGCGTGTCTCCTAGAGCAGAAAATACATGTTCGCGGAGGGCCTCTTCCTGTGTCATTTGTTGCGTGTGCCAGTTGTTTTCTCTCCGTCCCTTCTTTCGATGTGTGTGCTCGCTTTCTCGATGAGATGGTTGCAAAATTGGGAGGCAGCGGTGATGTGATCGACGCTGACTCCTGCAATTTTTGCAATGACTGACCTTTTTTGTTGATAACATCGCGGCAATCTTGTAGCTTGACTCGCATTTGGTCCGTTTTCGAGTTCATTCCTTTTATAAGCGATGTGATCTCTGTTTGCTGTTTGATGATAGTCAGCATTTGGTCATCATTTTCTTGCCGTCTTGCTTTCGAGCGCAGTTGTTCCGAGATGGTTCGAAAGTAGTTGCCAACTTCACTGACAGTTGAATCCCATTGTTGTTTGATGTCAGCGATGTCCTTGTGCATGGACCCGGCGGCTTGGGAAATCAATTTAACTCGCTCACTTGTATTTTTGTCTTGTGGATCCGCATCCGCATTTGTTTCACTCGTTCCTTGGATAATTATTGCATCATCCTGGTCGCATTCGTTCTCGGAATCTGATCTTGCATCCATTTGTTCCTGCGTTTGCGGATGAACAACGACTGAGCGGATTTTGGGGCGAGACAGTGACTGACAGTTGTTGCCGGTAGAGACAGTTATTTTCAGTGGTTTTCGTTCCATTGGTGGTTCAGTAGGTTTGTTCTTCTCTTACTCTGCGGTAGTCTGAATTTTAACAAATTAGTTGTTTGTCGGTGCTCGACGAGCGAAAGAGACCGACGCTATGAAGATGAGAATAATTTGCAAATTATAGAGAAGAAGTTGTTACCGGAAAACTCACGAATCGCGTGCCACATCATCCGCTGGTAAGACGGATCGCGACTGGAGCAAAGAAATAGAAAGATAAGGAGAAAGGATAAAGGAAAAGAAAGAAATTGGCTGCGGTTTGTTAAACGCAGAAATTAGGTAAATTTTGACGAAATGATTTTTACACGGAATTTTGCCTTAAATTTGTGTCTAAGAAGGAAAAAAATTAAAAGGAAAACTCGCGTAACCCTTGAGTGAGGTTGTTCGTTGAAAAAATTAACCAAAAATCCGCGAAAATATTGTGTTTTCAATCGACTTGCGACATGAGAACGCGAGACTCCGCCCACTTTTTTGTGGGCGACCACGCCAACACAGTGATATTTGAAGAGACGCAGACAGGTAGCGCACAAATAAGTGGGCGGAGTCTCGCGTTCTCATGTCGCAAGTCGATTGAAAACACAATAGCGATGAGAACGATTGGTGCACATCCCACCCGATATTGATTGGCGAGACAGTGCTGCAAATGAGGAGGGGTTAGAGTGGCGGGCGCTCACCGTGATGCACGCGGCGCACAAATGCACCAGTTGATGACGTATTTTCTCCTCTACAGTACCACTTCCATTGTGTTCTCTTGTCGATTCCTTCGCATTTGTTGACGCAAACCAACTAAATTAGTTCGATTTATTGATTTTTTGTGGCGGGACAGTAAAGAATTTTTTAGGTTCATTATGCCGGCCTATCTAACGGAAAAAACTGTCGTTTGACGTGACCATTGAGAGATATTTTGGACCCTACGAAAGTGCAAACGCGCCCTGACGCACTTTTGCGTTTTTCTCTGCGCCTCCATATATTTCTCTTGGAGTATTGCCAAAAATCTTTGGCGCCTTGCCAAAAATGTTTTTTTTTTTTGGCAAAATATAACGTTTTTCGCATTTTTAGTCCCAATTTTCGTATTGTTTTTCAGAATTTAAATTAAATTGAAATTAACTGTTTTATTTACGAAAAAAACCGACTTAAAATCAATATTCCAACAAAAAAATTTATCACATTAATCTCAAAAACAACCATTTTAAAAACATTTTTTTTAATGAGAAACAAACAAAAAAAATAATAAATGAGCAAAAAAAAAACAAAGAAAAGTTAGAAAGAAACAATAAAATCTCGTAAATCGACACAAGTCTCTGCGGAGGAGACGCAGGGACGCGAGAGTAGAATAGCGCGCGAAAATTCGCTTTTGAAAAATAATTCAAAAACGTAGCCTCCAACACGCCGTGTTTCGCGACGCAGTAATAAAGGTTTCCAGGAGAAATTGAAAGGCACTGGACGAAAATTCGACGCAGAAAATCGCGCGCACCGCGATTCCAAATTGACGGCACAGGCATGGCAGAACGAGAGGCGGAACCTATACTCGGCGAATGCATCATCGTCGCTCTACAGCACTTTTCAATTTTCAACAGTGTAGTGCGCCTTTTTTTAAGCGAAACATCAAATTTTAACTGCAACTCATTGCGGATACGTCATTTTCCGTTGAAAAAAAGGTATACAACTAGAATTCGAGTTAATCTTGCAATTGCAACACGGTTTTACAAGAATTTTGCAGTAGAGCGAGGTTGATGATGTATTCGCCGACTATAGTTGTAAATATCGCGCCTCTCGCCAGGTGACAATTGTTTTAAAACAATAATAGATTAAAAAACAAAAACAAATTAGAACCATTTTAAATGTTCTTCTTGGACATTTCAACTTCTTGTCGCGAAAGCTTCCTTTTCATTGAGCCCAGCGCACGGGAGAATGCTGGAACACGTGCCTTTTTATTAGTTCTACCGGAGGAATACGTCGAAAATCTGTAAAAACAGAAATAATCATCTTGAATTGAACGCCAGCTACAGCTAAAACACCGCTCATCTCATAAAGATTATACCTCCGTGGAAACCTGCACTTCAACACCAAAATCGCAAGCAGGTCAAACGGAGAAAGCCCACGAAACGAGTATTGGACCCGGCTGTTGCCCACGCAATCACCGCCACTGCAACAATCACCCCGAGCGCTGACATCGATTTCGACTACATCAACCTCATCGCAATGCTCAAGGAACTCCAAGATCAAGCAGTCACTCAGCCATCCAATCACTCCACCAACAGACTTTTTGGAACTAACTGAAGTCACTGTCAAATGAATGCCGAGAAGCCGTCAATAAAAACCATGAAGAGTTTGCCAAAGACCGCCTACTGCAAGCCGCCCAGAACAAGAAAAGTATGAACAAAGTCGCAAGGGACATCCAAGAATAGAAGACCTTCATTCCTTGCCTCATATCTTCAACAAGCGGCACAAGAATCACTTCACGGACCAAGATGCAGAAGGAGATCCAACAGTTCTACTCGAAACTCTTCAGAAGTAACCGAGGACCTCCCATGATTGCATCACCCATCGGAATGCAAATTCCACCACCGTTACTCCCATAAGAAGTTCGCGCTGTCTTTCGCTCATTCCCGAACGGAAAAGCAGCAGGAGATGACAAAATCATTGCCGACTTCCTCAAAATCTGTCACGACAACGTCATCAAACTCCTAACGGGCAGATTCACTAAGTACTTTCCGATGCGGGAAAGTTCCGGAAAAATTGAAAACTTCTAACACCACCCTGATCTTCAAGAAAGAAAACAAAGAAGATTTGGTGAACTATAGGCCTATCTGCCTACTCCCGTGCTCTACAAGGTATTCACAAAATGCGTTATAATGTAAAGTGAAGACTCATCGCGCGACATGGCAAAACAACGGGACCGATCGGGATGATTCGTCTCCAGACGAAATCATTTGGCAGTAGGGCCCGAAGACGAGCTTTTGAAATCCTATTTTTGTTAATAAAATATATTTTTTTTCTCGCGACTTTTTAATTATTTGTTTTTTGAACGGATTGTTACTGTTATTGTTGAGTTGTTTCTTTTTTACATAAATAACATTTATATTTTCAACCCATTACAACAGCAGGAACCGCTTACCAACAGTACTACCACGCAATGTCAACTGGCTGCGTGCAGACTGTTTAATTTCGGCAGAGAACAGTCTGCGCGCAATCTGTCAAGTGATTCTCATCAGAATGTTGTTAGGCTGCGCGCAGAAAGTTTGGCAACTGACCGCAAACTGTATAGGGGTTCTGCCGAGACACCTAGATGGCTCGCGAAATGCGCTCATATGAACGGTGTGCGACGCAAACACGTTTGCAAGCTTGCTCTACTAGACGAGCATTGAGAAGTTTCAGTTTCTGCAGAGGTATTATCATTTTGGCAAAATGAAGAAAGAAATTATGTATTCGTGACGTAAAAAAAATTAGCTAAAAAAAATGTTTCCTCTCACGCTGCCAAGAGCTGAATCGTGGCGAAACGCAACATTTGCTGACGCATAACTTGACACGATGTCTCGCTACGTCACAAATCCATAATAGGAAAAATAGCTGGCTCAGGTATCGCGAGTCAAACTTTTTCAAACCTTTTCATGTAACAAAAAAAAATTGCTTCAAAAAGTTTCAAAATGGGTCAGAATAGTTTGAAAATGGATTAGAAAAGTTTAAGAGCATCTTGAAAAAGTTTGATGTTAGCATGAAAAGGTTTGAAAAATATTAGAACGTCTTGAAAAAGTTTAAACGTGTCTTGAAAAAGTTTGAAAACTTGAATAGTTTGAAAAAGTTTAATAATGGCTTTTTTGGTAGGCCATGGGCCTATTTGGCTTAAGCCTACCCTCCACTTTATTCCTGACACGGAACACTGTCTCTCTCTGTTATATAGGTTTATTAATCATAATTAGATAAGTGGGGATTGAAGTAAGATAATGTTAGATTAAAGGGGGAGTAACTATGTGACTAAATGAAAGGGGTTATACTATAAGTTAACATACAAAACTATAAAATATAAAGATAATGTGAATAAATGCGAGATAATGACAGGCGGTTGGTCTTGCCGCGGTCCTCTGGCACAACTGCACATTCTCCTAGCGGTCGCCTTCCTCGAGGGTCGAGAGAGAGAGAGCAGGAGACACAGAGACAGGCCGGTTGTAGGGAGGCTTCCCAACCGGGGCTGTGACAGCTTTATTGTTACATGAAAAGGTTCGAAAAAGTTTGACTCGATACCTGAGTGGGACATGATTGTTTGCTTTCGTTTTGGTGGCAGCGTGACTTGTGCTGATTATTTTGTGAAACTGCTTTTTTTCTTACCCTGGAATTGATCGTTTTTTTCCTCTAAAAGTTGCAGGTTTCATGAATTGAGTGTTGTATCTAACGTCGGACGGCAGAGTGGAAAAACCACCAATAACTATGTCATCATTTTTCAAACTTTCTAATTGGTGTTTCATTTCTTCTTCCTCACGTGCTGAAATTTCGAAACATTAATGAAAAATTAAAAATCGAACAATCTATTTGTTTCCAGTAGGCGCTCAGTGTTTCCATTATTATTGATCCATATCTAAACAAGAAAACAATTAAAAATTGTGCACTATTATTTTCGACCCGCCACGAACGCGCTCTACCGAAATTAATACTTCGTGATCTTCATTTTGGTTTCCGAATTATTTAATTTCACGTATAAATTCAACGTGAAATTAAACAATTTGGGAGCAAAAATCAAAATCACTATAATGGATTCGTGGCGGAGTGACACTTTTTTTCACGTTTTTATTCGAAAAAATGAAGAAATAACCGAAAAAATTAAGAGATTTTTTGTCTCCCAGTTTCACGTGAAATGTCACTCCGCCACGAATCCATTATAACTAGCTAGTACTTCATTCAGCGAAGCGCGCTTGACCGTCGTGGCACACTGCATTCTGGCACCTACCTCAGTGCAAACGCGCCCCAATCACACTAAACGTTTGATGAAACACTGTGACCCGCGTGTTAAGAGAAAATTCCCTCGCGGCGCTGCCAACAATTCTGCTGTATCAAATGTTTAAAAAAATATGGGTTATCTGCGGGAAAAAAACATGTTTTTATTTTTGTTTTCGCGGAACGTACGCAGCGAATTGAACGCGCGAAAAAATCGAATTTCATAAAATGAGACTGAAACGTAGGTGCCAGCATGCCGTGTGGCGGGCCGACAATACTTACTTTTCAATTTTTATTTCAGTCATTGAATCTATTTTGAGCAAATCTGAATTTGTTCTTGGGAGAAGTGCGGCAATCTGGAAATTCAACGTTACACGGCGTCCAGGATTAAAAATGTGGGCGGAGCCAAAGCAAACACGCTCCACACAAAAATCAAATTTCGAACAGTTTTTTTTCATTTATCTGGAAATCAAGCTTGAACAATTTTTTTCTCCCGAAATGTACTACAGGTCAATAAAAGCTGACAATGGAATGATCCAAACTTAACCTTGCGTTTCCAAATGAAACCTATACATAGGTACCGCAACGTGTTTCTAAAACATAAGAGTTCCGCCAAACTGTCGACAAAAATAGATTCCAGTTGTTCATATTAGCATGTTCCCAAATTTTTGTTTCAAAATGTTCAGTAATTCCCGAGTTTTGGCTGTTCAAAGTTGGCCTCCCGAAGTACTGATTTTCTCCTCGCTGGAGGGGGCGGGGCAGAGTGTGCGGGCGCGCGGCACTGAAACCCGGCAACAAAAATGTGGTGCAAGACGACTAACCGTTCGACCACACACGCGTGTCTCGTTTCGCGCCCAATTTTGACCATAGAGGCGAGCCCCCGCTGGATCGCCCAGTCGCCCAGGCTGGCGTAAAGCTCTTAAACCCAAATAACCCTCTGCATCTCTGCGTCTCTCGCCACGTGCACAACGACACTCCAGACACGCGCGGTTTAGCAGCCACGTTTTGACTATGGGTGGGCCGCGCATATTTTAGGTTTTGTTGTTGGATTTTCCGCGTGTCGGTTTTGTTTTTGTTTTTAAGTTTTTAGCGTGGCTCTTTAATTCTAGTTTTGGTTTTTCTCGAGTAGGTTTCCGTTTAGGCAATTTTTGTGTCGGAATTATTGATTTTTTTAATAAATCCGCTCTACTTTCCCATATTTTCTCGTGTGCTTTTTTTTTTATTGCGTTCTTTCGCATTTTTATTGGACCCGGGCATCTTTCGGAAAGAAAGATCCAACTTGGGGGCCGAATCGTGTCTTTTTTTAACTCTCTCGTGTATTTATTTCGCGTGTTTGTCAACTTCTTTTTGTATTGCTCTTGTAAAAAACGAAATTTGGAATAAATTTCGAAATAAGGGAGTGAACAGATAGAATTTGGCACACATCGCGAGAAAATCCGTTATTATTCGTTACTTTTGGAATAAAAGTTTCGAATTTCAGCACGTGCAACAAATATGGAGAAGATGCAAGCAAATGAAAGCAAAACGGAAGCCGAAGAAGAACCAATGCTGGAAGAGATGGGCGGCAACGTGCCGATCGTCGATGAAGAGCTGCTGCTGGGACCTGATGGAGAAGGCGTCTTGGAAGAAGACGGCTGGAGCGGCAGAAGTGAGAAGACAGCGCCGTCGTTTGTGGAGGTGCTGGACAAGATCAAAAAAGAAGAAAAGAAGAACAGCGCAAGAAAAACTCGAAGCGAGGAGGACGTGCTTCGAGGAGACTCGTCGTGGGCAGCGCAAATGGAGATGGAGGTGAGCATTAAAGATAGAAGAAAATTATTGAAAGGATGGCACAAATTTATTTTGGCAAGCGAAAAATTGGAAAAAGAAATGAAGGAAAAAATCGGATTGTTCACGACGTGTTCGTCGCGAGCAAAAAATTCGATCATCGCACCGGTTAAAAAGTTTGGAGAAGAATTGAGAGGCCGCTGGGAAGAAATTGGCGGCGAAACGTGGATAAAAGCGGTCATGACGGTGATGAGCGTACGGCAGATTGAGAACGGCATAGAGCTGGAAAAAGCGCTATTGGAAGGGGGAACACAGGAAAAAGAAGAAAATGAGAAATTGAAAAAAGACATTTTCAATTTTCAGGAGCTGCACAAGGCGGAGAAGAGAGAGCTGGAGTTGAAGGTGGAGAAGCTCGAGGAAGAATTGGATAGAGCAAGAAGAAGACTCGAGGTGGCGGAAAAGGCAGCGAAAAGCGAGAAGAAACGGGCGCTCGAAATGAAGAGTAATTTGGAGCGAGCTGCAAGTGAGTCAGATGAAAGCGATGATTATGATGAAATAAGAAAACAAATTCAGGCGCGCTCGACGAGAGCAGAAGGGCCAGGAAGGAGATGGTCGAGGAGTTCAGCGCAACCGCAGGCAAAGGATTGCAAACGGACACCGGAGACGTACAGCGCAGGTACGTCAAAATGGGATGTGGAAAGTGTAGAAGTGAAGCGAAAAGTGTCGAGTTGGCTCGAAGAGAACAGCGAGCGGCGGGGAAGTGAGGAGAGTGTGAAATTAAGGAAAAGTCAGAAGCGCGAAGAAGAGAGAAGCGAAGCGAAAAGCTGGCGCTCAAGGGAAAGTGAGAAAATGATAAAATCCACGATGATTAGTATGAGCAAAATGATGAGGTCATCGGCGATGCCGGAACCAAAAGTGTTTGATGGAATGGGGAATTTCGGAGAGTTCAGAAGAACTTTCATGATGAAATATAAAGAGGTGGTAGAGGAAGATGCGGACTTGGTCGCGATAGTAGAAGAGAAATATTTGCACGGCGCAGCAAAAATGTTGTTCCGGTCGATTGAAAATCGGTTTGGAAGGCCGATAAAAGAAGTTTTCGAGGAATTTGAGCAAAGATTGAGAAGGAGACAGGGCGATAGTAGGACCCATGCGTTGGCAGAGTTTGATGGGTTGAGACGCGGCGTGAATCAGAGGATGTGGGAATACATCCCAGAGATTGAACAATGGTCGCAGAAAGCGTACCCAAACCTGGACAAAGAATCTTTGTCGCAGATGAGGGTCACGAAGTTGATGATGGCGGTGAAAGCGGACCACAATCTACAAAATTTGCTGGTTATGAAGAGAAGAGAAACGGCTCCAGAGGAACAGTACGAGACGTTAAAAGACATCGTGCTTCAACAAGAAAATGAAAGAAGACGTGATTATAGCCAAATAAAAGTCTTCAACGGGAGCCAAGGAGTGAAAAAAGAGTATTTGTGGAGAGGAAATGAAGAGAGAAAAAATCAAGAAGCTGGAAGAACAGTCCAGAAAAGAAATGAAGAAAGGTGTGAAAGGTGTGAAAGAAGAGAGGACAATAGGAATAGCGCAAAGTGTTTTAACTGCGGAGGAAAGGGACACGTGGCAAGACAGTGCACGTCCAGACCAGTCAACCGAGTGGATAAAGATGAGAAGAAAAGTGAAAATGGGATTGTGGGAGCAGAGATGGTGGAACAGTGCGAGCTCCTAGGGCAGAGACGGAAAGTCACTATTGATAGCGGAGCAGTAGTGTCGGTAATTTCGTCAGGCGCATGGGAGCGTTTGAAAAGAGGATGCAGAGATTGGAAAGACAAGTGTGAGATGTTGGAGAAGCCGCAGTTCACGTTGATTAATGCGTCAAAGTTGTCGATGCCAGTAACCCAACAAGTACGGTTGGAAATCGAAATCCGAGGCAGGAAAGCACCGGTGGTTTTCCAAATTGTACATAATGAAATGGACTTGTTCTTGTTGGGTACAAATGCCTTCAAAACAATTGGAGTCGAGCTAAAGTGGCAAGCGGAAAGAGCAGTGGCGCGAACGGCTCAGAAATTGCGAGTACCACCGCAGACATGTGCGCAGATTTCTGTGAAGTTGGATGCAGATATGGGAGCGCAGGTTCTGCTGGAATCTAGTGAGGATTGGATGGCGAATAGTTTGTGTACGAAGAATGAAAAGGGAATTTTGATGGCGGTTGTGGCGAATTGGAAGGATCAGCCGTTGCTGATCAAGAAAAATCAGGTCTTAGGAGTTGTGTCGAGTGACTGGGAGATTTACGAGAAGGAGAACGATTTTTCCGTGAACATGATGGAATTGGATAGGAAAAAGGATACAGAAAAAATTCACATGAAGGAAAAAGTTTTAAAAATGCTGGAGGATAATGGGAATATTCCGGAAGGGAAAATTCAAGCAACGTTGGAAGAATACTGGGATGTATTTGCCGTGGAGGACAGCCAGTTGACGCAGACTGAGGTAGTCAAATGCGTGATTGAACTGGAAAAGACGGAACCAATTCGGCAAAAATGCCGGCCAGTGCCGTTGGCGTTGCAGGAGAAAGTACGGTTGATGCTAGAGGACATGGAAAAGCGGAAAATAATAAAGAAATGCACTTCACCATGGGCGAGTCCGGTGGTGTTGGTGAAAAAGAAGGATGGCACTATAAGAATGTGTGTCGACTACAGAAAGTTGAATTCAGTCATACGACTGAACGCACACCCCCTGCCACACATCGAGTCGACATTGCAAGCGCTGGGTGACAAGAAATGGTTCACGACATTAGATTTGATGGCGGGATATTGGCAGATACCGATGGAAGAAGGATCGAAGGAAAAGACAGCGTTTACTGTTTTGAATGAACAGTTCCAATTTGAAGTGATGCCGTTTGGGTTGGCGACGAGTCCGGCAATTTTTCAAGCAGCTATGGAGCAGGTGCTTGGTGAACTGCTGGGAAAGAGTGTGTTCGTGTATATTGACGACATATTGATTGCGAGTGAAACAGAAGAAGAACACGCTAAAGACTTAGCGAAGGTTTTGGGGAGAATTAGAGAGTGGGGTCTGAAGCTGAAGGCACAGAAGTGCAAAATTGCCCAAAAATCGGTCGAATATTTGGGACACGTGGTTGACCAGAATGGAATCCACACAGACGGGAAAAAAGTGGAGAAAATGGAAAATTTTCCGATACCGAAGGATAGAAAGGAATTGCATTCATTCCTTGGATTATGCGCGTATTATCGAAATTTTGTGTTGAATTTCGCGGATATCGCGGCTCCGCTTACACCGTTAACGTCACCGAAAATCGCATGGAGGTGGACAGAGGAACAACAAAATGCGTTCGAGGAGCTGAAAAGAAGAATGACATCTGCCCCAGTGTTGGCGCAGCCAAATGTTGAAGAAGCAAGAAGTTTTGCAAGACCGTTTTGCATATTTACGGATGCGTCGAACAGAGGAATAGGTGCCGTGTTGGCCCAAAAAGGAGACGATAGCCAATATCATCCAATTGCGTTCGCTTCGAAAGCGTTGACGTCAGCGGAGAAAAATTATCACGTAAGTGATAAAGAAGCATTGGCAGTGTTGTTTGCAACCAGACGGTTCAAACACTTCATATTCGGGTGTCCAACGACTGTGTATACGGATCACAAACCGTTGACTAGTTTGTTCAAGGCGAAGAACTTGGCGGATAGGCTGTTACGATGGTCTTTGGAGATGCAAGATTTTGCGCTCAACATAGTGTATCTGAAAGGCAAAGCGAACGCGGTAGCAGATGCGTTATCACGAGGTGGAGCACAAGAAATAGACGAAATGAAAGAAGCGAATGAGCAGGCACGAATGGATATTGAGAGAGTGGTTAATATGGTAGAAAAAGTAGAAGAAGAGGAAAAAGAAAGAACAAGTTGGAGAGGACTCCTGGAAAAGGACCTACGGTGGAAAAGTATAATTGAAAAGCTCGAAAAGGGAGAGAAGGAAGGAACAGTGGAAGTTCCAGAAGAAGGGCAGCGAGACGTGAGAGAGTTCATGTTGGTGGAAAAGGAGTTGGTTTTGGTGAACAAATACGGAGGGATGATGAGAGTGGTGCCAGAAGAGAAAAGGAGAGAAGTGTTTCAAGAAGCGCATGCAGGTCCGTTTGCAGGACATTGGGGAGCAGATAAGGTGGTGGCGATGTTGGAAAAGAAAATCTGGTGGCCGAAGATGAAGGCGTGGATCACGAAATGGTCTAGAGAATGTCAACAATGCTTGTGCGGGAACGCAAAGAAAATTTTGACATCACCATTGACACCAATAGAAGCGAGCGAACCATTGGAAATTGTGGCACTCGATTTGTTGGATTTGGGAAGAAGTAGTAATGGAAACAGATATGCGTTGACAGTTATCGATTTGTTTAGTAGATACGCGAGCGCGTGTGCTATTCCGGACAAAAAAGCAGAGACGGTTGCAAAAGCGTTCGCAGAAAATTGGATGCTCAGCGAAGGAAGGATTCCGAAAGCGATTCTAACGGATCAGGGTCTCGAGTTTGCAAACGCAGTGTTCGAGAAGTTGGCGAAAATGTCAAATATCAGATTGATAAGAACAAAAGGATATCACTCTAGGATGAATGGAGCGGTGGAACGATTCAATAGAACGATTCAGACGGTTCTGAAGAAAGTCTCTATCATTCCGACAGAATGGGATGAGAAACTTCAGTATGCAGTTTTTGCATACAACACGTGCAAACATGAAGCTACGGGAGAGAGCCCGCACTTCATAATGTATGGGAGAGATGCACGGATTCCGATGAAGTCGGATCCAGAAGAACAGATCGGGAGGTATCAGGTGGACGTGGACGAGTACAAATATCGTCACGCAGAACAAATGAATACGGCACATGACGAGGCAAGAGCGCATGTGAAAAAGGAGCAAGAAAAAGCCAAGAAGTGGTTCGATGAGAAAAATAAAGTGGAGAAGATAAATTTTCCAGTAGTGGGAGATCGGGTACTTGTAAAAATTCCATCGGAAAAGTTGGGTGCAAGAAACCCGAAACTGGTGAACGAATGGCAAGGGCCATATAGAGTAGTGTCTGTTACGAGGAATTCGGCAGAGGTAGTGCTGATTGGAGGAGATAAAAGAATCTGGGTGCCTTGGGAACAGATTAGAATAGTGCCAAAAGAGGTACCAGAATTGGTAATTGAGACTAAAGCTAAACGCGGAAAGCGGGCAGTGAGAAATGTGAACCATGTACAGCGTGTAACGGAAATGAAAGACCGTGTGAAAAACAAGGAGTTTTTCAGATCGATTATTCGAGATGGTTGCCGATGTACAGCGAAATGTACAGAAATTTTGGACGGATGCGAGTACCAGTCAGCGGACGAGTTGTCAATGGCGTTGGCAATCCGTGGGAAAGGAATATCCCCGGAAAACCAGATGCTGGCGGTGAAATCGAGCGAAGCGATAAGGGAGCGCTCTGAAGGCCACAAAGAGGAGGCACTAAGACGATTCTCGAGAAGATGTAAGAGTATGGCAGAAGCGGTGATGATTGGTGAAGTGGATGATGATTGGATCGCAGTGGCAGGAAAGCTAAGAGAAGAGATAGAGTGGCTCTTGCGACCAAAGAAGACGGTGATTCGAAACCAGCACATTATTCTGGCGGCGCCCAGAACCGTTGGTCGGGATGAGCTGGTATTCGAGGTACGCAGCCATGCTTTGGAGAAGTGGCCGGAAGGCTACGACCTCTCAAAAGTACAAGAAGTCGTCATCCTTGTTCGGTTGACTATGGACGAAGGACACAATGCGCGAGTCAGAGACTGCGCAAAACGACTGCAACAGGTGGGAAAGAAAGTCTCCGTGGTCCCGTGCGGATACGATTGTGTGTACGGAGACATCGCAAAAATCCAGGAGATGTGGAGCGAATGGAATAATATTGGTGTGGTGTTACCACTGAAGCCGACGGGTACCAAAATGACGCCGTTGATATCGTTAGCGCCACCGGAAGGAGCGAATCGCACACAACTAGCGAAATTTTTGGAGATGGCGATTGGAGAGACAGTTCTGGTGAAAAAGTTGTGCGAGAGCAAATTGGGAGGACTGCAGGAGCCAGGAAGGAAGCCAATGTCAGAGCTGAAGCCGGAGATAAAATACGCAAAGCGAGGACGATTCGAGCCGAATATCTGATGAAGCGGCGAAGATAAGTTGTATAATTATTGTTGAGTGTTATTTATCTATTTATTGAGATATAGGAATTAGAGTAGGAGAACTTTTTTGTTGATTTGTTAGGGTAACGTTCTGGGTAAAAGTGTCCATATTGTGAGCGAGAACGCCATATCCGGTCGGGGTCCGGACTGTTTGTCGGGGGGAGAGTCGCCCAGGCTGGCGTAAAGCTCTTAAACCCAAATAACCCTCTGCATCTCTGCGTCTCTCGCCACGTGCACAACGACACTCCAGACACGCGCGGTTTAGCAGCCACGTTTTGACTATGGGTGGGCCGCGCATATTTTAGGTTTTGTTGTTGGATTTTCCGCGTGTCGGTTTTGTTTTTGTTTTTAAGTTTTTAGCGTGGCTCTTTAATTCTAGTTTTGGTTTTTCTCGAGTAGGTTTCCGTTTAGGCAATTTTTGTGTCGGAATTATTGATTTTTTTAATAAATCCGCTCTACTTTCCCATATTTTCTCGTGTGCTTTTTTTTTATTGCGTTCTTTCGCATTTTTATTGGACCCGGGCATCTTTCGGAAAGAAAGATCCAACTGCCCGCATTCTTTTAAAATGTATATTCTGACACGTTTCAGACTTTCAGGTCCAAAAAATCAACCTTTTCAGATATCGCCGACGTAGTTATTTTAGATTTTTTAAAATCATTCGATAGTAAATTTTCTGCAGAATCGAATGATGATATAATGGGTTCGTGGCGGAGTGACATTTCGCGTGAAACTGGGAGAAAAAAAATCTCTTAATTTCTTCTGTTATAATGGATTCGTGACGGAGTGACAATAAACGTGAAACTGGGAGACAAAAAATCTCTTCATTTTTTCGAATAAAAACGTGAAAAAAATTTTAAAAAAAAATGAAGAAATAACTAAAAAAAAATGAAGAGATTTTTCCGTCTCCCAGTTTCACGTAAAATGTCACTCCGTCACGAAACCATTATATTTCTTCATTTTTTCGAATTAAAACGTGAAAAAATTGTCACTCTGCTACGAATCCATTATAGTAACTCGCGTGACAGAGACCTCCATAATAGAGAACAAAGCAAAAAACTTGAATTTTTCAAAAACTATTAGGCTGACAAAAAAGTTTTCCGAAAAATTTCGCAATTTTATTTTTTTATCAACTTTTTTTCCTAGCATGATCAATCAACAATATATTGACCATCATTAGTCACAACTGTGAGCCATCGCTCGGGGAGGTCGTCGATGCCCTTCTTCCAGAACGCGACGGACTGCGAGTCGAAGAAGTCGAACACTGCCATTTTGAGGTCTTCGTACTTCGCGAAACGCTTCTCTTTCAGGAACAGCTTGAGCGGTCGGAAGAGGTGATAATCAGAAGGCGCGACGAGGGCGAGCGAGGCAAGATGATTGGAGTAGGTAGTAGCATTGACCGTTCTCCCTTGCGGGAGCAACTCGTAGTACAGCATGTCCTTCGCAGGAAAGCAAACATTTCTTCTCGTGAAGATTGGCCTTCGGCTGCACTGGCGGCTCTTCCCCACGAGGAATCCAGACAGCGCGGCGAGTGTCGTTATTGTAGAGTACCCAGCTCTCCTCCCCTCTAACAAGGTCCGCCAGAAACTCTTTCCTTTGTGGGGTCAGAAGAAGAGACTGACAGGCCGTCACACGAGCCTGTATCTGGTAGGGAGAGAGAGCATGGGGTACCCATCTCGCCAGCACTCATCGGTAACCGAGATCGTGAAGATGATTGCTGATGGTTTGGTGACTGCAGCCAAGCATAGTCTCCAGCTCTCGCGTAGTTACATCTGGCCTCTCCTTCACGGCGTCGCGTAGCAGGTCGTTGTTCGGGGCGGTAGGTCTGCCACAGCGGTCGTTGTCTTCGAAACATTTTTCTCTCGATTGAAAACGAGCAAACCAATTAAGCACGGTGCGATCGGTGACGGTGGTCTCGCCAAAGACTTTGCTAATCTTAGTGACCGTCTCAGCTGCCGGAGTGCCACAGCTCCACTCGTAGAAGATGATCAGTCGAAGTTGGGGTCGAGAGAGATCGTCCATGGCTGCTCGAACAGGAAACACGCGCGCCATATATAGGTATGGGGGAGAAGTTTCTTGAAGGTTCTATGCAATAATACAACAGTCTAGTGCCCTAAGCTCCGGAACTTTCTTTGGCGCGAATTTCAAAATTTTCGGAAAAAAAACTTTTTTGCCAGCCTAATACTTTCATACTTTCAGGTCAAAAAGTGTTTTTAAATGTCTCAAATGATTTAAAATTTTGTACACCTAATTTCGAAGATCTCCTTTATCGATTTCGACAATAAAAAAAATGGGGTCATCGCTGAAAATTATCAGATATTTTTGGTTGTACTTTGGAGACGTCCAGAAGGCTTGCCGTTGTAGATAGTGGAGATCTGATGCAAAAATCGAATTCTCCGTATAAAAATCTATCAGAAAACTTATAAACAAGCCGTGACAGAGACCTCCATAGATAATTTTAGAACGTTTTTCTGATCGTCGTTTCAGTTTTTTGAAAATTTCGCCTGAAAATTGACATTTTCAGTCAAATCTAATATCACAAATCAATTATGCGTGAAAAATTACGTATGAAAACATTCTCGTATGCATAATTATATTCATAGTATTCAGGCTACTGGAGCGCAAACTCTAAAAATAAAAGCGAGGGGAAACAATTGAAAGGCTCCGTCCACTCCTTTTGCGGTGCCTACCTATACAGGGTGAAAGAACACTTTATGGGGGGCTCAAACCACTTTTTAATTTTAGCAAAAAACAAATGGAAGCCGAGAAAATGCGCTCTAAAGTTTCAATTTTTCACGTGCGAATTTGTGACCGCAGTTGGGAGTCATCATTACATTTCTTCTCGTGAAGATTGGCCTTCGGCTGCACTGGCGGCTCTTCCCCACGAGGAATCCAGACAGCGCGGTGAGTGTCGTTATTGTATTATGGATTCGTGAATGAGCGACAAAACGCGGTGAATTGTGGGGCAAAAGTTTGCTGGTCTCGCCACGATTTTGACCGACTACGGTTAGCGCGAAAAATATTTTTTCTTCTTTTGTTTTTAATAAAAACGCGATTTTTTGCCTTTTGACTAGCATTTTTTTCACTATTAACATTTTTTGTGTAACCTGGAATGGGTAATTTCGTTTCAAAAACACATTTTGTTGAGAAAAAACTATGAAAATGCGTTTTATATTAAAAAAAAAAGAAAAAAATATATTTTCGCGCTAACCGTAGTCTGTCAAAATCGTGGCGAGACCAGCCATCTTTTGCCCCACAATTCACTCGGTTTTATCGCTCATTCACGAATCCATAATAGAGTACCCAGCTCTCCTCCCCTGTAACAAGGTCCGCAGAAACTCTTTCCTTTGTGGAGTGAAAAGAAGACACATTCACACTCTGACCTCTGCCCCTCTCACTCTCTCACCTCGTTCCTATATAAGGTGACATTTCCCTTATGGACCTATTCAGTACAGGAAAAAAACCGATTTTCGCGGTTTTTTTCCCTATGCAAAATTGAGGAAAAAGGACAAAAACTACAGTATTCGGAGGTTTTTTGACGTAAACAACTTATGGTGTCGAGCCCAGCCGATGAAATAACTCTATGCGCCTTTAAATTTCAACCAAATTCCCATTGAAAATTAAAAACGCATTGCATTTTTCACTGCCGGGTCTCGACGCGATGGTTTTTTTTTCCGGCCGTTTTCTTAATCTTTAAATCTTGTTAATGCCCGCATCACTTGTAAATATGATAAAAACATAGGCGTAGCCGCTCATAAAAGGCCAATATCATTACTGTAGTACAATGGATTCGTAGTGACAATTTTTTTCACGTTTTTATTCAATTGAAGAAATAACTGAAGAAATGAAGAGATTTTTTGTCTCCCAGTTTCACGTGAAATGTCACTCCGCCACGAATCCATTATAAATTAGTTTTTGCCCAAACTTGAGAAATAACACTCTCTCGCTCACTTTTTTTTTTTGAAACAGATAATTAAAATCCATTTTTCAGCATTTTCTTGTTCGCTTTTTTCAAAAATCGCTCTGTTGAATGGAAGTAAAAAATTCTAGAATGTTTTTGAAACAAAGTTTACCAAAATTGGCCAATAATTACTTTTACGCTGTCAATTTTTTGTTTTTCTTTCTTTTTTGCCGACAATTTTTAGTCATAGTTTTGAATTTTTGTGTTGAAATCTTTTTTTCGAGTCAAGGATCGTTCTGGAATACGGGATTCAATCAAAATTTCTAATTTTCAGAAACGTTTTGGCACTTCAATCAACAATGAAAAAGAAAAAAAAAATTGAATTTGTATGTGATTGGCGTGTGACATCGGCGTGACACTGACGGCGATGTGACAAGCGCGCTCTATTGACCAATTTCTCTGGTTTTTGAAGAGAGTCTCCCGCAAGGTGCAGTGCGCGTTGTAAAGCGGAGCCAGACAAGAAATAGATTATGGCCTTATTGATTTTGTGCATCTTCATTTTTGTCAAACTTTCCGCAATAAATGCAGAAACATTTTTTTTTTTTTGCATAAATGAATAAGGCAATAAATTGCAAGATTCACAAAATTAATAACCAAATTATTGTGTTTTCAATCGAGTTGCAGCATGAGAACGAGATAAGACATGTTTTGTCTGCTTCTCTTCGAATCGAACTGTGTTTGCGTGGTCGCGCGAAAAAAAGTGGGCGGAGTCACGCGTTCTCATGTCGCAAGTCTATTGAAAAAACAATAATGTCAGTTAAAAACATCAAATCCTCACCTGCTCAATACCTTCCTTGGAAACAATAGAATAAGGCCCAGATAGTTTAGATTTTTCAGCTACCGACGTCATCAATTGAGTGAGTTCAAAGAGACACTTCGAGAACACATCACAATGCTTTACCATGTGCCTATATCATTATTATCTTATTAGGTTGGCCAATAAGGCGCCGGAAATTCTGGAGTCTATTGTTTGACAGTTTGTTTCTGGTTCCAGTGATTGTTTTTCAAAAACGGTTTTCTCGCATCCGATGGATTATTAAAGTCGCTTGTTGTTGATTTTAGCTTACATAACCTCCTTCTTTTATTCGCGAAAAACGCAGCTCGCTCTAGTATCAAAGATGTCATTTCACGACTTTCATGGCATTTTTAAAAATATTAGGTCGTCGAAAAAATAATTGACTATTTTTCTGTTACACATAAATTTTTTCCGAGCCGTTTCCTTTCGGTTTTTATTTTATATTTATATACATTTCGTCTCTCTTTATGCATGCGCATGTTCAGATTTCAGGTAATTGCCGAAATGGTTCTGTTTTCTTTACAAGTTGCTGCAAGGAAACTCTGCAGCCGAAATTCATTGAAAAATTAATCATGTGATAGGCGGTGACACCTTTCAATACGGTACAGTCAAGTTCTGGTCCAAACGTTTCAAGAATGGAGAATTTGATCTCGAAAAAAGGCCAATTCTTGATTACCAAGTCTGTGAGTAGAAGAGGAAAAAGAAAAAGAGCTTGAGGGAGAACCAAAATCCAGTGCTCGTGAAGTTGCGTCAAGTGTTGGACTTCTCAAAGACATCGCCGTCTTCGTCAAATTCTCCCTCTTACCCCACGATTTGACCGATCAGCAAAAAAGGATCAGAAGTGACAGAAAAAATGCATTCTTCGCTTTATTCTTTGGGCAGCCAAAAAAGCAAAAAATGGGGGCCCCGATGGTATTTTTCGCTGGTGTTTTCTCGGCCAGCAGTCTGTGTTTTTCATCCCGCATCGTGATTTCGGGTTGATTTACGCAGATTTTTTCGACATTTAAACGCGCTGATAAATTTTTAAGAGATTTCGATGAATTTTATTGCTGCTTCCTCATGTAATTTCAGGTTTTACTTTTGAATTCGATGACTGAAAGGATTTTTTTGAGGAAAGTATTTTTATAGGACCTTTAATTGGCCCATACTCCCATGGGTCATAAAAATAGGGGGCATCGTGCTCAAAGGGGGCAAAGTCTCAAAGGGGGCACCGTCTCATAGGAGACATTTGCAGCTGTCTCATAGGGGTCATTTCAACAAGTCTCATAGGGGGCATTTAGCTGAATGCTCAGAGGGGGCACATAAAATCTCATAGGGGGCATCGAGACTATTTGTTTGGTGATAACTTATTTTAAATTCATTTTTCTGTCAATGAAGGCTGCGATTTTTGACGATTTTCTCGCTTGTTTCCAAAAACTATCAAGCCTGCTGCGCCTTCCTAAACTGACTGTTCATGCATTTCTTTGGTTACAACATATCGGCACTGGGGTATGAGGAGGAAGTGAGTAAACGCGCCCGGTAGCACACACGCAACGCATCCAAATAAGGCCCAAAAATAAAAAAGTGCGCGAAAAATTTCGCATTATCGGAGACAAAAACCAACGCGCGCGAAATAATTTTGAATAGAGTTTCTTAATTTTCACGATTTTGCTTTGGTTTTTCTCCGATAATGTGAAATTATTCGCGCGCGCTTTTTTATTTTTTGGGCCTCATTTGGATGCGTTGCGTGTGTGCGTCCGGGCGCGTTTACTCACTCCCTCCTCAGACCCCATCGGATCAACTTGTATTTTTTAAACCATATTTTCTGAACTGCACCGTCCAGGCTGTATCATACCGAAGAAAGCGGCAATATTTGGACATGACATGGTTTTGAGGTTATTCTATTGTCGGCCCGCCAAAATGGTCGAACGCGCTCCGCTGAACTCAACGCTATGCGATTTTCGTTTTGGTCTCCAAATTATTTTATTTCACGTGTAAATTCATCAGCCTCGCTTTACGGCACTTTTCAATTTTCAACAGTGTGCGTTTTTTTTTAAACGGAAAATCAAATTTTAACTGCAAATCGTTGCGGATACGTCATTTTCCGTTGAAAAAAAGGAATACAACTAGAATTCGAGTTAATATTGCAAGTGCCACGCGGTTTTACAAGGATTTTGCAGTAGAGCGAGGTTGATGATGTATTCGCCGACTATACTAAAATAAAAAAATACAAGTTGTAACCAAAGAAATGCATGAACAGTCAGTTTAGGAATGCGCAGCAGGCTTGATAGTTTTTGGAAACAAGAGAGAAAATCGTCAAAAATCGCAGCCTTCATTGACAGAAAAATGAATTTAAAATAAGTTATCACCAAACAAATAGTCTCGATGCCCCCTATGAGATTTTATGTGCCCCCTCTGAGCATTCAGCAAAATGCCCCCTATGAGACTTGTTGAAATGACCCCTATGAGACAGCTGCAAATGCCCCTATGAGACGGTGCCCCCTTTGAGACTTTGCCCCCTTTGAGCACGATGCCCCCTATTTTTATGACCCCTGGGAGTATGGGCCCCTTTAATTTACTTTTTCCACTGTTTTTCATTGTAATTTCAGATATCTGTTGACTCTGTGTCGTAAAATATTATTTCATTATTATTGAGAAAACAAAAACATTGCAACGCAGTGTTTGAGTACTTTTGAAATTCAAACGAAAATTGGAACATTTCTCTTCGTTTGCCATGCTATTCCTTTCATTGCCGTTTGAATTTTCAAAAGTACGCAAACACCAATTTTCTTTTGCAATTCTTTTGTTTTCCCAATACTGCTATCTCTAAACAAGCAAATTCAGATGCGCATATGCTTCGAGACAACCTACACTCCGTCCAATAATGATAGGACCCCCCTTGATTTTTGACGTTCTGGCAAAACTAAGAAAGTTATAAAAAATCTGTGAATGCCATTCGATTGAGAATCCAAAATAACCCCAGGCCCCAATTTTTCATGATTCTACCATGTTGCGTCCCCGCACACCACTAAAAAGTCACTTTTTCGACCGTCCAATAATGATAGGACCACCTGAGATTTTGGGCGGGCCGGTGATTTTTTCGAGCGGTTTTCACTAAAATAAGTTGTTATTTTCATGTTTTATCTGTTTTAAACTATTTTTCATCTTATTTTATTCACTATTATAGAGTTTCGACAGTAATTTAGTGTCATGTGTAACGCAACTTTTTGAATGATATCAATTCAAAGGGTTTCAAACCCTTGATTTGGGTGAGCTGTGTACCGTAATCAGGTTCGTGGAAGAAGCCTGATGTGCAGGTACAGTAATAAAAATTTTAAAACAAAATATAGTCTTAAAAGTGCCCTACCAAGTTAGTCATTTGTTTATTATCTCATCATGGGCCGATCTTCACTCCTCACTGTTGCTGAGCAAGCACAGATTTCCGTGATGCACCAACTGGGATCTTCTCTTCATATGATTTCTCGTTATGTGAAAAAGAGTCGAAGCGCTATTACTGCGTCGCGAGAACCTGTCAGAGCAGAGCGCGCGACGCTGCTGTGGCAAGGTGCGCGACGCTGCTGTGGCGCTGCTGTGACTCGGCTGTGACCACCACTTTTCGCGGCGAGACCACAGCGCTCCGCTCTGACTGCTTTTCGCGACGCAGTAATATCCGCTCTTATTTGAACAATCCCCTCTACTACGGCAAGAAGAAATCTACTGGAAGACCAAGAAAAGTTCGGGTCGTCTCCAATTCTCCAAAGAGCCTCAACGACATTCGTGCGGAGCTCAATCTTTCTGTTTGTAAGCAGACTGTGCACAATGCAATCACAAGAAGTGGAACGATTGTTTGACAGAACATAACGAGAAATCATATGAAGAGAAGACCCCAGTTGGTGCATCACGAAACTCTGTGCTTGCTCAGCAACAGTGAGGAGTGGAGATCGGCCCATGATGAGATAATAAACAAATGACTAACTTGGTAGGGCACTTCAAAGACTATATTTAGGGACCGCAACGAGTTATCCAAAAGTCAAAATTTCCGAATATTTTTGGTTGGAATGTGTTCTTTGGCTCAATATGAGTACGCTGTCAAATTTTTTTCAAAAAATGTTCGGTAATTCTCGAGTTATACCATCCCAAAGTAGCATTGTTTTCTCCCAAGATTTGCATGAGGCGGGCCGTCGAGACGCGAGAAAAGAGACGCCGACAGAGCGAGAGTGAGCGAGAGACAACACAAAATGGAGAGAGGTGAGGGGGACTGTATTCTCCACCGCTGCTTGCGCGATCAGCATTTTCAACGGAAAACGGTATTTTTCGCACAGAAATCGGCTCGAAAAAAAAATCGGAAACTAGCCACAATATTAATTTTTACATGGTTTTGTAGCAAATTTTACGCTGAATCTGTATATGAAAAATTAGCCGCGTGCTCCATATTTGCGACCTTCAAATTCTCAAAAAACTGAAGTTTTGGGTGAACATGCTTCATTCAAATGTACATAAAATTGCTCCAAGTGAGTCAAGTGCTCTATATTTTTGTATTTAAGCTCTAAGAGGGTTTATCTTTGTATTCCACAAATAAAAAATTAGGGTCGTCGCTGACATTTTTCTAGAATTTTTCCTTGAAGTTTGACAAGCTTTAAAAAAAATCGGAAACTAGCAGGACTGAAACTGATTTCAGAAATGAATTCCCCATATCTTAAACTATCTGTATATTGAAAATTAGCCGCGTGCCCCGGTAAAATCAACCAGACGGGTCAAAAAAGTGAGCTCAATTTTTGTTTTCTCCTTTTTCTGAGAAAACTATGCATTTTCATGTAAAACCAACTTGTTCATTAGATTCAGCATGGCCGATTACATCTAAAGAGATAGTTTTGAGTATCATACTTCAATCCGGGGGCTCCTTACAGGCCTGTAAACATGCGCGCGCGAACTGGGGAGAAAAATCGTCTGACTCCGCCCACCCCTTTGCGCTCCCTAACTATATTTTGTTTTAAAATTTTTATTACTGTACCTGCACATCAGGCTTCTTCCACGAACCTGATTACGGTACACAGCTCACCCAAATCAAGGGTTTGAAACCCTTTGAATTGATCTCATTCAAAAAGTTGCGTTACACATGACACTAAATTACTGTCGAAACTCTATAATAGTGAATAAAATATTGTGTTTTCAATCGACTTGCGACATGAGAACGCGAGACTCCGCCCACTTATTTGTGCGCTACATGTCTGCGTCTCTTCAAATATCACTGTGTTCGCGTGGTCGCCCTCAAAAAAGTGGGTGGAGTCTCGCGTTCTCATGTCGCAAGTCGATTGAAAACACAATAAGATGAAAAATAGTTTAAAACAGATAAAACATGAAAATAAAAACTTATTTTAGTGAAAACCGCTCGAAAAAATCCCCGGCCCACCCAAAATCTCAGGTGGTCCTATCATTATTGGACGGTCGAAAAAGTGACTTTTTAGTGGTGTGCGGGGACGCAACATGGTAGAATCATGAAAAATTGGGGCCTGGGGTTATTTTGGATTCTGAATCGAATGGCATTCACAGATTTTTTATAACTTTCTTAGTTTTGCCAGAACGTCAAAAATCAAGGTGGGTCCTATCATTATTGGACGGAGTGTATTGATGAGGATTTTGTGGAACGCGTGCCATTCACCTGGAACACTTTTTTCATTAAGATAAATGTTTCTCCTGAAATGTATTAATAGAACATTTATAATCAATGAGAAAGATAGGAAAAACTGAGTTGATAGAGAAGGATGTATTATTCTCAGTACGGAGCGCTGCAAACGCGCTCCCTTCGCACAGTGGTGGACGCGGCCACGTTGGCGACGAGAGAGTGCAGAAAATTGAGAGAGTCGTGGCCGATGTTTTGCTCTGATCTCTCTAAACCTCACTCCCAATGCATACTAAATTCTTTGTTCGATTGGAGCGAGTAGCGCTTTATACAGAGTATATTTTACCAGCAAGTGAAGTCAAAGCACTCCGAAAACGGGGTTACCATCAGTATTATTGTGTTTTCAATCGACTTGCGACATGAGAACGCGGGACTCCGCCTTTTTTTTTGTGCGCGACCACGCGAACACAGTGATATTTGAAGAGACGCAGACAGGTAGCGGACAAATAAGTGGGCCGAGTCTCGCGTTCTCATGTCGCAAGTCGATTGAAAACACAATAACTGTAATGAATTAATTGGTTCATAGATTTTTATGAAAAATAATAATGCATTATTTTTACAAAAATAGCCAAAAGAAATCAGAAATTACAAGAAAAACAGTTGATAAAGTAAATCAAAGGTCCTATAAAAGATACTTTCCTCCAAAAAATCCTTTCAGTCATCGAATTCAAAAGTAAAACCTGAAATTACATAGGGAAACAGCAATAAAAACCGTCGAAACATCATCCGAAGTTGAGGTACAGTCAAAATCACCCCGGTTCGTATACTTTTGCACGGCACTGTACTAGGACTGTCTAAATGGCTCCGCGACATCTCGAAACCGGACATCTCGAAACCGCGACATCTACAGGGTGGCCGATAAGTATAGGACGCTCGCTTTCAGCGTTCCCTGGCACGGTGCCAAGGGATATTTTCGAAAAATTTCGAAACTTTTCGAAAGTCCAGAGACTATATAAGTAAGCTTCTCAGTCATTTGTTCTCACTTCTCCATATCGCCGAGCTATGAAAAGTTCTCCTCATCGTCCTTCCATTGAACTCTTGTTCAAGAGAGGCCTCGGAAGTGCTGAGATCGCTCGACGCCTTCAAATTTCGTCTTCGACGGATCGAATTCTTCGACGGCACTTTGCTGGTGGTCCATTTATCCTTCAACAAGACTGGGCACCGTCCCATGGCTCGAGATCGACATTGGCCGTCTTGGAGGCGCATTTCCCTGGATTCCTGGACAAGAACTTGTGGCCTGCTTCCAGCCCGGATCTCAATCCGATGGATTTCAGCGTTTGGGGCATGTTGGAAGGGAAGATCGCGGGAAAAGTTTTTGCTACTGTCGATGACTTGAAGGCCGCTCTCGAGGTAGCATGGGCTTCGATCGACGACGGATACCTGCGGCGCACTGTCAATTCGGTGAAGAAACGTTTGAGAGCCTGTGTCAAAGCTCGTGGATCCAACTTCGAAATTCTCTTGTAAAATCAAATTTTCTGCTTATTTTTTGTTGTTTAATAAAGGTTGTTCTCGAAAAATCCTCAAATTGAAAAAATGGGAGCACTTTCAAAACGTCCTATACTTATCGGCCACCCTGTAGAAACCGCGTTAACAGGGGGAGGGTGGTTGAAAAGAGAGGTAGGAATTAAAAAATTTTTTTTTCATAATTCAATGACTATTCAACAAAAAATCGAAAAGTGCAAGATTTGAGCATCATTTCTTTGGCGACCGCCAAAAAAAGTTTACAGTACGCAAACTGCACCTTGCATCAGAGGCAGGGGTGGGACCAAAAAAAATGTTTTTTCGGTCATTTCTTTTGCATTTTTTGGGTGAAACAAAAAAATTTGGTTTGTTCATGCATGTAAGAAAAAAAGTTTTTTATTTAAGCCGCGGAGGCGCAAAACAATGCCTGTATGAACAAAAACTTAGCCGGGATATGCTCTGAATTGACAAAAAATCTCTAATTTTCAACGAAAACTTTGGAAATTTCCATTCAGCTCGCAGAAATACTATTTTTTTTTCCCTGTAAACGTGTTTCGAGAGAGGGTGCCGAAACACGAGACGCACACATCGATGCAAGCGCGCTCTATTGTCAATTTTCTCTGCTTTTGAAAACCAATCTCTCGGTCAGGAGTGGGAGAAAAACAATTTCACAAAAAAAAAAAATTTGTTTGTCCTTAAAAATTGAAAAAAAAATGTTTGTCCCCAAAAAAAGTATCAAAACAATTTTGTTTCCTCAAAAAAAAGCAGAAACAAAAAAATTTTGTTCAAAAAAATAATATAAAAAATTGTATTTCTGCGAGTTGAATGGAAATTTTCCAAAGTTTTCGTTAAAAATTAGAGATTTTTTGTCTATTCAGAGCATATCCCGGCTAAGTTTTCTTTCATACAGGCATTGTTTTGCGCCTCCGCGGCTTAAATGAAAAACTTTTTTTTCTTACATGCATGAACAAAACAAATGTTTTTGTTTCAACCAATTAAAGCAAAATAAATGACCGAAAAAACATATTTTTTGGTCCCACCGCTGCCGGTGCAAGGTGCGAACAATGAATTTCACATGCATTTCGCGTGTGGTTTATGGTACGTCCAAAGTAAAAAAAAAGCGCGCGCTTGTAAACATGTTTACAATTATTTTTTTGCTTGTTTGGCGGTAAACAACAAAGACAAAGACGCAAAAACAAAGTTACTTTGGACGCCTCTTTTCGTCTTTTTTTGCGCTTTTTTTTTACTTTGGACGTGCCATTAGAGAAATCAAAGCGAAACATCGGCAACGCTTTCTCAGTTTTCTGCACTTTTTCGTCGCCAACGTGGCCGCGTTCTCCACTGTGCAAAGAGAGCGAGTTTGCAGTGCTCCGTACTGAGAATATTGAGAGTGAACAGCCGAGGCCGGCCGTAAGCCGCGGCTTTTCCGGCCGGCATTTTGACAGCTTATGGTCAGAAAGCATTTAAAACAAAGTACTACCTTTCTTTCAGTGCTTGAGCTTCAGAAACTGTATTCATATTGGATAGCTCAATAAAACTTCCGTTTTTTCTTCTCTTTGCACATGTAACAATGTGAAGATAAACCTAAAATTAAAAAAAATTGTATTCATATTGATGCCCGCAAAAATGGTCAAACGCGCTCTGCTGAACTCAACGCTATGGGGCACGGTGTCCCGGACGGGAAAAGCGCCGCTAGAGATAACTGCTGGCGCATCTTTCGTTCTCTCTCCCTCCCCACCTCAGCGCAGCTGTTTTTTCAACTGGAATTTGTTTCTTTTTTGATTTTCAGCAAAACTAGACCACTTTTTGAAAATCTGTAATTAAAATATATTTTTCAGATGAAATGCTTCATTTTTATTACAAAAACAACACGATTGGTGCAGAATTGTCGGAGGAGATGCATTTTAAAATAAGTGGTACAGAATTTTACTAAAAACTTAATTTTCTGCAACATAATAATGCATTTTAAATGTCTCCCTTGTGCAGAATGTTCTCCCGAACATTTTAATACCATGACCAGCTCGAAACGTGCGAACTCGGTTTTTTTCTCGGTGTTTCAAAATTTTAAAATGCATCTTCTCCGTCAATTCTGCACCAGTCGTGATGTTTTTGTAATCAAAATGAAGCATTTCATCTGAAAAATATATTTTAATTACAGGATTTCAAAAAGTGGCCTAGTTTTGCTGAAAATCAAAAAAGAAACAAATTTCAGTGGAAAAAATAACTGCGTTGAGGTGGGGAGGGAGAGAGAAGAGAGTGCAGACAGTTGAAGACATTTTTCCACTTTGGGACACCGTGTGGGGTGTTCATTTTGGTCTCAAAATTGTTTTTTTTTTTCACGTTGAATTTATACGTGAAATGAAATAATTCGGTGACCAAAATGAAAATCGCATAGCGTTGTGTTCAGCGGAGCGCGTTTGACCATTTTGGCGGGCCGATAATAAATAAATTATTACCTTCGTCAATTTGCTGCCATTTGCTATTGAATGCCCGTTTTCGGTCAGTTGAGCATATGCTAGAACAACAGCAGTTTGATTTGGAGAAGAATATAACTTTTCGTGGATGTAACCCTCCACTACAAGTTTTCTAACGAGTCGCATCGCATCGTGCTCAGCCATGCCTTTCCCTTTTCCATAAAATCTCAGTTTTGTATGTCCCAACTTTATAGCCTGCTCATTTGATTTTTTTCCGAGAATTCCTCGGTACAATTCGGATACATACCTATAATAAAAACGATAATTTTAAATATGAGTAAATAAAACAACTTCAAAGTAGCTTTTTGTATACGTGGCAAACTTTGCATAATCATAATAGCGTCATCGGTGACATCGAATAAACGAACCGCTTCTTCATTTCTACGAATTTTCTCACAAACATCACATGGCGTTTTACTATTACGGCAACTTTGCTCATCGTATACCTGCGATCGTATGATATAGAGAAATAATTTAAATTCTTACTTCGCCAAAATACTCAACGAGCATTTTTCGTCGACACACGGAAACGTTCTCGCAATATGCGACAACTTGCAATACATTGTTCAAATGCATCATGCGTACTCCACTGGTAGTATTTCCTTCTGAATAATCAATTTTATAAACGTGCTACGCACAAAATTTAATGAAAAACAAGCCTGCGGCTTGGGGCGACTAATCGCTGAAAACTCGCTCCCATCGAACAAAAAATTTCTCATGCATTTGGAGTGAGACTCTGAGAAAAGAGAGCGAAACATCGGCCACGGTCTCACAGATTTCTGCACTCTCTCGTCGCCAACGTGGCCGCGTCCACCACTGTGCGAAGAGAGCAGGTTAGCAGCGCTACAGAGTGCGTCAAAATTACGTGCACTAAACTTTCACGCTATGGCAACGCGTGCTGATGCACTTCGTGCGCACAATATTCAATTTTTATTTTCATTATTGCATCATTTTTCTATACCAGGAAGACGGAGCGTCTCCTCACACGGAAAAGTACACCCAGGACTGGTGCAAAGCCCACTTGCCGGCGTTCATAAAGAAGGATAGATGGCCTGTATTTTCTCCGGATCTAAATCCGTTCGACTTCTCCATCTGGAGAGTACTTCAAAATATAGTATGTGCAAGACCCCATTCTAGTCTGGAAGCTTTCAGAGAAGACTTTTGTCGAAGAATGGGACAAATTGAGTACCTCCGTGCCACGGTGGAATCTTACCCACGACTTCTTCGTTTTGTCATTGCCGCCAAAAAAGGCCGAATTTAATAATCTTTTGGCATTATATTTCTAAACTATTGAATGAACTTTCTGTTGATTTTCATGTGTTTTGGACTTCCACTTTTGTCATAATGCGCGTTGGAAGTAGTGCACGTAATTTTGACGCACCCTGTACGTACTGAGAATAATATAAAAAAAAAACTATTTTTGATTTTTCTTTCATTTCTATCTCGTCGTCTCAAAAGTAATTCACTTTTTTCGCTCAACATTTAGAAAAGATTTTATTGAAGTTGCCGAAAAAAAAAGTCATCGGGAGATGATCGTTGCACCGATCGAGGAGTTCAAGAAGGTAATGTGGGCGCGATTCGAAGAAATCGGACGTGACAAGTGGCCACGAGCAGTTCTCACGCTGATGAGGGAGCAGAAGCTGGAAACAGTTGAGGAGCTGACAGAACTGTGTGAGCGAGGGAGTCTAGAGGACAGAAGCGCAAGGAAAGAAAGTAAAAAAAACCATAAGGATGGACTGATCTGGTTTAAGGAGGAGAAGGAGCGACTTGAGGCACGCATTCGGGGTTGTGAGGCAGAGAAGCTCAGATCCGAGACGTTAATGCGCAGGACACAAATGGCAGTCGAGGAGGAGAGGAAAACTGCGGAGGAGTTGAGTGGAAGCTTGACAAAGGAGTTGGAAAAGTTAAAAAAATATATGGCAGAACGAACCAATGTTTCCGTTGTGGAGGTGTGGGCCATGTGGTAAGACAGTGTATGTCGAGGCTAGTGCAGAAAGTGGACACAACCAAGAAAGCAAGGAAAGCAAAGATGGTAGAGCCGGAGGAAATCCTGAGCCAGAGAAGGCAATTTGAGATCGATAGTGGGTCGGTCGTGCTGGTGATCTCCACAGGTGGTTGGGAACGATCAAAGAAAAGAAGTTCGAAGTGGGAGAAAGAGGTGAAAGTGTTGTCCAAGCCAAACTTCAGTGGGCCTCCACAGAGGGGTGCTCAGGTTAGAGCGAAAGCGAAAACAGGTCTCGGATAGTTCATCCGGATGGAAAAGGAGTAAGAGTGTGTGCCGACGAGCCTGAGCTTGAAGAGTGAAAAAAGGAAAATCACAGGGATAGTGTCAACCCTCTGTTCATCAAGAAAAAAACCAAGGGATCGGTGTAAGATCGCGAAGCAAGACAAATTGTACGCCGAAGGCTGCACAAGCGACAGTGGACAGGATGGATGAAGACAAAAAACGCAGGGTTTCACGAGAACAAACGAGATTAATGTCGGACATAAGTATATGCCCACCCCAAAATGTTGATGTTTGGTAAAAACTGAACTACAGTGCGTAACATAAGTATAAGCGCACCCCCAAAAATGAATGATACTGCGTTTGCATGCAATCTGAAGACTTGGGACCTTAAAAATCGTAATCAGCATGCAAAATTTACCCAAGGTACAAGTTTCTAAGTTTATAATCACAAAACTCTTGTAATTTGACTAATAAGTCTGAAAAAAGTACTCCTGCAACCGTAACATAAGTATAAGCGCACCCACCAAAACAGATGAAAAAACTCAAAATGTTTTTGAAAACAGTCAATGAGTGTTGTCACGTACCTTCAGAATTTAACAAAAAACTTCCTCGCAGTAAAAACAAAACCGGAAAAGATCATTCAATCATGCCACGTTGAACAAATCAGTCAAACACCGAGAAAACGCAAATCCAAGCTTTCAACACGGCCGGATGGTCGAACTGAGTAATTGTGAAGCTGCAGAATCATTCCACGACGTACAATAACACATACGGGAAAAATTAGAATTTTTACAAAAAGTTTGGGGTGACGCCGAAGCTGCCTGTCAGAAAAAAAAAACCAACATCAGTCAACACATTTCATGCTCTCTGAAGACGTTCTACGACAGCAAGCAAGAAATTAACGGTGCTACCTCGGAATATAACTGTTTTGGAATATAACTGTTTCGGAATAGAACTGTTTCGGTATATAACTGTAGTAAAATAGAACTGCAGCGAAATAAAACTGTTCGGAATAGAACTGATCGAAATAGAACTGTTTTGGAATAGAACTGTTTCGAAATAGAACTGTTTCGGCACAGAACTGTAGCGAAATATACCCTAAACTCGTGTAGATAGGTCCGATTTCCTTTCTGCGAGGAACACACTGTCTCATTTTGTCTGGTTTCTCTGGCGTGTTGTGTTTTCATGTCCTCTCACTTCTCTCTCAGCAGTCGATCACACTATTGGTACACAAGTTATTGGTAAACAAGCGTGTCAGAGAAACGAGAGAGTGTCTCTTTCTTGGAGAAATGGGCAGCCAATGATATGAGAGAGTGCGTCTAACTGGAGACGGACCTATCCATTGGCAGACCTATCTACACGAGTTTAGGGTAACTGTTTTGGAATAGAACTGTAGTGGAATAGAACTGCAGCGAAATAGAACTGCCCCGAAACAGAACTGTAGCGGAATATAACTGTTTTGGAATAGAACTGTAGCGAAACAGAACCGCCTGAAGTGGAGCTGTGGTGACCCAGGAAAGCTTCAGCAGCTCGAATAAGTATTCAGTTGTACATGGTGGGTTATTGATTTCAATTTCGCGCAGCGGTTCTTCTTGTACAGCTTCATTTTAGGCAGTTCTGTTTCGCTACAGTTCTATTCCAAAACAGTTCTATTCCGCTACAGTTCTGTTTCGGGACAGTTCTGTTCCAAAACAGTTTTTTTTTTCGCAACAGTTTTGTCACGTAATCACTGTTTTTTATTGACCAAAATATCGGTTTAAAAAATTTTCATTAAAAAAATTAATTTTTTTTTTAAATTGATATTCCGGTCCAATTTTTTTGGGCATATTCAGAAGTATTTTTCGCCCTTATTCACCAAAATTTCACGTCAATCGGAGCATTTTCCGAGTTTTGCGCAGTTTTTTGCCATTTCGTGCAAAACCCCATAACACAATGCTACAAAGTTATTCAGAGAGAATACAACAAAATAAAGTAACATTTGAATTGCAGACATGACGGCAAAAAATTAGGTAGGTTTCCAAACAATGGGAATTTAATTTAAATAAGAGAAACCAGTGATTACATGACGCAAACCCTTTCAATTAGGGCTAAATTAATTTACTTTATCTAAAAATATCTTTAAAACCGCAGAAAACGTCAATTTGCCGCAAAATTTTGCGAAAATAGACTTAAAATATAACAAGTACCGTAAGATTTTTAAAGGGACATACCATCTTTTTGTAAAAATGACGCTTCAAAATCGCGCAAATCTCGCATCACTTTGTGCGCGTGTTTCGCGAATTCACGCGTGCTTTTTTTTACTTTGTGCGCAGCATTAACATACCGTATTTCCTCTAATTTAAGCGCATGCGCTTCTATTTTTCCACCTCTTCTCTAAATGTGCTTCTATTAGATGGTGTGCTTTAATTAGAGGTGCGCTTATATTAGAGGAAATACGGTAAGTGGATTTCTAGATATTGGGCAAACAAAAAATTGCAACGCGGTGTTTGCGTACTTTTGAAATTCAAACGAAAATGGGAACACATCTCTTCATTTCCCATGCTATTTCTTTCATTGCCATTTGAATTTTAAAAGCACGCAAACAGCGCATTGCAATTTTTTATTTTGGCAATAAGATTGACAGAAAAACTCATGTAAATACATCCATTACTTACGTACTTTGTCCTGATGTTCAATTGTTCTCTGCGCTCCACTGTTTTTCGAGTGCCCAAGAAATCACAGGCTGATTGGTGGCGCGATCCATTAGGCTGCAAACACTTCAAATTGAATGCAGCTCATAAAAAAGCCAAAAATAAATAAATAAAAATAAAATAACAACGCAATAAAAATCCACACGAAACATTTCGAAATTCGTGACGCGAATGGTGCCAAGAAATTTTATTGACGCATCTCGTGCAATCAATTTTACAAATCTTAGCAGATCTTGCAAGACCGGTAAATTTTCTGTACAGATTCGAGATTTCAAAAAATTTTCGAATCTGTCAAGACCACTTTATAGTTTGTAAATTTCTATATAAGATTTGTATTTCCTAACAAGATCTGAGTTTCCTGGACAAGTTCCAAAATTTCCTATTCAGATTTGGATTTCCTATTATAGTAAGAAATGAGTTGCCTGAGAATGCTTTTAGACAGCTTCGACTCGTATTCATTGCGTTCAGACAGTTCTATGAGCGCATGCTGCTCGCAGACTGTTTAGGGTTTCTGCCGAGGATATTTAGCAAGGAAAATTTTATTGTCGGCGATTATCGACAAAATGTCGATAAAACACGACAAAATTTTGTCGATAAAATGTCGAATTTTGTCGATAATTTTGTCGATAATACGATGTCGACAACTGCACTCTGCTAGGCCGGTGGCCGACCGCGTCTTTTCGAAAATTGTATTGCCTTCAGCAATAATCGGTTTTTTTTTTCTTCGATTTCTTTCATTTTTTTTGATAAATTATTTTCAAATCGGCCAAAATTGCGTCAGGTAAGAGGGGATATACATTTTGTCCATTTCAAAAAGGAAATATTTTTGGAAAAAATGCTGGTCGCCGGTTTCCTAGAGTATTTGGCGCGTATTCGGCAGGAATTGGCAGCTGTGTGGCTAAGAGCCATGGAAAACGGATAATAGCCATAAAAAACGGCTAATAGTCATCGTATTCGGGACGTGCGCCGCTTGAAAATGGCGAATAGCCATCGAATTTGAGACGTGCGCCAAATACATATGGCACACGGGTCGATTCGATGACTATTATCATAAAAAACTAGATCATTTTTTTGTGCGATTTCGATGTGATGTTTGTAAATCCCTCACCCAATACTACAATTTAAGCAACTTTCCCAAAAAGATGGCACCTCCTTTAATTGAAATAGGTGCAAAAATATAAAATACATTGGTGAAAAAAACATTTTATACAAAATTTGGTTATTCTGCGCACATACTCCGCGTTTTGAACACATCCCAATTTTTCGAAAATTTTTCGGTCGAAAAGTTTTTCGAAGTTTTCAGGCCGAAAAGTTTTTCGAAGTTTTCAGACCGAAATTTTTTCGGCCGAAAAAACCGAAAAAATTTTTCGTCCGAAAAATTTTTTCGCCCATCCCTGATCGGCATGCCATATGCATTGGGCGCTTCCGATGGCTTTTCTCGTCAAATTTTTTCGAATTTTTTAATCAGGGCGTTTTCAGAGAAGTTTTGGCGCATATATAGCGGGCATTGCCAGCTATGTGGCTAGTAACTATGAACAACGTCTAATAGCCATTAATTTCGGGGCGATCGCCAAATTAAAAATGGAGAATAGCCAAATGCATGTGGGGAATGGCTACAAAACTTACATGATTTTCTTCATGATTTTCATTTTTGTCGCCCAACAATTTCAGTTCACGTTGAATTTACACATGAAGTTAAATTATTTGAAAACCAAAATGAAAACTTGTTACCTTCACGAATGAACAATATTGTGTTTTCAATTGACTTACGACATCAAAACTTGTAACCTCGCCCACTTTTTTTCACGCAACAATTCAAAATGCACTAAAATTTAACGTTCGCGTGAAAAAAGTAGGCGAGATTTCGCGTTTTGATGACGCATCTCGATTGAAAACAAGATAGAAATTTTTAAAAAAAGTGAAAATTGTTTA
Source organism: Caenorhabditis japonica (assembly GCA_963572235.1). Lineage (NCBI taxonomy): Eukaryota > Metazoa > Nematoda > Chromadorea > Rhabditida > Rhabditidae > Caenorhabditis > Caenorhabditis japonica. The sequence goes on from OY754344.1 coordinate 30,689,211, forward strand.
GTCATTTTTCGGTGCTACCTCGGAATAGAACTGACGCGTAATAGAACTGTAGCGAAATTAAACTCGCTTTGGAATAGAACTGTAGCGAAATAGAACTGTAGCGAAATAAAACTGTTCGGAATAAATCTGATCGGAATAAAACTGTTCGGAATAAAACTGTAGAGTTTTGGAATTAAATTAGCAATGGAGCGCGATTGCATTGCTTGCTCATTCAAATATTGGAATTTCTCATGCGCGTGCTTTTTTCAACAGTTTTATATTTGCGCTATTCATCAAAAATTGTTTGTTTTGTTGTTTTTTTGAATAAACTTTTATCATTTTTTTCTCGGCCCGCCTTGACGGCCAAGCAATGCAATCGCGCTACATTGCTAATTTAGTTCCAAAACGCTACAGTTTTATTCCGAAAAGTGTCTCGAAACTACTAAACTGGAATCGCTGGAGTACCGCCGACTTATTTTCGACATGGTTTTTATTTACAAATCCCTGGTTTCAAAGGAATTATATTGCGAGGATGGCTTATTAACACGTTTTACAAATTTCACTACCTTACGAAGGCATCCATACTATCTTAAATGCAATTTGGCTAACCCATCCAAAACTCACTGGGGTATGAGGAGGGAGTGAGTAAACGCGCCCGGACGCACACACGCAGCGCATCTAAATGAGGCCCAAAAAATAAAAAATCGCGCGAAAAATTTCGCATTATCGGAGAGAAAAACCAACGCGCGCGAAATAATTTTGGATAGGATTTCGTAATTTTCACGATTTTGCGTTGGTTTTTCTCTCCGATAATGCGAAATTTTTCGCGCCTCTTTTTTATTTTTTGGGCCTCGTTTGGATGCGTTGCGTGTGTGCGTCTGGGCGCGTTTACTCACTCCCTCCTCAGACCCCAGTGAAAACTTATCAACAATACATTTCTAATCGATCTCTCCGGTGTTGGAACTCGCTGCCTAGCAATGCTTTCCCGGTCAAACCGTCATCTCTACGCTTCAAGTCTAACTTAAAGTCACTGAATCTTGATAAATTTTTATCTCTAACTTGCCTGAATTATTAACCTGTGTCATATTATGTTTATAACACTCTTTGTGTATGTATAAGTGGCGTTCTGCCCTTCAGCACTAAATAAATATAAAATATAAATAAAAAGTTTTATTCCAAAACAGTTTTATTTTGCTACAGTTCTTTACCAAACAGTTCTATTCCGAACGGTTCTATTGCGAATCAAGTTCTATATCGCTGCAGTTCTATTACATTTCAGTTCTATTCCGAGGTAGCACCCATTTTTCGGACTTCTTTTTTAAATATTTTCGCCAAGTTTTAATTCCGTAAACATGTAGGATTTTTGTGAGTCTTTCAAACGACAAGCAAAAACACTTTGTCCACAAGGGGGGTTCGAACTATAGACCACGCACTTAAAAACACCGCGTCCCACCACTCGGCTACGAATTCCACATCGACAGTCTTTCAAGAGGCAGATCACAAAAGAGAGAAAAACGGATGGCGGGGTGATGTCGAAAGAAATCCAGGACCGAAGCCAACTTACCCATGCACCGAATGCCAGAAGAATGTCGGCACAAACTCTGTACAATGCATCAAATGTATAAATTGGACTCACCTGCGGTGCACCAAAATAAAGGACCTGAACGTGTACATTAAAACGAAACAAACACACACTTGCACGAAATGCGACCAAGTCATGACCAAGTCACAAACCGCCACCTTCTGACATGGATCGTAAATGGTTGGGCCAGAAGAAACAGTGAACTCGGTGCTATCATTAGCAAAGAGAAGCCAGACGTCGTATGCCTCCAAGAAACGAAGATCGATACCGCACAAGCGGGATACACTCCAATTGGCTTCGAGACCGCTATGGCCTCGAGGAACAAGCACGGAGGAGTATGCACCAGGGGTGGGACAAAAAAAAATTTTCCACAAAAAAAAAAAAAACTTTTTTTGTCCTCAAAAAAATTACCAAAAAAAAAAAAACTTTTTTTGTCCCCAAAAAAAGTTACCAAAAAAAAAAAATTTTTTTTTTGCTCTCAAAAAAATTAACAAAAAAACAAAAAAAAAATTTTTTTCCTCAAAAAATGTACCAAAAAAACAAAAACAAATTCCAAAAAAAAGTACGTATTTCTGTCATTTAAAAAGAAATTTTCCAAGTTTTTGTTGAAAATTAGAGGTTTTTGTCAATTCGGAGCATATACTGAATAAGTTTTTGCCCAAAAACCGGAACTTTCTTTCGCCTCCGTGATTTTTTTTTAAATTTTTTTGCCTGCGGCGCATCATCAAAAAAAAAAAATTTTTTGGTCTCACTCTTACCATCGAAAAAAAAATCAAAAATTTTTTGGTCTCACTTTCACCATCGAAAAAAAAATCAAAACATTTTTTGTCTTATCCACATCCTCAAAAAAAAAACAAAAAATTTTTTGTCTCATCCAAAAAAAAACCCGAAAAAACAAAAAAAAAATTTTTTTTTGGTCCCACCCCTGGTATGCACAATGGTCAGGCAAGACTGGGACTTCACGATCATTCGATCCACGATGAAAAAAGCGGCCGAGACACTATCTATCAAGATTGGTGACCTGCTGATTACCAACGTCTACTTCCCACTGCGCTCATCAGACTCGCCAACAGCGGAAGTCCGTGAAGAAGTCCTACAGATTCTCGACATGGAAGACCAAAAGCACATCTTAACCGGTGACTGGAACGCTCACTACAGCGCTTGGCACACAAATGCAGCGGACAAAACACGAACTCGTTACATTAAGATTTGTATTCACGCGCACTACCAACTGAACCACAGGAGATAGGTTTTTCCGTATAATAGAATGCGTATAAGTTAATGAGAATGAGTGAAAAGTGGCGAAGTCCCCAATAGGCTGCTCTAGCAGCCGCCGCAGCACTGCGCAGCAGGCTTGTATATAATCATGATTTTTAAGGCGATTGCTGTGTTTTAACAGTAACAGTAAACTTCGCTTAAAAGTTTTTTTTTTGAAAAAAGCGACGAAGTCACCAAAAGCAACAGACTTTTTTCATTTCACTAACCTTCTATCATTCTTCTTATCCGAATCGAATCGTTGTAGGAGTACAACATCAAGCAATATGATGGAAAACCGTCCCGGCCAGCTCGTCCCGTTTCTTGATAATATCCTTCGATTGATTTTGGAAGACTGAAAACTAGTATGCTTTATCGATAAACGTCCGATAGATTTCTAAAAATTTTTCGATAATTATTTAACAAATTTGTAGAACTTGTTATGGACTTATTCAGTTTACTGTAGAAACACGAGAAAATGACAAAATAACTGGGAGAAAACTCGGAAAATTCTCTGATCGGTCTCAAACATTGAAAAAAAAAGTCAAAACTACTCCCAGAAATGCTCAAAAAATTTTCGACCGGAATATGGGTTAAAAATTGTTTCGATTTTTTTCAGAAAGCTTTTAAAATCAATATTTCGACCCAAAACTTTCGGTAGTATTTTGGGTATTTTCTCCCAAAATTGCAAACCAATTGTAGCATTCTCCGATCATTCTCCCCTTTTTTCAAATTTTCTGCATGCAATACTCACAAGGGAATACCGTAGTGTAAGACCAGCGCCTCTTCCATTCCCGCACTACACCCATTCTCTTAAGAACAGTACTGAAGTTTTATTTACAGATTCATCATCGACATGGTTCGTACGTGCTCACCACCTCACTCACCATCTCTAACCCTCCTTATAGCGCGACCATAAATGAAAAAAGGTGCTCATAAATGCAGAAATTTCCCACTTTTTTCTAAATCGCACAGTTGAATTTAGAAAAAGGGGAAATTTCTGCATTTATGGCCACCTTTTTTCATTTCTGGCCGCGCCATTATGTTTTCCCGGGACACTCACAGGTAACATACAATGACGGCGCCACACTCTGACATGTAATATATATTACAAGCCTGAGCTGGCGCCTATCGGCGACAGAAAAAATAGTAAAATTGACATGAAGATTTAATGTTCCAAATATTTCTTCTGCAACGTGTACCAATTGGTGTAGTGGCTAGTGAGTTGCAAATCGAATCTGCACTTCCAAGTTCAATTCCTCCCAAAGCAAATGGGTTTTTTAGCGCTCCGAGAGAACTTTACCTGACCCTTCAAAGCGAACAGACGGACATACTTGAATAGCGTAATATATATAAGAAAGATTTTTCTTTCTGGTTGACAAAATTTGAAGACCATGGCGAAATTTGGTGACCGGAGTGAGCTGGGTTAAAGCATGCTCCGCGGGTGAAAGCGTGCTCCGCGGCCGTTTTCAGAGGCAACGCGCTGGAAGCATGTGTGAAACCTTAAAATGTGGCGACCGGAGAGAGCTGGATGAATGCATGCTCCGTGGGTGGGAACTTGCTTCGCGGGTGGGAACTTGCTCCGATGGTGGAAGCTTGTTACAATAGGATTTCACGTGAAAAATCTGCGAACACCACAGTTATTTTGAGAAATGAAAAAGCCACGTGTCGCCACATTCACTCAACTTTTTTCATTTCATTCACAAAGGAACGGTCCAAACTTAACTTGGCGTTTCGAAATGAAACCTATATAGGGTGAGAGAGCACTTCATGGGGAGCTCAAATCACTTTTCAATTTTTGAAATAAACGATTCGGAGCCGAGCAAATGAGCTCCAAAGTTTCAATTTTCACGTGCGAATTTATCACCGCAGTTGAGAGTCATTTTCAACAGTGGCGGGGTGGCCGAGTGGTTGGTGCAAGAGAATAGTATACAGGTAAACCGCAAGAAGGGCACTTTTAAGACAATATTTTATTTTAGGATTTTTATTACTGTACCTGCACATCAGACTTCTTCCACGATCCTGATAAAGGTACACAGCTCACTCAAATCAAGGATTTGGAACCCTTTGAATTGATCTCATTCAAAAAGTTGCGTTACACACAGTGTGTCTTACCGAAAATTTTTTTTTCGATAAATGCCCTTTTCGATAATTTATCGAAAATTTATCGAAAAAATTTATCGAAACATTTATCGAAAATTTTTCGATAATTTATCGAATTTATCGAAAAATTTTCGATAAATTTACCGATGATTTATCGATAATTTTTCGATAAATTTACCGATGATTTATCGAAAAATTTTCGATAAATTTATCGAAAACTGGGGTTTCGATAAAAAAATTAAAATTACCTAAAAACTGTGTTTTTTCGTTTTTTTTAAGTTTATTTTAAACAGTGGAGAGGGGGAATATGATCATTTACTACCAATGGACATTCACTAGCAGATGATCATTTACTACCGGATGATCATTAACTTCCAGATGATCATTCACTACCAATCGATCATTTACTACCGAATGATCATTCACCACGGATGATCATTTACTACCGGATAATCATTTACTACCAAATGCTCATTTACTACCGGATTATCATTTACTACCAGATGATCATTTACTACCGGATAATCATTTACTACCAAATGATCACTCACTACCAATTGATCATTTACTTCCAAAAGATCATTTACTACCAAATATTCATTTGCTACCAATATATCATTTACTACCGGATGCTCATTAACTTCCAGATGATCATTCACTACCAATCGATCATTTACTACCGAATGATCATTCACCACGGATGATCATTTACTACCGGATAATCATTTACTACCAAATGCTCATTTACTACCGGATTATCATTTACTACCAGATGATCATTTACTACCGGATAATCATTTACTACCAAATGATCACTCACTACCAATTGATCATTTACTTCCAAAAGATCATTTACTACCAAATATTCATTTGCTACCAATATATCATTTACTACCGGATGATCATTAACTTCCAGATGATCATTCACTACCAATCGATCATTTACTACCGAATGATCATTCACCACGGATGATCATTTACTACCGGATAATCATTTACTACCAAATGCTCATTTACTACCGGATTATCATTTACTACCAGATGATCATTTACTACCGGATAATCATTTACTACCAAATGATCACTCACTACCAATTGATCATTTACTTCCAAAAGATCATTTACTACCAAATATTCATTTGCTACCAATATATCATTTACTACCGGATGCTCATTTACTACCAAATGATCATGTTATACCGGTAGACCTTTTTGTGATCATGTATTACCCGTAGTAAATTTGGTAGTTAATGATCACCCGGCAGTGAATGATCACTTGGAAGTAAATGATCATTTGCAAGTAAATGATCATCCGGTAGTAAATGATCATTTGGTAGTAAATGATCATTTGGAAGTAAATGATCATCCGGTAGTAAATGATCATTTGGTAGTAAATGATCATTTGGAAGTAAATGATTAATTTAATTTAATTTATTTTATTTGCTTTCAAATATACATACATGATAAAGAGGAAAACCGAGCAGAATTATCGGGGCAAATAAAAATGAAATGACCGATCGGACCAGCAATAGTCCAGTTGGTCAAGTGGAATGGGGTGTTAGGATGGCTAGAGGAATAGCGCCTAGGCGCGCAGCAAAAGCCTTCGGATGCAATCTCTTTGGCATTAATTTGGCGACATGGTTCCATAGGGACAAATTGGCATGAAGGAAGCCTTTTGAGGACTTTCCACAAGCCGTTAACATATATGGAAATCTGGACGAACGGGACGGTTTGACATACACAGAAAGGGACGGAAAGTGATATTCATTGGTTATAATTTTATGATACATACGAAGTGTTGCTAGAATTCTTCTGTGAAACGCGGACTTTGTGTTGGATTTTGTTAATCTTTCATTATATGACGAAAAGGGAATATTGCATCTCTGAAATACACGCTTCGAGAAGAATCGTAGGGGATATTCTAATTTTTTAGCTTGAGATACTGAGTGGAGATCGATTAGTTTGATCATCCGGTAGTAAATGATAATTTGGTAGTAAATGATCATTTGGAAGTAAATGATCATCCGGTAGTAAATGATCATTTGGTAGTAAATGATCATTTGGAAGTAAATGATCATCCGGTAGTAAATGATAATTTGGTAGTAAATGATCATTTGGAAGTAAATGATCATCAGGTAGTAAATAATTATTTACTTATTTGGTAGTAAATGGTAATGTATGATCATTTAGTAGTAAATGATCAGTGTGCGACGGAATTTGACACCTCCAAATGCTCGTCTAGTGGAGCGCACTTGCATACCTCCTCCCGTCGCGCGCCGTTCATATATCAACGTCTATTGCGGGCACTGAGAATGTGTGCCGCGGTGGCCTAGTGGTGAGAGCTTGCAGACGCCAATCTGAAGGTTGTGGGTTCGATCCCCCTCCGCGGTTTTTATTTTTTTTTTATTCTTTCGTATCTGCTCAGACTAAAAAATCTTATGGATTTTTGTTTCGAATACCACAAAAAAATTACATTTGCCTGTTGGAGGAGAACGTTGAAAAAAAAAATTAAATTTTCTTTTTTTTCGAATTACTTTAAATTCGTTAGTTTTATTTAAATCCTTCGACAAGTAACTTTTATCCAGAAAGTTCAGCGGCAAAACGCCGGAAGCATGTGTGAAACCTTAAAAATGGGCGACCGGAGGGAGCTGGGCGGAAGCTTGCTTTGAATCTGTAGTTCAAAACAAAAAACAAAAAATAAAGTGCACCAATAGGTATTGAACCCAGGCCTCAAGATCGGCGATCGAAAATGTACACCACTAGACCATCACAGTACACATTCTTAGTGCCCGCGATGGGCGTTTATATGATCGGCGCCAAAGGAGGAGGTATGCAAGTGCGCTCCACTAGACGAGCATTTGGAGGTGTCAAATTCCGCCACTGTAATGATCAGCAGTTCTTATTCAGAGAGTTCTAGCGTTTAAAAAGACATTAGATTTAAAAATAACCTGCATTAAAAAATTTTGCTTTTATCGAAAATTTTTCGATAAAAAATTTATCGAAACCTTTATCGAAAATTTTTCGATAAAACTTCGATAAATTTATCGAAAAATTTTCGATAAAACTTCGATAAATTTATCGAAAATTTTTCGATAAATTTTCGATAAAAATTTTCGATAAATTCACGGCCTCCCAGGCCGCCAGGCAGTGCAATCGCGCTCCACTGAGCTCGCTCCGCTCCTTTTGGCGCGAACTTTAGTTTTTTCAAATTTGTTTTTAATTTAGTACTGAAAATTTACTTATCGTCAAATATTTTGTCTTTCCCATAATTTTTTATCGATAAAATTCTCGGCGAAATAAAAATGAGTGTGAAACCTTTCGAATAAGCGTTAAAATTAAGAATTTGAACTCCTGTAGGAGAAGGAGATGCAGTTTGAAGTTTTTAATTAAAAAAAAAAGACTGTCTTCTTATGAATTTGCCTATATTTTGTCCGTTTTTCGTCTTTGTATTTTCGGCCCGGAGCGACGCGACGGTCAAACGCGTTTAATTGAATTCAATTGAACTCCGTACTTCGTTATTTTCATTTCGTTTGCCAAATTTTTTCTTTCTTTTTTTTGTATGAAACTCGCCTTATTTTCTATGTAAAAATGATTTGTCCAGACCAAATTCATTAATTTTTTGTCCCAATCAGTCACATATTGCATAATTTTCGCCAAAAAAATATGTTTCCATTTTTCGAAAAAAAAAAAAGTTCAACTTCATTTTTCTTGGTTTTTTTTCTGGTTCAAATCAAATCACGGTGATTTGTTTTGAAGTTGTGTTATTTTTTGCTCGAAAATAGCTGATTTCAATGAAAATTTTAATTGTTTCTCGCTGAAATGGCTAATTTCCAATTAAATCGGTTATTTTGTGAGTTTTTCGACGTTTTTCCTCACTTTTTGCTCTTTCAAACGTTTCTATACATTATCTCCGCATATAAGTCTTGTTAAAAACTTATTATTTCACGAGAAAATCGCAAACAAGAACGTCAGAGCGCTCAAAGACGCGCCGTCGAGTTGTGCGCCAACACCAGAAATGCGTCAGTGATTGGTTGGCGCGTTGGGAGTCTGGAGGCCGTGAAATTTCTCGATAAATTTCTCGAAACTTTATCGAAAAGACACACTGGTTACACATGACACTAAATTACTGTCGAAACTCCATACTAGTGAACAAAATAAGAAGAAAAATAGTTAATAACAAATAAAACATGAAAATAAAAACTTATTTAAGTGAAAACCGCTCGAAAAAATCACCGGCCCAATCTCATTGTCAGGTGGTCCTATCATTATTGGACGGTCGAAAAAGTGACTTTTTAGTGGTGTGCGGAACATGGTAGGATCATGAAAATTTGGGCCCTGGGGTTATTTTGGATTCTGAATCGAATGACATTCACAGATTTTTTATAACTTTCTTAGTTTTGCCAGAACGTCCAAACTCAAGGTGGGTCCTATCATTATTGGACGGAGTGTATTGATGAGGATTTTGTGGAACGCGTGCCATTCACCTGGAACACTTTTTTCATTAAGATAAATGTTTCTCCTGAAATGTCATTATTGGACGGAGTGTATAACTTCCCTTATGTCGGACATAAATTTCAAATGTATCTCTTCTGATATTACCTGTATACAGGGTGGCCGATAAGTATAGGACGCTCGCTTTCAGCGTTCCCTGGCACGGTGCCAAGGGATATTTTCGAAAAATTTCGAAACTTTTCGAAAGTCCAGAGACTATATAAGTAAGCTTCTCAGTCATTTGTTCTCACTTCTCCATATCGCCGAGCTATGAAAAGTTCTCCTCATCGTCCTTCCATTGAACTCTTGTTCAAGAGAGGCCTCGGAAGTGCTGAGATCGCTCGACGCCTTCAAATTTCGTCTTCGACGGTTCGAAACGTTGTCGGCACATTGCTGGTGGTCCATTTATCCTTCAACAAGACTGGGCACCGTCCCATGGCTCGAGATCGACATTGGCCGTCTTGGAGGCGCATTTCCCTGGATTCCTGGACAAGAACTTGTCGATGACTTGTCGATGTCGATGACTTGTCGATGACTGTCGATGACTTGAAGGCCGCTCTCGAGGTAGCATGGGCTTCGATCGACGACGGATACCTGCGGCGCACTGTCAATTCGGTGAAGAAACGTTTGAGAGCCTGTGTCAAAGCTCGTGGATCCAACTTCGAAATTCTCTTGTAAAATCAAATTTTCTGCTTATTTTTTGTTGTTTAATAAAGGTTGTTCTCGAAAAATCCTCAAATTGAAAAAATGGGAGCACTTTCAAAACGTCCTATACTTATCGGCCACCCTGTAACCCCATAATCCACATTCGCCCCACATTTACCAATCTATTATTGTTTTAAAAAATTTGTCACCTGGCGAGAGGCGCGAACTTGAAAAATAGGCTCCGCCCCCTCACCAAGATTTTTCTGCAATGGCTGCACCTCCATTTGCAATTGCGCCGCGCGCGATTTTCTGCGTGGAATTTTCGTTCACTGTTTTTCATTTTTTCCGCTAAACTTTTACAAAAATACATATTAAAACTAATTTTGTCATTTTCAATAATTTGTTAATTTATGAAATAAACAATTTTTTTGCTGGAAAACGATTTTCTGGCATTCTTTTTCAGATTTTCCAGGTATTGTTTATTATTTGCCTGGCTATCGATTTAAAAATGTGTGAGTTTTAATTGTTAATATTTTTAAACTTTTTTATGATAATAATCATATTTTGCAGATGGCCCAGACAACTTCATCGCCAAATAATGCGCAAAAACTGCCGACGAGAAATGAATAAATGCGGCAGAATTTTCTGGTCCTTTGGGAAAGTCGGTGGCATCGAGAGAGGCGACAGCTCTCCCTATTTCCAGAAAGAAAATCGCGATCCTCCTGTGAGTTTTTATTTTATGAGAAAACAAGCTTGCAGCTTGTGGCGACTAAGTCGCCTTCGTCAATTATTCATTTTTACTGATTTCTGTTTTTTTTTTTAAATAGAACTCGCAATCATTTCTTTTCCCTATTTCTTTCCAGTTCTCGTGACCCTTGTGGTGTAGTGGTTAGCACGTTTGAACGTCAATCGATAGGTCGCTGGTTCGAGTTTTGTCGACTGCCAACTTGTGTGTGAGACACACAAACAAACACACAGACTAATCTAAAATTTTCTATTTAAGAAAGATGGTATATTGGATTCGTGGCGGAGTGCCAATTTTTTCACGCTTTTATTCGAAAAAATTAAGAAATAATTGAAGACATGAAGAGAATTTTAGTCTCACAGTTTCACGTGAAATGTCACCCGTCACGAATCCATCATAAGTTTTTTTGTAACCTTTTTTTAAAAGCGACAGTATATTTGCATATGCTGGCTTTCTCTCATCTGCGCATTGCGTGGATTTCTCTTTCGTTTCAACCTCATCTGTTTGGATATTTTTCAGAGACGTCAACCCTTCAATTTGCCCCAGCCTGACCTGAACACGCTTGGATGACGACGATTGCTTCATTTGGAAACGAATGCTACGTTTTTTAATTTTTTTTTTTTCATCTAAATTATATTTTTAATATTTAATCAATTTTTTCCAGTACCTTTCTGAAATGAAGGTTTTGGGGGATATCTGTAAACTTTTTTTCCAGGATAAAAAATAAATCTTCGATAAATTCTATGTGTTTTGTTTAATCAGAGGTCTGAAATTGTTGAAAAAAATGACAGAATTTGGCTTGATTTGTTATTTTTATGAACCTATGAAATACAATGGCAGCAAAATTTGTCTGCATAGGTACAGAAAAAATTCCAAAAAATCATTGAAAAACAATAATTTTATAAAAATTCGAAACAAATAAATAAAGCAAAAATTCGCCCAAAAATTCCTCGCAAAAATATGGCAAATACGTTTAACTATGTATTTTTTGTGAAGGTTTGGCGGAAAATATAAACAAAAATTCCAAGCAGAAAATCGCGCGCGGCGCGCTTGCAAATGCAGGTGCAGCCATTGCAGAAAAATCTTGGCGAGGGGGCGGAGCCTATTTTTCAAGTTCGCGCCTCTCGCCAGGTGACAAATTTTTTAAAACAATAATATGTCCTTAATTTTATAACTATCTCCTTTTTTTCAGCAGTACATGCCATATTTTCTTTTGTTTCATTTCGAAACTCATTTGATTTTCATCTTCTTTCCACGTACTTCACAGTCGTAATAAAATAAATAAATAAAACAAAATTAAACCTTTTCCGAAAAAATAGGTAGCGCTAAACCAAAAAATAGGCAGTGCGAAAGCCGCTGGGCTTCACCAGCCTTATTAATTATTAAAAACGCATACGACTAGCTTAGACTACAAAAAATGAGAAAAAAAGCAACAAAACCAATTAAAACCTTTTCTGAAAATATATTCCCCACGAAAAAACAGTGACGGAATTTGACACCTCCAAATGCTCGTCTAGTGGAGCGCACTTGCATACCTCCTCCTTTGGCGCCGATCATATAAACGCCCATTGCGGCACTAAGAATGTGTACTGTGATGGCCTAGTGGTTTACATTTTCGATCGCCGATCTGGAGGCCTGGGTTCAATACCTTTTGGTGCACTTTTTTTTTGTTTTCTGTTTTGAACCCCATATTCAAAGCAAGCTTCCGCCCAGCTCCCTCCGGTCGCCCATTTTTAAGGTTTCACACATGCTTCCGACGTTTTGCCGCTGAACTTTCTGGATAAAAGTTACTTGCCGAAGGATTTAAATAAAACAAACGAATTTAAAGTAGTTCGAAAAAAAAAAAGGAAATTTTAATTTTTTTTTTTCTACGTTCAACTCCAACACGCAAATGTAATTTTTTGTGGTATTCGAAACAAAAATCCATAAGATTTAGTCTGAGCAAATACGAAAGAATTAAAAAAAGTAAAAACCGCGGAGGGGGATCGAACCCACAACCTTCAGATTGGCGTCCGCAAGCTCTCACCACTAGGCCACACAGCAGAAATGCGATGTATCTATTACAAATGAAAGTCTATGGTGAATGCACGATACACCAACCGCAGCTAAAAATCAGCTAGTGACTCGCTGATAGATCTATCTTTTTCTGCCTTGCGATAGCTCCATAGTGAATCTATGGCCCGTTCATGTCACTGGAGCACGTTTGCATTAATTCTGTAGGTAGCCAATTTCTTTAAATTTTTTCTCCTATTTTTTGTTATTTTTCTTCACATTTTATCAATTCTTTAATAATTTTTTTGTTTTTCAGATCAAGAGACCGATTGCGAAGCAATGCGACCGTGAAAATCAAATAAGGTAAGCGAAATATAGCGGATTCGTGACTGACAAGGGAACCTTTTAAGTCAAGGTTGTCTCCGGAGAAAACTAACTATACAGGTAGAAAGAGGGGCTTTGAAAACCTATATTCCCGTTTTCAAAAGCTGCTTACGAGACCTCTGAGATGCTGAAATTCCAGTCCGAAGTTAGAGCAATTTTACCATAGATTTTGACATTTCTTCGACCGCGACGACCCACACTCAGATCACCGCCTTTTCCTACTTGTCAACATCCGCTAAACTATTGAAAATCGTGGCCGGGTGGCGCAGTGGTAGACTGCTTGAATGGGAAGTGCGAGGTCACAGGTTCGGTCCCCTTATGATGCATTTTGTTTTTTTCTTCAACTATTTTGGAGAGTTTGGAAATAGTAAAAAAAAACACTTAAAATTTTTCAGAAATTAATGTTGCAGCCTTCAACAGAAGTGAACTTTTAATCGAAATACGCAACCACGAACAATACTTTTACATGCAACTCCATTACAATTTTTAAAGCCAAATACCGTAAATTCTGTAATAGAACGGCCAGGCGTTCTATTATTCACTACCCTCTTTCTGGGGCCGCTCTATTTTAGGGAGCAGTTCTATTATGAGGGCCGTTCTATTATAGAATTAACGGTTCTTACACAACAAGTTGAGTGAAAAACTTGTTGTGTAAGTACCGTAAGCCGAAAAAAACTAGAAATGATGAAATTTTATCCCCAAACAGAGAGATGATTGTCTATTCCAAAAAAGTTGAAAAAAAAAAACAAAATGCATCATAGGGGGACCGAACCTGTGACCTCGCACTTCCCATTCAAGCAGTCTACCACTGCGTCACCCGGCCACGATTTTCAATAGTTTAGCGGATGTTGACAAGTAGGGAAAGGCGGTGATCTGAGTGTGGGTCGTCGCGGTCGAAGAAATGTCTAAATCTATGGTAAAATTGCTCTAACTTCGGACTGGAATTTCAGCATCTCAGAGGTCTCGTAAGCAGCTTTTGAAAACGGGAATATAGGTTTTCAAAGCCCCTCTTTCTACCTGTATAGTTAGTTTTCTCCGGAGACAACCTTGACTTAAAAGGTTCCCTTGTGAGTGACACTTCACGTAAAACTGGGTGACAGAAAATTTGTTGAATTTTTCGAACAAAACGTGAATTCAAGTGTCGCTTCGTTACGAGTCCATGATAAAATTTAAAATGCACATTGATTTTTTGCAGGAACACTGCTCGTCATAGACGCATCGAAGAAGATGGCAAAAAGTTAGAGGTCTCGTTATTTATACAAGCCGAATCGCTCACTTCGGTGGAGCGCACTTGCATAGCAGCTCGCTGCGGGCCGCCGATTATATGAGCGGCATCCGGGGGTCGGTGAAACTGCTCGGCAGAAACCCTAAACAGTCTGCGAGCAGCATGCGCTCATAGAACTGTCTGCACGCAATGAACACGAGTCGAAGCTGTCTAAAAGCATTCCAACAACAGTCAGCACACAATATCTCGCAAAGAGGGGGAAAACGAGAGAACTGTCCGTAGACTGTTGTTTGCCTCGAGAGAAATCAACTGCTCGCGCCACTTATTGATTATTCGTAGTGGCGTTTCCGTCTCATTTTCATTATTATCTTCTCATTTATTGCGGTTAAATTTCTATATAATTGTTCTCGTCTGTTTAAAATTACGTTGTTGTCCATAAAATTAATTTCGCGACCTGTCGTACTCGAAACAATCCAATTTACGGAGCATTTTAGGGTAAACTTTGAAAATTGTTCAATTTTCCAGTCTCTTTGCATATTTTTGAGACAAATATCATAATTTTAATTTTCTCATGATTATTTGATTTTTTTTTTGAATAGAAAAAAATTTGTTTGCTTTTTGGAAAATGCATTGAAAATCCTCATCGAAATTATCGAATTTTCATTTTTAAATGCCAACAATTTTCTTTGCTCTTCTTTAATTCGGTTACGATGGCTCGCTATTATAATTTGTTCTTTGAGAATGTGGTTATTCCTTTTGTGCAACTTGAATTGGAATAGCCCCATAACCTTTTTCGCTATTTTTGCCACGGAGTGAAACTTCACGGTGAATTTTAAGACAAAAACTTTTCAATTTATTAATTTACCGTAAAAACTGTAATAGAAGCGCCCCTGTATTAGAGACGCACCAAAAATGGCAGGTTGAAAATAGAGTTGCCTCTATTACAGTTTTACGGTATTCCTTCATTTATTTTGTATGAAAACGCGTATATTATATTGTGTATGTATATTGTGGATTCGCGACGGAGCGACAATAAAATAAACGTTTTTATTCGAAAAATGAAGAAATAGCAGAAAAATAAGGTGATTTTCCGTCTCCCAGGTTCACGTGAAATGTCACTCCGTCACGAATCCATTATACCACAAAGTATCACTTCGTCACGAAATCGTTATGCCATTGTATTGTGTTTTCAATCGAGTTGTGACATCAAAATGTGAAACGTCGCTCACTTTTTTCACGCAAAAATTCAAAATGCACGAAAATTTAATGTTTGCGTGAAAAAAGTGGGCGGAGTTTCACGCTTTGATGTCGCAACTCGATTGAAAACACAATAGTTCTGAAGTTTATTTTCAATATAGGAATGAAAAAACATTGGAAGCCGCTTAAGATGAGTACAAGCCCACCACACACATGTCAAAAAATGCAATGCCAACTCCGCGGAGCTGTGGACGACTACGTTATAGGTAATGTTATTTATATTTTTTGCTTTGTATGTGTGCCTTACCGATATTACTGCGTCGCGAAAAATTTATCCACAAATCTGTGCAAACATTTGGTAATGTTCCAGAAATGGAAAAAAAAGTTATCTGATTTTTTATGATCTTTACAATAAAATAGAAGACCACGGGGAGTACACGAAGTCGCGGCCTACGAAACCAAACTCTTTTTTGAAATGGACGAAACTTATGCTTCCGGTTCAACTTTGGAATAAGACTGTTGCGAAATAGAACTGTATCGAAATTGAACTCGCTTGGGAATAGAACTGTAGCAAAATAAAACTGTAGCAAAATAAAACTGTAACGAAATAAAACTGCATTGATTGCTCATTCGAACTGTGGCATTTCTCATGCGCTTTCTTTTTTCAACAGTTTTATATTTGAGTTGTTCACCAAAAACGGTTTTTTTTTTTTGCCTTGACGGTCAAGTAATGCAGTCGCGCCCAATTTCTTGTTTAGTTCTATTTCGCTACAGTTGTATTTCATAAAGTTTTATTTCGTCAGTTATATTTTTCTACAGTTTTTTTACCGAATAGTTATTCTAATCAGTTCTATTTCGCGCGAGATCTATTCCAAAATAGCACCATATTTCCGCTTATTGTGAAAACAAAAAAATTGTAACGCTGTGTTTGCGTACTTTAAAAATTCAAATGAAAAGAGGAACAAATCTTTTCATTTTCTATGCTATTTCTTTCATTGCCGTTTGAATTTCAAAAGTACGCAAACACCGCGTTGCAATTTTTTTGTTTTCACAATACCTGGCGCGATTTTGGCCGATTTGTGAGTAATTTATCAAAAGAATAGTGAAAAATGAAAACAGAAGAAAAAACCGATTATTGCTGAAGACAATACAACTTTTGAAAAGACGGACGGGGTCGGTCTTCGTGTACTACCCATGGTCTTCTATTTTTTATTTGTAAAAATCATAAAAATTATGGGGTTATTCATTTCATGCATTTTGCATTTTTTGTCAAATTTTCCTTATTCATTTCATGCAGAAAACGACATTTTCTGCAGCAAAAAACTGCATTTTGTCGAACTGCAAAATGCAGAAAACTGCATTTCGTCGAACTGCAAATTGCAGAAAACTGCATCTCGCTGAACTGCAAAATGCACTTTTTGTCATTTTCTGCATAAAATGAATAACACCATCATTTTCTTGCATTTTTCGTGTGTTTTTCGTGACAAAAAGAGCATTTTGCAGTTCGACGAAATGCAGTTTTCTGCTGCAGAAAATGTCGTTTTCTGCATGAAATGAATAAGGAAAATTTGACAAAAAATGCAAACTGCATGAAATGAATAACCCCATTAGAATTTTTTTGTGCGATTTCGATGTTTTAAAACAGTTTCCCCAAAAAGTTGGCACCTCGTTTAAAACATAATTTTTTCGATAAGGCACGTTTGGTA